>OZ038494.1:38217624-38642624 GCA_964036315.1 Acanthosepion esculentum | reverse complement strand
TAAGAATATAACAATCCCAGAATTTCCAGAGATTTATAGTTCATTTTTGTTATATGAGCCATGAATGTCGAAGAGAGCACTTCTGTTTGAGTTAAAGAATTGGAGTTCCAATAAGGTATTACACTTTTTTTTTTTTAAATCAAATTAACAAGAATAGAACTCTGCATTGAAAAAACTTTTCTCCAAGAATAATTTCAGGACTGAATTCCTAAATTATACTTGACTGTTTTGTGTGATATCAACGAACACTCGTTGCCACTTTCTTAATGTCAATGAATACTCATTGTCACTTTCATATTTCTCATTATAGTAGAGACTTTGTAATTACAGATTCAACTATAGTAATGTCATTGAACAATACTGGTGTCAGAAGCCTTCGAATAACACTTGCACCAATAATACTTGCTCAAAAAGTAACCACTGAATAGTGATCCATATAGTGATCACTTAGACACCACGCTAATTCCCATATATACATTTCCTTTAACATTATGGGATCACCTGTGTTTGCTCTGTGGTGATCTGTGTTCAAACTCCAGTGTCAGCAGTGACACTTTATTCTTATATAACACCGTTAAAACCTTTAGCACTCTTTAGGTGACTATTTATTGCACAGTAAAATGGTTGTTTTCATTGTTTTCTCTGCTCTTACATTAACGGCAAATATGAATGATATCTAAATGTGCAGAGTAAAATTATTTCCAGAAGACAAACTATTGTAGAATAAGACACTAATTTTATAAAAATGAATTCTCTGAAAATTGAAATAAACTACTAGCATCAAATGTTTGCTAAAGATTGTTTTGAAAAGTGCAAAACACTTGGAAGAATTATGTTTCTTTCAAATCAGCTTCAAGATATTAATGACGATTGCTACAGATAAAAACTCTCAATTTCCCCCAATGAAACAAAGAATTTGAAATTCTTCAAAGTCATTTTAGAAAATAAAAGCAATAATTTTTTCCATTTTCTACTGAATAGAGTATATAGTGAGAAAAAATGAATGGTTTATTATTTTCACTTTTATATGGAATTCTGTTTTGTCTTTATTTTTGAAAACTGTTGGCGAATAGCCATGCTGATACGATTCTGAACTATGTATTAATTTGGTAGCAAATATGGTAGCAACAGACAAATACTCTCTGCCCAGAGAATTTGGTATTGATGCTGCCCGAGGCATAAAATCAGAATAATGTACAAATGACAGATAGTCAAAATTTTAAAATTTTAAAAAGATAACTGACATTTAAAATAACAATTTTCTTTAGCCCCTAGCCATTAACATTTGACCTTGAAAAAAGCTATGAAAGCACTCAGTTAAAATCTTTTCGGCAGTTGTTACATGTGCTAATCATCACAAATGTTCACTTTTATAGAAAAAAGTATAATTAAATTAGAAAAAAGAATGCCTTTTTTTTGTAGGCTTTAACCAAATCATGTATTAATGAAAGTTTTATGTTTAACTAACACACACACACACACACACACACATATATATATATATATATATATATATATATATATATATATAATAAATTATATTTGTGTGCATATGTGTAATATATTGAAAATATATATAAAATATGTATAAATTATATTAAAAATATATTTATAGGGTATATTGGAAATTATATATATATGTGTGTGTGTGTTATAACCTAGGGAAGTTACTGAACAGAATAATCACATGAAGGTTGGTAATGAGCAATAATACTTAGGACACGAACAACACATATAAGATTCTCAGCAGCGCATAGAAGTAGTAGTTAACTGCTAGAAGTGAGTCAAGTGAATTTCACAATGAATCTTCAACTGCAGACCAGCATACAGTATTACTGTATTTAGGTGAATAGGAATATACCCATTATCGCCCATAGATATGCTACAACAAATATATATATATAATATAATAGGCTTTCTTTTTGTATTTAATCAATTTCTAACCAATATATTTACATATTTTTTCATAAGTAAACAGACTGTTCCAACAATAGGTTATAAGTGTTAATATTAAAATTTTAAAGCAGTCAGTTTTCAGTTTGTGCCTGACAATTGGTACATGCATGAAACACAGTTGTACCAAAGTGTGAGGGGAAAAATGTTTACTTATTAGAAGTATAAATTATATATAAATGTATAAATGCATCCAAAAATAGGCCATGAATTTACTGTGCCAAAGATGGATATATAAAACGTGTTCAATGTGCAGTTCTGATAATTGAACTTGCAGAGCAGGTTAGTACTGTAAAAAGATGGAAATATTTTACTCTTTTGCACAACCATGAGGTTTCATCAGATCACTAGGCAAATTATGAGACCTCACAGTTGAAACCCAGGTTTTACAGAAGGGTAAAATATTTTCATCATTTTAAAGTGTGTGTGTGTATATATATATATATATATAGTTAAACCTTTAGTTAAATGGTTATTACCCCCTGTTGTCCGTGTTTCTCTCTTAACTCCCCTCCCTCTTTCATCATTTTTTTTTTTAATAAATGGTTCTCCCCCAACCCTCCCCATTGTTTGTTGGTTTTTTATTTGGTCATTTGGTTATGGTTTTTTGTTTATTGACCATAAGTATTCCGTTCTTTTTTTACCTTTTTAGCCAGCCTTCCCTGACGATCCGCTTAGGTGAAACCTTGGTAGGTTTGTCTGGTTCTCTAGGTATAACTAAGTCTGCTCTACTTACTGTATTGAGCACTTTATTTAGTTATTTTGCGTACTCATATCGGGTTTTTTTTTCTTTGGGCTTTGGGCATGCTAGATGATTATTTTCAGCTAATGTACATGTTCTTGGTTCTTTCTTTTTTTATACCTTTTTTTTTTACCTTTAGTATTGGTTTGATTATTTGCAAATCAAGACACCAAAGGTTTTCTGAATGAGTATAATTTCTTATACTTATAAGATTATTACTACTACTAATAATATATATATATATATATATATATATATATATATATATATATATATATATAGGCAGCTCATCTTCATTCAAACATGTTTCATTGAATAACATAGACTTATGTCTATTTATTTTTATAATAATCTTTTCTAGTTCCCTAATCATTTTCTTGATCATTGTGATGGTGATTTTTAAAAAACACGCATGAACGCACATTGATATAATTATTTTAAATTTATCCATCATAGTTAGAGGATTTTTTCAAAAATTTCATAGCTACATTAGATTTAAATAATTAAATAATTTAGTTAGAAAATACAAGAAGTGTCTCTAGTTTTCTTATCTCAATGTTTTCATTGAGTGCTAAAAAATAAATGTTACTATTATGACCTGAAAAGGAGATGAAATTTTGTTGATGCGCATGTGAGAATGTCACATGTTTGTGTGTGCAGAAGAGGAAAGTAGAGTTGATTATCATTGGTTTAGAATGAGTGAATTAATGATAATTATAATTGTAATTATTTTATTGTAATTATTATAATTATTTTTTTTATTAATATTAATTTT
This sequence comes from Acanthosepion esculentum, assembly GCA_964036315.1. Lineage (NCBI taxonomy): Eukaryota > Metazoa > Mollusca > Cephalopoda > Sepiida > Sepiidae > Acanthosepion > Acanthosepion esculentum. Next base: position 38,639,154 of record OZ038494.1, on the reverse strand, counting down.
TATTTATTTACTTTTTTATAGACATGACAAAGTGACAGTATAATTAATTGATTTTCTAAGTGTAGCTTAGATGTGGCACAAGGCTGAAAGTACGGGTCATCCAGTGAGAATCAAACTCACTTTTCAGTCGTAATTGATCTAGTGAGACAAGCTTACTAACCATTACACCACATTAAAGTGCTCAAAGTTTATTGTCGTGATTGTCTAAATGATTGCAGTGTTAAAACATCCTTTATTAATGGCATCTTAACCACTGTATCCTCCATTGGGCCCCTTGACAAATTTTCCCTTGGAATGAATTAGCCCATGCTGAGAAAAGCTATGATTTTTTAGGTTGTAATGCAGTCTATTGGCTGAAAAAGGTCCATAAACTGTTTTCATTACTGAGCTTTTTGTACAACTTTGTTATTCACAAAACATTTACATCTAATTTTAATGACTTTATCAAATGAGTGTTTCATTGACTGGAGGTCACTTGTAGCTTAATTCTGCATGCAACTTCTTTTGTAACCTGTATGGCTTCTACTTTATTTCAGGTCAAAACATTTGGCCGTTGGACCACCAAGTAATTCAGCATTTTGTAGACAGCAGTGAATTAGTTTGACAGAAATGCTTGAACCTGCTTGTCATTGGGTATTAAAATGACAGTGATGAAGGTCATAAATGTGACCAGATAATCCACCCACAGCTTTGAAGTGGAATTAAATGGGTGGAAGCTTGTCACTAGCACAGAATATCCACTTGATCTATTCTGTATAAAAGCAATGGATCAACTGCTTCTGGTTGACAATTTATTTTTCCATCATTGCCGTTCGATCATAATGCTGCTTGTTCAGCAATTGAATCACCTGAAAGAAGTCACTCATGTTGAATTCAATACTATTGTAGCAGCAATCTCTTGTAATCATTGTTTTCCTTTTCACATGATAATGACAATGTTAGCCACTTCCTTATAAAGAAATATTCAGCAGTACTGCTTTCAGCTGAATTTAGAAAATCTTTTTCTTAAAAGAAGTTTTCAGGAAAATAAGTTTCCCAAATCAACTGTTATTGCTCTTTCAAGTATTGATGTGAACTTGTTTTGTAAATTTTTTGTAGTAGTGTGCAACGGTAACATCTTGATTGTCATTATTTACTCTTCAAGTTACATGTGCTATCCATTTTAGTTGTTGCTGCTGTTGGTAGTCCTCAAGTGATGTGGGTTCTGTTATCTGGTATTTATATTTTTATATCTGGTGTTATCTTGTTTGTGATTCTGTAATGCCAGTCTACAAGGTTCAAAGATGAATGCTCCTCACTAAGACCTACATGCTTCAATCACTTCAAGTCATTTTTAATCATTGATCTTAGAAAGCAACTGTATACAGCTAACAGTTTAGATATTTCTGGATGAGTTTGGTGCCATGCATGACATCCATATGAAAGTCTTGATATAATGGGACTATTTAAGTTAATGTTTTGGTTTTGTTGCAGCTTTTGCAGTTTTTTTTTAGGCAAAACTGCCCAAACACAGCCTATTCTATGTTCAATTTCCTTATCTCCTATACTAAATTTGTTATAACTGAACCATACAATAAGGTATTTGAAGTGCTTAGTATTTACTCAATTCACACCCTGAATTGTTATGGTGGATTCAGGGTACATGCAGTCACTGGTTTCATTCCAATTCCAGATCATAGTTTCTGTTTAGAAAGATCTATCTTAAATCTTATTCCTTGGAATAATTGATAGAGGATATTGTATTTTTGTTCACAAGTATTCTTATCCCAGCTATGAATGCCATGTCCTTGGCATAGCCACTCGCATCCTCTTTACATTGGTCTAGCAGGGTGAAGCATAGTAATTTGAATTACTCTTGGTTCCAATATGAAACTGAAACAATTATTTGCCAGGATTATATACAGAATCAATAGGAAAACTTGTATCAGCATTCAATTTTACATTGGACATAAGTCTGAACAGTATAAATTTATTACTTAAAAGTTGATATTTCTTGTCAATTTTACCATACCTTGGAAGACTTTATTTATAAAAAGTGGATAAGGTGAAAACTTTCATGTTAGAATATTCCATAAAACTTTGTTCCCATTGAAATATTCATGAGATGATACACTGCTAATATGTATTTTATTAAATGTTTTGCTGTTATTGCTGAATAGTTGTGTGAGTGGTGTAATGGTTAGCAGTTTTGAAAGAGAAACTAGTAAGTCAAATTCAAAATCTGGCTGAGTTTGTTGCATTCACTTTTGTACAAATACTCTTGGGAAAATTATAAAGCCATCTCTTCTCCCTCTAGCTATTGATTAAATAGCAAAGCTGATTGGGCTCTCTTTTCCTAAGATGGCAATCTAGGAGAAGGAAAAACCTGAAGAGGGATGATCTTCACCGGGCTATTTTGTACTACTTTTTGCTCTTTCAACTGTAATGGGTTTCAGGATTTGTGACCTGATATAACATTGTTACGGAAATGTGAAGATTAACATAAGTCAAAACAAAAAGGTGAGAAAAAGACAGATGTGTTGCAGGTGTAATAGTAAGAGATGTGTGTGTGAACTTTCTATTTGCTGAATTATGGAACCTGTCCACTTCATCTTTACCAGTGAGCTTTTCCAACTGGGTTCTATACATGAACTGGATTTCACTGTCTCAGAAACTTTTTCATACTTCTAGGAATCTATATTGTTTGTGATGTTAACATTGGTAGCTTTACACATAAATCTGATAAAGAGCAATTGAGGTAGAATAATTCAAATGAATTCCTATCTCTCATCATATACTCACATGCACAATATTAACATAGCATTCATCTGTTACTCCTGCAAAAGCAGAAAAGTTTGTGGTAACCACCACCACCATCATTCATAGAAAATATACAACAAGCATTCATTGGTTAATCACCTTCAATCTAGCTCGCTGACTGGTCAGTTTCCACCAATCAAATCACCCCCGTGCGACATGTCTTTTTTTCGCGCCAACTAAGTTGATCCAGTCACATGGTACAACATACTATAAAAACCAAACACGTGTGTTTCTCGCTCTCTTTTTGCTCACACTCTTCGTCAATCTCTTTGTCACTCTCGCATCTCAACTCCGCTGCCAAAATGTGACCCTTAAAGAACTCCCGTCTTGACTAATCCAGTCAGATGTAAAAGAACTTTACAACATTTCATGCAAGTACATTTTGAACTTTTACCAACTTGTCCAATACACAATTCCAAACATTCAACACATACTCATTCTTCTAAACTACAATTTAATAGTAAATATAATCCTAATGAGCTCAGGTATAAATATTTCCTAGTCTAAGAGACGTAACTCTGTCTAACCTTTCAGTTTATATGCATGTACATCAAATACTTAATAAATTCAATTATGTTTTCAACCCTACGTTCTGTTTTGTATTTTATACCATGTGCTATTTTACGTCAAATATAAATTGCATTGTGACCACCACATTCGATAGCGACCTCCAGCATAATGACATGATCTTTTCCACACCTTTCCTAGACAAAATAAAATAATTGTGGCGGGACCCGCAACATGCACGTCCACAACATATTTGGGTACCTCACCATTAATAGGCCCGCTACAAGTTTAACAGCTTAAAAGCAATAAAAACAAACTTTTTCATCATTAAAAGTTGACATTAAAATTGACTGACCAAGAATAAGCATGTCAAATAACTGTTCTTTTTCTTTCAAATCTCTCTCCTATTTTTAAATTTCCAATGTATGTCAGTTAAATCTTTACAGCTGCCTTGTGAATTAAGGCAGATTCAAGATTTTATTTCGGGTTTTTAAAATAATTTAAAAAAATGTATTTTGGCAGGTTTTTGTCTCTTTCAATGCATATTATGTTTTAAGCAAAAACTTTGAGTAGGAAGAGAAATCACTTTGTTTATATTTGATCCTTGATCCTTGTCTATAGCTTTATATGTGAATGGACTATAGAGGCAAATGTTTGTTTAAAAAAATACTCTACTTTATAACATGCATAAGATTTTCTGTAGCACATATTTGTAAAAGGTGCAAACATTTTTAGAAATTAACAGCCTTAAGTTTATCCTCTTTACCTTTAAACTTGGCTAATTTTCAAATAAAATAAATAAATAACAGCAAATAAATACTTAAATACCCAAATAAATAACAGCAAATAAATACTTAAAAAGACAAAGAAAAAAGCAAAAGATAGTCCTGGGCTGCATTAATCTTTTAAACAAGCAGATCTTATAGTGGCATAATAAAATCTGAATTGGCAATCACTGAGAACACTTATGCAATTAAATTATAATTAAAATTTAACCATCAGAATATTCTTCCTGAATGAAAAATCATCATCATCATCATCATCAGTCCAATGACCATGTGTGGTCATAGTCAGTGCCTCACTAATTCCCTCTGTATATCTGGCATGAAAGTCACAGAGCTATTCATGCATAGCATAGAATATCTTAAGCTAGTAAAACTGATGGAGCGCATCCTTGTCTAGGTCAAACCACATCCTCCAACTTGAAATCTTGGTTAGAGACACCTAGCTATTTCCATTGAGGGAATCCTCCACCTTGGCATTTGGCTTCAGTCTAGAAAACCATCCATCCAATGATGGTATGTCATCATCACACTGGCTGCGTACATAGCTATGGAGACCAGTCTACCCCATCGTTTTATAGAACCTACAAGAAGCTTCATCCACCCTTGTTTTTAATCCTGCAAGGTGTCTAGCCACACTCCACACCAGAAAAATCATATGAGGGAACCATTTTATTTGCCAATGGGCCAACCATGCAGCAGGTAGTACTAGGTTACTTTGTATTAATAACCCTTTTAGAGTGACTTGATATGAGAATTCATAGTCAACAGCTATAAATTATTATAAATATAAATTTTAACTTTATAATCAGCCAAACAAAATGATGGCTTATTATAAATGAAAGGAATAAGTTTGTAACAAAAAGTAAAATATTCTAGAATGATATTAAAGTCAGAGAAAAGGAAATATATTTCAGTATATTATGGGCATCAGTTAAAATGAAAACTGAAACTCATCTTTTTATTGTGTCATGTCATGAGTCTTATAATCAATTAAGGTTGTAAGAGCACCACATGTACTGTAGCCATAGCAGCAATGGTGCATCTAGGGCAAGACAACCTGATGGAGCCCATCTCTCTTCAGGCTGGTTTTGAATTCAGTTTTCTTCTTGGTTGCCACCTCAAGTAAGAGAATCCAGTCAACCCTGCTATTTAATCTATAACTGGAGAGAGAAGAGGTGGATTCATATCTTTTCTAATGCTATTTGAATGTAATAAACTTGGTTGTAATTTGAACTCAGTACAATGATTTCTCTTTCCATTACATCACCCCCACATCCTAAGTTTTGCTGAAAAAGCTTCAAACAGAAACCAATATTGAATTCTTTTTTTATTTTCTTATATGCAATACATACTTAATAGACACATTTTAAGAATGTTCTCAAATCATCCAATGGCAAAAATTTAATTCTTAACCAAGTCTATTATGACTGCCTGAAACTGTCTCTGCCAGCTTCCAATCAAGTTTATTGCTGCTGAGGGAGGATGCACTTTATCTTTGATGATTCTGCCAAATTGTACATTGTTTCTAATCTTTCTATTTATTAATTTTAATAATTTTTTAATGTATATTTTTTTCTTAATTCATTAATAAATGGAAAATGACAGGAAATGAATTTAATAAATATGTGAAGATTTTAAATATGCCCCAAAATATTTAAAATATTGGATAGAAAATTTACATTAAAATTCCTTTCACAAAAAATCCACACAAAGATATATACAAAATAAAACATTTACAAATGTTGTTTTTTTGTTTGTACATCTTTTCAAAATTATTTTTTTTTAAAGCTTTCCAATTTTTTAATGAATTGAAAAGCGTATATAATGGATGATAAAATTTAATAATAAAAATAAACGTGACTGTTTTTCGTTAATTCTAGAAAGCAAAAACAAAGATTGACATTTGAAAAGAAAATTGATTTTTTTATGCAGTTTTGATAATAGACTAAAAAACAGGCTAAAAAATAAGAAATAAGAAAATATTGATCAACACATTCAGAATTCTAAACATTGATTTCCGTAAGTGAATTTTTGAGGTGTCATCACACATGGTCATGCGTGCTGGCAAAAAGATTATAATTTGAAACCCAGAAAAGGTGAGAGAACTGTCAATAGAGACTTTTTTTTTATTTTACAGCATATTTTTCTTTTACAATATTGTTCACTCTGTACAAAGCCCAGAGTCCACTCAAGGTAGAGGGCTACAGAGTAAGAGGTAAGTGGCATGGTTTATAAAGATATGTTAAAGATTGTCGTCTTTGGGGAAACATCCTCTTTGGTTCATGGGAAAAAGCTGTTCAAGTAGCACTTACATCTGACCAATGAGGATGGTTCACTCCCATGTAAGTGATATAGCAGATCTTAACTGTAAAGGTTAAAATTGGTGGAATGTAATTCATCTGGAAATAGCAATAGTCACAAGATCCTTGCAATGTTTCATCTTCAGGGAAAATAGGTTGTAGGGTGGGAAATGATTCATATAGAAACCATTTTCCCCTATAATGTGCAATGTATGCTGATCTTGAAATATGCCTTTGACACTTTCTCTCTCTTTGTCTGTCTGTATATGTGTGTGTTTAACCTAGAAAAGGTTACTGAATAAGAATAACCAAAACAAAGGTTGAAAATGGAGCAATAATCTTTATAACATAAACAATATACATGATTCGCCAGCGGTGTGTAGGAAGTAATCCACTGCTCGTGATGAATCCCCTCCCCAAGACAGTATATTCCACTGTATTTATGAGGATTAAGATATACCCATTATAGTCCATAGGTACAGTATAACACACACACACACACACACACACACATATAATATATATATATATATATATATATATATATATATATATATATATAATCATTTATTTAAATATTATAACATAAATATGTTATAAAATCACTACAAAAATAGCCATTTTGTTTCAACACTTCTGGTGTCTTATCAAGTGATGATGTTGAATGTAGAATAAATGGTTTTAAAAGTTTCAAATTAATTAACGATCCTTCGCTAGGGGTAAATGCTGTTACATAAGCTAGAATGACCAATCAAAATACAAGTATATGGTAATTCGAAAAATTTGACAACTAAGCAAGGTTATCATAGATATTAAAAGATTTATAAAATTTGAAATTAAAAGTAAAAAATTAACTATTTAGAAATCTAAATCAAATCTCTATTAAGTTTTAAATTGTAGAATTACCGAGGAGAAAAAAAAAAAAAAAAAATATATATATATATATATATATATATATATATATATATATATATATACACACACACACTCCTTATTCTTATAATCTTGAATAGAATGTGAGAGTGGTGTAATGGATAGCAGCCTGCCTGGAATGAGAAATTGAGGAGCCAAGTTTCAATTCCAGTTGGGCTCATTACATTCAATTATCACTTGGGAAATGTATGAATCCATCTCCCCCTCCCCGCCCCCCAAGATTGAGTTAAATAGCAGGATATAGAATATCTGGAAAAAATCACTGTTATTCCCAATGTTAATGCAATATACGCTTACAAAAATAGGATTTCTCTCATAAGCCAAAATGTTTTGATTTTAAATAATCCACTCTATTTGGTTTTCTGTTTTGAACTTTCTGGTCTGGCTCATGGAGCAGTGTCTGATTTTGCTGGATTTTCCATGTTTTCTTTTTGGTAGTTCAGACCTAGTGTATGTTTTTTTTTTGGTTGTGTTTATTTGTTTTTAATTTACATTTTTGTATTCAACATTGCACTTATAATGGTTATGTATAATACATTGTTAAATTTTGCTATACTCGTAGGGGAAGAGTGCTTAATATTAGAGCTTTTAAGGATATAGACAGTATGGACATAGGAATAATAAACACTGCATAGTGACTGTAAGTTTCACATTTCAATACAACCTTCATCTATCTAATCTCTGCGCACACACACACACATATATATATATATATATATATATATATATATATATATATAAGACAATAGGAAAATATTTCTTAGTCATTGCCAACACGTTTCGTCAATCTGACTTTATCAAGGCAAGTTTAAAGGAAAATGTTTTGTAGTTCTATCAAATTGAAAATATTAAAAAGGGAATGCTCTTGTGTAAGACTCTTTCTGGTTATTGCTAACATTATTTTATACTAAGAATTTGTTTTAGTTTTCCATGTCAACATATTGCTAAATTTCTCAGAGATAATTCTGAAGATAAGACAAATTGGATAATATTTAGTATTTTGAATTTGATGTAACTACAAAACATTTCACTTTTAAACTTGCCTTGATAAAGTCAGATTGACAAAATGCATTGGCAATGACTAAGAAATATTTTCCAATTGTCTTTTCTTATCCAATTTGTCTTATCTTCATAATTATTTCTGAGAAATTTAACCAACCACACACACACACACACACACACACATATATATATATATATATATATTACATTTATGTATGTACAGTCACAAAAGATATACAAACTTTAAATGAAATAGCTTCACCAGAAGTTTGGTAACATTAGTACCATATCCTGACTCAGAACCATATTTGAGATGACAGCAATTGGAAAATGACCAAAAAACACTAACTACACATAAATATATATAAACATTTCAAAATTATACAAAACCACCAAACAAAAATAATGACTAATTGCTACTGGCAGTGATTGTCATATGACTTTCTCAATTGTTGGCATGGCAACAAATAAAGATAGACTGAGGGAAAATGAGAAAGAAAGGAAAAGAGAAACAACATGGACATTAAAATAATTGAGATTTGGCATTTTAATGACTCCCTTATATGACAAGTCACAAAGGTGAGGTATTTTTATATGCCAGTAAAATTAGGATGAAAAGATGTTTTCACCTATTAATAGGGAGCTCTGGACCTTTATTTATTAGCATAAATTTAGAGAGGGAATAATTTATAATTTCCAAGTGACTGCACCAATGCACACACACATATACATAGATACACCTGCACACAAACAGATATTCATAGACACACACGCACACACACACAGACATATCTGCAGAATCAGAACTCAGTGTTCCTAAAATCATGCCTAGCTAACAAAGGTGTTCTGGATCATCTGACTGACCTTCTGAGATAAGGAGACATCATTATTTACATGATTTACAGTCACTCATGGCTTCCCATATGATCAATGAATTTAAGCAATGCCGAGCCTGGTCAGTACCTAGATGGGTGACCATTTGGGAGTATCTGGTGCTGTAAGCTTGGATGTACAGGTGGTGTAATAGATAATGGCTCAGAATTCTTGTTGGGTTTGTTAGACTTATGTACATGCAAATACCATTAGGAAAGGAATGAATCCACCTCTTCCGCCAGCTAAGACTTGTATCACTAAAACAGTATTATCTCAAAATAAAATTCTTACAATCTAAAAATAATTTCTGGCTTTAAATAGCCTGCAAATGGTTGATAAGCCATAAAAAATGAATCACTCAAGTCAGATACATCTTTGTTGTTATTATTATGTTTCAGATACTGTGGCCTCCAACCTCCTTCAGGCGTCTCGGAATCTGTATAATCTTTAAGGAAATTTGAACTGATCCCTTTATTTAATCTCCAGTGTTAGATTTTTCTTACTCCACTGTCCCTGTTTAGAGATATCTCATCTTGTTAATTCTTTTAGTACTGATCAATTATTGGTGGTTCCATTTCCTTGAGTTTGTACTATCTGACCTGGGGATTGAACCCGCAAATTATTATATCACACAAACTTCCAAGTTCTAGCTTCAGGATTGTCCCTTGGAAGAATAGACTATAGACTATATAAAAGATTAAAACATTGGTTCATGAATTAGTGATTGAACTTGCAATTACTATGCAACTGAGTCCAGGTAACCCAGACTCAGATACAGTGGAAATAAGTCTAGCAATAACTGATCAGTACTAAAAAGCACATGACATTTTCTAGGCATGGACAACGGAAAGGTAACAATCTACCCCCATAGATTAAATAAAAGGTTCATTTTGAAATCCCATGACAGACACTTGAAGGAGGCCAAAGAATACAATATTTGAAACCTGATAATAACAACAATGATTAGGATACTACTGCAACAGTAAATAATTATTTATGTTATTTACATGTGGACTATTGTCCTCATCCTGGTTGTCATTATCCTAATATTTCGGTCACTGTGCTTACTGGCCTAAATCAAGTTCTTGTCAATTTAGGTAACAATAGCCTAGTGGATTAAAGCATTGGTTTATGAATTTGGTCACTAGTTCAATCTCTGGGCAGAGCAGTGTGTACTTAGACTCAATGGAAACAGGCAAACAATAACTGAGCAGTACTAAATAAGAACTAAATGAGATATCCCTAGACATGTGCAGCAAAACAAGACTCCACACCTATAGATTAAATAAAGGGTTCAGTTTGAAGTTCACTAAAGGTTACCCTGATTAACAAAAAAAAACTGATTAAGGCCAAAAAGCAAAATGGCCAAGATGTTGTGATAGCAACAATAGAGACAAGGACAATACTAAATAATGTAAATAAAGATAACTGCTCATCTGAGAAATACAGACAAAAAATGTAAATAATGCAAACTGAAATTAATTGTCAAATTAGCAGAAATGTTATCTTTTTGTAGATCCATATTCTTCTGCACATTCTGTCTTCATTCTCTCTGACAATTTTTTTCTCCAACATTCTATCTCCCTATGGCTAACATACATACATTTTCTTTGCCCTATGTTGACTCCATTCAGCTAGTGTTTCCAGTAACACAAAGCCCTTTTACTCTTCTCTATCTTTTCATCTTTGATGTTATGTATTTTTGGCTTTGCAGGAGGAGATTCATATCTAGCTGCCTTCCTCTTACATCAGTCATGGCTTTCAATTCAATGCATCTTCAGCTTTCTTTAGGCCCATTAGCAACCAAGCAACATCCACTATTCTGGATTTCTTTCATTTTCTCCCTTTAAATCAAGCATGTATCCCTTGTCTTAGTCATGTTTCTTTCACTTATTTTTTTCCCTTTTATTCCTTTCATCACATCCGGAATTTTCTTACCACAACATTTCCTATCAACCATAGGTTCTTCCTTTCCCCAAAGGTTCTTCAAACTTGCAATTGCTAAAGACACGTCATCACTAGGGAATAGGCAGTATCCATACATTATTTTCATATGTAATCGGAGATTTCTCTTTTGCCTTTAAGCATAACTGGACAATGCAGTGTTGAAAGCAAAGAACTAAGGAATTTATCTAAGGGTTGAACTAATAGTGGAAGTAGGTGAATAGTTTCATTTGGGCTGGATAGGGTCAGGCAAATCAAAACGAAAACACTAAAGAAAATTGATTTCACAGATAAGAGATTTTATACATAAAATTTTACCAAATAAATATTTACTTTTTATGTAAATTTTAGTGCTATATAGTCTGATGTAGTATATATTATATTAACATATAGGATATTAGCATATATGTATAGAATATATCATACTGGCAACACTTATAAATCTTTTGACATTAACAGACTTTTAACAATATATAAAGGACGGATTTAAAAAATAGCGCAAAATATTGTGCAATATTTCAGCATATAATAAAAACTATTGCTAAAACAAAAAGAAAAATCGTATTTTTCATAGTCTGTGATTTTACAAGATAAAAATTAGAGGACAATTACGCTGTATCAGATTTTATTATACAAGCCAAGTTTTCACTATAAAAATGGTTTTAATCAACTTATTTTGTTAAATCTTTCAGGATATACTTAATCTTAAATAATAAGTATAATGTATGAATTTCAGCTTACAATATCTATCCTTATTAAAAATATTGATAATTTGTTTTGGGAGTATCAGGTTTTATTATGAACTCATGTTTTATTGTACAAACATGTTTATTATGAAAACAGCTTTTATTATACAATCAGATTTTATTATGAATTCATGTTTTACTATATGAAAAAGTTTATTATGAAAACAGGTTTATTACACAAGCAGAGTTTTATTATGAAAGCAGTGTTTATTAGGCAAGCAAATTTATTATGAAACCAGGTTTTTTATGAATAAATCCAAAATATCTAAGTGACATATTTGATCTGTTATATCTGTTTATATATGTGTACATAAATATATCTTTGCCTTTATTTTTATGCAGACATCTAATGAGTTTTTCTCACACAAAAACAATGAAGCATGATGAACCTTTCAATACTAATAAATAATTGGTGAGATTTATCATTGTATAACAGGTGCCAGTATGTGTATATGTGTGCATTTATAGGGATTGTTGTTTAATTGCTAATACATAAACAAGCATAAGACCAAACAATTGTTGTATCTTTACAGAATTACACACATGTTGTATATTCAGCATGCAGATTAAAAAAGGTTCTTTTTAAAAATGCAAACAAACCAATAATTATGTTCACTTTTAAATGCCATAAGAGTAGCAAGTTTAAAATGTACTTTACCTATTGCAATTTAAGTTCAACTGTGTCTGCATAGTGATTACCAAAAATACAATTATCATATATGACAATAAATAACTGAGAGAGTAATCTTTTACAGTTTTTAAGTAGCGCAATGCATTAAGGTAAGTAAATAATGTATTTACATTAATCAGACAACTATGAAGTTCATATTTCCTTAAAGATCAAATTATTTCAATTCGATTCTTTTAACATTTAAATCATAAAATGCAATTAAAATAAAAATAAAACCTTAGAAAACTGATCTTTATATTTTTGTAAAAAGTATTACTTATAATACAGAGATAAAATTTAAATGAAAAATATACTGAATGTCATATTTTGAATGAAACACAATCATATATATATATATATATATATATATATATATAATTTAAATATTTTGAATAAGTATATATATATATATATATATATAATTTAAATATTTTGAATAAGTATATATATATATATATATATAATTTAAATATTTTGAATAAGTATATATATATATATATATATAATTTAAATATTTTGAATAAGTATATATATATATATATAATTTAAATATTTTGAATAAGTATATATATATATATAATTTAAATATTTTGAATAAGTATATATATATATAATTTAAATATTTTGAATAAGTATATATATATATAATTTAAATATTTTGAATAAGTATATATATATATATATATATATAATTTAAATATTTTGAATAAGTATATATATATATATATATATATATATAATTTAAATATTTTGAATAAGTATATATATATATATATATAATTTAAATATTTTGAATAAGTATATATATATATATATATATATATATATATATATATAATTTAAATATTTTGAATAAGTATATATATATATATATATATATATATATATATATAATTTAAATATTTTGAATAAGTATATATATATATATATATATATATAATTTAAATATTTTGAATAAGTATATATATATATATATATATATATATAATTTAAATATTTTGAATAAGTATATATATATATATATATATAATTTAAATATTTTGAATAAGTATATATATATATATATATATATATATAATTTAAATATTTTGAATAAGTATATATATATATATATATATATATAATTTAAATATTTTGAATAAGTATATATATATATATATATATATATATATATATAATTTAAATATTTTGAATAAGTATATATATATATATATATATATATATATATAATTTAAATATTTTGAATAAGTATATATATATATATATATATATATAATTTAAATATTTTGAATAAGTATATATATATATATATAATTTAAATATTTTGAATAAGTATATATATATATATATATATATATATATATAATTTAAATATTTTGAATAAGTATATATATATATATATAATTTAAATATTTTGATAAGTGTGTGTATATATATATATATATATATATATATTAAATAAAACAAAATAAAATATTAATAAATAAACTGATTTTTTACTCAGTGATTTGTCATATACTGTTAGATTATTTCATGCAAATTAATGTTTTCCCAATAAAATTGTTATTAACCAACTGATAAAAGAAAATTTTTTAATATGTACTTATATGTATGTAATAAATATGCCATGTGTATTCATGGTTATAATATCTTGCTTTATTAAAAATATTTAAAATAATTGATTTGGTTGTGTAAGATTTTATTATGCATCTCAAACGTTGTTCTTCATATTGTAAATAAATATATAATATTGTTAATAATATTTATTTTTTCATTTCAGATCAGTAAAGATGGTCATAAGTCATAACTCCAAAACAGAAGATATTGTTCAATTATTGAGAGATGACAACATAACAATGGAAAATGTGAAAATATTAAACAGAGATCAAAGAACAATCAAAAAAGAAAATGAAACTAGAAAAAACTGGATTTATGAATGTAATGAACAGAGATTTGAAAGAAATTTTAAAAAGAAATGAACAAGTAAAATAGACTGATAATCAAGGAAATATTTAAAGAAACTGGTTTTGAAATGGCAACCAGGTGCAGATTATTAAGAATATTGATGAATGACATGAAAGCAACCAAATTAATCCCCTTGAAGTAAACATTGTAAAGAGAAACATGTAAGTTGGACAAAAAATTACATGTAAACTGATTTCTCTGCAATAGTTTTCAGTGATGAATGTAGAGCTACATTGGATGGGACTTATGACTGGCCTACAGGTTGCATTCTTTATAGAAATAGTTAATCAATATGACTTAGATGTAGGGTGGTTGTTTTGATCATAGAGGACCCTCCAGTAATTCTCACCTACACTCATATTGTTAAAGCAGATGCAGCACTACCCCATCAGATGACTTAAAAAAAAAAACAGAAATTTCCCAGGTGCAGATCCATGGTCTCCCTAAGCCATCAGATGCCATAAACAACATGTAATCAGTTCCTTATATGACATTATCAACTAACTGTTATGTTGATGAGTAATATTTGTTACACTGATGAAAACGATCATATTCTACAATGGTTGAAAAAAATCATTTTCTCAATAAATTGGAGGAATATTAATATAACTGTAAGAAAAAGAAAAATTATATATATATATATATATATATATATATATAAAGAAATATAAAGAAATATAGTCTTAAAGTGTGCTATATTTATGGGATAAAGTGCTCAATATCAGAGAGCGTGTGTAAATATAAAAGTGAACATAGAAGTCAACACTTAGAGGCGACAGTCTGTTTCATGCTATCGTCAGACAATATATATATATATATATATATATATATATATATATTATACAGGCTTGCTAGAATAATGGATAGCAGCTTGGATTGAGGTGTTGGAGAGCCAAGTTTGTTACATTCACTTATGTGCAGATACTCTTGAGAAAGGTATGACTCCATCACTTTTCAACCCCTGTTATGGGTAATTAGCAGGACAGGTTGGGTATTATAGCCTTGGCAACCAGTCTATAATGAGAACTCTGAATTCAAAACCTGAAGAGAGTCATCTGGGGACTTTGTGGGACTTTATCTGCACCAGTATCTGTATTCAGCTCTTCCAAAAACTGTTGTTGGTTCTGCACAAGCCTTTATCACTATAATCGAATCATATCTGAAAGTAGTCTGGCAACTGTTTGGTTCTAAGAACTGAGTTGCTATACCCTTATATGTTGAAAATGATGGGAGAGTCCAGTTTATTTATATATATAATATATATATATATATATATATAACTTTAGTAAAGGTAATATTTTTATTTGTTTTTAATAGTCTTCTAACTTTTCTTTTAAGATTATTTTTCTTATATTTATTAGTTCCAATGAAAATGCTCTCCAACATTATTAATATTCCTTTGATTTTTCTTCTTTTTGATGTGGATGCTTTACGTAGGATTAACTTCAAAAGCAAATCTTCTGTGAGGTGCATGTAAGCAAATCTATGGATTTGTTTTGAGAGATATTGAAACTGGCTAATATCACATACAATACTGAGTAGCTTTGTAACTGCTCTGGAAGCCATCATCTGTCAGAAGATATGATAATGAGGTTATTAGGACTATTTCATTTAATACTCATGCAGCTACATTTTAGAAGTGAACATTTTCCCCTTGCTACTCAGTTGAGATATTCTTGCTTAATGTATATTACAACAACATGTGCCCCAAAAGGAAGATGATAATAATCTGTAAAGATCATAACAAGATTTTGTTTCCCATTATCAGAAAATACAAATAATATAAATAATAGAGCCATAAATAAAGATAACAGCAAGGCTTCAGCAGCAGAAGTAAGAAAAGAAGAGTGGAAGCAAATGCTCCAAGTTCTAGACTCATGATTGTCCCATGGGATAAATAGACTAATTGATTAAAACATTGGTTCATGAATTTTTGTGACATAATAATTTTGAGTTCAATCCCTGCTTCTCACCAAATCTTTCTTGTGGTCTTTTGACAAACATGTTTAATATAGTATCATATTCAAAGTTAGTTAAAAACTGAATTTACATAGTTTGAAGCCCTTAAAATACAAAACTAAAACTATATTTCCTATAAAGATAACTTTTTAAAATTCTTACAACATTGATAACCAAATGATGGAAATCTTAGCCCTTCATGCCTGTCAAAAGGATTTTTCCCTTGACACTGCAATTATTTTAACTACCTTCACTCCTTCATAATGTTTGTTATAAAAAGCAATGATTAAAATTGTAAACTAAACGTATGATTAAAGTGAATTTATACATTTTTTGTTCTTGAGAATTTACAACAAAAATATTAAACACTATTTATTCATTAGATTGTTTATTTACAAGAATAATTTTATATTTACAACATTCTAAAAACTAATACAATTAGAACTAAATGCAATGCAATATTTATCAATTACCAATTTATAAAGAAATAAATATGAAAACAATTTTTTATTCATAAATTTATAAACATTTAGTAAATTATTAAAATATGTGAACCAACTATAAGGAAATCAATTATCAATCTAATAGTTTTAAATAAACAATCTAATAAATAAATAGTGTTTATTATTTTTGTTGTCAATTCTCAAGAACAAAGAAAATGTATAAATTCAGTTTGATATGTTTAGGTTTTATTAAAATTTTAATCATCAATAAACAATAAACATTGCCAAAGAGTGAAGGTAGTTCAAATATTTTAAAAGGAAAAAACCATCCTTTTGACACTCTGGGCATGAAGGTCAAGATTGCCCAAATGACTTCCTTCGTGTTTCTTTTAACCTTAAAATGATAGGAAAAGATTGTACAAACATATCTGCTAAATTAAGGAAATTTGTTTTTTAAAAGGTAGTTTTTGTCAGCTTATTTTCATTTTAACTATATACAAAAAGTATAAAAATGATTTTTTAATTCTTTTTACATTTAGGTTTTGCAGTGTTTGTACCAAATTGTCACCACTTTTTGTCTCTTTGAGAATTATGCAGTTGCCAATTAGTCAGACTCGACTCATGAATAAATGATAGCTGTATCACTAGAAAAGGGTTAAATCATCAACTGATGATATCTTCTTAACTTCAATGTGACATCAATTGATAATACATACCATTAACGGTTAAACAACTTTGTGGCATTAACACATGGTAAAAATGTATCCAGATATCTTCAATGTAATAAATAAAATTCTCTCTACATTTTTGTATGTTTTCATTAGCTTTTGTTGTTATAATTTAAAATATGTAATATACAAGATATTTTATGACAATTCCTTGATTGACTTATTTAGAATTATTTTTACTTTTAAGTGAGGTAATTCTACTACAACTGATGTTTGGTGGGCACAATCTTAACAATATAAAATATACATACAACACTGTGATGATGACAAACATGGAAAGAAAACTGCAAGAACTCTTACACAAGATGGCAAGAGAAAGCAGGAAGAAAGGACTAACCATCAATTGTAAGAAAACTTAATGTATTCTTGTTAGCAAAAGGGACAACCCAAGGTGTGAGTTATGAATTGGAGATGTCAAAATCAAGCATATACAAAAATTTAAGTATTTGGGAAATGTTTTAACAGATAAATGTAATACAGAAATTCCAAGGTACATAGGAATAGTGAAAGAAGCCTTTTAAAAACTAAGTAAAGTATTACAATAACGGAAGATTTCATTAGAAATGATAAAAGTGTTGAACTATTGCATAATATCAAACTTCCTATGTGAATTTCCTAAAACAGATAAAGAGGAAACTTGAGGCAGCTGATGTTGTTTTACAGGAGAATACCATGGACAGAGCATGTGTACAACAAAGAAGTTTTAAGGAAAAGAGAAACAAAAAGTATACTTATACATAGAATCTGAAATAGGCAGTTGAAATTTCTGGAACACACAATGAGTAAAGATGGTTTGGAGAATATGACACTCACAAGACATACTGAAGGCAAGAAGGACAAAGGAACACAGCAAGTAAGCTACCTATCAAGCTTGTTAAAATGGGGACTGAAAGAGACAAACATTACTAAGAGCTACAAAGACTAGGAAGTTGTCGAGAGCCATAACCCCCCACTTCAGCAACGAACACAGTACATAAAAGAATTTGATACCAGCTTTGTTTGTTTCTGTATTTCATAAATATAAAATGGCAAATATACTAAATTAAATTCTGTCTTTAAGATTTAAATGAATTCATAGCTAACCTATACTTCAAGATTTTCTGAAACGCTGTTTAGGTCACACGATCACCAACTATTCACTTATCATTGTTTTCTTTGTTTAGTACTCAATTAATTGTAATAGTAAATTGAGCTTAATAAAGATCGTATAGAACTACTTTAATGTGGGAACAGTGGGTAACCTTGCTATCACAAATATACAAATGAACCCTAAAACTGGGTCTTTTATTTCATCATTTCTAATAATGATGTTAATGTTCTTTTAATTTCTCTTCTGTTTAACTTAACAGTCTACTATATAAAAGGCTACTTTTCCAAATCTGAATGACATTTTTCACCTATTGTCACTTTTTCTTCCTACTTCATTCCAATTACTCAACTTGAGGCTTTACACATTTTCAAGAATTTTCTGAAAAAAATCCCTGCTAATAAACTACTTTGTGCCTCCTAATTTCATAACTCAGTTCATGAAATTGGCGTTTTCAAACCTATTCTTTGATTCTCTGAAAGTTAATTTCTTCCTTGTCACTTCCCATGTAATAACAAGTGCACATACAAATGTGAAATGTCACTTCCTTGGAGCAAAGAAAAAAATGCATTTAAAAGAAAATATAAAGGAAATTGTTTAAGAAAAAGAAATCCTGATCTCTTTTTTTCTCTTTTTTTTTTCTCTTATTTTAATGATTTTTGTTCTCCTTGTTTATTCTTTCATTCTCATTTTCTTTTTTTTTCTTTTTTTTTTTTTCATTTTTTTTACAGTTCATTCTTTTCATTGTGTCAAGGTGACCTCCACTGGGAAATTTCTGGTTCATTCAATATTAAAAAAAACAGCTTAGAACCAGAATGAAATTAAATATATTATGACATAATAATATTCTGAAAATGTCTAATCTGGTTAAATGTTTGTATTCATGAATCACACATTCTGAAACCAAACTTTTAGCCTTACCTTTTGCAGATTTATATGTTTATAAATTGTAAAGTTATCATGGAAATTATTACAATAGAAAACAATTTCAAATATCAAAATTATCAGAACAAAAAAATCAATACTTTTTATTTGCAAAACACAATTCTCAAATTCCATTTTCTGACTCAAATTTTGAATTGTTTCATTTGAATGCCCATTCCTATAATTAAAGAAAAATAAAGATTTACAAACTTTTTTGACTTACAGTACTAAACAATCATTACAATTTTATTTCAAGTACACTAGACAAATATAGTCTCTCAAAGATATTTGTAACCACTTATTTGAAATCACTGATAGATGGCAATATGTGGTAAACAATGCCAATTTTAAATGTGTTTTATACTACAGTGGTAGATATTTGATTTATGTCTATATTGGTAATACCATTTCCTACTTAATCATTAAGACAAACAATATTTTGCCTGACACAGAATAGATGACCATTTGATTATATACGCTGATAAATAAAAGAAATATCTTTTGTGCTGCTTCATTTTTACTAACCTTGATATTATTCATTTTGTCTAGCAGTCAGATCAATAAAAAACACATTGAGAGAGGCAGGCAGCATTATATTAACCATGATTTGGTAGCATAAATATATGATTTCCCTGATTCCTGATAATCACGCAATCCTGTTTTCATTCTTCAAAATAATAGCTTTTATGAGTCCTAAATTTATTTGTAGTTTTTTTCTTTAGTACTCATTTCAACAAGAAATTAAGTATATTTTGTGCTTACATTTTAATGTAAAAATGAACTATATCAGAAAATACCAGCAGAAAATATTTGACAGCAGCCACAATGTAATCTTTGATGTGACATGTCTGTTCAGAGTGTGTGTGATCATGGCTCTTGACAACAGCTGTCCTTTGAGGCTCTTGCTATGGTCTGTCTTTTTGCTATTTCTCCTAATCCCTTTTCTTTCAACCAATTCCACAAGCTTGTTAGGTAGTTTATTCACTGCTTTCCACTATCTTTCTTGCCTTCAGTCTGCCTTGTGAGTGTCAAATTCTCCCAACCCTCTTTTGTTATTATGTGTCTCTTTCTGATTCTAAGTGTGTCTTTTTTGTTTCCATTTTTTCAAAAAATTCCTTGTTATTTGTATGTTCAATTCATGATATTCTCAGCATCCTTCTGTTGAACCACATTTGTTCTGTCTTAAGTCTCTTCTTCATATGTGATGAAATTGTCCAGTATTCACTGCCATATAGGAGGACATATATTACATAACAGTTCAGTCATCTTTTCTTTGTTTCTAACAATTTTCCTGTTTCTTAATACTTTACTTAGCTTTTGAAAGATAAGGTTTTGATATCTTCATTGCATACAGTTTTTCAGTGTCCCTCTTATTTAAATTTTTGTTCTTGCTTCATTTTGATGTCTCCAGTTTAGTTTGCATCTTGGTGTTCTTTTTTTTGACTACCATGCATTTGGTCTTCTTACAAATAATGTTTAGGCCTTTCTTCTGATTTTCCTTTCTGACTTTCTGTAGGAGTTCCTGTAATTTCCTTTCTGTGTCTGCTATCAACACTCTGTCATCAGCATACCTTATGTTATTAAGATCGATTCTGCCAATAAAAAGGTTGAATAAGTCTGGTGAGAAGACAATCCTTGTCTTACAACCTTTTCAATTCTTGTATATTCATTTTCTATCCATATGCAGGTGGGTGGCTACCTGTATAAGTTCTGGATTATTCTAATATCTTTCTCAAATAAGTAAACACATCTTTGTGACACACTTTATCAAATACTTTCGCCTAGTCTATAAAACATAGCTATACATCTCTATATATTTGTATTGCTCTTTCTACCATCATTAGGAGCATAAATATCACATTTTTTGTTCAAGTGATTGCCACTCCTATCTGCTCTTCCTCCAACCCTTCTTTAACCCCTTGCGCGATAGTGGCCTCTGGCCTTGCTTGGGGCGATATGATTTAAAAAAAAAAAAAAAAAATGCCTTCAACAAAACTATACTGTTAATTTTGCTACACACTCTATTCATCAGAATTTGGATGATAATTATTGTTATGGGGTTCATTAGGATGATTGTTCAATGAGTTCACATCATTTACAAATGGTTTCTTAGGCAGCACAATGAAAATGGATCTATTTAAGACTTCTCGTATATCACCACTGTCATTTATTATTTCTGTAACTTTGTCAATGCTGAACTCATCTCAGGCTGCCAGAATCTCTTTTATGATTCCATCTGGTGCTGCTGCTTTGTTCCCATTTAATTTATCCAGTGCTGATTTCACGTCAGATTTTAATATTCTGACTTTGTTAAAAATAAACAGTTGTTGTGAAAAATGAAAGATTTATTTATTATTATCTTTTGAACTAATTGATCCACATATGTGGGAATATGCCTTCATGTATTTGCCTACACATACATATTTATTATGTAATTTTTGAGCAATTAATGTATATTTTCAGTCCAACAGATTTCATATTACTATAAACATTATATATAGATGATGCATGTGTTTGAATAGACATCCCTGATTTTTTTTTAAATAGTGATATTAATTTTTTTTTAAATTAAACATTAATTTCACTGTTTTAAAAAAAAATAGGGATATCTACTAAAACACATGTACTTTATTGTAATAGGGACTACTCCTTATGTATGAACAGTTAGTACCATTTTACTATGTAATGAAGAGAGTCCTTTTCAAATTCAGTAGATAATCATTTTTTCAAACCACCTCCTATATTTTAGATCAGAATCTTGTCTTTCATCGTCATTTCTCTTCAATGCAAAGGGTCATATGCATGATATATATTATTTTATTTTTTTATTTGATAAATCATGCTAAAAAATTAATTGGAAATTCTAATATCAAATGAGAAAATTTCCACCTCAGTAAGATAATTCTAAATATAATAGTCAAACTAACAATAAATATATTATACTTTTTTTTTCTTTTTTTTTAATCAGTATCACCCCAAGCAAGACAGTAAAGCCACTAACAAGTAAGAGGTTACAGGATGTGGGGGAATTAGGAACGGAAATCAGGCATACAGTAGATAACTATTGACATTGTATTTAAACTTTTTCAGATTAAATTTGGCTGGAAAACATGGGGCCAGAAGGGAGTTCCACAGATGAGAGGTGTGAGAAAAGAAACTGTCAGCATAGAACTTATGGCTACATCTTACCAGCTCAACTGAAAATTGATGAGATCTCACTGCCAGTCTAGTAAATTCATACAGTCTAGGTACCATAGCAAAGAGCTCATTCAAACAATTACCATGAAAGTATTTATAAAAAAGACAGAGAGGCAACCTTTCAGTTGTGAACGAGTGACTGAAGATGAGCCTTCAGATCAGAAACTATAATATTGCTGATTTTTCTTTGGATCTCGTCAAGGAGCTCCAGTTAAATTGCAGGGGCACTGGACCATATATGGCAGCAATATTCTAAGCATGGGTGAATGGTAGACATAGATAGATTCCAGAGAGAAAAATTGTCTTGCCTGGTACAGTGAACCAACTTTCTTAGCAGCTGATCTAGCAATGGATTCAATATAGTCTTTCCACTTCATATCAGCTGAGAACGTTAGCCCAAGAAAGTACAATGAGTCACTTTACTGGAGGAGAGCATCAGCCATACAGATGGAAGGCAGAGAGGAGATTCTCAGATGATTAATGGAGAGAAGTTTAGTTTTGGAGGCATTAAAATCCCAAGATCCACTTAATGACGGTCTTGAGGTCGTTTTGGACACCGGCTGCCATTTTGACCTTGTTGAGCTGATCAGCCTTACCATTGAGGCAGGAGTAAATGGTAGCATCATCAGCACAGATTCCAAGTTGAGATCTGATGTCATCAGGAAGGTCGCTAATGGAGATTAAAAACAGCATAAGACCAAGGATGGAGCCCTAAGGGGGATGCCCGGTGTTAGTACGAAAGGATGTAGACGAATGGCCGTTCAGGAAAACTTTCATTTCACAATTTGATAGGAAAACTGGGTCAGCTCAAAAATGTGCCTGAAGATACTCTGTAACTTTCAGCTTGTGGAGAAGTCCTGAATGCCAAATCCTGTTAATGGCTTTCAAAATGCCCGGGCTTCACCGTTTTATCTAGAACATGACAGTGATCATTAGAACATCAGCAGTTGACCTGGAAAAACAAAAGCCATATTGCATGTCTGAGAAAAGGCCCTGCAATGAGAGATGATGAACCAATCCAGCATTTATTAGGGCCTCTAGGAGCTTCCTAAAAAGAGTTAGAAGGCTGATAGTTAAAAGGATTGGATTGTTCACCAGTGTTCTTAAAAACTGGAACAACAGATGAAGGAAAGCAGGGGGTAGCAAGGCATTTATTATGCAGTTTAGAGAGAACAGGATCCAGTTTGGGTGCACACTTCTTGATGACTATTACAGGGATACTATTGTGTCCACATGCTTTTTAGGGATCCAGGTTAGAGAGGATAGCAGAAACCCCTTCCATGAATTATATGCGTATTACTCAACAGGGACTCAGTTTTAATGGGAAGTTAGGCAGGGATACTCCAGATGAGTCAAGAGTAGATTTTGAGGTGAATTTACTGGCAAGGCATTCAGCTTTATCAGCAGAGGATGATAATACCTCAAATCAATTGAAGAGGTGGGGATAGAGACTTTGCACTTATTTAGTACCCTATTACAGAGATGCCAGTAATCACAAGAGCCCAAGTTTTTAGAGGCTATGCAGTGCCTTATTCTCTCAGCAAACAAGGATTTAGGTTTTTCAAGAACTCTCTTACACTTGTTACAGGCAGTAGTAAATAGGCTCCTGTTATGATGAGAGCTGTCAGACTGGTATAGCTGGAAATAGTTGTTCCTGTGTGCTATGGTGGCTGAGCATGCTGGTGTGAACCATGAAAAGGAATGTGGTTTCATCTGGTATTTCCAAAAAGGGATTGCAGAAACTTTAAATTTTTACCTAGGAAATATTTTATGAAACAAAAATTTAGAAAAATAAGATAGAGCAAGCACTGACTCAGACAAAACTGTGGGTTGCAGTTTAACATCTCATTTAAAGATATGAATAAGTTCACATTTCTTGTCTAACCTCATAAGACACAGCAACTTCACCTATTCAACCATTCTAGACGATTATCAATTCAATTTTTTTGCTTTTTATTCATTTGTGTTTGCTATAAAGACACTTCATTAGACATTCTCAATATCCAATATTTACTTCTTTCAATCAACTTTTGTTTCCAATTGTCTGAAAACATTTCATCAATTCTAATCTCTCAAATATCATCTGTTATCAAAATTCACTTGTCTTTTCTAAAACATATGCAGAAATTTCTTTTCATATTTCCCCATGCAATACATCAGTATCATCATCACTACTTCAGTGTGTAGGCAGATAACACAACAATAAACTTAATTCTTTTTTTTTTACAGATTATGAAATAAAACCGGACATTACCAGCTTTTCATCCAGCAAAAAATGATTTCTCTGTACATACCTGCAAAAGAAAGAAAAGTGGTTGTTGATAATATACAATAACATTTTCTTTCATTTCTTTTTAATATAACAAATATTGATATCTAGACACAAGACATTGTTCCAATTCTTACTGATCAAAATTTTCTATTCTATTTGTGATTAAAGATATCATTGATAGCCATGTCTATTTTCTCAGTTTTAGATTTTCAAGAAACATTGAACAATGTCTCTACAATAATTATTTTCTTTTCTATTAATAAATGCATTCAACCACAAAATGAACATTTTACTAATGCATTCATAGCAAATATTATTGAGTACACATTAAGAAATGTACTGAATAATTCAGTGTCATATATTTCATAAATATACACACACATACACACATATATATGTGTGTGTGTTGCTCCAAAAATAATGCTTCATATTTTATTACACTGGCTTACAATAATACCAGAGTTAGTTGTATCACAGTAGATACTGAACCTTCCTACCAATAACCCATAATTATTGTTACCTTGTTATAAATAGCAAAATGGCATCTGTTATGAAAATGTAAAACAGACGTGTATAATTGAATTCCTCCATGTTGAAAAAATTCAATTGTTGTTCATCATACTAAAAATAAATATATATAATAGTTAATGATATTTATTTTTTTAATTTCCAATCTATAAAGATTTCTATGGAAAAAGATTTCACTTCAAACAAGAAATGAGTTATTGTAACATTATTGAATGATATTAAAATTTTGAAAAAATTGAACAGAAACAAAAAAACAAAAAACAATCAAAAAATAATGTGAAAACATTAGCAGGATAGACAGAGGGAATGATACAGATTATTAGCTAAATACATTAAAACAACCAAAAAACCTCCATTAAATAAAGAGAAACATATAAGAAGAAGGACATGAAAACTGTTTCCTCAGCAGTATTTTTAATGGTGAATGCAGAAACACTGGATGGACCTTATGCCTGGGTTAGAGATTAAAACTTTCCTGGAAATATTCAAACAGCATAACTTAGACTACAACAATGAGGAGGTGGAGTAATATTTTGGGTGAGTACTGTAGGCAGTAAAATTATAGTTTTTTTTTTCAGATTTGAGACATGCCAAGATAAATGCAGAGAATAATTCTTTACACTATTTACATTCAGACAATTATTCTTATCTATATTGTTGTTATCACAACATTTTGACCATTGTGACCTCTGGCCTTTATCAGGTGTATGTCAATTCAAGTAACCTGCAGGGAATTCCAACTATAATCTCTTGATTTAATCTACAGGGGTCAGTTGTTCTACTGCCCTTTCTCTAGGGATATCTTGTCTAGTTCTTATTTTTAGTACTACTCAGTTATTGCTTGCCCTGTTTCCACCGAGTTGACATACACACTACCCAGCACAGGGATTGAACTCACAATTCACAAATCAACCAAAATTTGTTACCAAATTCACAAATCAACTCTTTGATCTACTGTGACAATAGTCCACATGTAAATAGTATAAAGCATAACTCTTCATCCAGAAAAATTCAGAAAAATTTCTTGAATAATAGTTTGTCATGGTGGTGGTGGTGTTTTGGGGGGTTTTTTTTTTTCATTGTACAGCTCACAGCCAAAAAGCACTAAGCTTAAATATTTCCGATTTTGACAAAATGTTAAACACAAGTTAATGGAATGAACCCTCGCCTATCCATATATTAATTCAATAGAAAACATAATCCATTATTAAAAGAGATATATATGAGAATTTACTACAATATGGAAATAAAGATCTCTTGGAAGCAATAAAATTGCTGCAAAGTCATATAATGATTCAAACAGTGGAAACGGTACCAATAATCATTATTTTATAGATGAAATATCTTGTTTTTAAATATTTGTAAATATATTTGCTATTAATATCATTGCAACATACCGTCATTCATTTCTTATAAGCATTTATTATATAAGTAGGAGTGTTGATTGATAAGTAAAGTTTCTAACCATAAAAACAAGTATTAGACGAGATAGAATAAGTAAATTTATTTCAAAATTACAATTTTTTTTTCATCATCTACTGCTACTAATTTTTCTAAACGTTTTAACCATTACAGCATCAGGTGAAAAATATTCAATTTTTCACTGGCTTTTTTTATTTTATTTCGGAAGTATCCACAAGTGTGCCAAATCGAAAGTGTGCTGAAAGTGTGCTGAAAGTGTTCAACAACTATAAACTTCTGGTGTCTCACCGTTTATCAACTGCAATGCGGCTTTACGTTGTCATAATACAAAAAATATTCTGTTCGGTTGTATTCTGCAAATACATTATTATAAGCTTTCATTTCTTTCTTTCTTTGTTTCGTTTTTTAATTTTGATATCTGTCACTGATTTACTGCTTTTTCATAACTTGGACAGTGTAACGCATAACAAATGAATGTATATAGCTTTTTAGTTTTTATTCCTTTCTTCATGTTCTTTCTTTCTTCACTGTTAACAATAGCATCTAGTAGAAGACCTTGCCAATCAACCCTCGTATATATATATATATATATATATATATATATATATATATATATATATACACGTAAGACGCTAGTGGCCCGCTGGCGGGCCTCTGGCGGCAGCCACCACCAGGACAACGTTGGGCCACTTGCGGGTCGAGACTAACGCGCCGGTGGTCTGACAGCGGACCACCAGCAGTAAATGCTATTGGCATACCACCCAGTGGCAAATTGGTGACTCAAAATGTTTTAATAAGAACAATAATATTAAAATTGTATCAGAAAAATAATTAAGATGTTAAAATTTTGTAAAAAATTCATATAGAAATTATTTTAATAAAAAAGATATTAAAATTGAATGAAAAACTAACAAAATGTAGGAATGTGCAAAAATTAACCTTTAACACACTCCATTATTCACCACTTTCCACGGCATTGTTTTTCCAAGCTCCTCTACTGCACTATTTAATTTCAGTGTTGGTTATTTTCTGTGGCCATAGCAGAATATGACAACACAACTGCAAATTTCAACTATTATTCATTCATCTGAGTCACTTGCAGTGGCAGGATAAATTTTTTGCTTTGCAAACAAAATCATCTCCAGAATGTTAAAGGTTAAGGTAAAAATTATTTTTTAACAAAACAAATAATATTGAAAAATGTTATAAAGAAAATTAGAATGGTACTAACAAAGAAATCGTCAAAATGAATCCAAACGGGTTAATAAAAAACACGAATAAAAGTTGAGGTGTAAAGATTTGAAAAAAAAAGAGGCTTCAAATTCATGTTATATCACCCAACCACAATAAAGCCAAGATTTACAAAATGAGTCTCGGCTTTGAAGTATAAAAACAGCTAAATTTAAATCGTTAACGGTCGCGATTTTAACCAATGGGAATAAAAAGTATAGGCACCCTAAGAAGTTCATTTTTTAACCAGTTGTAATTTACCTGTTTGCTATATAAGTGGTGGTGAGTGATAAAATACTGCTTCTTTTATTGCTAAGGGAGAAGAAAGAACCCCTAAAAACTTACCCGAATTCGCTTTACTATGAACGCGTTTTCTAAACCTGCAAGAGTTTGTCTCATATTTCACAAAAGCCTATTCCAAATGTCTGAATATAACCCGGAAAACCAGTTTCGCCCGAAGCAGATCAACCTTTTCTGACACTATTCGACTTACAATATTTGAACTTTCGACATTTTGAATTAATAAAGAAAAAGTTTTTCGTGAACTGTTGTTTTCTAAAAGAAAAAAGATTTGTATTTTGAAAGAACTGTTCATCTGCTTTTATAGTTTAAGACACACAAGTGAAATTTTGGGCACGGCCTGCATTGTATGTTGTATAATTTGTATATTGTTGTGAATAATATTTTTGTCTCATTAATAAATGTTTGTTTATGTATAAATTTCTCTTGCTCGGCGTAAGAGTTTTCTTGTCTTTTTCGCTAGCGCTTCCAAAATACTTATATGGGGAAGGATAGCAGCAGCTTTAAGACCCACTTCTTTTCTTTTATTATTAAAGAATTGTGTGTGAGTGCATAAATGACATTTTTGGAGTTACAGTTTAAGTTTTTTTTTATTGTGAATGATTTTTGTGGGGTTTTTAAAAGTGTAGAAGTTTCCTTCTGTAATTATATCACAAATTTCCACATCTTGTTGCCTTTTGTGATCCCTTGTATTGTATGTTGGTTAAATTTGGATGAGGTTAATATGTGTTTTAGGTTTTTTGATTGGCGTTTGCTTTTAATTATGTTGGTTGTTTTTAGTATATCTTTCATTTTTGTTAAGTAAGTTTCGGTTTCTTTTTATTTCTGTAAATAGTTCTAGGTTCTTGCATGTTGAGACGTATGCTAGAATTTGTTCGTTGTTGCGTTTCTTTGGATTTCGTAGTTGATCTAAAGGTATTTTCTGTTAATTCAAAACCTTTGTTTATTAGTGGTTTGGGGTATCCTCGTTTTGGGGGAGTTTTATGTAATTCTTCTTCTTAAAAAACGAGGATACCCCACACATCAATTCAACGTGGCATTGAATGTAACAATGTCCACAATTTCTTATTGGGAATTTTCCCCCATTCTTCTTGGAAATAACCCCAACGCTCTTGGTGATTGCGTGGTTTTTGTTGGAGTACTTGTTTCTTCAGCTATCACCACAATGGTTCAATTATATTGAAATCAGGACTTTGTGCTGGCCAGTCTTCTACAATTTGAACAACTTCATCCACAAGAAACTATTTTGTTGCACGAAATCTGTGGCAATGAGCACCGTCGTTCTGAAACATTCCTCCATCTTCGCAGTCCAGCAGAAATAAACTAATATAGTTTTTACAGTTTTCGTCATTCTCTGTGTGAATTCAAGTGAAAACTCACTGTTAGACTGCATTTACTCATCACTCGTCCGGTTGTTAATTCTGGATTGCCCACCGAGATTCTCACAATATTTCTTTCGTATCTCTTGTCTAACTTTTGCGGTCTTCTGTTTTTCTTTGCACTTAAAATACTTCCAGCGGTAGCAAACGTCTTTTGGATGAGCTGAACACTGTTTCTGGAAATTCCCAGCCGCCCTGCTATCCTCTCATTGTGCTATTTATCCTCAATGTCACAACCTTCAAATTTATTTCAGTAGAAATTGTAGACATAATTTTACTGTAAAAAAGCAAGCTAACAATTATGTGACTGATCATTTTTATATCCACCTGGACTTCGTAGTAAACATTATTTAGCATGACTTCTACATCAACGCGATAAAAAATTTGTAATGTGACGAAATATGTAAATAGATTGTGTATAATTAATAATACATGCTTAACATTTGACAAGAACTTGTTTTGCTGTTTGTTCTTATCATTGTAAACATTTTAAAATTCTTGATTTTATAGTTATCAAGTTATTTATCAAAATGTACGAATACTGTCGTAAAAATAGTGATCCCGATACATTCGTGCCTCTTTACAAAAAACTGGAATTTACATAAATCTGTTTTATAGCAATGATCAGTTTCTCTCCCCCCACTGAAATTGTCCGTGTCTAGAAAAGTCTATAACTACCCAAGAAAGAAGAAAAGGAAATCTAAACATTATCAGGAATTAACATTTAATCAACAAACAACAATTTGAAGCTTTTCTTAAATCAAATACTGATGACAATGTTTTTTAATTGTTTGATCGAAAAGATGGATTTTATGTGAGTTCGCCGAGTGCTGCAGTGGAAAATACAATTATCATTTATTGCGAATCACGAAACGCATGGTTACTCAGATTGAACAATGAAAATCCTCATGTTGTAAATTTGCGAATAAAAGATTCAAATACGCTTGATTTCACATATTTATGCCTTAGTACATTCAACTCTCTAATTGACCGAAATATTTCAGGCTTTGTAATTTTCTTGTGAATTCAAATTCTAAATGTCGTATGTGGTTGGCTTCAGATGTCTTTTTTTGTTTTTTTCTGAGTGAGAAGTATTGTGAGTGGCTAAATTAGCCAATATCCGTTTTCTTGCCTGGGGGCTTTTCTAAACAGTTGGATGAAGAAACAAGGAGAATAACTAACTGGATCAATAGTCATTCGGGGACCAAAATTTGATCTCATTTTCTATAAACTCTATTCAAATTGGATATACTTGCTAATGGTAAAGAATATCTCATTACGCGCTATAAACGGCAAAACAGTTTTTTGTGCCATCATTAGTTTTCTATATCACTTAATCTTATATTTTTATTTTATATGGATGGTTTCAAATTTGTCTAACTTTTTAAGGTTACGATCAGTCTACTAAAAACAAGAATTGAAGATGTTGCAACGAAAAGGTGCTACCACTCTCTAACGGAGGAGGTTACTGTCTTCCAAAATAAATGAATTCAAAACGTGAAGTATTATATTTTCATATAAAGAACAGCGTGGCTCACAAAAGAAGAAAATTATATTTGTGTATATACAGATAGATAAAAAAAAAATGAGAAAAAGCATTTTTGATTTATGTAATTAGCGGTAGTGTGTGGGGGGAGGGGGCGCCACGTGATTTGGTGAAATAAAGTAGTCGGTCTTTTCGGAGAAATTCATTTCCCCGGGGTAGAAGTTCCGTGTTGCCGCTAGTACCTCCCAGAATAAAAAGAGAAAGTAAGTCGATTCCTTTTATACCACTTGACTGCTAGCCCATCTAATGAACGTTGAAGCAAGTCCATTCGCAGGTAATGTGAGATAATCCCAGAGAGCTCTTGAGTTAAGATTAACAGCTTCAAATATATCGTGTTAATAAAATACTGAAAAGAATTAAGTTTCTTTCTTTGTGAAATGTGACCGATGGTGGAAGTCTTTTATTATAATTATTTTGTAGTTTTTGTGCATCAGCAGCAGTAATCACATGCGCCTTGATACATAAATGTCTAGTTAATCATGATTCGTGCTGCTGTATTTTGCGTACTGCCTGGCACATCATCTTCCACTTGAATTAATTTTTA
This sequence comes from Acanthosepion esculentum, assembly GCA_964036315.1. Lineage (NCBI taxonomy): Eukaryota > Metazoa > Mollusca > Cephalopoda > Sepiida > Sepiidae > Acanthosepion > Acanthosepion esculentum. The sequence continues at coordinate 38,607,070 of OZ038494.1, read as the reverse complement.
GCGTCACTGATTTCCAGTGCCGCCAAATTTCCCAAGTTAGACTTGGAAGAATGTTTAATGCGACTTAATGTTTTTCTTGTCAACATCAATTTTTCGTCTTGTATTCTTATTTTTTTAAGTCTTAATATAGAAATCATGAAAACATAAATATATAGCCGGCTGTTGTCGTAATTTTAAGTTTTGTTTCTAAAATACAAAAAGATATTTGTCTCTTTCTTTTTTTATGATCGAATAACGGAATTAGTGATATGGAAACAAGACATAGTAAGTATATAAAAGAATAATAAAGAATTTTGATTTCAGTGTTCCTTTCGGTTGTAGATTATTTTATTTATTTATTTTGTCATTTAAAAAAGATTGGAAATGGCAGCACATTTTTCGATTTGTTTTTCTCCTGGTTTAGTTATCGGGGAAAGCGGAGGTATTGCTAATCAGCCTTCAATTCGTGTACCTACAAATTTATTTTCACTTGGATTATCCTGGCTACAGGTGTTGTAAGTTTATTCACAGACTTGTGAAATAGAGAGAGTGTTGATTCTTATTACAATTTGTATCTTTCTTTTTTCAGTTTTTTTCCCCCTTTCTTTGTCCCTGCACGCTATCATCGTTTTGAGATAACCAGTAGCTTGGTGCCAGGCATACTCCTAGCAACTTAGTCTTTGTTTTCATTAACTTTTAGTTTTATACATTCTGTGGGGTGCTCTCGAAATGCGGCATCTGAAATGTATTCAACGATGTCTGTGTCCGGGATAACGTTGCTACTTTTATTTTTCGTTCTTGATTTAGAAAAATAAAGGAAAAAGAAAGCTGCCTTCTATTTGGAGACAAATCAGTATGCCCCAATGTTGTCAGACTGAGATTAGGAAAGTTTCTAAAAGTAAGGGGTGTGCGACTAGCATAATGGATAGCGGTTCAGAATGAGAAATTGAAGAATCCGGGATTGAATTCCAGTCGGGTTGGTTACGCTCAAATATCCTTGGGGGTAGGTACGAATCCATCCGCCCAGCTATGGGCTAAATAGTAGGACTTGTATATGGAAAAATCAATTATTCAGTTGCAAAAAAGAATTATTCTTACAATTCAATTTCGACTAAATAGACTATAAAGGGTTAATAAGCGGTAAAAACAAATCAATAAATCCTAAAATATTTTTTCAGCTAATGAAGAAATCTTTTTAGATGAAAATACACAAAACAAGGGATGATCTATTTATTCTTCTTAGAGCAGTAAATGTTCAGACATTCACAATCTCCAATTTCAGGAACAAATACAGACTCAACAAGTTTCAATAAGTGGTTCTTCGGAAACTGTTTGAACCTTTGTAATATCTATTGTTCAATGTAAATTTTATTATTCTTTGGATGACAATTAACGACTACAAAGATAAGAAACAGCATGAAAGCCATTGACAGTAAGTTTTTTTCCTTATTTGACCATCAAAAGCTAGTTTTACAACATATATCAAACCAAAGCCCCTTTGTCAAATACATTTTCTTTGCTTGCAGTTCATCAAAATCTGTCAATTATAAGTCGTATTTTTTGTTGAATAAATTTAGTTTTCCCGTACAAAATCTGGAATTTTTTCCTTAAGAACCTTATGCTGTTTTGTGGTTGAAAATTTAACCCTTATCCGATCATTTGTTGTTGTTGCTGCCATAAAAATATTTTCCGCTATATTCACATATTCTTTAGTTTTTTGGGTTTTTTTATATAATATTTCAGATCTTGTAATTCTATAAAAATAACAAAATCTGACAATTTTGAAACTTCGTGCCCGCAAAAAAACTGTGTATCAAAAGGACGGTTATTCCCTTGACACCGCTATTACTGTATGCATGTTCGACTCCCTCGACAATGTTTAGTTACAAGATTATAAAAATATATGAATCACGTATAATGCGATATTTATTATTTATGTTTTATAAAGATTTATTAATTACCATTTTATAAAGAAATAAATTTGAAAATAAATTTTTATTCAAAAATGTATTAAAATTACAAAGTTATCAAAATATGTAAACCATCTTCAATACAATATTTATTATTTACCACTTTATAAATAACTATGAAAACAAGTTTTTTTTTTGGGGGGGGGTTCAATCTAATAAATAAACAGGAGTTTAATATCTTTGTATAAATGAAAATGTATAAATCCACTTTCATATGTTTAGATTTTAATAAAATTCTAATCATAACTTTTTAAAACAATAAACATTGCGGAGGGAATCAAAAGTGTATACAGTAATAGTGTCAGAGGAATAAACGTCCTTTTGACACACTTTTTTGCGGGCACAAAGGTTGAAAATTACCCCAAATCTAATGCCAAATAAAATAAGTAGAATAAATGCAATTTCAAGATTTCCTCTTTTTAATTATTAAGTTTATCTGCTGAAGTGCATCTGGGGCAAACAGTTACAGTTCCGGCCTCCAAACAAAGGAGAGTTCAATAAAATATCATCGATCAACATTTGCTCTTGTCGTGTATCTGTTTAATTTGTGAACACTACAAGTCCCAGATGACATACAACAAATATAATCTTGATTCCAGAATTTAAAGTAACATTTCCGGAACCAACTGCAACTGATTAATATCAATTAACTTATATGCGTCACACTTACAGCTTTAACACATTTAATTATCGCCGCCTAATTACGTATGAACGTGTTGTCATTGAATTATCATTTATCCGTTGAAATACACGAAGTAAAAGATGCCGATTTTGTGGTAGAGGTTTAGAACTGCACCCGCATCGAATGTAGAGAGAAACGATGTTAGTAAATATTTTTTGATTTTTTAAAAAGCAAAACAAGGCAAAAAATCCAGTAAGACGCAGGGGGGTTATTGAGCGTGAGAGAATATGAGAAAAAGAAAACGTTCAATAAAAGAACACGAATTAAGAAGACCTAAAACAGAGTGACATTTAAATTTTTGAATATCAAAGTTGACTGGAAAGCAAGAAGCCAGAATAGAGTTCCACAAGTGAAAAAAGAAACTTACGATTACATCTAACCATTTCATCTGTAAGATGATGAGACCTTTCCGCCAATCAAGCAGTACGCTTAAATTCATAAAGTCTAGGTACCAAAGAGGAAAGCTCACCAGAACAATTACCATAGAAATATTTATAGAAAAGGTAGAGGGAAACTACGTTACGGCGATAGGAAAGTGACTAAAGCTGAGTTGCCAGGTCAGGACCAATAATATTGCAGTTATGACAGCAAATTCAATACATGGACGAAGGGTAGATTTATAAATATGATTAATAAGGTGATTCCCTTATAGTGCACATGTATGTTCGAAGTTTCTATGAGAGATTGTGAGTCTTATATTTGACAAGACTTTGAGAATATTTCTTCATCTGTTGTTTAGTAGAATTATTAGATGTGCTTGTGTGCAGTTAAGTAAGCTTAGGATATTGTATGATTTAGGACTATGTATTTAATGCAGGCCTGTGGTCAGAGTGCTTTGAGCAGGAATGGCCTTTAAGTCAAGGGTGTGATTTATACAATAAAAGTAGTTCACATCTTTCGGGGTCGGGACAAATGATTTTAGCAACGAGCTTGATACAAAGCGACATGTGTGCTAGAGGCTGAAAAGTTGCCCAGAAGTGGAAAGAAACACTCCTTGTCTTTAAGATATCCTGTTGGTAAAGATAAATAAAGAGTAGGGGATATTGTGCTGTTTTCTTTGGGGGCAGGGATAAATAACCCCATGCCCAGGAACAAGGTTTCGGTGGTGTTACTTCTACAACATGCTAGAAGGAAAAGCGTGAAAAAGAGGATGAAGACAGGCAATATCCCTTTTTCATGACATCTTAGCGAAACAAATTGCGAGTAACCCACAAGTGGAATGGCTCGGACAATGGGAGAGGATCATTTAAACTACTTAGAAAACATATAAATATTTTTGACGCTGAACGATAGTTTGCTCGGACCCTATATAAATAACTAACCTTTTTTGTCGTTTAATACCAGCTAGCGAATTTCCGCTATTTTCTGGCCAAAGCAAAAATGAATTAAGTCATTATTTCAAAGACTAACTGTAGTAAATTTTCTTCTTCATTTTAAAAAAAGAATTCCTTGTGCAAATGATACCGCTTATGCTGTATGGACCAATTTTTATTGTTATTTTCCTTCTATCTTTGTCGACAAAAAAAAAAACACCCCTAAGGTTGGAGTAAACGTAAAATGTTCAGTTTAATAGACGGGTCATTCAGGAGAAGCGACATACAACACGCGTGTTACATTACCTCCTTTTGATTCATAAGACTAATGCAGTGGTTCTTAAACGGTTAGGCGCGCCTCATAAGTGCAGCGGAAGAGGATAGCAGGTGAGGCGGAATGATTAAAAGATATCCAAAGATTTAGAAACAGCTTCAAAAAAATTCATATGTCAAAAATGAATATGATTTCAAAATTTTAAATATTATTATGGATTATTTGTAATTGCATGCATGAGTATCAGTATAAATAGTTATAAATAAATTATTGACTGATTTTATCATTGTGATATTTTTGCACTAAATTAAGTATTAAGAATATAGTAACTAGTGTCAGCAAATCGGAGAAGAGAGTTAACCAAGTCAGTGGTTATCTCCCTTTAACCCACTCTTTTTTAAAATTTTTAAATGTACTTTTTATCACATAAAATTTGATGAGGCGCGAGCAAATTTTCATTTTGAAAATGCGACCCAGAGAAAAAAAGTTTGGGAGCCACTGATCTAATGTTTTCTTGGTGGCTCTTTTGATTCGCTTGTTTGCTTTGTTCAAACGTCTAAAAGAGAAATAACAAAACGAAACAATAAATCTAAGAAGTGAAATATTTTATTTTTATTTTGGATAAAGATCTCCCGATGCACTTGATTTAAAAAATTAAATATGGATGATATTAACATTTTTACTTTTTCGCTAAAGTCCATATTTACTTTGTTGAGTAAATGTACACTTTTGATACTTTGATGGTTTGTTCTGTTAATTTTTAATTAAATCGAGATGTGCCAGTTCATGAAAATACGAGACGGAAACTGTTATACGAAGAATATTTTATTCAACTTCAGACTTCGTCAATTTAATAGCAGCGAGTGAGTAAACGAGAGTACAAGAGACACTACCCAACTCCCATCTGAAGTGGTTGTTTACATATCTATATGCTCAACGGTTTTTCTCACATGTGTACATCTCAGACACAGTCATGCCTACACGTGTTCACCTCTAGGGTCACCAACGACAACGGCGGAATCGTTAACCTACACTTCTTGTTGAGATTATCTCAGATCCCTATCCGGTAATAAATGTTATAGGCAGCGTATGGTTGCAAGACAGAAATACGACAACAGCAGAAATAGATTTACGTGATTTATTTCTATAGGAACGTGTGCTTTTGGTATAGTTCATAAGCCGGCTGCCAATCCGGGTTGATCTCTCATAGTAGTTCCCACTGGTTGGCGTGGCGTTCCTCCTGCTGACTGCTGCTGACTACTGCTGACTGCCCAGACTGACCGTGACAGATCTCTTCCCGGGCCTCCCGTTGACTCCTTTGTACTTCTCCGTGTGACCCTTTTTATGGCGTTTTTTATGGCTTAACGGGCTCGAAAACCGACGCGAGTATAATTAGGAGAGAAGCATTTTTATTGGTCGAAAAATAGAAGCACTTTGAAATATTATTTTATTTTTCGACCGGAACTCGTGCGTCGGGCCTATGCGTAAACGACGATAATGGTCATTGTGTGACGGGGCCTTGTCCCGTTCACATCCGACTCTCGCTCTTGAGTATGTTAGTTTATTTGCCTGCTAATCAGCCGAGATATGTCTTATTTTATTTCATAACATAAAGAAAAAAAATCACAATTTTGACTAGGAAAAAAATCACTACTTGGTTTTACAAGTGCCATGTTTGGCATGCATGAGCCCATTGTAGCAGATATTTGAACCACACTTGTCACTGTCAATGAGTTCCATTACAGGAAGTGTGAAAATTATTTTTCACTAAATCCAAGAACTGTTGATCCACAACAGCACTGAGAGCCAAGATTACCACTATTCACGCTGTATTCAGGGTTAGGATTGGGAGTTAGTTATATTCACATACTATAGAGAACCAGTTTGATATATTAACCTTTTAAAAAAGTGAAAATTTGATAGTTAACCTTTCTATTAAAGAAATACGAAGAAACAATGTTAATATTGTCCTGTAACTTTTTCTCCTGCGACTAATTTTTACCTGGATTCCTCATATCAAACTTGTGCCTGGCTTCCTTCAGACGCTTGTTTGAAACTGAATGCAAAGCCTATTCAGACATAAGACTACAAATTTGACAAAAACCTTCAAAATTGGTAACTGAGTATTTCTGCAGGACTTATTTTGTTTATGCGATTTTTTAGGACCAAAATCCCAGAAATATATTTTGTTTTGAAATCTCATCTGCTAAGATCAGATTTGAGTTTCGTAAGTTGAATAGTTTTTGTTCTCAGATTTTCATATCAAATGCCATTTCCGGACACCTTTCCTTGTTTGCTTTTAACAGCTAAATCGTGACTCACAAATTTTGTTGCTTTTTAAATAAATTTTAACTACTATGGCAAGAATTCACAATTTCTTACACCAATACGATCTATCGTCGAGACAAGTTTAGAGTATGTGAGTCTTGTAACTGATCAGCACGATCTATTTTAATTTTGAAAACAAACACCAAATTCTATATCTCACTGATTAATTATCGCATTACTGCGTCCGCGTGTGCGTTCTGTAAGAAAGATTCGCTTAAAAACGCTGTGTTTAAATTCAGAGAAATCATGTTTCGAGACAAAAACTTTTTCGCGATGTAAAACTTATTTTGTACATTCAGTGCACACACTATATATATTTCGTTTTAAAACATTTTATCTATCAAAGAACTACAAAATATTAAATTAGTCATGTGCATTAATAACTTTAAAATTTAGAGTGAGCACAAATTATATTTTTTCCTATCGAAATTTGTCTTTTTAAATAATTTTATTAAAAAATTTGCATTTTCAAATATTTTCTGCTAAATTCTTGATTGTATTTTGATAATTTCTCTCGTGCTATACTCTAGCTAAAAGAAAGTAAATTGAAATAAATTTCATCTTTGAAGAGTTAAAATTCTTGCTCTGAAGCCTTTAAATATTTTTCTCTTTTAACTGGCGTTACAATAATTTTCATTCATAAAGTATTTATATCTAATAATGTTTCGTCACCTTGACTCTCTAAATTGAATTGAGGAACTAGGTTTAGATATTTTTCCTTCTGTAATTTTACTTATATAAAAAGAAAAATACTACCCTCTATTCTTTTTCACTTCGTAGAGCGAAGAAATTTCCAACCAATGAGGTGTTCGGATGGGATTTCTTTTGATAAGCCTTGTTTCTGAGCTTGATTATGGCGACGCTGTACCTGGTTCAGAATAATAAAAAAGGAATACACTGGGGAAAAAAGGCTTAAGAAGATGACTCATTCACAAGATTATTGTCAACCTATCAGAAGAACGGAATTTGAAACCTGCGATAATGTTGAAGGATAGCTTCGAGAGCCTGCCGATAGGAATATATATTATTCATTCATGATATGAGTCTTGGTGGATAGTCAGGAAAGATGGGATCATCAGATCATTTTAGCAGTAAGGAAAGATACCAGGAGACACCGAGATACCACGTGGTCAACAAAAACTCAGGGCTATATACGAAAGCTTATAACAGACAATTTTGAACATGTTCATCTGAAAATACTCCAAAGCAAACTAAGTCTTCCTCGATGATACAAATCGTTCGCTGAAGCTATAATTTCACAAGGTTGTAATCGGCTTCAATAAGTTTACCATAATGACATTCATTAGACACTCCTTCCATCCAACTACGGATCCTTCCGCTTCTACGTTGACCTATCAACCTCGAACGGTCAGAAAATTAACAACATCACGCGAACTTCGTTATCACTATCTAGTTTTTTTGCGGGGGGGGGGGTTACTTTAACAGCTAATATAAATCTTCACTTTCTTATGAGCTTTTTTCTCTACCTGGCTTAAATGTTTAGATTCTAAAAAGAATGTTTTCAGAAAGCATCTTCACCCGCTTGAATTTCAAATGAATTATTATCAATAACAACATTTTACTACTTCAATTTCACACTGAGTAAGAGTCCTTTCTATTGTGCGCCTAAAAAGATAACTTTTTGATATTTTTCATTTTTATGCATATGCAGAAATCCCCATAACCCTCTCGAAATATTATTTTACACTTAGCGTGAAGCGTAGGTACCATATCCGTGGTGAAAAAATACCACACTTTTTTTCTTAGTTGATTACAGCTAACAATAATTATAGCCTTAACTTACGGTAAAACAGCTACGAATATTAAAAGTTAAAAATAGTCGAATTATAACAGCAAATTGAAATTACTTCTCCCCAAGTAATAGTTCTTTTCTGTTTCGTTTAAATTCTTCTAATTGTTCACGTCAACAGTGAAGCTAGACGACGCCGTCAACGCATGTTGGTCCCTAATAATTGGCGTGGTAACTCTTTTCCCCCTTAAAACATATTCTAAAACAAAATAAAATAAATGAATGCACAGTAAATGAGTGTTTTTTTAATAACCAAAAATAAATGAAGCTGTGTTACAAAAGCTAGAAAAAAAGTATCTAATAAAGAAAATAAGAGAAAAATAAACGCGCTCTCTTAGGATCGACTTAATTCCGATTCGTGACTTGCATTCGTTATGTCGCCAGACCAAAGACGAATGAAAGAATAAAATAAATAGATAAACATTAAAAATCAATCAAAATGGACTCGTGTGTAATGACGAAACTGTTGGGGGATGAGATAGTTAAGGTAGTTGTGTATTTACTACAGGAGCCAACGATCACAGTTCATTCTCTGGTAAAATGATAAGATTTCGAATGCTAGATTTCAAGACAAGCAGGCCCAACCTCTTTGATAACTGGGCCATCACAGTTTTCCCACTCACACTTGACTTTTGTAAAGTAATCTTAGTAAACGTGTTTTATATGAAAAGATTGCAAGAGGAAGTGAGTTACAGGAATATGAACAGAAACAGATTCATAATGAAACAGAACAAGATCTCTCTCTTTATGTGTCATGTCCCCTCAGAACGTACGTGGTCATGGCTCTCCACTACTTCCCGTCTTTTGTTGGTCTAAGTCAGTGGTTCGCAAACCTTTTTGATGCTGCCGCCTCCTTAGATACCAAAATACAACCCTAACGTCCTCCCTACCATTTATAGGCAAACTTTCATAGGATTTTCTTGGTGCTAGTATTACGTGTCAAATGAGTATCTACTACTTGCCATAAGAATTGTTATATAAATGGGATACACTGTAAAAGAAAAGCAAGACAGGTACAGTGTGTGTGTGTGTGTGTGTGTGTGTGTGTGTGTGTGTGTGTGTGTGTGTGATGGTTCAGATGTTCTACTGCCACCCTCTGACTGCTCTCTTTTACCCACCACCCCCTAGATCATTCCAACGCCCCCAGAGAGGTGGTACTGCCCACTTTTGGAATTACCGCTCCAAGCAATTCTTACTTCTTCATGATCCCTCTTTGTTTTCATGGTACCTACCCGCTGTCAATTTACTCAAAATTTTCAAGTAGTTTATTCGCTGTTTCCCCTTCTTTTCTTGACTCTATGAGTGTTGAATTCTCCAAACCATCTTTCCTTATATGTAATAAGGATTCATCTTTTTTATTGCTTGTAAAATTTCTTTGCAATTCCTAGTCTCCATCGAACTTCCTTTCTCGCATACTCTGTTCATGTATTTTCAACATTTAACCGAACCCTGTCTGTCACTTGAAATCTTTTCTTCATCTCTGACGAAATAGTGCAGTATCCACTGTCATATAGAAGATTAGACATTCCATAGCAGTTCATTAATCTTTGTTTTTAAGAATTCTTTCCGTCCCTGAACACCTTGCTAATTTTCTAAAATGTATTCTTCGCTATTTCTATGCGCTTTTGGATTTCTGTATCACACGAAGGAACCGAAACAACAACGAAAAATAAAAATATAGCTATAAAACAAACAAGAATATAGGTAAATGAATATGGCAAAAGTAGGATTACCTCCCTTTGACATGTAGACACGTGACTAGGGCCACGTGGTATACGTATAAAAAGCAACGCTGTTTCAAAAACCAGAAAAAGGTTTTTTAAAAGCACATTGCTTCCCGCCTCTTTTTTTTTTTCCTGTTTACTGCCGCCGCCATGTAAATTATTGTCACAACCGCCAAGCACTTACACCCACACTTACTCACTTTTATAAAAAATACATTGAATTTTTATGTCAATACAATTTTTTTTTCATTTTTAACAAAAGATGTTTGTTTATTTGTTCGTCGCTTATATGCGAAAATTTTGGGTGACACTTACTTTTCGTTGAGCTCGAAGGTGACCGCAACACACTTTTTTCTATCGTCAGTTAATAGTTAATTACATCCCTTGCTTGTTTTTACATAATTCACCTACTGGGTTGTCCCTTTTGCTGAAAACCAATGCCTTCTCTCTTGTTACAGTCAAGGGTTAATAATCCTTTCTTCTTACTTTTATAGATTACCTTGTCTAATAATTGTTTCACTTCCCCTTCTGAATCTACCGTCAACATAGTGATTTTTGCGTAGCAAATGTTTTTATGGTTACATCCGTCGATAAATAAATGATGGTAGCTCTTACTTCTAGGCATCATAAAATTATCTCGCTGTATAAGTTAAATCTAGGAATAAAACACACCCATGTCAAACTACTCAGTCTATTTTTTTGTATTTATTTAATTCGTTCTTCGTCTACATGAAAGCTGTTTGTTTTTTTGTTTGTTTGTTTGTTTGTTTTTGTTTTTTGTTTTTTACCAATACAGGTTGCGGAATATTTAAATATCTTTTCCGTGTAACTTTTCAAAAGTTTAAAGGACTTATCCATGATTTACGTTATCGAATCCCTTTTTGTAATAAACGAACAGATTTTCTTTATATTTGTACTCCTCGCTCCGAGAGCATTCTCATCATTAAAATTGCATTTATTGTTCAAGTGTCGAGAAAAAAAAACTACACTATTCTTGCTTTATTTCATGTTTCGTTCTGCTATGAAATTAAAATCCTAATGATTAGTGGTGTGACGCATCAAGCAATTTCCCGGTGGAGTTCGTCTTCATTTGCACCTGGATTTTTGTTGGCAGTGCTATGAAAAGTGATCTACTGAAGTCTTTTTGCATTTCGCTGCTGTAATATCATTTGGCGATATACTGGAAGACCTAATTAGATCACTTTTCATAGCACTGCCTAAGAAGTCAGGTGTAAACGAATGTGAACTCCATCAGACAGTCAGCCTAATGAGCCATATAACAAAACTTATCATCCGAATTCTGATGAACAGAACACAAAATCAGACCGGAAATAGGACAAGAACGGTAAGTCAAAGACACAGTTGGAACTGCTAAGTAACCGTGACATAGGTGGGAAGGATATTAGAATAACCCAGAATCTATACAAGCAGCAAACCGCCTGCATACGGATAGGAAATGAGTTCAGTATATATGCAAAAAATAAAAGGGATGTAAGACAATAATGCGTCTTCTTGTCATACTTTATTAACCTATACAGAGAGGCTATTCTGAGAGAATTAGAAGTCCTACAAGGATTGGCGATCACAAGATTAACAACATATGCAGATGGCACAGTGTTTGTCGCAGACACAGAAAGGAAAATACAAAAAACTCCTACAGAAAGTAAAGAAGAAAAGCGAGAAGAAAGGATTAATCTTCAATTTTAAGAAGACAGAATGCATGGTTGTTAGCAAAAGGAACATCCCAGCATGCAACTTACAGACTGGAGATACTGAAATCAAACAGGTGCAACAATTTAGGTATCTGTGAAGAGTTTTAACAGAGGACGGAAAGTGCGGCACCGAAATCCGAAGGTGCATTGGGATAGTGAAAGATGCCTTCCAAAAGCTGAGCAAAGTATTAAGAACACGGAAAATATCGTTAGGGACAAAGAAAAGAGTACTGAACTGTTATGTGATATCATTCCCCCTATATGATAGTGAATGCTAGATAATCTCCTCACAGATAGAGAAGGAACTTGAAGCAACAGAAATGTGGTGATAGAAAGATGTTAAGAATACCATTGACCTTAATACTTAACATCAGGAAGAGCCATCTGAAATTTCTGAAGCACTTAATGAGGAAGGAGCGCTTGAAAGTTATTAAAAGCTATTAAAAGAGGACAGGAAATTCTGAAGAACCATGATCGTCAACTTACCGAAGGGACATGACACATAGAAGAAAAACCTTACAATATCAAAAATGGTCTCAGGCTGTCAGACTATTAAAATCTCGTGTGATCCTTCTACTTTGGTCACCTTAGCCAATGTGGAGCTTTCCTCAGATTTTCTGTCACGATTTTCTCTCTCCATGTTTTTGCGTTCTAGGTTTTCATGGAAAGTTCTCCTAGTTATTAATTCCATCTTTATATCAGATTTTCTTTTTCCATTATGACCGTTCCCACTTCACACATCTTGCCGAAGAGCACGTTTATTTCTTTTAACTTTTTATGCTGCTTGATATGTGCATATTTTCCAATCTCTACACATTTCTTATTAATCTATTCATCGTTTACTTGCTTCAACTTATTTCTGATGTTATATTTAAACTCATATATTCTGCAATATTTCATAGCTTTGTATAGTCAGGAATTACACTTGTCAGACTTTCCTTTTTTTGGCCTTTCTTTCTTTTCTTATTGTCACTATTACTTCTCTTTGAGTCTCTGACGTGTTAATAATAAAGAGTCATATTTGTTCTTAATTGCGACTGTATATGTTTGCAAACGGAATCACTGTCATGTTTATCGTATTGCAGTTTAGGCGTTGCTATTGGGCTTCTTTAATGACTGCAATGGGATCACTAGATTCGCCTTTCCAAATCATTTATTGATTGTTAAATAATCTGTCTGGTAGTAGAGTATTGAACTCGGTGTATAACTAAAGCCGAGCTTTTCCGTGCCTGCAAGCATCTTTGTTGATTTTTTTAAAATCAGTGTTAGTTATTACGCACCAATGAACTTATTTTTCTTAACGTTTGTTACACGATCCAAATTCATATTTGCCAACCATCTCTCTGTACTTTTGTATTTAGGTCCTTCATAATAATTTCTTATGATTGGTTATGATATTTGGCATTATCCAGAGCATTGTAAAACTTATCTATTTCTTATTTACTGCTTTGAGTTTATGATGCGAGTTTATATAACACTATGACGGGATTCCCTTACAGTTTCACCAGAACTCTAACAGTTGCCAATACCCACAAAACATTTTGACTTTATCTAATATTAGTCCAACTCCTTGTTCATTTTTCTTTCCTCCTGTATATATGATTCTGTGATTGGCGCTTATAAAAATGACTATTGTCAGGATGGTTGATCGAGGTCGTAACAAGAGATGACTGGGGTTGATTAATGGAGCCGTGACTTGCCGATACAGAGGATGCGAACAGATGTCTCTATGTGAGCATGGTGTGGGTGTTTGGAAGAGGGTGGATCTTGTGCGGATATGTGTGCCGGGTTGGTTGACCAAAATCACCGTGGTGAAGTCAAGACTCCAATGCACGAGGTGGCTGCTAGCCTGTCTGCTGCGTTCTGTGTCAATTGATTAGTGAACGGCTTTCTTAAAAGCAAATTGTAGAGGGGCCTTTATAGTTTTTAAGCTCTCTGATTGCAACGTTCGTGATTGTTTTTTTTATGTTTATATTTGGGGGTATTTTTTGTGAGCTAGATGTGATGCTCGAAGCCCCTGCGCGTCGGACGACTTCTTTATTTTTGGTTTTGCTTTCTTAGCGTTCACATCCGGTCGACGTGTAGAGTGAATCAGAAAGAGATCTAATTTGCAGCAGAGAATAACACTGGCCATTGATTTCTGATTCATTCGCTTTTGAAAAGATTTTATTTTCGTTACTAAATACTTTCCTCTTTAATACTAGAGGATAAGCAAAAAGCAAAAATTAAAAAATCAAGAAATGTGAAAGGACGGCTTAAAACAAACTTTTGATATCCATAAGGTCATACAAATGAATAAAGAGAAAATATTGATAGCTGATTCAAAAGCACCCAAATTTGCAATATGTGCTAGCTTTTAAAATAGAAGCGAACATGTGGCACTTGACTCAATCTTTTATCGATGACACTCTGTAAATGTAAAAACATTTGGTTAATCACCTCTGATAAAGTCGATATTTTCGCAGAGCTATAAATACAAGACGTTCATTTACTATAGAAATCTCCATTTTCTTCTATTATAACCACAGATTTGATAAATGGGCAAAATATTTTTAATTTCTTACATCCAAATGACAATTTTCCTTCTAAGTAACACATTTTTATTGGTTACAAATTAAAAAGAAAGAAAACCTTTTTTTAATAATCATATAGCAACTATCACGACTAATAAAAAAATATGCTCTAATCTAAGAGAAAATAATTAAGAAAAACTTCATCTTTTTATTGCCACTCTAAATATGTTTAATGAACTTGTGTGAGTGCGAATACGAGGACTTGTCCTTTGTTTTAATCCACTAATTTTATTGGTAGTTGGTTTGGTACCATCTGCGCTAAGAAATCTATGGATTTTACATTGAACTCAGATTTAATAATAGGTACATTTAAGTTATTGTCACTTAGGACTTTGAACACAGCATCGATATCTTTCATATGGGAATATTCGTCGTCGTTGAAAATTAAAATGCCATAGACGAAAAAAGCAGTGATGGTCTTTGAATATTTTCTCCATGAAACGTTGAAAAGCATCTGCTGCATTTTTCAAACCGAAAGGCATGTATTTATATTCAAACAGTCCTAGTGGTGAGGTTACAGTAGTTTTCGCAACGTCATACGGGTGCATTCGTATTTGATACTATGCTGACACAAGGTCAATTTTTGTAAAGAGAGTTTTGTTGGCTAGTTTGGAAGAAGTTGAAATTTGGAATAGGATAGCTATCGATTTTCGTGATGCTGTTCAAGTAGCGTCTTTTTTCTGGCCAATTCACTGTCCGAAGGAGATATGCCATTGCTCTGTAGGTTCTTAAATTCTGCCTGTGCTGCATTATATTTTTCTGTGGACAGTTTCCTTGGTTTCGCGAACACAGGGGCACGACTACCCGTATCTATGCGACGGTACATACCGCAGTATTTATTCTTTGGGTTCCAATGGGGGAAACGATATCAGGATATTTGTCTATTAAGTTCTCGATGCACTGGGGAGTTTCGTAGTGGTTCAGAATTGTATTAAATGTAAACGTGGCTGTTTTCAGAACTTTATTTTTACCCGTGACTGAATCAAGGATAGTTTTGTTTTGGCAATCAATAATGAGTCGGAAAGAGTGAATTAATAATACAGTGTAACCCGGATATAAGAGAGTTGTCGGGACCGGAGAAGTCTATTATATCCGGGTTCCTCTTATATCCGGGTTTGGTCTATTTTGTTTAGGTAAGTATGGCTCTAATTTGGGACCAGAGAAAATATCTCTTATATCCGGGTTTCTCTTATATCAGGGTCTCTTATATCCGGGTTACACTGTATCTGTGATTACGAAAGTTCAAAGTAACGATCATCTGAGGTTCGGGATTCCAATCTCCAGACTTGCTTGACCGAAGCATTTAATTTTATTTCCGTTTGCAGCAATTAGTAAAACTGACGTAGGGATCGAACGTGATTCTGTTTATCTGCTATCTTCTCTAATCTGGATCCCCACAAAGCACGTGCACCTGATGGTGAGTTTAGAATAAATGCCTCGATGTCTCTTTCTTTCCTGCTTGTTGGAAATCCTCACCAGTTGTTCAAGTCTTTAAGAACTCAATTAGTTAAGCATCTCACAAGGAAGGGCTTTCTTTCAGACAAGCAATATGGCTTTCGTTTCTCTAGGTCATCTGCTGATGCATTAACAATTATTACGGAAAGATTCTATCAAGCTTTAGATAAGAATGGTGAAACTTGGTCTGTGGCTTTGGTCATCTCGAAAGCGTTCGACAGTGTTTGGCATGCTGGTCTTCTTCACAAGTTGAAAAGTTGTTATCTCCAGGCGAATTTTTCAACTGATTCAGTATTTCTTATCAAATCGTGAAATGAAAGTTATCCTGAACGGCCACTCTTTTGGATCCTTTTGTACTAATGCAGGTGTCCCCCAGGAATCTATCCTTGATCCTACTTTGCTTTTAATTTTCATTAATGACCTTTCTAATGGTATCAGCTCTCAACTTGGTATCTATGCTGATGACAGAATCATTTCCTCCTTTCTCGATACTAAACTTCATCATTTCGATCAGGTCAAAATGGCGGCTGATCTAAAAAACGACCTACAGTTAGTTGTTAACTGGGGCAAAGAATGGTTTGTTAATTTTAACACCTTTAAGTACTAGATTGGCAACAATGTCGCATCAATTAATAATTGAATTGGATAGATGTAGCCGTAACTTCTATGTTAACTTTATTTTCTCGCACTTCTCACTTGTGGAACTCTCTTCTGGCTCTATGCTTTCCAGTCAACTTTGATCTTCAAAAATGTAAATGCAATGTCAATCGTTATCTACTGTCTTTTCTATTGGTTTCGCTCCTTAATAATGCTTCTGTTTTCTACTTTTTTCACACACAGTAACTCCTTTAGTGTTTTAGTGGCTTTACTGCCTTGCCTGGGATAAATTTGATTTAAAAAATAGATAAAGGGGGTGTCGACAGACTACCTTCAGTATTTACTATGAAGTTTATTTTCACTACCCCTATTTCGCCGTATTAGTTTGCCGCTTCGTTTTCGGTCGGACTTCGAAGTTGGGAGCTGGGCAGCATCTGTAGGTTTTGTTCCCGAGGACACTTACACCACGGTTTACATGTTTTAGCTCTGTCTGCAAAGTATCGCTAATTTACCTAGCCTTGATTGTGTTAGGTCTTTTGGGGGATGTTATGACCAGAGCAATTGATTGAGGCAATGCTTGCAAAAACTTATGCGGGACTATACCATCGATGATAACCAAGTGTTTAGCAATTGCCAACATTTCCTTTAGATAGGCTGAAGGTTGTCTTGTTATAGTAGCAGTGGACATTAATTTATGGAGCAACTATGGTTTCGTTCTCTCATGCGCCTCAATAATTGTTTTTTTTAGTTCCTCGTAATTTTGGGATTCAAAAATGGATGGTGGATTCTTAGCTACCGTATCTACTGGAAACGATGCTATCACCGTGTAGATTTGTGTGGTATTGGTGATGACATTTCATCAAGGAAATTGGACTTCAACGATGGACAACCATACGTTAACAGCAGCCTCCATGAAATCTGGTTATTTTATATTTACTTGGCCGATGGCTACTTTATTGTGTTGCCTTCCATTTACTTATATATCTGTGCGTGTGTGTGCGTGTGTTTCGGAGTCATCATTTGTTGTGAGAGTGCGAATGATATGTGACCTTGTTCTTGGTTTTGTTATTTTTATCCGAGATTATATCATTCGTCCACAATATGTTACATTAATATTCGTGCACAACATTATATGAACACGTAAAATTAAATATGAACAGTTTTTGGAGTGCTTGCAACAAGATATAACACATTTTTAAATTATTGTTTTTTGATTAAATACAATTGTTTACATAAATGATTCATATTATTCACAGAACATTATATATATATGATAGACCCTCCCGTCGAATTCGACGTATGAGGGTCAGGCAGATCAGTTCCTAGAAACTGAAAGACCGACACCGACACCGGTATATATATATATATATATATATATATATATATATATATATATATAAACTCTTTTTCTAGGGCATTAATGGAATTCCTCGTCATTTCCTTTTACTATAACATAACAAACCAGGGGACGCAACTCCTGCATCTTATTTATGAATCAGTATAAACTTCAATACTTTTTCAGCCTATCTAAACCTGTGCTGTTTCCCTGGGCTAAACCTCTTTAATTCTAAGGGAGTGGACTTAGTTTAATTCCTGACGACTAAGAACTGCAGTTGGGAGGTGAGCAAGGATTATCCTTCGTCTCTAATGTATGTATGAAACTCCTAACTTAAGCCTGGCCTTGCGTGATACTTTGTTCAAGTGGGCGTACAGATAAATGTCATCTGTAGTGTTTTGTTTCTCTATTCCTCCACAGCACGAGGTCAACAAAACCCATAAAAATAAGACATATTCAACAACAGCTGTAAATATTTACAACAACCTTCTCTGATTCTGATTATGAAAAACAAAGAATGTGAAATTAAGGAGAAAGAAATAAGATAGTGATAAAATATTAAATGAATACCTTTGGCAGGAAAGTTTATTTTGGTTCAAGAAAAAATACAAAGATTTTCATCGTGATGTAAACAAGATAATATTTAAATTGTTTTTTAGGGGTTATGTAGGAATACAAAGAAGAGGAGAAAGAAAACGTTTGAAAAGGGCACACGTTTAAGTTGACAATGATTATCACTGTTCTTTGGGAATTATTTAGGAATTATAATTTTAATTAATCATTGTCAAGACCGAGTAAGTAGCCGTTGGGGTGTGATGGGACTAGAGGTAGATGAGAAAATGAGCCAATCGGTAGTTAGAAGCATTAATGACAACAGAAATGGACACTGAGTTGGTTAACGAATAATTGAAGGGTTCGCAAAAGAGAAAACAACAATCTGGAATGAGTACTCTCTCGAGGCAAGATGTATCTGAGTAACGTAGTAACAGACAATAAAAAGTGTTAAGAAAGAAATCCGAAGAATATTGAATCTAAGCAAATTATTATTAGGAAAGTTCCATTAGAAAAAAAAAGGAATGGATGCTGAACTACTATGTAATATCCAATCTCCTATAAGGCAGTGAATGCTGGACAATCTGCTCGCAAATGGAGAAGACATTGATGCAACAAGAAGAGTGTGTTTCTCCTGATGAATGCGGAGAATATTATGAACAAAATATGTGAGTAATGAGGAAATTTTAAGGGAAATAAGAACTACAAGGAAACTGATACTTAATCAGTAGGAGTTGAAATTTTTGAGACACATGAGGAAAATAGGTTCGGAGAATTTGACACTAACAGAATATCCTGAGTTTGAAGGAATGGATGTTAAAGTGACAAAAGTTACATAGTGTATCAAAAGGCGGGAAGTTGTGGAGAGACATGGTTAGCCACATCGTGAAAGAACATGGCATATGAAAAATAAAAAAGAAGTAGTGACGGCATTGACAAGTAAAATTGTGTTTGTATCTGTTATGCTCATATCAACTCGTAATTCGGGTTAATAATATTCCAAATGGAAATACTGGAAAAAAAGATTAGTGAAAGAACTGTTTATTAATCCCGTGGATTAATATTACAAAACTAACGAATATCGTAATTTGTGCGACATCTTTGTGTCCCGCTTGCAACTACTTTCATAGTCAATGGAACAGTCCATGTTTAACACTTTAGTCAGTGTAGTGACGGTCGGTCGTCTTTCTTCACAACGGTATCCTAAAGAAATAAAGAAACAATAAAAGAACTGGTGTTGGATGTTCCCACCCAACTCCTACGACGATGAAATGTGATTTGTGTTTGCATCAGTAGCAGCAGCAGCAGCAGCAGTGAATCAGTGAATTGTCCCTTGCAATATATCAGAGCATCTTTGAGGAATGGACTCTAAATCTGTTCAGAGACAAGCACAGTTTGATTCTTGTTCTTTTTGCAATTTGCCTTAAAGGGAAAAGATCCTCATAACAATCTGTTTTTACCCTTGTTGGTCTTTTTGCTGTGATTCTTTCCCTATCTATCTCAGTTTGTGTCTATCTATCTATCTATCTATCTATCTATCTATCTCAGGCTGTTCCTATCTATCTATCTATCTATTATCTATCTATCTATCTATCTATCTATCTATCTATCTATCTCAGGCTGTTCCTATCTATCTATCTATCTATCTATCTATCTATCTATCTCAGGCTGTTCCTATCTATCTATCTATCTATCTATCTATCTCAGGCTGTTCCTATCTATCTATCTATCTATCTATCTATTATCTATCTATCTATCTATCTATCTCAGGCTGTTCCTATCTATCTATCTATCTATCTATCTATTATCTATCTATCTATCTATCTATCTATCTATCTATCTATCTCAGGCTGTTCCTATCTATCTATCTATCTATCTATCTATCTATCTATCTATTATCTATCTATCTATCTATCTATCTATCTATCTCAGGCTGTTCCTATCTATCTATCTATCTATCTATCTATCTATCTATCTATCTATCTCAGGCTGTTCCTATCTATCTATCTATCTATCTATCTATCTATTATCTATCTATCTATCTATTATCTATCTATCTATCTATCTCAGGCTGTTCCTATCTATCTATCTATCTATCTATTATCTATCTATCTATCTATCTCAGGCTGTTCCTATCTATCTATCTATCTATCTATCTATTATCTATCTATCTATCTATCTCAGGCTGTTCCTATCTATCTATCTATCTATCTATCTATTATCTATCTATCTATCTATCTATCTATCTCAGGCTGTTCCTATCTATCTATCTATCTATCTATCTATCTCAGGCTGTTCCTATCTATCTATCTATCTATCTATCTATCTATCTATTATCTATCTATCTATCTATCTCAGGCTGTTCCTATCTATATATCTATCTATCTATCTATCTATCTATCTATCTATTTATCTATCTCAGGCTGTTCCTATCTATCTATCTATCTATCTATCTATCTATCTATCTATCTATCTATCTATCTATCTATCTATCTATCTCAGGCTGTTCCTATCTATCTATCTATCTATCTATCTATCTATCTATCTATCTATCTCAGGCTGTTCCTATCTATCTATCTATCTATCTATCTATCTATCTATCTCAGGCTGTTCCTATCTATCTATCTATCTATCTATCTATCTATCTCAGGCTGTTCCTATCTATCTATCTATCTATCTATCTCAGGCTGTTCCTATCTATCTATCTATCTATCTATCTATCTATCTATCTATCTATCTATCTATCTATCTATCTAGTTAGCCAGCTAGCTAGCTATCTCGGTCTGTTCCTATCTATCTATTCTCGTAGCCCCTTCGCTACACCATTCCCGTGATCAAGGGCAGACATTACATATCTTCATGGTCTTGACCTTTTCTTCAATATAATATAGCAAGCTCATACCTAGTTGTTTCAGTATTACGAATTTAGTTCAAATACTTTTCGGGAACATTTTGATACTTTTTTGTACTTCGTAGCAACTTTGGATTTATTTCCTTTTGATTTTGAGTGCAATGGCAGGCCCAGTTAATGTTATTATACTCCCTTATCCCTTGTAGGGAGGTTGGTAAATAGAGAGGACAAGGAAGAAGCGGTTTTCTCTTCTTTTATCGAACTCGCTGCCTCCGGACGGAGAGGAACCCAGACGAGGCTATGCGGAACGAAAGAGTCTCGTTTGGGGAGATAGAAAAACCCGACCCCGTGTATACGGCGTCTAAGGGCAATTTTTGCCCGAGCCTACGACATGTATTGAGTTACATTCCCTTTTATTTTTGTCTGCCAACTGGACGCTAGTTGGGCTTTCCTATCCATTCTTACTTCCGGCACTCTTGCCTTTTATAATTTTTAGCTAGCATAGCTCCTTACCTTCCGGCATTTCTTACTTTACTTCCGGCGTTTCTGATCTGCGCATACTTTCGGCTACGTATTGGTCCCTACTTCCTGCATCTCTATCTCAAACTAACTTACCTGGTTGGTTGATCGGCGTTAATTGAATTGCTTACAACAGGCCTGAACTTCCGGCTACACTTCCCTGCTTCCGGCTTTCCTGTCGACCTAACTCACCTGGAAATTGTTGCGTGCATATCGTCCAAACTCAAACAACCTACTCTGTATACTACGGAAGGTTTACCATTGGACTTAACCAACGCCAGCACCGGACATTTAAAGTGAATTTTCTTCTCCTTTACTATATCGTCCAGACTTCAAATAACCTACTCCGTACACTTTGGTTAAAATACTACGGAAGGTTCATCATTGGACTCAACCAGCAATTTTTCATAATGAACTGAACTTTCAAACTGTGGACTTACATACCAACTTAACTTACATGGTCTCTACTTTTAACACTTAGTCACAGCCATATTATCTAGATCTTCTAGCCGGTCAGTATCCCTTCACTTACTTACTTCTGCCTCCATTACTTGATTCATGATCATGTTCCTTTAATCCAAACACATACTTTTGCATGTGATGTAAATAAAATTTGTATTAATTTTAAGTTTGTCGTCTTCTTGTTGACCTGTCAGATTCATGTATTTTCTTTTTAATTTTTTAATATATATTTTATATTTGCAAGATTTTTAAAACTGAGAAATAACTTTTTTTTTTTTTACAAATCTGTCAAAATGGCAGATTTTCATCGATTTTACTGGAAATAAAAATCAATTCCAATAAGTATAATTTCTGTTTGAAATACACCACAGAGTATTTTGCTGACTGGAAATAGTAAATTTTAAATCCTTTAGCTTTCAATTAAAGCTAAAATGAAAGCTTCAAGAAAACCTTTTTTCATTTTTTTAAATTTATTTTAATATTTACGCATTTCCAAATTAGTGGAGGTGCTCATACAAATTGAAACAAGATATATATATATATTTATTTGAAAATGAAAAATCATTTAAATTAAAATTATTTCATGCTATCATATGATTTTAAGTTCACCTTATTTTTTAAAGAAAAAGCTGCTGATATTGCCATTTGATGAGTTTTAATGTTTCCAACATCATTCATTATGAAAAGGTTTACCACTAGTTTTGAAATTTAAAACAAATCAAAAGATTTATTTTCATTATATGATTTCATAACTTTTTTCCCAAAGTCCTGGATTAGGTAAAGACTAATTATGCTTAAACAGATAATGAACTTTTAGAGTTTTTCATTCTGTTTTGGTTAATTTTAAATTGGCTACCCTTTAATTGGGTTGAAGTTATATGCAACATAATTAGGTGAAGAAGAATCAATAATTAAAAATACTTAATCGTAACTGGAACCCGTTTAATGACACTTTGAAACTCTTTGAAATATCAATTGAAATTTTAAGGTGTTTGGTTGAGTAAAAATCAAGCATTTTAGTTCTTTAGGATTATTTTCTTTTAATTCTGCAGCTAAGATAATTTCAATGGAACTCTTCATTAATTTAATCAGTTCTTTTAAATAATAAGAAAAAGGTTCATACAATGCTTTTTAATTTAAAAGTGCAGAGTAATTGGCCATGGTTAAGTGTAATTGGCAAAAATTCCCAAACAGAATTGACAAAGTTTCTAATAAACAAAAATAAAAGAAAGAACAAAATAATACTAAGCAAACATATATATATATATATATATATATATATATATATATATATATATATATATATATATATATATATATATATATATATATGCAAGACAAAAGAAGGCAAAGAGTTCACAAAGTAAGAATGGTGATAACATGCAAAAGGGATACAGTGAAGTAATTGTAGCATTCTAACTTCAAGACAAGAAAGAACAAAAACATGTCTGATGAGACTGAGAAGTTGTTCATTTTATTGATCAGAAAGAAATCCCAGCATGCATCTGGGTATTTGTCTATAAATTTGTAGAGGAAGAGCATATTTGCAATCATTCCTATTGGATTGAAACCAACAAAAAGAAATAACCATATGTATTTTTTTAAGTATGATATATGCACTGTCATTTACATTAGATAAAATTAATCTAGTGCCTGAATTTCTGGGATGACAAGTTATCATTATTTGCATTCAGACTAATGTCTCCATCTTTGTTGTTATTATTATCATCACATTTCAGCTATTGTGCTCTCCAGCCATCTTCTCTAAAAGAAAGTTGATAAGATGTTAAATCATGAATATAAATATGTTATCAGTCTATCGAATATGTCAAAATCTTTGAAATCCTTCCACATATAATTTTACTTATATGAGATGTGATACACTTATACTTCAAGTTGAAATGAAACATTTCCAAAAATGCCAGGATGTACCTAAAAAAAACTCTTGTGTATATTGTTAACGTTTTGTTGCTGATAATGATCATTCAAAAATATTAAAAAATGTGATTAAAAATTAACCATAAAGACAGACCTTGTCAGTTGGAATCAATGCAACTTGTTTAGATAAATTCTTGGTGTTTGGGTATACATTATATACACGTGTGTGTGTGTGTGTGTGTGTGTGTGTGTGTGTGTGTGTGTGTGTGTGTGTGTGTGTGTGTGTGTGAAAGAGAGGGGAGGGGGATAAAATTTCTCAAACATGCGAAGCCAGGCAAAATTGATTTCTTAACAGTGATTTTTATTGTTAAATGTAAAGCTACATTAGCATGTCCTGTTGGCTTGGCTGGCTCTTTCATGGAAATAGACAACACAAATTTAAAGACAACAGTGGAGAGATGGAGAAAAATTTGTGGATAGTACTATAGGCATCAACATTATAGATTTTTTTCAAAGTTGATGATCATAACAAGATAAATGCAGAGAATTATTGTAAGTATGTGGACAAGACATTTTTCAAGTATTACAGTTCACAAACAATTTTACTGTGAGAACATTGACTTGCAGAATAGCCTGTCACCCATAATTTTCATTTCAATTTTGTCTTTTTTATCTCTTTTCTTGCGACAAGCTTTTGATAATGATATCATCCTATGTGTTGCTCAAACTAACATTATTATTCTAAAGAAGGATGAAAAATTCTTTGACCAGAAATAACAGGATGAATTCAAGAGAGGAGCCAAAGAAAGGAATAGCCAAATTATTTTGAAAAAATTAAAATCAACAAGAAAAAAATATTGCAACCAAAACAAAAGAATATGGCAGGATCCCACATATCTCCATACTTGAATGTCTCAGTATGTTGATAAATCAGTAATTCCATGAAAAGCAAGATAATGAGACTGCCAGAGGAGAATCCTTAGCAGGGATAGATATAAAAAAATGATGAACTTCTCTATGTCTAGTACTACTTGTCATATTTCTGATAGCGATAAAGCCAATCTTAAAATACTGCAAAGCAGACTAAATGTAAAAGTCAATCACTTTATGTACAAGGATGATATAAGATTATTTCTGTAGAATTAGAAAGAAATAGAAATAAAACATCAGAATGGAATCTGGGATAGAGAAATATGAAAAATTCATAATGCACAAAGACATGCACATGTGACATCAAGTGGAACTGCCATGGCAGATGACGAAACAATCGGAGCATTAACTGCAGAGGATTGATAAGAAAATGCTTCAAGTTACTGACTTAGTAAAATAGAAAAAAAAAAAGAATACCTTTGGAGAAATATGTGAAACTAAACAGCAGAAACCTAATAAAAAGGAATTAACGACTGGGTAATATTGATAGACAAACAGGACCCTTTGTTAACTGCAGCATAAAGGAATTGTGCCTAAATAGTTAAAATGGAATGCCACAAATATATAGAACAATGCAATAAAAATGACAAAAACTGTTTGGAAAAAGAGAGGAATGAAGGCTGCAACAAGAAAAGGAAAACAGATAAAGAAAAGCCTACATGGAGAATTCAAGAGGCAAATAGAAAATATAACAGAGGAATCACAGTTATACATAGAGGACTGTGCATGTAAGTTGCATTTGACCATGGTGGATGAATGCTATCTGCACAGATGTGGGCAAGTCCTGGAAAAATAAAATCAGAAAATAGCTTAGGATTTTGATACTTGGACTGAACAACCGATTCAAGGACAATGATATGTTGGTATCAGCAGATGGCAGATGAACTACATGGAGAAGAGTAAGAAATTAGAAAAATACCAGAAACTTGCTTGAGACCTGAGAAAAATACGGAACGCAAAGATTAGAATTGTGCTCATAATTGCAGATGGCCTTAGGAATCAAATTAGAAATATGGGCAAGAGTTGAGACTATAGAGAACTCAGAGTTTCCAGTGTCTGCAAGTGTCCTAAGATGCAAGCAGGCTTGCTATCACTCACATTTTGCCAATGACCACCAAGCATCTTGTGTGAACATGCAAATATATGACTAATAATAATTTGTTGTTTTATTTAATTAAAAACTAGTATAAACTGTCCATGAAATAAGAGATATTTCTTAATATTAAATCAACATCAACTGTGAAAAAAATTCAATTAACTTTTTCTAGAGTTAAAAAGATATAGGATAGTACAAGAGAGTTTAACTGATTAAATTGAAATTTATTAGCACAATAAATTTTTTTTCAGCATAGTGTTGGTAGAGCATCATAAGTGATCTCAATCCATGAGAGGACCATACTGTTCTGGCATCAGAAACACTGGCAACAAAGTTCCAGGTCTGTTTGATCCAGAAAAAGAAATTATACTCCTAAAATGTGAGGCTCAAATAACAGATTTGAGTGCCCTACTTTACATGGTCTTTGAAAGAGTGCCTATTCTCATTGCTATGATATAAATGCATGTTTTTGCATTGGTAAGTGTATCATAGCAGAGTGAAGAAGAAACAATGATAATTTAAAGCAGTAAACAATTGTATTAGCATAAAATTAGAAAAATCTGGGTAGATGTCTTTCGTGTGAAAAAAAAGAGATAAATGGAGTTGTAATGGCATCTGGTGAGGTATACAGAAGGAGAGGGAGGATTGTGAATTACTGGGGCCATGATGTAAGTTGGTCAAATCTGATGTCCTTAGACGAGCGTGTGAACTCTGGTCAAGATGCTGTTCAATTGCCAAATGTGTCTTTGATGAACTTTTATGTCTTTTTTGAGGTTCAAATTGGCTCCAGTTTTCATTTTGTTTCTTTAGGTGGGAGTCGGTGCCCTTGAGTAGAAATTCTGGATTGTATTGCTTCCTTTTTCTTTTTTCTTTTTTTTTTTTTGAGTGCATGAGTAAACAGAATATATGTGCAAAGCCCTGTGCAGCTGATGGATTTTTAGTTGAGTTTTGGATGTTCAAAGCATCCACATCTGGTTAGTGGTGGTAATTAATGTAGCATGAATCAGAAAATCTGCTTTTGGGAAGAATGTAACATAATGCTACTAGAGAGTGGAAAAAGAAATGAAGCAGAAAAACAACAAACTTGCTCTCTACTGCTACTGTAAGAAGAGCCCCAATGCAAAGAGGTCATAGAAAATGGATGATTGAAATTTAGGACAGAAATGTTTTCAGCAACAAACCAGACTCAGTTATAAAGCAAGCCAAATACTTGAAGAAAAGCTAGTTCTCTGAATTCTGAAAATATATAAAAAGGTAGAGAGAGAAGAGAGTTTTTTAGTAAGAACAATCCAGAGGAAAAAGACAGGAAACTAGAAAATTATGAAGACCAAGAAGTCACACAACTCACCTACAGCAAAACTAAAACAAGAAAAAATAACTGAAATTAATGAAGAAAGCAAAGAAAATGAAAATAAAGAAAGCAAATGACAGAATCAAAAACCTGCTACCATCATTAAGGAAACAATACTGGAATAAGGTCTGATTAGAAACCGTGAAAGCAAATAAGCTTCTGCAATATATCCCAAACAATAACATCACCAAATTGAACCAAGTACAGGAGTTAAATTAGTTACAAACTTTGTGTTCATGAAGTTGACTCAAGCAGAAACAGAAATAAAAAAAAAATTTGAATGAGAGATTAGACAGGAATAAAAAAACAAATCTATGAAGAGAAACAAAATCCATAAGGAAACAAATGAAAGATATGAAGCAGCGGAGGCAAGAAACAACAGATAAAAGAGACTGAAGAGATACTGACACAGTATCCAACTATTTAGACAGAACAAAAAATTTCAAATGAATAAAAGGGGATTTTATGAACAGTAAAGAAAAATAAAGAGAACAGAACAAACAGATGCCATAGAATCAAAACAATTCTGGATTAAGGTGATGTGGAAAATCCTAACAGCACAAGTAATTTATTACTTGCTGGATAGCAGAAGACCTTTGCCCAAGGAACAGAAATGTTGCTGAAAAGAAACCAGTGGGACAAGTCAACAAAACAGATTAAAAACAATCTGAAACATAAAACAAAAAAAATTTGCACTTAGCATGACTAGATGCAAGGATCTCGTGGGTACCCATCAAATCCATGATATGGGCCAGCCCCCTAACATACTACATCTCAATTTCCATAAGATAGTATTCATATAAAATACAAATTTTATTTTAAACCTTATTATGTACAACAATGGATCATATGCAATATAGGTGAACAATTTAACTAGAAAAATTGAAAATGAATACAATGAAATACAAATTAGAAACATCCCATAATAGATCATTCCATCTTAAATAAATGAGCAATGTTTTGCAACAATTTTTACATCAACTCAAGATTTTCTTGTTAAAAATTTGAATGATCTCGACATATTCAACATTATGGATAAACAATAGTGAATTTTATAAAGCATTTTTTTAGATTTAGCATGAGAAAAACAAATTCATGGATTTGGATGAAAAAAAAAAACCTAAATGATGTCAAAATCTACAAAAAGTTTTCATTCTTTAATAGTCCAATCTGTTTTGCAAGGTTGCACTGGCCTGGGATAGACAGCAAAAAGGCATGATATCATAACCTTAGATAGTAGAATGCTTTTAGATACTAAACATTTCAAAAGAAATAATGCAATTCATAACAAAGAGAATAGAAAATTGGAAAGTGGTCATAACTGCAAGAGAACATTACCTAGCAGAGGTTGAAATAAAAAGGGTTATCTTCCAAGCGACACACTGTAGCCCATTACAATTCCTCATAGCAATGGTGCTGCTGAACTATATATTAAAGAAAAGAAGGCAATAAAAGAAAATGAGGAAAAAGGATTAACCACAACTATATGAAGACTGAAAGAGTTTATGATCAGCAAGAGAAAAAGCCCAAGATGCAAACTATGAATTCGATGATTTCAACATCAAACAAGTACAGAAGTATAAATATCTGGGAAATATTGTAGCAGAGGATGGATAATTAACACTGAAATCCAAACATACATCCACTGCATTCTAAAAACTAAAGAAAGTATTTATGGTCAGCAAGAGAAAAAGCCCAAGTTGCAAACTATGAATTGGAGATGTCAACATCAAAGAAGTATAGAAGTATAAATATTTAGGAAATGTGACACTGAAATCCAAATGTGCATTGGATGCATTCCAAAAACTAAAGAATGTACTATAATACAGGAAACCTTTGTTAGAAATAAAGAAAAGAATACTGAATTGCTATGTGATATTAATCCACTTGTATAGTAGCAAATGCTGGGCAAATTCCTTACAGATGAAGAGGAAACGAGGTAACAGAAATGTGCTTCTATAA
Organism: Acanthosepion esculentum; assembly: GCA_964036315.1. NCBI lineage: Eukaryota > Metazoa > Mollusca > Cephalopoda > Sepiida > Sepiidae > Acanthosepion > Acanthosepion esculentum. The sequence continues at coordinate 38,577,716 of OZ038494.1, read as the reverse complement.
AAAGATACTAAAAATTTTATGAACTGAGCTAGTAAGCAATGAGGAAATCTTAAAGAAAGTGAAGCCATTGTGGAACATAATGATGACAGTCATGTCATTCATTTTACGAGCAGTAAGAATGGGAAAAAAAAGACTGTAGGAATTGAAAATCAAGGAAAAAGTTGGAGCATCCAAACAATAGCATTTTTTAAAACAGAATACTTAAAACGAGTGCTGTAATATTAAGGAGACTTGCTGTCACTTAAATTCCAGTGTAAGCCACCAGTTATGACTAGTTTGAACATTCAATGTGTACTACTAGTTCTACTAATGTCAATACTTCTAATAACTAATAATAATAATGATAATATTTTGCTAGAAACTTTCAGGCAAATATCATACATAATAGTGCAGGTTCTGTGAAAAATATCTGGAAACCATAGACCATCTAGTCTCAAGATGCTCTGTACTTGCACCAAATGAATATAATAATTGTCATGATAGAGTGAGGCAATACTGGACAATGCACAAACACTTTAGAAAAGATGTTAATAATCACTGGTATGAACATCACCAGCTTTGTTTACAGAAATAGAAGACATCTCATTTCTGTGGGTTTACACCTATTTACAGACAGGAAGATTAAAGCAAATAGGCCGGACATAATTGTCAAAAATCAAAAAGAAAAAACATGCCTACTAATTGATATGGGTAGCCCAGTGGGTTGTAACATAGCAACCAAAGAATTTGAAAAACTATCCAAGTATAAAGACCTGGAAATCAAAATCAAAAATATGGAAATTGAAAACAATTATAGTATCAGTCATAGCAGGTGCACTTGGAATAATAAACAAGGAACACATTGAAAATATCCCTGGAAATCCCAGCTTAAAAGAAACACAAAAAAGTTTCTTGATAAGTACAGCCCACACACTAAGAAGAACTTTGTCCATGTAACACTACTGATGTTATGGGAGTCAGAAATGTAGTTATAACAACATACTATTACCTGCCGCAGACTTGGTAGGTAGTGTGACCATAGCAGAAATTGAAATATAATAATAATAATAATAATAATAATAGGGGCTTTATCTATGTAAAATATGTGATCTTGTGTTTTGTTTTTTTTACCAAAAATGATCATGGAAAATAGCATGAAGCCATTTCTGACTTTAGGTCTCTGTATGGGACCCAGAAGGAAATGTGTATAAATAAATGTGTTATACATATCCTGGATTTACAAATAATCTCACATAATATTGTACTCTGTATATCATTGATGAATCAATTGTACCTAAAGTTGGTAATGCCAGACTCATTACCTTTACCTTTTCACCAGAAATAATATATTCTTTATGTAATCATCCTAAAGACAGGTCTTTGTCTAGAGCATGATTTTGCTCAACACAGATCTTTGACAGGTTATGGACAATGTTTTTACTTCAATTTTGAATACAAATGTTGTCTATAAAACAATAGGTATCCCAGTCTGGTACAGAAGTTTTACACTGTATCTGATACAATGTTCATGATTATTTAAAAAATGCAATGTCTTCTCAAGACTCTCTACAGATTTCTTTTTTATTTATTATCAGTGAATTACTTGGGGAACATAGTGGAGTTGTTTGCCATTGTTTTTTCCATAGTTTAAAGTCAGTTTTCCTTCTCTTATACCGATTGGCCCTGAAAGCTAGAGAAGCCAGTCTACCTTGTTATTTAACCCATAACTAAAACGAGACAGGTTTCCCTTTCCGTGCCATTATCCATGGCACTTGCTGAACATCCTTCTGTTTATGATACTGATTATATTTTACTCTTTAGATTTGGAGAGAAAAGCTCATCATACTCACTTTGACAAAAATTCAAGCGAGGCTGTATGGGAAGGATAACTTTAATGCACGTTATGGAAAAAATAGTTTTTTTTTTAAGAAGAACTTTTACATAGCTAATATAGCTTTCACAGGTGTTTTTCCTTTCATACCTCATTTTAGATATGATTTTCATATTTAATATGATTTTAAAAGAGGTTCATAGATTTAAAATGAATACTACATTGATAACCTGGTAGTTAAATGTGTCATCTGTTGAACAATTTTCCATCTGCACATGAAATACTAAGAATATAAAAAAATCACAGATTAAAAATATCAACAGTGAAATTAAAGTAAAGCAAAAAAATAAAAAAAAATGACACTTCTAAAACCCAGATTATTCCTGAGAAAGAGTGAGCGATAGAAATATTTTACATGCCCATGTATGATACCAAATCAATGAGCAATAAATGTGTAGATAGAGATTAAAGTTAAAAGTCTTTAGTAGTTTTTTTTTCTAGTCTCTTCAGTCTAAGGTGATTCATAGAGAAACCTTGGTGACTAAGAGACATGGCTAAACTGCAAAGATAGACAAAGGTGGATCACCTTACTTACCAGTGATCCTACTTAAGAAACTAATAAGAATGTCCATTTGAAATGAAGTGAATAAAATCCTAGAAGAATGATTTCATGGATCATTGACATGGCAATCATTACTAGCTCTTTTGAAATGGAAAGAAAATCAAGTCTAAGTGTTCCATCCCGTTAGAAAATGAGGTTTGAATGGAACCTAACAATGCTAAGTTTATGGTACAGGCCAATGAATTTCTATAAGATGAGATACATTATCAGGCAAGGATTTATATAAATTGATATCAATATCATTGTTACTTTCATCCCATTTTGAACTATAGATAAATGAAATGCCTAGATTTTGCACAAATTGATTTATTTTGTTCACTGCAATTAATCAAAACCAACTTTTTCTTTTAAAAGAAGACAAAATATACAAATATCTTTCTTGTTTTACTTAAATATAGAATGAAATGTTTTAAAACACATCAATTATAGACATTGTATCAGACTTATAAAATGAAGGATAATTTACATGCCACTTGAGACTTCTGCCTAGGGTCAAAGTATCTGTACAATCTGTCAAGGATCAAATTGTCACTCCTGGTTCTTTGCCTAAGATCAAAGTATAGATCTGCACATGTTGCCTAAGATCAAATTGTTGCTCCCTGATCTAGAATCAGTGTGTATCCTATAAGAAGTGTAACACTTGCAAAAAAAAAAGAGAGAGTGAAAGAAATAACTACACATATTGTATGTATCACAAAACATACTGGACGACAAGTTTACTTAAAGCTGAAAGCACAAAACTAGACATAGGAAACAAATCCCACTCAAACCATGAAGGAAAGCTTCTAAACAGCTTAGAAATAATTAAAAAATGAGATAAAACCAATATTTTTATGATTTTATTCAGGACCAATTACAATCCAAAACTAGAACCAATACTTGATTAAAAAAAAACAAAAAAACTATGCTTAAAAACTAAACGAAACATTACTGGTCTTCTCAAGAAACAAGCTAATAAACTTCATCCACTGCAAGGAAAATTGGTTCCCTGTGTCATGCCAGAAAGTTTTTCTCACCTGAGTCCATCCTTCAAATCTATAATTCAACCATTCGCCCTTGCATGGAATACTGCTGTCATATATGGTCTAGTGCACCCGCTGTTCATGTTAAGGTCCTTGACAAAATCCGGAGATGAATATTCAATGTGATTGGCCCTGATCTAGCGTCTTGTCTACAGTTGCTCTCTCACAGACATGCCATTGCCTCCCTCTGTTTTTTCTACAAATACCTTCATGGTAACTGCTCCAACGAGCTACTTTCGCTAGTTCCCAGACTGCATGAATTTAAACGTGCTACTAGGCTGGCATCTTGGTCCTGCCTTTTCACTGTCAAAACGGTTAAAGTAACCATCTCTTCTACTCCAATAGCTTCATGTCTCACACCTCTCGTCTGTGGAATTCCCTTCTTATTACATGTTTCCCTGATAGCTATAATTTCCAACTATTCAAATGTAATGTCAATCGACATCTCCAGATGCCTTAATCTATTCCCTGTCCTTCTCTTCATCCTTTCCTCTATCACACCTCTTTACTCTCACTCCCACTCTCTGTAACCCCTTGCGTGCTAGTGGCATCCCACTTTGCTTGTGGTGAAATGCTTAAAAAAAAAAGGTAATAACTCTGAAATTAAATCCTATAAATTTGTAGCATACACCCACTTGGCTTGCCAGTTTTGCTAAGATGCTGTTAGGCGGTGCAGTTAAATAACTATAAAAATGGGACATTTTCTGTTTCTTTGTCATTTTTTTCTTTTTTTACACAGCATGCTGTAGTGAGAACACCAAGATGGGACCTTGTCCTGGGTATAAGGATATTTTCCCTGAGTGACTGAACATACAGACACACTCTATTCCTAACTGCTAAATTGTAATGCCTTTTTTTCTTTGCAGCTATATCTGCATGCATACCAGTGTATTTTATCTCCTTTGTTAATCATTTAATAGTTATATTAAAACACATGAAAATATCACTTTGTTGAAAGTTATTCCATTTCCTTTTACCTCTACTAACAATGACGACCCATCATTCACATGTGGAAATTTTGTTTGCTACTTCTTTAAGTCTAACATGTAGCACATACTGCAACAAACTTCAGTGAATGGTACATCATTATTAAGCAGACTCTCTAACTTAGTTCATCTTTATGTGCCAACCTTTTGCAAATCGCTACTCCCATATATAAATTAAAACTTTAAACCAACTGATCCTATCAGACTTACTAAATAAATATAATGCTGATTTTATTAATAAACTTTTTTCAAATATTTCACTCTCGGAAAGCTAATAATGATATCATTGCTTCATTAGATGTTGAAAGCCTATTTATTACTGTCCTATCAACAATATATATATATATATATATATATATATATATATATATATATATATATATATAATAGTGTATTTAGGCATCAATCCCTCTTTTATATGTTTCATTAAAGACAACTGACAAGGTACTGCAATTAAGCTTTTTATTTAATTTTTCTTGAGTTCATACAAGTGTTTTCTTTTCTGGACACAAAGTTTGTAAAAACTGTCCAAAAGCTCTGTACTTCTGAGCACTATCAACTATACAATTTAGCCATTATTAAGTATGATTTTATTTTACTTTTAACAGAATGTATTATTAGTAAAAAATACAAGCATAACAACCTCATCCACTTGTAAAAAAAGATTAAAAATAATGGAAGCCCAATAATAAAAAAGAAAAAGCCAACACCCAATAATATTAACTATGAACACGGCCACAATATGCTGACAATGTTTGGAAAATAAAACATCTATATAACTCTAGATACATACATAACAAAACCCATACATTCTGTTAAAAGTAGAATAAGATAATTCTTAATAATGGTTGAAAGTGCTCAGAAATACAGAACTTTTGGGCAGTTTTTACGCATTTTGTGTCCAGAAAAGAAAAGACTTGTATGAAAACAGGAAAAATTAAATAAAAAGCTTAATCGTAGAACCTTGTTAGTTGTCTTTAATGAAACATACATATATATATATATATCTATATCTATATCTATATATATATATATATATATACACACACAAATATTAAGAATAAAAAATAAAGTTTAAAATATAAAATAATCTGGGGGCTCAATGCCTAAACCAACAGAGCCTAGATATAATATAATGTAATATAATATAATATAATAATAATAATAATAATAATAATACCAAATCAACTACTCAGAGTTTCATGTAATGCCAATCATCAGGTGGAACTTCCAGAAGTTCTGCTTGATGATTATTATTGCATGAAACACTGAGTAGTGGATTTGGTATTATTATTATTTTTATTATATATATATATATATATATATATTACGGAATGACAAACATTTCTTACTCCCACAATTTTACTATATGGTTACTTAAAAGAAAACATTTTTAACATATATATATATATATATATATATATATATATATATATATATATATATATATATGAGGTATTACCACTATAATAATTTTTCTCATTGAAGGTCACTAGTATTTAACTAAGTGTCAAGCCACTGGACATGTGTTTAATAGCTTAAAACAAGTGCTAAAGGGACTACAGTAAATCTAATTACAAAGGGAAGCAACTTAGTTTGGTGACCTATACCATGTTCTGAACCTCAATCTGCATTTCACTTTTTTTTTAATCATTTCACTCTAAGCAAGGCAGGAATGCCACTGTTATACAGGGGGTTACAGATAGTGAAGGTTAGAGAAGAGACTGGTAATAGGAGGGACCAAGGAAAAGATAAAAGCTGAACAGGCTTGAAGAAGATAGAAGATGGCAATTGACATGGATTTAAATATTTGAAGATTGTAGTTATCAGGGAAGCAAGAAAACAGAAGGGAGTTCTACAGGCAGGAAGTGTGAAAAAAGAAACTATTGTGATGGCTACATTAAACTAATTCAACAGTGAAAGGGTGGGACCTACATGCCAATCTAGTAGTAACTCACATAGTCAGGGGAAAAAGTTTGTGAGAACAGTTGCCATAAAAATATTTGTAGAAAAGACAGAGGGAAGCAACATCACGTCGGTGAGAAATTAACTGAAGTTGAGATGCCAAGACAGGGTTGATATGTTTGATATATTAATAATAATATTCATAATAGCAGGAACCTAGACATTTTTTTTTAAAGGAAAGAAATTTTATGAACTTAATAATAGCTTTCAGCTCTTATGAACTTAATAATAGAATACACTTCCTCTAATGGTCTTAATTTTAATATTTCACTTTATAAAAAAACCACAAGCATAAATTCATGTCTTCTAAATGATCAAAGTGAATGTCCTTACAGATATATTAAAAAAAAAAACCCGGTAAGAAAGAACATGATCAACCAAGCGAAACTAATTTTGTTTTGATATTCTTCATAAGTATTGCTTTTATGTCACTCAATTCTTTCTAAGTTAATGTGTCTGAATCCATTATCTTATAAAGAAATGAATAACATAAAAGAAATACTTATTAATAATAAAAGTTTCCAAAAACATGTCTCTGGTAGATAAATAAAATTAGCTTTAAATATTTCTAGAAAACAATAACCCTGGCAATAATCCTGATATAAACAAAAAGTAAAACACCATTAACTTACTATTTTGTAACTAGCAGCACAGTCACTACAAAGAAAATGAAAAATATTAAAATACAATTATAGGTACATATTACAATGATTGTAATAAATACTTATAATTTATAATTTATTATAAAACAATTAAAATATCTAGCTTAATTCTCCAAAAATCATCTTTATGTAAAAATAATGTTGTTTATAAATTATCATGCTATTTTGGATACTCTATCTCCAAGATTAATCATAAAGAAAGATTAAATTCCTTTATTGATCACACAGCCAACACACACACAAACTCACGCACACTCTCTCCCTCTTTTTCTCTCTCTGTCATAGGTTTATCTTTAACACTGTATTATTCACATGTGTTAATCATGATTCTGCCTCCTCAACTGCAGTCGCCTGATTCTGAATTTCAATCCAGTTGATTTTCACTGTTGCTTCAGAAGGACCTGATAAAAACCATGAGATTCAAATATAACTTTTGTTCAGAAATTCGAGTCATCTACAATTGTAGAAAAAAATATTTTGCTTTGTGAATAAATCATCTTTAGAGTGCAAAATGCCACTTTTCAAAACATATTGGTTAACAAATTACTTGAGATTTTAACATAGCTATTATTAACAAGAGACAACTATTCTTTGTTTCCTGTTTAGGACTAGGTTTCCAGTTCCTTCTAAAGTCTACTTCAACTCTTTATTTTTACACTCTGTTGGGTTAACTTTACTTACTTTTCTGAAACTACTACTAGAGGACACTCTCTGGACTATAAATATTCTGCAATATTTTTTCTCACTCCCTTCTTACTTTTTCCACTTACACGTCAACATGTAAATCTCTTGTGGGAAAATGCATTTCTCATTGGGAAACACATGAACAAACCATATGCACACAACACACGTACATACACACATTCACTCATTTCATATCCTTTGGACCAAAAGGTTTTCACATTCTTTTGTTATACACATCATTGTCTTTGTCACTTGTATACCTTTCTTGTTCATACATTATCATTTGTTTGTACATGTATTGGTTTGTGTTGTTTCTTTGCATTTATTTATGTGGATTCACATACCAAGTCTGCCATTTTTATTGTGAGTATTTCAGGTGACACATGTTTTTCCCAACAGAAACACACAACGTATGTAACTCCCACAACAATTTGGTGACCCTGGCGTGATTTTATTTTTCTCCTAAAAACAAAAAACACCCAAGGCTATATATGTGCAAACTCAAATATACATTTACACACCTTTTCAAACCAAGAGCCAGTAAAGAAAAACATCAAGAAACTTCTCTTCCTACTCTACCATGCATGACAGACACAATATAAACTTAGAGCAAAAACAGTTTACACAGCTAGAAAATTTGTGATTAGACCCTATGAAAGAACAAAATCACAAATTTCAAACACTACAACATGATGTTCTTGTTTCTTTGCATTTATTAACATGGAATCACATACTGAGTCTGCCATTTTTATTGTAGGCATTCCAGGAGATACATGTTCTTTCAACAGAAACACACAACATACATAACGCCCACAACATCTCTCCACCTAAAGTTCTGAACTTTTATTTACATTTTTTCCTCAATAGGTGGAGATAGATTTGCCTATCATCCTGTTCACACTTCTCTCTGGTCTCTTGAACAGGAGTAAAAGTTTATCCTTTGTTTCCTGTTTAGAATTAGTTTCTGGTTCCCCTAAAGTCTTTGCCTTCTCTTTCACTTCCAGTGACTCCTTGTGTCTGGGTGACATTGTTGCCCTGCTTGGGATGGTGCCTGTTACTCTCTAACCCCTACCTTGAGTGGCTCTATGGCCTTGTATAGGGTGAACACCACTGTTAAAAAAATAGTATTATTTGTAAAGAAAGGCTTAAAATACTACAAGCTATCCTTACAAAAAGGAAACAACCTACATTAAACCCAACAATTTTCATGATAAGGAAAGCTATTTTAAATTGTATTTAAAAGATTTTAAAATTTGATATCTTGGTCTTTAGATATTTTCAAGTTATATAACCCCCACCACCAATGAACTATTTGTTTTTTTTGGGGGGGGGGTTGTCATTTGAAATGTTTGTACATTCCTTACATTATAAATTGTTTTACCATATGTCTTTTGAAATGTGATTTCCTTTGTATTTTCTCAGTCTAGCAGTAGTAGTAGTCAATCTTGCATATTGCATTCCACTCTGCCCCTTACTGCTTGGGCACTTATATAGTCTCTGTGTCTTAGCTATGCTAATTAGACAGTCATTTACATATCACTAGTCTATGATGTCACTTAAATATGATAATGCTTACATTTATATATTACTAGCAGCATGGCCCGGCGTTGCCCATGCTTGATTCAAAAACCATACGACTCATACAGCAATCGCTATCACTTGACTTAAAATTTTTTTGCCCTGCTTTGCCTTTAAAGGAGTGCCCTTTGCCGTGCTGATGTTGCTACATGCATTACTTCTTGCCTATCTCACACTGCAAATTTTTTCTAAGCTCTATACTAAACATTAAATCTGTTACGAAAAAAGAACTAAACAAAATAAACACAAAACGATCAGCTTTAAAAAAAGGACTCGTAACTGGAAAAACCGAATGAAAAAAGAATGTTAACAACAAATACTTTTTCACACCCAACCCAGTTCTGCGGAATCAGAATCAACGTTGAGTTTAAGCAAGCGAATGAGCCAATTGGAGTAAAGTGCCATGTAGATTTAAATTTTTCCCACTTGTGACGAATGCAGCTACTGATTTTTTTTGCATGCTAGCATGCTAGCTAACATTCATGTCAGTCAGTTGTTGGCTCTCACGCTGGCCAATAGAATCTTCCTGCCTATTTGTGGCAGCCAGCTATAGGCTCTCACTCTGGCCAGTAGAAAATGGCCACAAACTACATGAAAACTGCCATAGAAGCATGAAAAAATCGATTATTTCTACTATCGATGGGAGTTGGGAAATGCAACGTCGGTCTTGGCCTTCCCACTAACTTGGAGCATGTGCATGTAAATTTTGGTGCAAATCCATTGAAAATTGCGGCCGTGCATTTGTTACACACACACTCACACACTTCCTGCCTTTTATAGATAGAGATAATGTTTCTCAAAGATTCCAGGATAAAATTTATTGGAACCTTTCTATATTGCAAACTGATAACATTATTCTTGCAATAGTCGAAAGCTAAAAATATTTTATGCTTTGGACAGTTTCTTTATAAGTTTAGTCCAACTTTGTGGCAAATTTGACTGACATGAAAAATAAAAGAGGAAATTTGAAGAGACAAAGATTGTCCATCAAATTCAATAAAACATGTTTCAATATTGTACTTCATAAATATGGGTCTATTTCTGCAGGGGTACAAAACTTTATTACAGCAATAAAACAGATATATTAAAAAGCAATTCATAACAAAAAAGAGGTAACAAAATATAGATATTGTGATAAATTGGTAATACTAAAATATAACAACAATTAAAAAGGCAGCTAAACCAGTTTATTGGTCACTGCTCATCAGAGCAAAAATTGGACACAAAAAGTGTTTACAATGATTAAAAAATATACAACCCCAGACAAATGTTATATATGAAACAACAAAACATTCTAATTTTATTTTAATGTACATCTAAAAGTGTACACGTTTTATCTTATCCTAATTTTTTCTTATATCTCACACTCCCATAAGGAATATGCTGTTCCAAGAATCAGTTTCAATAAGAATAAGTATACCTCAGAATCAGGTTTACCTTGTGCTTGAATATAAAATAACAGACACTGGCATGATATGGTGAGAGTGTTTTAGCAAACCTAAATTGTAGCTAGAGCAACAAATCTGTGGCTCAATATTTGATCACTGTCTCAGATTTTCTTCCTGATTGGTATTTCTCATTCATTGATCAATGCAAATCAATCAATTTGTATTCTGTTTTATTTTAGATTAGCCACCTGCATACGGTATCTCAGTGCTAGGGAGATGCAGACGATCATCTAAATTTAAGCAAAAAATTCGACGTTCTGATAAAATCACATGTATTTTGTGACTCTATTGAGAAATATTACTTTACACTTGAATTCACTTCTGTGCACACAAGTGTTCTTTCTATACACATTAATGTGTAAATATGAATATACTTATATGAACATATTGTAAGTTAAAGTGGTGAATAAAAAGAGCACAATAAAAATAGATAAGAATAAACAGGCTAAGTGGATAAATATAAAGAGAGGAATCTAAAGATATGAACAGATTAAGATTGTTAGATAAAATGGAGAAACACAGAACAATAGATACAAGAATATGACAAAAGAAGATGAATATAAATGAAAACCTCTAAAATATTCAGATAAAAGAAAATAACTGGCAGGAATATGGCAATGATTTCTCTGTTTATCAATTCTAAATTTGAATTCTTCCACTTTCTGCTATGCAGAATATCTTGCTGGACATTTTCTTCCACAAACATTCAGTATATTCCTTGTAGTGGTAAAAATATAATGAAATGAATTCTATAAGTCAGTTTCTGCTCAGATTTGTCAAGACAGGTATAGGGTTTGAGTTGTAATGTGAAATTTGATGGTGAAATAATGTAAACTATTTCTCTCATAACCTAAGCTGACAGCTTGTGCAGATAAAGAAAGTAAAAGTTATAAAAATAAAGGCTTAACAGTAAAAGAAAATAAATGTCTCCTGAGGTTGTTCTGTTGCATGACAAATGAAGGTTTAGTTTTACTTGCTTCAAGAATGCAAACAACGAGAGATGCTTTTGGAAGGAGTGTCTGGAAAGGAATTCCAGGAAGACTTCCTATTTAACAATTCCATACCAAACTGATTCATAACTTAAGCAGATTTGTTTTTGCTAATGTTTGTAGCACCAGTGATGGTCACTAGAGGAAAGAATGATGAAAAGAGGAATGAAAGGATACAAAGAAAACAAGAATAGGCAAAGTAGAGAGGAAGTGCTAAGATTAATATTTATTGATATTATAAATAAATCTTTATCAATTTTCTATTAGTCTTTGGAAAATAATTACATATTTCACTGCTATGAAATGAATGAACCAACTAAGGCAAAAACCAAGGTTGAATGGTAGGAAACAGTGTCTAGAATTAGATTATTGTCTCTTCTTTCTGACAATGTATCAATTATTGTGCATTTCAGAGTTTACTTGGGAAAACTTGGAAAGAGAGAATTTGAGTTTCTCATGACCTTTCATTTGATAACTGAACACAGTATTCCAACATACTCAACAGTCTTTTTGCCAGCTTATTATTTTTAATTACATTTTTACAGGTGATGAAAAATAGGTTTTGCATGTCAAAAGAAAATATGGTGGTTATCACAAAAAAACAACACCAAATTCAGGAGTACATCCACAGAAGTCCTCACTTTGTGCTTGGTGAAATATGAAAAGTGTCATCCATTATGAGCTGATGGAACATGGAAGGACCATCACCACAAATGTATATTGCCAACAACTTAATCAAGTAAATGAAGCACTATGTGAAATGTGTCTTGCTTTGGTAACAGACAAAGGTGTTATTCTCCAGAATGGCACTTCAAAGACACAGTCGGTAAAACAAATGCAACGAAAAAAATTGTCAGGATGGGAATTTCCTCCATAAACTCCAAACTCACCTACAGATTTTCATTTATTCTGATCACTGGAACATTTCATATATGGCAGTACATTCAGAAACAAAGAAGAAATAGAAAACAGTCTTTCAAACTTTTTTTTGAGAAACACCAAATTTCTTTAAATGTTGAATTGAAAATTTGCATATCCCCTTTGGGATGCAGTTGTTAAAAATGAACATAATTACATTTTTGACAAATAATATTTAATATGGAGAGCTTGAGCAAATGGATGGTAGAACAAGGTTTAGAAGAGAAAACAAATAGACAAAATTATTTGTTATGAAAGACAATAAATTGTGAAGAGCCTTGATTGCCAATATCCTCAAGGGACATGACACATAAGAATTTGTATTGGTAGTCATTTATTTGACTACCCAAAATTGTTTTATCTACCTGCAAAAGTCACTTGCTCACTGATATTGCTCTTTTTTATTTGTACCCAGCATAGATAATTAATTAGTGTAAGTTATGATCTTGTTTTTAACTAAACCAATCTTAATAAATAAAGTTAGCCTAGACTAGTTAGACTGTTTAGTAGGCAATAACAGTGATATAAATGACTGCCTAGGATATGAATAGCCGGTCATTTGTATTGAGAATGAAGTAACCAGAAAACATCTTATCATAGTTATTTCTAACTTAGTATTTCACATGTGAGATAAGTAATTTTCAATATATTTTTATTATTTAATAAAAAAATTAAGCTTCCTCAGTGTTTCCTTACTAAAGTTACTTACTGAGTACATGATTTATTTTATTAAATGTCTTTTCAGTCATATAATATCACAAATTTCTTTGTTCACAATTTATTAGAATGAGAAATTAATGGATTGTGACAAAAAGTTAATTATACTAATGTAATCCAGGGGATGGTTAAAATTATATTTTATAAATTTAACTCACAAAGTGTTGTGGAGCAAATAGTACACCCTCGTTGACCATATGAACTAGTTCATAACTATAAATGAAGAGCTCCAGGTCAGAGGTAAAGAAAAGAAGTCATTTGGACTAAGTCTTCAGACTAATTAATACAGGCATCACAGCATGCTGCTGAAGCATTACTTATATTATAAGCACTACGAAGCAGAGCATTATAATGACAATGAGGGATTTGAAACTCAGGCAATTTGTAATCATTGTGACAAGGATTCAGAACTCTTACAACTTATAATAGTAACAAGGTTTCAGGAACTCATATGAGTTGTAACTGGAGTTACAAGGATTTTGGAAACTCATACTGAATGAAAAACTACAGAAAAAATAATATCCTGGCTGATCCAGGAACAAGAATACAGATGTCAAAAAGAATTTTAACCACATTGGTTTAAAATATTTTTTCACCTTGTTTTTCTCTTCAGTATAGGAAAAAAACATATTCTTGCAAATATAGAGCAAATTTTGACTTTAATAGTTGAAATTCAATAGCAACACCAACAAAATCAACAGTTGCTAGAGCTACAAAAAACAGCAACAGGAGTTGTTAAATATAATTTTGAAGAAAAGAAAATATGTCTATATTTCTGAGATGAGGTATTATGTACAGTATTTACATTATTCGGACTATTGTCCTCATCTTTGTCTCCATATTTGTCACAACGTTTCAGCCGTTGTACGCTCCTGCCTTCTTCAGGTGGTTGGAATTTCGAACCGAACCCTTTATTTCGATCACTGGGGTAGACTGTTCTAGTTCCATGAGCCATGTTTGATGGATGTCAGTTATCAGTTATCTCCTGGTAATTTTCCCTCTGAAAGTTCTCCACTGCCTGAACCGGGTATTGAACTCACACTCTACATGGTACAGTGGATAAAGGCGTTGGTTAGATCCAGTGACAGACCCAAAGAGTGTGAGTTCAATACCCGGCCGAAACGTTGTGACAAATATGGCGACAAAGATGAGGACAATAGTCCGACTAATGTAAAAGAAAATATTTTTCAATTTGTCTTATGTCAGACGCTGTTCAAAACACCATATCAGAATTTGTATACAATCCTGATGAGGGACTGACTTTTTCTACATATTTTCATAGATATGAACAAAAATAAACTGAAAAAAAACCCAGGTGAAATCATGTTTGAAGACACGATACACATTCTGATGAAAGTCTTTAGTGACAAGAGCTCTCTGTTTAATGCTCATTGGAGGTGCATGAATCTAACCAAAAAGAGGATAAAGATTTTGTCACATGTGTTGGTATAGTTAATGAAGAATGTGAAAAGTTTAGAATACAGGAAATGATTCAAGATATGTTCAAAGGATTAATTTTCATTCAAGGTTTAACATCTAAAAATGATGCTGAAATACAAGCAAAGATTTTAATGAAAATTGAACAAAACAAGTAATATTACACTGCATAAGATAGTAGATGATTGCCAAACAATTCTGAGTCTGAATCAAAATGCTGAAGAAACACAGAAAAAAAGAATGTGCATTGGTACAAGCAAAGGACAAATGTACAAAAAGGAGAATAAATCCTTGTTTCAGATATAGTAAATTACATTTTGGAAAAGACTTCCCATTTAAAAATGCAAAAGGTTACATGTGTGGTAAACAAGGACATATAAAGTCACACAACAAAACCAAATCAAGAAAAAATTCTTACAGGAAGAAATTCATGCAGTATTGCAACAGAAAAAAATGGTCACAAAACTAAAAGGAAATTTGTGAATCTGAAAATAAATAATGTGGGTGTGAAAATGCTACTGGACATTGGTAGTATAATCTGTGAAACCACATGGAAGGAAATTGGAAAGCCTTTATTAAAAAGGACTTCCAAAATTGCGATTTCAATTTCTGGTGAGAAAGTTTTGGTTTTTTTTTTTAGAAATGACTTGTAACATCTCATTCTGTAATAAGCATGTAGAAACTAAATCTTATGTATTAAAAATGCTATGAATTTATTCAGTACTGACTGGATGGAACGATTTGAGCTTTGAGATTTGCTGATACATGTTTACTGTAAAAACATAAGTGGCCAAGCAACCAGTTTAAAAAGTCAGAGCAAAAATCTTAAGGAATAATTAAAAAAATGCTTTCCAGATGTTCTGTCAAATGGACTGGGTCGGTGTTGAAAATTCAAGGTGAATTTTCAGGTATAAAAAGGTCTGATGCCAGTATTTAAGCCAAAATGGAGTGTAACATTTGCAGCATTGGAACAAATCAACGAAGAGTTAAACAGACTTGAAAGAATTGGTGTAACAGAAAAAATTAACCATTCAAAATAGAATGCGCTAATGATGTATGTAGAGAAAAAAATAATAAAATTTGTGTTCACATGGATTTCTCAACAGGATTAAACAGTTATTTAGAAACACATAACTATTCATTACCAAGTCCAGAGGAAATTTTAAATGACAGAATATTTTCAAAGCTGGATCTCCCTGAAGTATATTTACTAATTCAGATTGAAAATGAATGTTCACAATTAATTACCATAAATGCTCACGGAGGATTATATGTTTAACCAAATTCCTTTTTTCTATTTTTCAACAAGCTATAGATACCATGCTTGTGGATTGCAATATCAACATGGCATATCTGGACAACATTTTACTCAAAAGTGTATCTAAAGAACAACATGTTGGGCATGGACAAACAATTTGAGAAAAACTAAGAGAAAAAGAAAAACTAAGAGAAAACTTCACTGGATTTAAGCTCAGTGAAGAAAAATGAAAATTGTTTTTGTTAAAAAGTAAATACCATGACCAAATTATTGATAAATATGGTCATCAATCAGATCCATTGAGGGCAAGACTGGCTATAATATGCATAATTTGAGAGCTTCACGGAACAATCTACTTGAAAAATGAGTAAAGTGGAACTGGAATGATAACTGTTTAATGAAATAAAAAGAAAAGACATGTCAGATTTATCATTTGCACACTATAATCCAAAAGCAGAAATTGTTGTGGTGTCAGATGCTATTGTGTTTAGTATTGAAGCGATGATTTTACATATATACAATGGCAGTAAAATGAAAGCCTTTGCTCATGCTTCAGGCTTGCTTCTACCAGCAGAGAAAACTTACAGCCATATAGAAAAAGTGGCTCTAGCAATTATATTTATTGTGAAGAGATTTCATAAATTTATTCATGATTTATTCAAGATTTGAACATAAAAGGCACCATAATCAGCTGAAAAAAAAGGTTCATCAAAACATTGGAAGAACCAATAAAAATGCTATATGATGTTTTGATGTGCCTGCACCATAACAAGTCATGGAACCTACAAGGACAAGTTCCAGTAAAAGAAAGTGTACTGAAGAAATGGAAGTGGATCCGAGATGGAAACATTACAAGGCAAGTAAAAAGTCAAGTATATTGGCAAACTCTCCAGAAAGAGGAGGAGGAAATACTAATACTAATAAAAAATAAAATATTTATAAGAAGTATTAATCTCAAAAGGGGGATGTTGTGGAGTAAATAGTATGCTATATAGTGACTATATAAATGAGTCCATAACTATAAATAAAGAGCTCCAGGTCAGAGGTAAGGAAAAAAAAAGTTGTTTGGAGTCAGTCTTCAGACTAATTAATACAGGCATCACTGCAAATTTCCAAAGCATTACTTATAAGTGCCATGAAGTGTGTTATAACACAAAACAATTTTACAAAATGGCAGAAATACATAAAGCTTATATTCCTGTTTATGTTTGAAAAAAATTCAAAACTCATATCAGAAGAAAGATAATAATACTCATTGAAAACAGTACACGTAATATATAAGGATTAAATAAAATATGGCAATGTTTAACCTTCATGTCCACAAAAAATATTGTCACAAGAGGACTGTTATTCCCTTGACACAACTATTACTGTTGTTGCTTTACATCTATAGTGAACCATCTCTCTTTCCTTCTCTCTCTAAATGTGACATTTACCTATTCTCTCTCTATCAACTTGTTGAAGTTAGTAGTCAGACGAACAACTGGACAGACAAATGACTGACCCTAGAAACAAAATCAGAAGAGATCTAAAAATAGCATCTCACACACATGCAAATATCACATGATCTAATATGAAAAGTTGAGTGGGAAAAATATCTAAAGAATCAGTTGAATTGCTGAGCTTGAGTGATCAACACCCTTTCTTTTGTTATCGTCAACTAAAGGGGATTGCATAACGAAGAGACTGAAGCCTAGTCCTAACTCACACACACTATGCCACATGTGGACATATATTTCATAGACCAAATAGTCCTAGACCAAAATGCAATGCTGAATTACTCAACATGTTAATCACTGAAGACAAGATCATGTGAGATTCATCCAATTATTGAATTGGAGAAAGCAACAACCAACACGGCGCCAAATCTTTCTAAAGAGGAATTTTATATTGCTGAAGAAATGAAAAAGGGAATGACCATCACTTGGGGTCAAAATTTACAACAATAAAGAAAGAGAAAAAGAATTTAAAAGATATGTGGATACAAAAACAAGGGACTGAACTGAAAGAGAAGAAGAAAAAAAGAGAACTATAAAAAAAAGGGAGAAAGAAAGAAATAAAGAAAACCTGTTTTATTTCAGACAAAAGCTAAGTGTTTCTTTTGATTTCCATATCACATACACAACACACATCTTTACATGCAGACATATTTTCTATGTTGTTCTAATATATAATTAAATCTTGTTAAATCTTATTCTGGTGTTTTTGTTTGTCACTATTGGTTATTTCTCCTTATCCATGCTTACTTGACTCTGCAAGAGAACTTACCGCTAATGGGGGGGAAATCTTGGCCATATCCTTTGACAACAAGTCCTTTTCTTTTTATATTTTGTTTTGCAACAAGTGGTTTGTCACACTGTATACAAATTTGTCTCCCTCAACAATTTGATTATAAAAGATAATATATTTATATATATAAGCTTTATAAAAATATATGAACCGAGTACAATCTGATATCTATTATTTAACTTTTATAAAGAGATAAATATGAAAACAAATCTTTTTACTCAAAAATTTATAGAAAATTACAAAATTATCAAAATATATAAACCATGTAGAATGTAATATTTATGATTTACTATTTTAAATAACAAAACAAGATTTTATCCAATCTAAGGAATAAATAAATTTTAATATCTTTGTTGTCAATTCTCAAGAATAAAGAAAATGTATGAATCCATTTTCATAGGTTGGCGTTTTATTCAAATTCTAATCATTGCTCTTTTAAAAACAATTAAACATTGCTGAGGATGTCAAAAGATGAAGAACTTCTAAAATTAGTTTCAGAATATGAATTTCATATTTATGTTTTCTTTAGAAATTTGGTTTTGCTACAATGACAAGGTTTTCAATTTTTGTTCAAAAAACTCATCTGTGTAAACTTTGTACAAGTTCTGTGATTAAAATTTTTAATTGCAACATATTTTTCTGGAGTTTCAGAATATCATGAAACTTGTAAAATTCAGTAAAATTTATAAATCCCTTGCCACATCATAGTGACACACTATTACAATTCATACATATTATGTGAAATATTTTACATATTAATACTGCAACAATTTCTATGAATTCCTTCATTAATTTTCTAATAATTATGAAAAATTAAACAAGGTTAATAATATGAGATGTAGTGTGTATTTTATCATGTATATAAAACAGAGCACATTCATGAGAATCACAACAATCACAGTTACATTAAGTTTGTCTTCACAATTCACACCTGAGGATGATCTTGGAGGAGAACGAAAGTACTTGGATTAAAGAAACTACAGCACCTTCCTCAATGAATTTCAACTTAACATCAAGAAGCTGATTAGAGAACGAGAAAGGATTATAATAAAAATAAATAGACATAATATGTCTATATTATTCAATGAAACTTGCATGCATGAAGATATGCTGCCTATATATATATATATATATATATATATATATATATATATATACTAATAATAAATATGCATTTTATTCATCACTGTTTGGTACAACTTTGAGTTTCATCTATGTGACAATAATTAGACACAGAATGTTTTTAACTTTGAACGTTTGACTCAAACAGAAACAATCAAAATGTATATTATTATAAGTATAAATTTTAGCTGTTATTTTACATTGAGCCGTGTTTTATTACAATTCATTATGTGCTGGTATGTATATATATATATATATGTATATATATATATATTAATTATAGTGTACGATGGGTAAAGTGTCACCATTTTATATTTTTAATTTTGTGCATGCACATTGTTTGTTTTTGATTTTGTCAACTGTAGGGTCAGTTGGGTACTGCCTGTGAGAAAAAGAGCACCATGATGCAATTCACTCTGCTAGAAATTTGGAAACAGCATGCTTTACTACTTGGTATTCATGCCAGAAGCTCCAATACAAACATTTCAGAGTGTTTGGGTGTCAATCTGAGGACAGTGCAGAGGATTCAGAAAGAGTTGAATGAGGCTAATGCTGATTACGAAGGTGTTTGGAGTGATCACTAGTGATGGCGATGTTATAACTCCATTCATCTTCCCACAGGGCCTCTCTCTCTCTCTCTCTGTATATATATATATATATATATATATATATATATATGGAACACGTAAAAAATCTGTTGGTAAGTAATCCAAGTAGATCCTATTAATATAAAATAATAAAACTGATCCACAAAAGAGAGCTCAATATAATTTTTTATTATAGAGCATATAAGTGAATTAGAATTAATGAGATCCAAATGAATTACCTCGTACAGATGATCATTTCGTCCATGGGAAAGTAGTTTTTTCCTGGACTTATCAATGCAAATACATTTACTAAAATGAATAAACTGTTTCTTCACAAGAAATTTGAAAGGCAATGGAAGGAAAGAAAGAAAAAAGAAAAAGGAAAGAATAAAAGGAGAGGGAGTAAGAATTGGCCTATAATAGAGTTATAATATCATTGGCCTATAATAGAGTTATAATATCATTGTCCTATAATAGTTACATAGATAAAGAGGATTAAGGGACCTAAGGTGGTTGTGGTGGAGTTGGGTACAGATAAACACTGATGGTTGAAAATCAACACTGATATAAATGTAACTTATCAACACTTGTGCAAGGAAGAAGAATGAACAAAAGAAAGGCTATGAAACATTTTAGAGAGGAGCTTAAAATTATTATAGAATGGGAGTAAGAATTTAAAATTAATACTTGTATAAAAAATGTTAATATTAATCCATTCAATACTACATCTTCAATTATATAGTAAAAGTTACAGTAAAAAACTTATTAATATATTAATTTCATTTAAATATAACAAATCTCAATATCTTGATTCTTAAATTTAATGATTTTAATTTCCTGTGAAGTAACGCGAGATTTTATTCATTTTAGTAAATGTACTTGCATTGATAAGTCAAGGGAAAAACTACTTTCTTATGGACAAAATGATCACCTGTATGAGGTAAATTGTTTGAATGTCATTAAATGTAATTCACATACACATACACACTTATATATATATATATATAGTTTTTAAGGTATGCTCTATTAATGGAGGAAATTGATTGATATCAGAGACAGAGCATATATAAATATAAACAGTGCATACTGGATGACTTGACACTTAAGTATAAAATAGGCTATCATCATCCAATGTTAATACCTAGGTCCGCAAAATAAACATACATATATAATACAAACATCATCACCATATCTATAAACAGAACTCGGCTTAACCCACATGGTGGTAGTAGACCCAAATCAATGAGTGTGTGTATGCATCTACATATGTGTGTGAGTGCATGTGAGCACGTCTGCCGGTGTAAACAGCCAATCTGAAAAAATGTCAAAGCTGCCCCCACCTGTCCCCTACTAAGAGAAAATTGCTACATTTATGAAATGCTAAAATCTTGACACCAAAATAGAGAGAATGAAATTGCGTACATATGTGTGTCGAGCACACAAAAGTGTAACTGTGTCTAGCCCAAGATTATGAATATAGGTCTGTATGTATGAAATAACATGTATGCACCTGTATATATGTGTATCTATGTATATGTGAGTGTCATCCCAAACAAACACATAACAAGAAAATTAACCCCCTGCCACCACACACAAATAAACAAACAAAGCATAAATAGATCTATGTTTGAAAAAATAAACCAGTTTGCCTGAAGATCGTGAAAGTGTGAAACCTAAGGTCACAAACAACTCTCTATGTAACCGCATATATTAGCTCTATCATCAAGATTTTGAACTTTCCACTAAATACCACACACACACACACATTATATATATATATATATATATATATATATATACAAGGTAACCAAAAAAGTTCTGTCCGTTTTTAAAGGAAAAAAAGAAAACGCTTCACAGTATGTGTAACTTATATTTAGTCTTCGAAGTAATCACCATCGGCATCCAGCACCTTCTGCAAATGTGTCTCCAGCTGTTCAATGCCCTTGCGTTAGATCTCGGGGGGGGGGGGGCTGTTGACGCAATGAAGTCCGTGAGGGCTTTGCGCAAGTCTGCTTCATTGGTGAAGTATTTCCCACAAAGATGATTATCCAGGAAGTGGTAATCGAATGGCGCAAGGTCTGGTGAATAAGGTGGATGACACAAAGTCTCCCACCCAAGTTGCTGTATGGTATCCCTGACCACTCGCGTGACATGCGGCCTGGTGTTGTCATGGAGGAAAAGCACACGTTTGCGATTCACCAGTGCTGGCTCCTTCTGGCGCAATGCCTGTTGCACACGTTTCAATTGCTGCGAGTATAGGTCTCCAGTGACTGTTTGGCCCATTGGTAGCAATGCATAATGAACCACTTGACGACCTGTCCACCAGACACAAAGCATAATCTTGCGTGGGTGCATAGGCGGTCTTGCAGTGTGAGGTACAGCATCCTGAGGAGACAACCAATGTCTGGAATGCTTGGGAGTTTCGTAAAGAACCCACTTTCCATCACTGGTAAGCACTCAATTGAATAAGGATGCAGTATGGTGGCAAGAAAGCAGTGATACGCAGGCTGCCGCTCGTTGTCCCTTGTGGACCTCCAACAGCATTTGCAGAACCCACTTGCTCAGTTTGTACGTCTTACCTAGGCGGTGCAGGTGAAGTCTAACTGTTTCATCGGAAACGTTGAACTGTTTTGCAAGTTCACCACATGTTAGACTACTGTCCTCTTCAATGGCCGCCTTCAGGACTCCATCATTCAAGACCTGTGGTCGTCCACTGAGAGGCTCATCATGGAGAGACAAATCTCCCGACTTGAATTTTCAAAACCAACGCCTTGCAGTACGTTCATCCACAGCACTATCCCCAAATGCTTGACATATGCAGCGACTTGATGCAGCTGCTGATAAGCCCACTTTGAAGTCGTAAAGCAAACAGCCCCGAAACGAGATCTCTAGACACTTCCATCCTTCTCACAGCTGTCTGGCTTATAACTGATAATAATATTTTTAATATTTGTAAAAATAAGAAGGCAGCAATGGATTGCTGATACAGAGTTTGAAAAATCTTCCTTTCTTTTTTTAATTATTTCACCTCAAGCAAGGTAAGAATGCCACTAGGATGCAGATTGACATTGCATTTAAATTTTTAAAGATTGTAGTCAGCAGTGAAGCAAGATGCCAGAAGGCAAGAAGTACAGGCGAAGAAACTATTGAAATAGACCTGACGGTTGCATCTAGCTAGTTCAACAATAAAATGGCGATATCTAGTTGCCAATCTAGTAGCACACTTATATTCCTGCAGACAAGGCTCTAAGAACAGTTCAGCAGAAGAACTGCTATGAAAATATTTATATCTTCATGAAACACAAATCCACATTATATCATCTGATTTCTCATTTCAGACCTTCAAGGACTTGAAGACACAACCTCTTCTGCAACTAAAACAATTCCTTTTACTTATTAAGTCAACATCCACAATAACTGCTCAATATAACCCTGTTGTTCAGTAAACTTTTAAGATCAAATGTAACAAGATTCTTCCCCAATTTCCTGAATAGATGTATTTCTATTTCTTTAGAATTATTCTCAAGGAAATCTTCATAGAAGATTTGTATATCCTAACCTGTCATCTATCCTACAGGGAAATTTGCTCAGTCATTGGTATTGGCAATTCCTATTTCTTTTTGTTCATGATTAAGCATTTGTTTTCTTTTCATTTTTTCTGGTTGGTAAACATAAAATGATATACAAAGAAGAAAGTTTGAAAAAAAATAAACATAAAATGCAAATACAAAGGATGTCTAGTGGCGCCAGATCCACTGGTCTCTTGTAATGATATTTTGATTTATGTAAATCTTCAATCAGAAGAGTTTTCCTATTCAAATATTTGCTCCACTGAGCAAAGAAAAGGTATATCAAGAAATCAAGTTCACATAATTCTGAATTGCATTATTTCTGATATGTTGAAAAATTAAATGATCGGTTCGATATTGATATCACTTTGAAATTTAATTTTTCTTTTTTTTTAAGAGATACAAATTTATGTAAGTAAAGCTACATAATTGAATTGTACGTGAGCTTTTTTCAACTATGAAATCATTAGCAAGGAAAACTTTCTTTTATTTACCATGTCCTTTCAGGACGTGGACGATCATGGCTCTCCACAACTTCCTGTACTATGTAGTTCTATATTTATTTCAGGAAATTTAGAAATAGAATCAACTCATCCTCATTTCTTCCATGTTTCCAATGCAAGAAGAAAGTCCTACTCAGCTTCGTTTTTTCCCCCGCTCCAAAAAAGTGTTACTTTGTGGAACTGGCTCTTGTGCGGATGCTTCCCTGAACATTAAAATGTTAACCTCTTCAAGTCAAGGGTTAACAATAGTTACGTATCCTCCTTATAATTTCCTGATTTCTCTTCTTGCATTCATATCTCCTACCTCATTCAGTAACCCTTCAGTTTCTGTCATCTTTTAAAACACTACCCAGATAATTAAATTTCTTCACCTACTTGAAAATTTTCTAGCCATGTTGAAATTATTACAGGCTCTGCTTTCAACAAATGACATAGTAAACAGAAAGCAGACAGTGATGCAATAAACAGAAAGCATTTTCTCAAATAAGTCCTTGTGCCAAACCTGGCTACAAAATAGCTACTGTAGAAGATAATAAGGGTAATAGATGATGTTGATAAAAATTGAAACATTTAAAGATTCTTCTAACTTTTGTTTGCATTAATGAGTGATCTGACTTCTGATCCAAACCATCATCTCCTTTTTCGTTTAACATTGTGTGATTCTCTTTCTATTAAAAGCCCAATAAGTGGAGAGTTTCCATTACATTATTTTAGCATCTCTCTAATCATTCTAGTGATGGAAATCAAGTATCTATTTGTTTCACAGTATAAGCAATCAGAAGGCAGGGGGTATGGGGTGCGAATGGCAAGCAGGTTATTTTCATGATTATAGAGATTTCAGTGATATACGTATTGTTAAAAGGAATTACTTTAAGTTTCTAAGTTTCATTTGCTTCTACCATTCAACCAAAATTGATTTTTATTCCCACCCTGCTTTTGTTGTCAAGGTAAGGGATTTAAGAGGAAACCTTCGTTTCTGATTAAATGGAGGGCTGGTGAGACGCTTTCTACCTACACATAATGGCCAACAACTTGATGATGGAATGTTTAATCAGTCACAGAACTAACTAGTGTATTCTAATGAACAATAGGTTTACACTGACAAAACAATTAGGATACAGAATGTAGATTACTATGTAGGTAAAATGATGGAAAGGTGAATCATAAGAATAGAATTGTTAATAAAGAGATTAGAAGAGAGACAATAAGAATGTGTGTGTGCATGTGTTTCTGTGTTTGAATGTGAGAGAGAGAGAGAAAAATCTATAGAAGAGAATTTAACATACATTTTTCAATGTTTTATAAAGTGAGCTAGATATCTCCATCTTATACATCTGACTGATAGGCATAATGCTGCTATTCAATGAACTGGACCAATTTTAGCTCTTAACTATATCCATGAATTAAACAATAGAAAAGAACTCATTCTTTTTTTTTCTTTTATGTACCATGTCCCTTCAGGATGTGTGGGATCATGGCTCTCCACAGTGTCCTACTCATTTATCTCTAAGTTATTTTTGTCTTTTTACTATCCCTCCTAGTTCCTACTCTGCCATCCATGTACACAAGGTCATTAGGTAGGTTACTCACTTTCCCTCTATCTCTCTTGCCTTCAATATGTCCTGTGAGTGTCAAGTTCTCCAAGGCTTCATTTCTTATGATGTGTCTCAAAAATGTTAACTGCTTCTTTCTGATTCTAAGTATAAGTGTCCTATTTGTTCACATTTTCTATAAAACTTCCTTGTTGCTCACATGTTCCAACAAAAGTATTCTCAGCATCCTTCTAAAGAATCACATCTGTTACCACAAGTGTCCTCTTCATTTTAAAGAAATTCTTCAATATTCACTGCCATATAGAAAAAAAGAAACAGGAACAAAACTGATGGATTTATGATCAGAATAACAGAGTGAGCCATATAAGTGCAGAAGGGCACATTTTTGTGTAATCTGTGTTTCATAGATTACACAAAAGCATTTGATAAAATACAGCATTGTCTCATTATCGTCCTATATTAATGTTTTCTTTGATGGAGCATTTATATACAAATAAATTGGTATTTATATCAAGTGAATAACACAAAAACAAATTGGTATTTATATCAAGTGAATAACAAAAAAAAAAGAATGACTTCTTTTCTATTGTTTAATTCATGGATATAGTTGAGAGCTAAAATTGGTCGAGTTCGTTGAATAGCAGCATTATGCCTATCAGTCAGAAGATGTATAAGATGGAGATATCAAGTGAATAACACAGATTAACAGATAAATACACAGATTACAAGTGGTTAAGAAAATTCATAACGGGACTGAAATCATGGCCATTGCAAAAGCTTGAAGATCCACATTAAGCGCTGAAAATATTTTTACCACCAAAACAATAAAAAAGCATATTCATATATAAATAAATATACCACGTAAGTAATACAGATTCTACCTATGAAGGTTTTTTCTGATTTGTATTATTAAGTATACAGTATTTTATAAAGCTCCCAAAAGTGAATAAAATGCCCGTCTTTTATGCATGATATCCGTAAATAGCACTCCACAACTTCCTGTTTTTTGTTGCTCAATATAACTTTTGACTCTTTGCCATAACTTTACGTTTTTGTTTTGCCACACATTGACTCAGACTTTCTGTTTCTCTCCGGTTCTCTTGGCATCAATATGTCATCTAAGTATTTCATTTTCAGGTCTTCTTTCCTCATTATGTGTCCCAGAATCTTCTCTTGTCTGTTTTTGAATATAAGTATCAGTTTCCTTGTACTTCCTATTTTCTTTAAAACTTGCTTGATACTAATGAGGAACTTTTAAGGAAATGTTCTACATTTTCTTGAAAAGTGGAATTTAAGGTCTTGTCTTGATGAACTCAAACAGATAATTCAATGCCAGAAGCAAATGTGTTGTCATTACAGACCCTAAATAGAGTGATCAAGTATGAACTAAGCCTGCAGCTAAAAATAGCTGAGCCTTTAGAACTGCAAATATTCAATTTGTTTAGTGTTCATTTGCTCATTTCTATCAAGTATTCTTGAAACTGATAGATACTGAGATAAACAAGACATGGTGATGAACTAGCTACCAGACAAACAGGATGTTTTATGTTCTGATAACTACAACAACATTAAGTGGGAAAATCTTTTCCTCCAGAATCCAGAATAATATGTCTTTAAGTCATTTTATAAAACATCATTACAAGTTTACAGACAAACAAATAAAAAAATTCAAATTAATTTTTCATGTTATTTTACAACAAATCAATTGACAATTTAATGATGAATCAGTTTTCAAATTTTGTTTAAAATTGTTTTGTATGACAGAGAAATCAATTAAGCCTGTTTCTGCTGAAATATTTAATAAATGTTCAATACTTTTATTATCTTGCTATTTTTGTTCAAAGGAACTTCCATTCCCAGTTGGAAGTTTCCTTATCCAAAGGCAATATATTTGTTACCTATCTGCATTCACATATGTCACTGAAAAGGCTTTATTTTGCAGGACTAACATTTAATAGAAATATTGTTATCAGCCAGAAAAAATCAATCACTCAGTATCTAGACTACATAAATTCTCCTTAACAACCTCCAAATGTTTGTCTATGTGTAATTTCTTCAAAAACATTTATTTTTCATATTCTTTAAGATAGAATGTTCCTTAGTTTTGGGATTTATAGGTGCTACTGTAATGATATAGGATTCCTTTCTTGATTTCTAATGAAATTATCTGATTTATTAATTTTTTGTTTAGTTTTGGAATGCATCTGTTAAAACACTTTCTAAATATTTAAATTTCTATTCTTACTTAATTTTGACATCTTTAAATTTCATAGAGAGGTTTTAAAAGATACTTGTCACTAATAACTTTCAAATGATAAGAAATGATTAATTTCAAGAACCAAATAGGTGCCAAATACATTTGATTACTTGTTAAGTAAAAATCAAATAACTGGTACAAATCTATTGCATATGATTGATCCAGTAGAAATGTTCAATTTTTTTAAGAAAATAACCAAAAATCATTTCTTCTGAAGTGAAATAGCATATTTTGGAATAAATTGATTATCTTAAGATTCAACAAATAATTTTAAAGATATAAGATTGATTAAAAGATGAACGGTTTCATTTTACTTGACAACTGAATTTAATTCCAAATATCACAAATTTTCAAATAGTGAACAGATTTTTTAAAAAAGTAAATGATTTTCGTATTATTCTAATATTAACTTCATTAAGTATCCATAGGATGAGAAATTTTCTAATATAAATCATCTGCAACATGACAAAGAGTATAAAGTTTGAATTCAGGCATCTTTTTTGTCATTTGAACAACTTTTACTTTTCAAAAAGAAATTAACAGGGCTGGAAGTAATTATTATTACTTTTATATCAAGCAAATTTTATTGCACACAAATTAAAACCTGAACACTGAGTTTTGTAACTCATATTTTAGAAAATAATCTTTTTGCAGTCACATCTAGTTTCAAAAACAACAAAATCCTATAATTGTGACATCCAGTTTTTATCTTTATTTTTTCACATTATTACAAAACACACACTTTTCTAAAATACTTTTCATATTATTTTTTAATTCTTTTATTTAACAGGGGAATAAAATCTCAGAGACATGTAAGAATAGATATCAATTTTTCATAATGTAACTTTCTTACAAATTAAACATTATCTCAATAATAAATACGACCTCTCTGCAATGAAATCACATGCATATCACACACACATGCATTTAAAACCATCAACCCACCTCATGTGATACATTTTTGTGAGAAATATACAGCACTCATGATGACATACATAAAAATTATTTACCACCTTAAATGTTGGCATTTACAGCAAAAGTATAAGATGATGTCACCATGATTCCCCCAGAACAAAGCCTGCAGTAATGATTTTGCAAATGAACAACAACAATAACAATGAGTAGGCAAGTGAATAGGGTGGGGATTTCATCCATTCTGGTGTTGTTCAATTGGCAAAAGAAGCAAGGCGAAAAGGAATATTTGAAGAATGTGTTCATCTTACCTGATAAGGGAAAGACAAATGAAAGGGAGAAAAAATTGAAAAGCTTAGATTTTCCAAATAATGTAACATTGACAGATATAAGAGGCACATAAGCGATCAGAAAAGTGGCCTTGAAGAATCAAAATTGAAAAATAAAAGAGAATGTCTTGATTGGTGCATTCTGGTGCATTCAAAATGTTTCTCTCTTTAGCTTTTTTTGGTTTTTGCACCTTTTGAATTATTTTCCAAATTGTTCCAAAAGGAATAGCATTTTGTTTTACTTTAAATAGTGTCTTTTTTATTCTTGACATAAATACAACCGATCGCTAAAGATTCAAGTAAAATGATCAGCTCACTCACTGTGGTGCTCCAGTAAGTACCTGATTCCTCATGCTATCTTCTATCTTTATAAGAGCCAGATCAGGCTGAAAATGGAGAACTGTTGCCATATTTGGGTGGGAGATGCCCAGTCCTCACTTTCTAATCTTGATAGGCTTCAAAATCATCTCCATGTGTTTGTTGAAGAGAATTATTTTCCACCTTCCAACCCCTCTCTCACAAGTGGGATGTGGTGAGTCCATCACTGCTCTATCACTACTTCAATGGAAAGTGCTTGGACAAACTATATTCTTTGGTTCCACCAGGTCTAACCTTCACAGCTAGGACCTACCATGCCACCTACATAGTAACAAACCACTCAAATTCTCTCCATACTCCATCAGCCAGAAGTATGTTCCACTTAAACAGCTTCTTCCCATGAATCACTGCCCTGTGGAACAGACTCACAAGAGGACGCTTCCCCTATCACTACAATCTTAAACTGTTCAAGTTTAGATTTTTTTTTTTTAATCAGTATCACCCCAAGAAAAGCAGTACAGCCACTAGCATGCAAGCGGTTACAGGGTGAGGAGGAATTAGGAACAGAAACATTAGTAATGCGGAGAAAGAGAAAAGAGCAATCGGGGGGACACTAGATAGCAATTGACATTGCATTTAAAGTTTTGCAGATTAAAGTTGGCTGGAAAGTATGAAGCCAGAAGGAAGTTCCAAAAGTGTGAAGTGTAAGATAAGAAACTGTTAGCATAGAAATTGTGACTACATCTAGCTAGCTTAACTGTAAATTGATATAACCATTATGTCCCCCTGCCAGGTTCTGACTGACCATGCCCGAGGGCCCAGGACTGCAAGGGGGTCTGCCTGGCTGCCAATAAAATTATCAAGGATGTCCTTGTTATACACTCTAATACATGCAGTCTGACTCGGATCACTCAGCTGCACATCATAGTGTATCTGTGTGTCTCATACATGGCCGTAGCTGACTCCTTTTGATTTTGCCGCACCCCTTTCCAGGTTGAAGGGAAGACGCAATAAATCATTTTAACCTTCCAAGAATATTCGGATGATTATAAACCTGGCGCCTCTGTAGTCTGTAGTACCGATCAAGTCTTGGCGAACAATCTGAAGGGGGTCATTCAGTCCTCCTGCTCCCATCTCCGTCACTCCCAAAAGCCACTAAAATCTTCATATGATTGTTAGAATTTGCAAAGAAAAGACACCTTTTTTCTTAACTCCTGTCTGTTGCCAAGCATTTTAGTAAGTTAAAAATAAAATATTGACTATATTGATTATTTTGTTTACATCTATAATTATGCTAATTTGATAAAAATATTGAGGATTTATAATAAATTTAAATTCGCATTTTGTGATTTCTTAAGTCAAAGTTTTAAAATTTCAATAAAGCGCTTTAATGTGAATTCAAGCAGAATATTTTTTTTATTCTTTAAAATCCAATATTGTTTTCAAATTGATGAAGGGCTTAACAGTCAACGTATTCCAGTGCCAGATATATACGCATCTTACCACATTCTTCTAAAACCATTCATATAATTTCAGTTGATTGGATTTTTTTGTATGTGCAATGTGCAGTCTCTCTGATCTTGCTCTATACATTTTTTGCATATTTAATCAAAACCTTTAGGTATGGTTACTGTGTTTTGGAAGGCTGTTTTTTCTAAACATTTAGAAAAAAATTAAAGTGAAAATTATTACTTCTTAACCCATAAACTTTGAATAAAAGAGAATAAACTTAAAAAGGAATAAATAAATAGAACTTTTATTTATAAATACTCAAAATTATAAATTAAAAAAGGTAAATTTACGAAAAACTCAACTTCCGAATTTAGTCAATATTTTTTTTTATTATTATTAATTAATTAGTGAAAAGAAGGCAAGTAAATTAAATTTAAAAAAAAAAAAATCAATCCAAAGGCGATAAAATGCCATCATTTTGTCAGTTAATCATTAATGAACAAAACTGTAATAATAAAAAAAATTACCATTGTATGATATTAATTTGTAAAAATTCAAAATATATTTGAGATGTGTTTAACTAACTTACAATAATTTCACAATGAAGCGTCCCAAAAAATCTATCTACCTCTCATTATGCAAATGATCTGTGCCCCTGGGTGCAGATGTGAACGAGTGCCGTGAAATCTATGCATAATTTCCATCAGAATAAAAGAATAATCCGCAAAAGTTCATAGTTTCTGGAAGCGGATGACACTGATGACGTCACCACCTTAATAAATCTGGGCAACTTTCTCTGTGCCCAGTGTATTTTTTAGCATCAGCTACGACCCTGGTCTCATATATATACATTATATGTTACTGCTTCTATAGGCTTATATACATTAGTAATAGTGTAGTATATAATATATACATGGATTAGTAATAATAGTAATATGGATTAGTGTATTTATATTAAACAAAAATTATTCTTTCTATCTTTATCAGGTAGGTAAACCCTATTTATTGATGTCTGACTACAAGCATAAAAGTGGTGCTCATGTTCTGAATCTGGTGATCAGTGATGCAAGCAGTGTATGTGTTGCAGCAGTTAGTCTTTTTGGTTTGCTTACTGAACTACCTACATTTTTCAATTATTCCTAAAAAAGGATGAAGGTCTGGGAAGAGCATATGCAGACAAAACCAGGAAATATGAAACGCCTAAAACTAGAGCACATTGGTCAAACTAGATGGTCAAGTAGAGGTAGAGCACTTTGAAAATTGTTTGGAGGCTACACAGATCAGTCATCAGAATTCTATTCAGACCTTCTGATCATCCTTCAGCAAGTAAGTGAAGCAACTGATTTCAAAGGATCAGTTCGCTATGAAGCACTGAAATTGAGTGAAAACTTGCGCAAATTTGAAACCATCTTAATGGCATTTACATTCATCTGAATTGTTGATATTACAACACCAGTGTCAGATTATCTGCAGACATCAGGCCTGGATATCATGCAAGCTTGGCGCATGATTAACAAAGCAACTGAAAATGTTGAAAAAATCTCAAGAGATTTTAGCGGCATTTTGAAATAGCATCTAATTTTGTTGTTCATGCAAATTGTAAATTAGAAAAGGTGAACATTTCTGTCCCTAAGAGCTTCTCAATTTAAACCATCAGATCTAGTCGCTCAGCACCAGAAGGTATCACAGACAAGAAGAAAAATTTTGAGGTTTCATACCATAATGCTGTAACTGATGCTGTGCTCTCCAGCATGCGAGCTAGATTCTCGTCTCATGAAAAACTCTATAAGCAGATTTCCTGCTTTGACCCAAACAGGTTTTCTAAAATTTTGGCATCTTCACAAAAAGTGGAGCAAAGCTTGATTGCTAACGCAGTATCAGAAATTGATGAACTGATTTCATTTGCATCGAGCTACAAAGATTTGAAGAAGGGACTGCTAGAGAATATGAATGACAATGAAAATGATTCAGACAGCTTGGAGTCAGAGGGGGAGTATACAGAAGTTGCTGAATCATCTGCCAAGACAACATGTAAGAATTGTTTGTCATGTGCTTTCAAGTTGTTATCGGAGTACAGGCTGTGTGCAGCTGCATATGAAAATTTATATGCAGCATATAAATTCATTGTAACACTAAGTGTCACACAGTGCACATGTGAAAGATGTTTTTCTAAACTAAGACTGTTGAAAACAAAGCTGAGGTCTTCACTCACCCAGAATAACTTGGAGTCACTTATGCTAATTGCTATTGAAAAAGACATTGCAATGAAAATCAAGTCAAACAAAGACAAAATTATTGATAAAATTGCAGAATTATCTGCTGAAATGAGTACAGCTAATGAAATTTAAACTGCTACAATGATAAGACCAAATTTCATGAAAGAAGGAAGCATTCTAGGGAGTAGAATTAGAAGACAGTACAAATCATTGCAGTTTGAGAATTGTGCCCACTGGAGAGTCACACT
Organism: Acanthosepion esculentum; assembly: GCA_964036315.1. Classification (NCBI taxonomy): domain Eukaryota; kingdom Metazoa; phylum Mollusca; class Cephalopoda; order Sepiida; family Sepiidae; genus Acanthosepion; species Acanthosepion esculentum. The sequence goes on along the minus strand of OZ038494.1, from coordinate 38,544,265 downwards.
AGATTTAGAATGTTGTCTCACCATTCCAGCTGAGATCATGTGAACAACTTGGTGTTTTAACTTATTAAAAATAGTTCATATCACTGCATTAAAAAAATCATTTAAGCCCATGTAATATAAGCAGGAAAAAAGTGAAGAACTTGGAAAAGTTTTTTTTACATGACTCACATTTCTTTAGTACTAATTTAATAAAAGGGGATATATTGAAATAATCAGGTTGTATATTAATCATAGGGGACTCAGACGTAATGGAACTTTCAATTAACTTTTCAGTAAAACAACATTTTCTAGACCAATATTGTGTCAAATGTACTACATATGTTGTTTAATTTGAATCCCTTTTATGCTCATATATTTTTCTTTCACGCTCAGGGTGTTTAGCTAATATATACCAGGGGCCATTTTTTACATTCTATTTCACCAACTGCTGCTTCTGGAGAATGCTATTTTAATAAAAATTGAATATGACTGAATCATTGAAAGTGCCATGATTTATGCATCACCTATCATTAATATATAACCGGCTTATTTCTGTATATCGCATTTTCTTACTAAATTAATACTAAAATAATGTGGAATATATAAACAAGTATTCAGCTGCTTAACCTAATCATGTTTTATCTCCTTAACATAGATTTTGTTCATTCTTTATCTGATTTTGTCAGATCATCAGCAAAATATGTCAGTAAAATATCTGCCAAATTGTCTTCCATCTTTACCATTCCATCAGATTCTCATCCATCTTTATTCAGGCACATATAAAAATTGAAGAGATTCATGAATATGATATACCTTGAACTGCAAGAGTTTTCTTCCAAACTTGATAATTTATTGTTTCTATGAATTATAAATCAACTCATGATAATATATGAAATTTATTCAAACATTATCACTTAAGTATTCCCATATGTATATAAAAATCTCACACTTTTCCTCCATATATACTACAGTTCAAAAGTTCGAGTTCACTCCTGGTAATTTTTTAAATTGGCCCTAAAACTAGTTGTTTTGTACTTTAAATAAGAGAGAATTATTAATAAAAAAAAAAAGTGAGTTATGATTTTTATTAGAAATTTTGACAAAAAGAAAAAGAATTTTATGATTAAATTTTGCTCTTGTCAAAATATTCTCCTTTAGCCTTGATTACTGCAGCACAAATTTTTGTCATTCATTGCAATGGCTCTGAGAGCTCTTTTCATTTTTTTTCACTCTTCTGTCAATTTCATCCCATGCTAATTCTGATGGTAGCTTCAAACTTTTGAACTGTTGTGTGTGTGTGTGTGTATGTGTGTGTCTATATATATATATATATATATATATATATATATATATATATACACACACACTAGGGGATGACATCAAAATCCTGCTTTAACAAATTTTATCTGTCAGTGTGGTTTTGTTGCCCACAGCAAGGCTGAGCTAATATCGCACTTAAGAAAGCACAAAGGAAATATGTCTTTCCCTTACCTGATTTTCTCCACAATAGCCCCTGCTAGCATGCATAAGTGTAAAACAAAAGGCACCATCCACTGCTGACCTTCATTTATCGTTATTGATAGGAGAGTCCACCATACTGGGGGAGCACATATGTGTATATATGTACATGAGTGTATGCCTACATAGAAGATGATACTGAAAATTTCTCAGCCTGACTAAGAATGCAATGTCCTAGAGCAATGACATTCTACATATTCATCCTGCAGTGAAACGTACTTGACACATTGTTTCTCAAGTATCTTTAACCTTTCCAAACAAACATTCTGATGATTGATCATTGAAATACTAATTTGATCAAATGGTTCAGACTGACTACTTTCAATACCCCTTTAGAAATTAAATGGCTAGTTTAAGCTATCAAATCAATGGCCATGTGTTCATGCCAAAGGTGAACCTTCAAGAAAGTGGAAATCATCTGTGATCTAAACTGGAAAAGGACAGGCTCTGCAAGATCTACATTCCACTAAAATGCAGGAATTGTCTGGACAATTTTAGATTATGAAATATTATTCAGAAAACCTTTTACCACAAAAGATTTGCATTTCCAATACATCGTTATATATCCCACAAGAGAAGATATCAGCTCTAATAAATTTAAAACTTGCTTATGGCAGTTACATATTAATTCAATTCAGCATATTTTCTCATACTTATGACTTTACAATGTTTCAACCACTGTACTCATCAGCCTTCCTCAGCTGCCTGTAACATTCAGTGACTTGCATATGGTGAACAGTCCAAATGAATAAATGTATAATAGTAACAACACCCTGTCTCTGAATCTCAAGTAAAAATTGGACATATACAAATTTTAAATTTTATTTTAAAATAATGATGTCTATTTGTTTTTGTTGTATACATGATTTGGTTAATATATGTGGTGTGTGTACATGCATAAAAAGAAATATCACATTTATAACTACACAAGAAACATAAAAAATAAAAAATGCATTTATCTAACTTGGATGAGCCATGTGAATATCTATGACAGGTAAAGATTTTACATAAGTGATAAAACATTTCAATATTAACACTTAAATAGCAGGAAAAGCTTGCACGATTATGCATGCAAAGCAGCTAAAAATGAGAAAATTCATTTTTAAAAAATATAATTTTTATGCTTATTTTTAATTTAACTATATAGAAAACTATAGAAATGATATTTGAATTCTTTTATATTATAGAAATAAAGAAAAAAGGGAAATAAAACATACGATGGGTTCTTAGATTTTAACAATATGATAGTCCTTTAAGAATTCTATGCACAATGGAATTGTGCATTCTTGGCACCAATTTGTCACCATTTTTACCTCTTTTCTCCTGAAAAAGTATTTATGTAGATATAGCCCTGTCCTTGCATTTATTTGCAGGTAAATACAACAAGAACTGAATGAATCCCATTAAATAGTTACTTCATGAAGCCAAGAGTTGGCAATTAGTCACTTAGACTTAAATCTTGAATGAATGATGCCATTATCATTGGAAAAATTTAAAAACCAGAACTGATTATATCTACTCATCATCAATGAAATATCAATTGATAACGCCTGCTGTTTGAGGTTAACAGAGAAGTTCACAAAAATAAAATAGCAGACAATGGAGCATAGATATCTGTATACAAATAAAATATCATTTATTACAATTAACCTTCTTGCAAATTGTGTCATTAATCTGTTTCATTAAATGTTATCATTAATTTTGATGCAATTATTTTTATAACTGTATTAATATCTAATACTGCTGCTATTTCAATAAGATATTATTTTTTCCCCATTCAATTAGGATCAGGATTGGAGCATGAGATTGTGGTTTTAAAATGTAATGTAACAAGTCTATGCTAATTAGAGATGCATTAGAAGGATAGGTTATGAGTGTCATGCAGTCTACACCAGAAAATCTTTTATTCTTATTAAATATGCCTAAATTTCTTTTCCTTCTTCTTTAGTAATCATAATATTAGAAAATAATAATAACTAATTATTATTATTGGTATTATTTTGATTTTATGCTGATATAAAAAAATCTTGTCTTACCCCCATTTCCTTCAAATCACAATCACTGATTCTTACATTTATATGCTACTATTTCCAATACGACTGCTATAACAATCATAATTTCTACTTTTCACTTCCCACTCTATTTTTGCTTTTCCTTCTAACTTATTCTTATCATTATGAGATTTTTTATGATTCTATACTTGTCCAAAAAGGAAAATCATAAAAATATTTCTTACAAAGCAAAAAAGAAAGAAAACAAATCTTCAAATTATACAAAATAGAAATGCTCATCCAAATTTTCCCACAATTTACATGAAACTGGAAACAAAATGTGGCTTCAGGATAACAACTGAAGCCAGTTGCTACAACTTTAACAAATTGAGTCTATTGTGTGAGAAGAGTTATTATCAAGAAAGAGAACTGTCAGTATTCATTTGGCATCATTAATGCCATTCACCATTTTTCCTGTCAACTGCAGATGCATCAGACTTCAGGAACCAAACATTCTTTCACATTAGCTTAAACAGCCATTGGTGCAATATGATCATTTGAAACACGAATGAGGACCTTCCTCCAAATTTAGTTTCAACATTGCTGAATATTTCTCATGTCCATTTTAGGACATGAGAAATATTCTCATTCTGAAGAGTAATGGGATTTCCATTTTTTTATAGAGTTGTTCTCGAGGAAGAGTTTTAGACTGAGCACTAAATGATATTGATATCAATCCATTACATGATTAAGTTTTTGACTTAATGGACAGACAATTGAATTGGATACCATCAAGTCTTGATTTCAATCAACAATGTAGCCCAGTTTCCAGGCCTGTTTTAGTCTGATATCTATTTATCTTTGGCTTCTGGTGACTGGAGACTTGACCTAATTGTGCATGTGGAATGAGGTAGCCAATTGTTCTGCTGCACTGGCAGAATCCATTTTAAAAAATTATATCACAAGTCCCCATGCTTTGCTCAAAGGGAAGTTGCAAACTTCTAACTAAAACTTGATACATTGTTACAGTTATTAAATCAAGCCTTTAAAAAGACTCTGCTCAGAAATAATTTAAAGTGAAATAAGTTATTGGTAATAATTTCTTTTAGAATTTAGGCATTTGTAAACAATGCTGAAAATTGTTCAACTAAGTTTAAGTGGTCATACAAGTGAATAGTTTCTGAAGTTTTACTAGAGAACTACAACACGATTCTTGGTTATTCAAATAAAACAAGATTAGGGATAGAAAGAAAAACTAGTTTATAGGTATGTTTACTTATTCTCAGTGCACAATAGGCTGTTCATTGATTTATTTTTTATGGATTACCAACCCTATATGAGTTATTTAAAGCCAAAAAATACATTTTGGATTGTAAAAATAAATCTTTTGTTTGCAAGCAAATATTGCATTAATACTTTCTGGAGAATAACAATGATTTTCCAAATACAACTCCTATTATTTAACCCATAGCTGGGGGAGAAAAAAGATACCTTTCCCAAAGGAATTTATAAATAAATGAGTGTATTGATCCAAATGGACTTCAAACCCAGCAATTATAGGAAATGATATAAAAATGACAGGAAAAATAAGAAACTAATATAAAAATATATAATCCAGAATTACAGTTTAAAATTAAGTGTGACTCCACACCACCACCACCACCACCACCACCACCACAACTTATAAAAGTCATCTAAAGTAATTTGGGTAGATGTATGTGTGGCCCCACAAATCTCATGTTTCTTAAAAGAATAGGTGGTTACAAATTCAATTTGAATCAGGTTTGGAGCATGAGATTGTGGTTTTAAAATGTAATGACTGGAAACCTATCATTGGATAAGTGAGAGATGACATTGAAAAAACAGGAGGACTGAATGATGTGATTGCTGATCTAATCACTGGATCTCTCTCTGAGGTTAAGAAATTAAGGTAAAGAATTGAAACTATCATCAAATACAGTATGCTTATAAATGCAAATTATCTTTACAATAATAAGAAGAATACAAAAAAATCCAGTTAGAAGCAATAAATTAATTGGATTCATATACTGTAGATATGATATGATATTTTTTTAAAAATCAGTTATCCTAATTGGTAACCTTGACATATTTGGCAAGAACTTATACTGTCAGCAAACTGCCTTCATACAGATAGAATATGAGTTCAGTAAATATACAAAAATAGAAAGGGGTGTAAGACAAGCATATGTCTTCTCACCAGACTTACTGAACATATGCAATAATTCTGAAAGAATTAGAAATCCTACCAAGATTTATTATTGGCAGCCACAATCTTAACAAAATAAGATACAGAAAAGAAACTACAACTCCTATAGAAGTTAGTGAAGGGAAATGAGAAAAATGAACTTCAATTGCAAGATAGAATGTATGGTTCTTAGCAAAAGGATGAGCCCAATATGCAAATTACAAATTGGAGATACTAACATCAAGCAAGTACAACAATTTATAAACCTGGGAAGTGTTTTAACAGAGGATGGAAATTGCTACACTAAAATCCAAAGTCACATTGGGATATTGAAAGATACCTTCCAAAACATAAGCAAAGTATTAACAAAGAGAAGCATTTTGTTAGAATCAAAGAAAAGAATATTGAACTGTTATGTAATATGCATCTTCCTATATGGCAGTGAATGCTGGACAATCTCCTCACAGATGAAGAAGAAACTTGAAGCAACAGAAATGTGGTTCTACAGAAGGATGCTGAGAATACCATGGACGAAACATGTTAGCAATGACAAAGTTATAGAGAAAACAAAAGGACAAAAGGACAAAAGGACAAAAGGACAAAAGGACAAAAGGAAGAGATAGTTGAAATTTCTAGGGCACATAATGAGGAAAATCAGCTTGGAAATTTTGACACTCACAGGACAGAGTGAAGGCAAGAGGGACAGAGGAAAACAGTATATAACCTACCCAGAGAGCGTGAGTAAATGGATGACAGAGCAAGATTTAGAAGAGATAAACAAACAAAATATTTATTAAGAGCTACAAAGGACAGGAAATTGTGGAGAGCTATGATTGCTAATGTCCTGATGGGATATAGCACATAGAAGAAGTATTAATTCTTTTAGTTGTTGTTTTATAAAAATGGCACAGAACTGGGTGTCTCTAATCAATTTGACAGAGGTGTCTTTGACAAATTAATACCATGTCAAAATCATTCAAATTAAAATATATGTCAATTAAAAAAAAATTCTTTAAACTGAGTATTGTTTATGTGGGGGTACTGAAAAAAAATTCTCAAAAAATAAAAAATGATTAAACTACAGAATTTTTTCGGATTGCTTCTTGGTCTGGCTGAAAACATTTCAGTTCAGCAATATATTAAATAGATAAAATAAGGTCCTGTAGTTTCCTTTCCAAGTTAGCCATCTTCTTATTATAACTGACATTAGTTACATTTCTTCACCCCTGTACATCATATACACACACACACACACACATACATACATACATACATACATACACACATCTCTATATACAGATATATATAGATACACAAACACATACACACACACACATATATAAAACACAAATATATATATATATATATTTCAAACATGTAGTGTTGAATGTTAAAGACAACATAGTTTTACATATTTTCTTTTGAATTTTCTCATATTCTCTAATGAGACTTTTTATTTGAAAATGGTTTCGAAATATGTACTGTCCATACGATGACCTAGCGCTTTCGAACATCATTGTTCATCTTCAGGGTCAATATTTCAGTCAAATTTTTTTTTTTTTAAACAAACATTCTTGTAGCGTAATCATGTTGCTACTTTTTTACAAACTAAAAACGTTAAAATCCTTTTAAATTCAAAAGACGCGATGATGTTATATCACGTGCATGGCGTAGATTTTTATCATGTGACAGCGTGAAAAAGATTTCCAATACACAAGCCAAAAGATCGAAGAATACGCTACAAAATTTAAATATATTATAAACATTGCAATATATTACCAGATATATTATGCTGCCAAATTACACATATATATATATATAGACATGCACACACACATATATACACGCACAGACACATATATACATGCACACACATATATGCAGACATACATATATATACAAACATACATATATACACACATATATACAAACACACACACACACACACTCACATATATGTGTGTGTGTGCATATATTTTGGCAGCATAATTTCATTAAGACAGGTTTTGTTAAATAATTTAGACATATTCTGTCTACTTATTCTTGACAATATCCTTTTATATTCGCGAATAAGCTTTCTTGTGCAGTTATTAAAAGACGAAAGGTAAACACTAGGTTGACTCATATTTATTCCGAGTACTTTTGACACTGCATAATATCATCATCAGTGTATTGTTAATTAGAGAATAAGAATTTAGTGTTCATGGTTATGAAGGATTAATAATTAATAAAAACTAATACATCCACCACAGACCCTACTAAAAAAAATAAAACTTATAATATACCACACTAAATCCACTTTATTTAATAAAATCACTCGTAATGACTCTTCCCCAGCCACATGTGTGTTGCAGAAAACCAACATCATTTACAAATTTAAATGTCCTCTGGGTGATTTCATCTCCAATGATAAAAATAATATCTATGCTGAACACATGATAACAACGCTTTCACGTAGGCTAAGTCTTCACCTGAATAACACGTCCAATGTTTCTAAACATTTACAACATACCTGTCCACACTCACAATTCAGAAAAATCTTTGTTGAAAATACCTCCATACTTTTCCATGAAAAGAATAAACACAAACTAAAAATTCTCAAAGCTATTTATATAAAAGAATTGAAACCAAATCTCAATAAAATTAATTACAAATACTCCACAAACATTTTAAAATGTGTACAATAGTCTTTAAATGTTAGCTCTTGTCATTAATAGTTTTTCCTTTACCTAGCAACTACTCAAGTCCAGAATTTTTCCACAGCATACCGAGTTACCTCCCCTTAAACGGTGTCCATCACCCAAGCCATGATACAGTGTTCCTGACTCCACATATAAAAATATTAATTTTCGGATGATACAACAATTTTTGTCCTTCACAACCATGAACACTAAATACTTACTCTATAATTAACAATACCCTGATGATGACATTATGCTATGTCAAAAGTACTCAAAATAAATACAATATGAGCCAACACAGTGTTTTGCTCTCGTCTTAATAACTGCGCAAAAAAGCTTATCTGTAAATATGAAAGGATCCTATCAAAAATAAGTAGACAAAACATGTCTAAATTATTTAACGAAACCAGTCTTAATATATATATATATATATATATATATATATATATATATATATATATTATGCGAATCATTCATACGAAAAGCAGATAATGAACTTAATGATATAAATGGCAAGAATCACTCTCGCAAACAATTCGCGTAATGTAAATTGAACCTGCACCACATAATTGATATATATATATATATATATATATATATATATATATATATATATATATATGTCAGATAAAAAAATCAATATATGTATATTATATAAATTGATTTTTTTATCTAACATTATTTCTTATTATTATAAACATTAGAATTAATGTCAACCTGCCTAGATTTTAGATTTTAGGCTTGTAAATAAAATTAGCAGATATAGACTTTGAATGATCCTGGTGGGAGATGTGCTTTCCTTAAGTAGGTAGTTGAGTCTTGCTTTATCATGATGGTTTGTTATAGCTTAATTGGTATAGCACACTTTGAGAATAGAGAGGAGTGAGGAAAGGATAAAAGATGAATGGGATTCAAGAAGACAGAAGGTGGCAAGTAATGTATTTAAATTATTGAAAATTGTAGTTATCAGGGAAGCAAGCAAACAGAAAGGAGTTCCACGGGTTGGAAGTATGAGAAAATAAACTGTTGGAGTAGAAATGGCAGTTGCATTTAGCTATTTCAACAATAGAAGGGTGGGACCTAGATGCCAATCTAGTAGCACACTTAAATTCATGTAGTCTGGGTACCAGGGGAAAAAAACCTCTTTGGAGTAGTTACCATGAAAATATTTGTAGAAAAGATAGAGAGAAGCTACATTATGCTGGTTGAAAAGTGACTGAAGTCAAGATGTCAAATAAGGATCGATTACTTTGCAGATCCTCCTTTGGATTTTGTCAAGAATCTCAAGATGTACAGCAGGAGCACCAGACCAAATATGGCAACAATATTCAATGCACAAGATGGTTTCTGAGGAGAAAGATTTTCTGGCATGACAGTGACCCAACATTCCTTGCAGTAATTGATTTGATGTAGTCACTCAACTTCAAGTCAGTGGAAAACCTGAGACCAAGAAGGTGCAGTACGTTATATATATATATATATATATATATATATATATATATATATATATATATATATATATATATATATATATTTACACATGTGATTGACTTCATCATTAAAACCATTAGTCTGAACAAGTATCTTCTCAGGATGAAATGCCTTATGTAGGAGCTTTTTTCCCTTCTTTTTCATTTGACTACCTAAGTCTTGTGTCCCTGAATTCATTTTGACTGAAAATTAACAATGGAATCTAATACATCAAGTTTTGATGAAATTCTCAACTTCTGCATTTGCCTAATAGCACCCTACACTTTATAGAATGCACAAGTAATAAATAATGTGGATAAATTTTGTATCTTTTTAATATTTGTATATATGTTTTAATATGTATATGCACATACGTTTACAGCAGGAAAAATAGGTAATTCAATATATGCTACAAAAAGCAGTTTTTGTTATATGTGTTGAATACTTATTTTCTTGAACGTATATGCCTGTGGGTGTGTGTGTTTATAACTGAACCGTCTTTATATATAATTAAATATAGCTAATTTAAATGTATAAAAAAAATTATTTGTACTTGCCTGCATAAAACATTGATGCAATCCATGCATGACAAAAGTATTTCTTCAATTTCTTTTGCTGTTAATTAACTGATAACTTTCATAGACATTTTTGCATTCAATCAAAGTTTCTGTCATTAATAATTAACTTCAAAACATGCATTGGATTTTAACTTAATGTTTATTTTAGTTCACTTTTAAATATGAAGTTTTTATATAATTCTTTCTCTTTCATATCACAACACCAGTTGTAACAATCAAAATAATTTCTGATTCTCAAGCATCCCTTCTTGTCATAAAAACAGTTTATTTTTTAGATGATCACCATATCTTGAACTCAAAATAATTTCAGAAGATGAGAAATTCTGGCTTCAAACCAAGCTCAAATACTGTATTGGAATAAGGTAAAGAAATTGAATTTGAAATCATTTTTGCTCAAACACCGTAATAATCTTTTTTACAGAAAATATCCTTCTTCTCCTTTTTTACAGAAAATATCCTACTTCTCCTTACAGAAAATATCCTTCTCATTTTGTTGGTTCTTTCCATATTTCAACCAATCCATTCAGTTTTCTTTCTCGCATCTGGAGAAATGATGGAGTCTCTTATTTTCCAGAAAATGGCTGCAACCAGAAAAAATGGTGGAAAATGTCAGATTAAATCATTACACATTTACATGTGTAATACAGACAATTCCATTCTCAGCAACTGATGGAATACAGGTAATTCCAAAGATTTTAGATATTAGGATGCACCCTCATTCTTTCTTTGCATAAGAAAGAAATTAAAATTGTATACCTTTATACATTTATCTGCACAATGATTAACACTGACCTCAATTTTCTCACTTTCCAGCAATGCTTGCTATTTATTATTTGGAATTCATTCCAAATAATTTATAGCATGATACTTTTCCTTCCAGATTTAATCTACCATAAGAAATTATCTAATTCACATTTTGATATTGCTTTCCAATGTTCTGTGAGTTTGACTTTTAGAGAATTGCTGATTTTATCCATTCTATTCTTTTGCACATTTGCATAGGATATTATGTTTTGTTATCATCTTCTCCTGTGAGTGACCAACTTTAGTAATAAGGTTACAAAGAGCGATGGTGTTACTGAAGATAACCTTGAAGTTCCATTCAACCACTTTTCCTATATATTATTTATTTAATGTAGTTGCATAGCTATTATATTTGGAAATTCTATTCTCTATTCTAAATTTCCTCGCAAATGAAAATCATTATGTTTATATATAGGGAAATATTGCAGAAATAGAAACCATTAATTTATTTAATATTTGACATTTTATATATATATATATATATATATATATATATATATATATATATATACAGTGCTGTTCGATAAAAGTGACACACCTGATTTTTTTTACTAAATGTTCTCTTCTCCGATGAAACGAAAGTTGAGCTAAATTCAAAGGATAAGCGATCTAAAATCCAAAGAAGCTTTGAAAGCTCTTTGAATTTAGCAGTAAGTACTGTCAAGCATCCATTCAGTATAATGTTCTGGAGATGCTTTTCTTTTCATGGAACTAGTTTCTTAAAACCTATTGAAAAGACCCCCAGGAGCGAGCAGTACAAGAGAATTTTAGAGTCTTGTCTGCTCCCTTCTGCTGAAAGGGTACAAATCGACCCCACCAAGCACATTTTTATGCAGGATAATGCTCCCTGTCACAAATCAAAATTGATGAAAGAATACTTTGATGAGAAGCAGGTGAATGTTATGACATGGCTGCCCCAATCTCCTGACCTCAACCCCATAGAAAATTTATGGAGTATTATAAAGTACAGGCTCTCGAGAAAGCAGTTGAGCAACAAAGAGGATTTGATTGGGAATTTCATATCCAAATGGAATTCAATGCTTGGAGATAAGATTTCCCAGAACCTAATCAAGTCAATGCCAAAAAGGGTTGAAAAGGTTATTCAAAATAAAGGAGGACCCATAGATTATTAAATATTTCGAACTATATTACCTATTATAAATAAATTATACCTCTATTATTCTTTATTTAAAGCTGTTCGGTTATGTTTTTATTGATTACTAGTTGCAGGAAATAAGTGAGTCACTTTTTTTGCACAGAGTTTTTCCCTAAATTTCATTTATATTCAAAATTATAATTATCAATAGAATACCTTAGGGTGAGTAAACTTTTTTACTAGGTGGTTGGGAAGAGGTCTTTATATTAGTAAGATTAAAAATTAGTTTGACCCCAAAAACAATAGGCGAAAAAATTTTTAAGTAAAAAAAAATCAGGTGAGTCACTTTTATCGAACAGCACTCTCTCTCTCTCTCTCTCTCTCTCTCTCTCTCTCTCTCTCTCTCTCTATATATATATATATATATATATATATATATATATATATATATATATATATATATACTGTAAATTAATTTATAAAAATGCAAAAGAAGTGCAATTATTTCAAAATCCCTTGCACTCTATACATTTGCAAATATTAGACAGGGATGGAAAGGGATGTCTAATTCTGGGGAGAAAGTTTTTGTTGGGTGGTATTTAGGTGAATTAGTATATTGCATGCAATATTAGTTTTGCCATTTTAGAAGGGTGGCGAATTCTATGACAGCCTCAGATGGTGTAATCGCTTGGCATGTCTCTGACTCTATACAATCACTTCACAATGCCTTTTATTCCAGGAGCACAGGAATTATTAGATTTAAGTATATTGCTGGTTAATCTGAAAGCAAAATAATACTGGATTTAGGGATTCTACTTTCAATTGTAATTATGAACAGATCACTAATAAAAGAAAAAAATAGCACCTGATCTTGTTATGGTCAAAATGTGAGTCATTAGAAAGAATTTTCATGTGATTATCTTTTAATGACATCTTTTTTTTTTTAAATAAATTATATAAACACCAATTTCACTAATTACCATACATTTTAATTTATTTTAATTCTTCAAAGCTCCTTTGACAGGAAGTCTTATCAAAATTGTGTTTATTGAAACAGGAAATTAAAACAATGGAAATCAATGGAGAAGTAAGATGGTTAGCAGATTTTTGCACACAGCCATCTTTTCTGATGTTTCCACATTTGCTCAAATTTGGAAACAATGGACAAATATTGCTTTTTTTAATCTTACAGAGTGCATGGAGAGTATTAATTCAGCATTTCTGGTTTTTAAATTATACATTTCCTTCTCCTGAGGGAGTATTCATGGTACTCTTTGAAGTTTGAGGCAATTGATTTTTGTAATAAATGAAATGCTATAAAAAATTCAAAAATTTCACCAAATTATCTCACTTATATCTTTTTGATGAATTATACAATATTCAATATAGTCAGCTTCCCTTTGCATTCATTTTAACATTTTGATTTGATATGTTCATTAGAATTCTGTTTCTCTCATCTACAATGATAATTCATATCATTTATGCAAAACTATATTACAATGTGCTACAATAAATTATAGCTCCAGGAAAGAGTTTGCAGTAAAATTATATCAAAATATATAAGCAACAATTATATAAGTATATATAAATATATATAAGTTTTTTTTTTATTCATGTTAATTTCAGGTGTTCATTGTGGATAGCACACAAACCTCAAAGAGAAGATAATGACATTATCAAGATGCTGATGTTCCATACTGCTTTAAACAAATTTTAAGAAGGAAGTCCCCATTGGTGCTGGAAAGAGCAATAACAGTGAAGTTGCGAAGCCTATTTTCCTGGAAAATTGTTGTAAGAGAAAGATTTTTATAAATTTCAATCAAAGGTAGCACCAGCTTCTCAGTCAATGAATGCCAAATGTTTCCTTATAAGGTAATGGCTAATATTAACACTACCATAAAAATCAAGATCATTATTAAGAACTGAAACATATATAATATAGTATTTGATCTCTAAATTTAGTATTGTACAAGTTAGTAAAAAGTTTTCAGTTTGACCAAGAAGCCTTTTAAAAAAAAAATCATCTAATCTTTACTTATTTGATCAATTTTTGCAAAGTGGGTCTGGCCAAGAACCTTATATAAACCTCTCATAAAGCATTTTCAAAGGACAAATGTCAGGAGACTACATGGAAGAAATTAAAGAATACTATAAATGGAATATCAGTATATTCGATCCGAATTTATGAAAACTGCTACAAGATATAAATTGTATCTCACAAATATGAATTATTAGATTTAATTAAAAAAATGTAAAATTATCCTTTAAGAATATTGATATTAATAGATTTCCTAACAGCATGCCTGATACTGAAGAATTCATCTATTGTCCCAAAATCTTTGTACTAAGCCCACATATAAAAATGTGAATATATATATTCATAAATGTTATTTGGGATCCATTCATTAAATACAAAATAATCCAATAGTCAAATTTTTATGAAGGACATAAGTTAATTTTCAGCAAATATTTAATTTGTAAAAGAGACTATTGTGTTTGTATGATTTATTATTGATTTCCATGTAAGCAAACACTTTGTCATACATTTCCTTTAATAAATATAAATGGGAAATTTTCTATAACAAACAAAAACATTATTTGTGTAATAACTATTTGTTATACTTATTCTGATCTTTTCTATCTTTAAAGTAAATAATTAAAATATTTATTTTAAATTACTGAAAACTGATTGAAACTAATAAAACTTTGCATTTAATTATTTGCTTTATGAAAGTTATCACCAATAATATGTTTACCTGTTATTACACTCAGTTTTTACAAATCAACAAATTCTTAAGAATTTGCCTACTGCTTGTAATTCTTCCAATTTGAAAATTTGAAAGGATGTCTTTGTCTTTGGCAAAAAAAATATCATTTGATAGCAGAAAACTTGATAGCACAATTTAGAAATTCCCTTAAGGAGTAAATGTTTTAAAATATACTTAGCATAAAATATTATAAGTAGATAAGGTAAATATACCAAATAAGACCTTTTTAAGTTAATCTTCTGTAGTCTAGTCACATGTGCATGCTTTTAAAACTACCCAGAATTTGAGTTAGTAACACCAAAAGGTTTGCTAAAGAGTTTTTCTAAAAGGAACAAATTTCCTGCCTGAATTTTTTTGATAAGTGTTCTTGCTCTACTGTCTAATGTCTAGAACTGTGGTTCCCAATCTTTTTTTTTATCATTTCACTCCAAACAAGGCAATAAAGCACTGACACAATTGTTTGTTGAGTCTGAAAGAATAGGAGAAAAAGAAAAACAGTATTAAGGAGAGAAGCCAATGTAAAAAACAGTAATTAAGGAGACAGAAGATGACAATTGACATTGCATTTGAATATTTGAATATCAAAGTTGACTGGAAAACAAGAAGCTGGAATAGAGTTTCACAACTGAGACATAGAGAAGAAACTGTTAGAAGAGAACTTATGGTTACATCTAGCAATTTCAACAGTAAAATGATGGGACCTAGCTGCCGATCTAGTACTGCATTTAAATTCATATAGTCTAGGTACCAATGAGGAAAGTTCCTCAGAAGAATTACCATGAAATTATTTATAATAAAGGCACAGGGTGCCAGGAAACAATTCAATTCCTTTAATATACATTATATAATTGAATGACAAAATGTGTTGGTGAGTGAAATTTTCCGGCAAATAAGATATGATATAATAATAAAAGAAAAATATTCAGACCAGATAAGTTTTGGTAGCTAAGTCCTGAGATAATAACAATCTAAAATCACTGTTGAGTATATAACATAATAGATTTTATTTGCATAATATTGGCTTTGAAGAGAAAAAAACATATTATGTTATCTCCAATTTATTTCTCATTTGCAGATGCCTTTTTACAAACAATTTATCAAATACAAAATAATTATTAAATTTTTAGAAACAGAGTCCAAAAAGAAAACCCAATAACAAGCCTAACAAATCTGACAGCTGAAGTCTTGTACTTCTTTACTTTCTACATGTATATTTTCACAGAACTGATTAAATATTGCACATTTTACTCTTTTATACCAAAGTTACATCTATTACATCATCACAAGAAGAAATGTTCATTATCAAAGAGTAAGAAATTCTATGAAACCTTACTATTCTAGCATTTTAAAAGGGACATGAACCACTGCAGGCACTTGTTCTTATGAGCTGTCTCCAGAAAAATTTTTCTAAGTCTAAGTAGAATTAAATTAATGTCTATTTTTACCAGAAATACCTCCAAAAGAAAGAAAAAGAAAAAACAGGTCCCCAGAAGTCTGATAATAAGTCATCAGAATTTATTTGGAAGTAAGTTTTTATGATAGGAAATCTTTTAAGATAAGGCAATGGAAAATCTTGTGGAAAGAAGTGTCTGTGCCTTGAGTTTAGTTGGCATGTCCATTAAAATGAGTCAGTGTCCATACATTGTAATCAAGTTTCTATAGCTAACGTTGATAATCAATCTGCTTTCTGGAACACGCTCTTTCTTCAAGAATTACGTAAATGGAAAGGTATTCTTGGAATGATAAGACTTGGAGTTTCTACTCAATTTGATGTTGGTGATGAGAATGGTAATAAGAAAAAGAATTTAAAGAAATGGACAAATATTGAAAAGAGGAAAAAAAATGAGAAGTTAAAGAGAAAGGGAAAAGAATACTGAAAAGTGAAAGTGAACGAGAAAAACTATGGATAAAAATAAAAATAATGAGAAAAATGAGGAAAATAAAAGAGTTATAAAGTACTAAAATGTGAATGTTAAGGAATATGGAAGAAAAAAAAAGATAGAAAGAGAAGGAGGAAGAACGAGAGAAGGAGAGAGAGGAGGAAAGAGAGAAAGAGAGGGAGGAAGACAGAGGGTCAGAAAAGGAAGATGATAAGAGAAATGAATAAAATATATAGTTATAAAGAAAACAAAAAAGACAGAATAACAGTTATTATAAATGTCAGAGTGTTGATAATTGTCTTTCTTATTTTATTTGTCATGTCTCGGCAGGACCTAAACGATCATGGCCCTTCACAACTTCCTATCCTTCATGGTTTTAAGTAATATATGTCTCTTTACTATCCCTCCACGTCTCTTTTAAAGCAAATGAGACAGTTGATAACTGTAATACTGTTGATAATCTTCTTTCTTATTTTGTGTGCCATATCCCTTCAGGATGTAGGTGATCATGGTTCTCCACAACCTCTTATTCTTCATAAGTAATGTTTGTCTCCTTACTATTCCTCCCAATCTCCTTTAAAACCAATAATGAAGTTGTTGATAACTGTGAAACTGCTGATAATGGCAATATTAATAATAACAGGGAAAGTCATAATAATGTTAAGAACGTTATTTTCAAAGTAATAATCATTAAATGATCAATGTTTATATTTAGATGAAGATAATAAGCAACAGTATAAAAATTATAATAATGAAGATAAGGATTATTTCCATGATAAGTTATGAAGGAGTTTCACAATCCTGAAACTGTATATCAAAATGAAGACAATGTTGATGATTAAGGAAAGATTCTTATAGTATTCATAATAATCTTAATATGAAGAAGTTTTATGGTGTTATATTTGTGTAAAGATTATTAAAAGTTGGTAACAAACAGGCAATTTCTGCAATATTTGTCATTTATAAAGCAGTGTTGAGAAGCCCGTCAAATCATCCACTGTGTTTGAATTGATCTTAGGGAGAATTGCAGGTAGCAATTATGGGCAGGAGGCCATTACTGACCAAACCTGATAATCGCTTTTGGTATACAAATCAAATAGGCAGTTTTCAATTTCATGAGATGGGCTTAACAATCTGATGATGACCAAAAACAATGCCAAGCAGGAAGTTGTTAGGCTAGTTAAGGAAAAGTAAAAGGAAGTTAAATAAAGAGAAAAAGAAATGGAAAACTTGTAAATAATGTACATGAAAGGAAGGAACAGAATTAGGTTAATATACTTTAGTGATAGAGAGAGAGAAACAGATGGGAAAAAGAGAAACAGAAGAAATAGAGGGAAAGACAAAGAAGAGGGAATGGAAAGCATAGAAATGAAAGGAAAATTACAGGAATGATAATGACGATAAAATAAAGACTATGAGAGAAAGATCATTTATGATCTTCTTTAATGTGCAGTGTCTCTTCATGGCATGGTCAATAATAACTCTCCACAACTTCCTATCATTCGTAGCTCTTAGCAATGTGTCTTTTTACTATATTTCCTAAACCCTGATCTGCTATCCATTTACACAAACACATTAGGTAGATTACTGTTTTCCTCAGCCCATTTGGCCTTCAATATCTCCTGGGAGTGTTAAATTCTCCAAGCCCTATTTTTTATTACATGCACTAGAAATTTTAACTATCTCTTTCTGATTCTAAGTATAGGTGTTGTCCTTTTTGTCTCCATTTCCCTTTAAACTTGTTGCTCACATGTTCTGTTAACAATCTTCTCAGCATTCCCATCCCTGCATCCCATTAGAATGTCTGAAGACGAACTTCTCGAGAGCTCCTCTCTGCTGATGCTCGGTCTCACACTGTCTGCTGATCTGAGATGGAACAAATACATCAAGTCAGTTGTATCATCCACCGCAAGGAAAGTTGGTTCCCTGTGCCGAGCCAGGAAATTTTTCTCCCCGGAATCGATCCTCCAAGTCTATAAATCGACCATCCGCCCTTGCATGGAGTATTGCTGCCATATATGGTCTGGGGCCCCTGCTGTTTGCCTCAGGGTTCTTGATAAGATCCAGAGACAGATAGGCAACGTGATTGGCCTTGATCTGTCATCTCGTCTGCAGTCGCTCTCTCACAGACGCGATGTTGCCTCACTCTGTCTTTTTTACAAGTACTTTCACAGTAATTGCTCCGAGGAGTTGCTTTCGCTTGTCCCTAGGCCTCATGAATTTAAACATCCCATGAGGCTGGCATCCCGCTTCCACCCCTACACCGTGGAAACTGTTAGATGTAGACATCTCTTCTACTCCAATAGCTTCATGTCTCGCACATCTCGCCTATGGAACTCCCTTCCCTATTACTGTTTCCCTGACAAATACAATCTCCAACGGTTTAAGTGTAGCGTCAATCAACATCTCCAGTTGCCTTGATCTATCCACTTCCCTTCTCCACATCCTTTCATTTTTCATTCCTATCTGCTCTCGCTCCAAATCTTCTGTAACTCCCTTGCCTTGATCGACCCACTGTCTTTCTCTTTCTCCACATCCTCTCCTTTACCACTCCTATCTGCTCTTCCTCCAACCCTTCTTTAACCCCTTGTGTGATAGTGGCCTCCAGTCTTGCTTGGGGTGATACGCTTAAAAAAAAAAAAATCTGTATAGAGAACCACATTTCTGTTACCTCAAGTCTCCCCTACATCTATGTAGAAATTGTCCAGCATTTACTGCTACAGACAATATTGAGATTACATAGCAGTTCAACACTTATTCCTTTGCTTATAACAAAATTTTCCTGTTTCTTAATAATTTGTTTAGTTTTGTGATAGTGTTATTAAGAAAAAAGACAAGTGGATAGAAAGACAAACAGGCAAAATTAAGCTTAATGGTGGTCAAAAGCAGAGCTGAAGAGTCAATATAGAGATAGAAAGTGAAGAGTTTATAATACGGCAAAATACTTGAAAAGTTATAAGAACATTGTCTTTCCTTTAACTGATTCAGGTGTATGAGTTGACTAGTTTCGAGCTCAGAAGAGCATAAAAAAATCAAGATTGACATATAAACACATCTTCCAGTAAAAACGTATATATATGTCTATGTCTTAAGGGATTAAGTAATGCTGAATATCAACATCTTCATTATGCCATTATTTTATCTTTGAGTTACATGCTCTATCCATTTTAGTTGTTGCAGCTGTTGAAATCTGCAAGTGATGCAGTTCCTGTTATCTGTTGCTGTTCTTCTGTAGAACCCCATTTCTACTGCTTCAAGCCTTTTCTCCATCTGTGATGGAGAAAAAGAAAATGGAAGACTGATATTACATAACAGTTAAGTATTCTTTTCTTTGTTTCTCATGAAATTTTCATGTTTCTTAATACTTTGCTTAGCAATTGGAAGGCATTTTTTGCTATCTCAATATGCCGTCAGATTTTGGTGTTGCATTTTCCATCCTCTGTTAAAACACTTCTTCATTTTCTTCTTCCCATTCATATTTGAAGGAAAATTATTACCAGAAATAGATTTTTGAAAAAAAATATTACCAACAATAAAAATTTTGTCAGTATTAAATAACCCATTAAACCAAACAAGCAGGAATATTTTAGTCTAGTGTAAAGTATTCACATCCTCTCAACATCCTTCTCATCGATATTGCATAGAGATAAAAATGAATCACAATATTAGTACAAAAAACCTAACAGTATAACTGACTAATCCATCCTCCACTATCACAACGACTGGTACCAGTAAAAAAGTCAAAATCAAATTTATTATCAAATCTATTAACAATTTTTAGTGGATACTGTTTTTAATTCAATTACATTATGTTAAATTTTATTAAGCAAGTCAATATTTTCTCAATAAAATTGTTATTAATTGTAAAACTCTTCAGGATATATCTATATTTATATGAGCAATATATGGAAGAAGACAAAACAGTAACATTTGTAAATGGTTTAAAAGTCAACCCACATTATTTCAACACCAGTTGAGTAAGAACAGATTATAGGCTGGAAAAAATCCAGTGTTCATATGACTAAAGTGAACTACAATTGTTTCACCAATGAAAATTTGGTAGAAATAAAATCTCTTTTTCTGATTATACCAATTGATCAGTGAAACATCAAAATAAGAATTTTTCAAATTGTCATATATATTTACCATTCTGTCAGGTTCTCATCCAAGGTTAAATTAAATTTTATTTTTCAGAAAAACTTCCTTCTTTGTCAAAATACTTAACATTTCTAAATTAATCGTATAGATTAAATGTCATAGTTCTATTTCAAATCAACACAGCTAATAATTATCAGGTTATGGACTTATTGATTCATCTTTGTACAAAAGTTATGAACTTATCGATATACCATTATGCATAGTTTATAAACATTGATTCACTTTTGTGCATAGGCTATGGACTTATTGATCTACCTCTATGCATAGACTGTAAACATTGATCTATTTTAATACATAGGCAATGGACATTGATGCATCATCATACATAGGCTATGGACATTGATCAACCGTCATAGTCTTTGGAATTATTGATCCACCTTCATAGTTCTACAATATATTGCAGATGCTTAACACTCTCTCTCTCTCTCTCTCTCCATATATATATATATATATATATATATATATATATTCATCACACATTAAAACAAAATGAAACCATCAATGATTGATGTCTATGGTTTTGTTCTATAGTCACACATTAAATCACAAAAAATTCTCATCCAATGCATAACAAAACCATTTTAAATATCTTAAACTTATATTATTTTTCTTGCAAAATTTACATTATCATAACTTTCTGCCTTATATTTTAGTATAAAGTGCATTTCAAAACTTAGATTTTTTTACAGAATGCCACTCTTCTAAAATAAATTTAAAATACTAGCATCAGACATAGATGCATGTATAAACACCTACATTCATATTAAAATTATTTTGGTTATAACAAAATTACAAATGGATTCTCTAAAACTAATTTTTCATAAATTTTCATATAAAACCTATTGCAAATGCATCTTCTGATTTTAAAATACAGCATTATAATTATTCTCAATGAAAAGGGGAGTGGGGATTAGTCTCCAGAATTACCATAAAATCAATTTTCAATCGACTTTTATTTTATAGTTACCAAATTTTCCTACCTTGTTAAAATTACTGAATCTTTCAGGCACCGTATTTTACAGTGTTTTAGATGTAATTTGATAAAGCAATTCACTAAAGACTGTACTGCATGTTAATGCCATCTTTGAGTAGCACCAGGTACATATGATGCTACACTACTTTGCTGAAAAAACTGAGACAACATAATGTCTGACCCTAATGAAAAGATGGCAGTATTGGACTTTGCATGTTCTTGGATAGTTGCCAGAAACATTTGATTCAATGTTTTTTTATGACACCATAACCAAACAAGATGAACTTTAGTGAATGAAATATGTAAGTCTGATATATATCTGGGATATTTTGTTTTGTGAATATGGTGGAGGTAAAATTAATTAATTAACAATAAAATTTCCTGATTAGGTGTAAGGTGTGTCAGAGCATATATTGAAGCTGACATTGTTAAAAAAAATGACTTATCCCTGCTACTAAGCCACAAATTTATGAAAACTACTGGAATTTTTTTGGACTTCAAAAAGGAGTCCTTCTTTTTCTGATTCTAGGTAAGGTAAATCTGTAGAATTGATAATTACATCTTCTGGACATCAGTGTTAGTGTATTATTCCTCTAACTAGGTATCCCAAACTAAAATTTTATTTTCAATATATCTTAAAATCTTTAATACATACATAGAGAATTTGATAAAACATAAAAATGGTACCAAATTTATCTTAGTTGCTCAAGTTGCAATTAAGTTATGACCATTCAAAGTTCGTTAGTTTTCTGTTTCGTCTGCTATTGGATGAGAATCCAATTTTAGTATATAACTGAAGGAAAATGCAGACTACAGAATAGTTAAAAATCATTAAATGTAATGTTGTACAGGTACGCTTGAAGTAAAATGCAATCAATATATATTAGACTAGCCTGGCATTTTTGTTCATATAAGAAGTTCAGTTTCAACCCTTAATGCCTTGCAACAGAGATGAAGCTAATTTTTTTCAGTAATAATACATCAATAATATAAATTCATATTTTAAATTTACACAACATAAAAACAGACAGAAGCACAATTTGACAGTAGGGCGAAAACGGGTAAAAAAACAACATCCTGAACTTGCCATAAGAAAGTATCCATTTAGAGGTACTGATACTTTACTAATTTTGGAATTCAATAAAATTCTTCTTTTTCTCTATATGAATACATTTTCTAATACATGTATCTAATTTTGGAAGATTTTATGAAATTATGCAATTTTTTGACTTGCCAGAACTAAAAGAGATAAACATTTTTTTAATGAAATTAATGAATTATTGGTTAAACCTTCAACCAAATGTTTATTTACTCTGAAATGGGACTTAATCCCTAAAATTAGTAAACAAATGATCACAGAAAAAGGAAACTTATTACATTTCAATTTTTTATGGACCTGTGGGTGAATAGGTTGTTTTCCTTATGCACGTTGGCAGTCACCAAAATCTTGAGGGAGTTCATTCACATCATTGCAGCAGAAATTAGCCTTGTGTTTATGGGGATAAAAGCGTACTTGACAGAAAATAAAACATGCAGAAATAATAGGAAAAGCATAGTAAATTGTATATTAATTTCATACAATTTTTATGTGTATTTTTTATGTTACAATTGTTTTATGGTATATGTGATAAAAGGGAGTAATTTACTTCGTCATATTACAAGCCATATCGCAGAGAGAAGTTGGACATGTTCTGCCCAAACCAGGGTTCGTGGTGAAGAGATTGAATTTAAAAATGTCTTTTTTCTGGGGTGGGTGTTCATATTTCCAACAGGAACAGGTTTTTTTGCATGCTGGGAGTAATTTATTACTTTTTTATTTAATTTATTTTATACAACGTTTTTATGTTATTGTTTTATTTTATTTTATTTATAATCTTCATTATTATTATTATTTTATACTTTATTTTTTCATTTATAATAATAATGTCCCTACAGACCCATGTGATAAAATTACCTAAGCTTATCTAGTTCATTTTTTTTTTTACTTTTTATACAAAAAATATATCCAGTTTAATTTTTCTTAAAAGAAAATGTAAATACATTTTTCAATTTAATCCCCAAATTCCGAGAATTAGGGAAAATATTGCCAGCCATGAATGTAAATGAAAAATGTGAAATGAACCATGAAACTTTACTAAAGGAAAACTAGACACATTTTTTTAAAATTATTATAAAAATTATAATTATTATAAATTATTACAACAAACGTGAGAGTGAAATTTAAAATATCCTGTTTGTATATTTTTTATTTTTATAATAATAATTTAATATGAATTCTGTTTAATGTGTGTTTGTGTGTGTGATTTTTTTTAGAGAGAATTCCTTAAAAATAACAGCATATACGAAAGTGATTTGCATGTGACAGTGTATCGGACCGTGGGTTTACGTGTTGTTAAGTTAAGAACATGTGTGTAACTCCTGATAGAATATTAAGAGGCCCACTACAAGAATATGGCAGACTCGAGTTGAGTCCAGCCGAAGATGTAAAGAAAACAAACAAGACCAATATATATATATACAACATTTGTATGTGTATTAAACAACAAAATTTACAATGGACAAAGACATCAACATTTGCGTTTGTGCGTGAACGTAAAGAGTTTGTATTTTGATGAATAATCGTACGTACGTGTATGTGTCTGTGTGTTTCATGGCGTTTTCTCACAAGTGGGCAAAAATGCAAATCTCTGAGAGAGATTGTGGAATCGTCCATGTTATTTTAACACCCCTGCTGTGGGAACAATCTATTCTTTACACCCATGTAAAATTAAGCTTATCCAATGAAAACTTCATATTTCCAATCAGAGAATTCTATTGGCTTACAGCTCGAAAATTTGAAAGCTCACGTGAAAAGAAGTAAATTGCGCCATTCTTCCCGGAGCCTATGAGATAGTATAAAAACCCAAGAACATGTGTCACACCGAGCAGTCCCGAGCAAACCACGATGACAACGACAACCAATTTCGACCGCTCACACATTGCCAAAATGTAACGCTCAAGGAACTCCCGTCTTTGACTAACGCAGTCAGACATTAAAGAACTTTCGAACTTATAAAAGGAAGATTTTTGACTGACCAACTCAGTCAGCGGATCGAACTCAGAGAGATGCCAGACTAAGCTACGCTACTTGAAACAGTAACTTTCCCGCGTAAAAAGAACACCACTGACTCATTGACATCTGGCTCGAATAATCCTCTGTGACCAAGAAATATTTCCGAACTTTAAACAAACTTTGCTTACGTAAAGTGAACAAGAAAATATTCACTACTAAATAAGTAAAAGAGCTACGATCGAACTAAAGCCTTAACTACAGTTAAGGGTACACAACTTCAGTTGACCTAACCAAAAGAACAGTACATAAATAATTGCATACACATTCATGTTGAACCTTAAATGAACAATTACGTTACCGAAAACCAATCTAAGAATACTTGTAATATTACACGAATATATTGAACACTAGAACAATCAGGATATTTTAATACAAACAACATTAAACACACCAACTTTTCAACAACATAAAAACATCATTGTAAATATTGTTTAATTGTATATAAATGTGTGTATTATTTGAATTGAATTATTGCCTTGTTGTGTTTCATATTTTTAAACATTTTTATTGTTGAGGACGAATGTCAAGAACACACCAGCCTAACAACCAAAATCCTTCTGATAATTTACATTGCTATAGATAAAGAAACTTAATACATTCTACTCGTCCCCAACAAGATCACATCCTTTAAATGTGTCCGCTGAAATGCAAAGTAAAAAGAGATCGAGGCAATAAATCGCCCAGTATTTATAGTCTAGGGAGAGCATGC
Organism: Acanthosepion esculentum; assembly: GCA_964036315.1. NCBI lineage: Eukaryota > Metazoa > Mollusca > Cephalopoda > Sepiida > Sepiidae > Acanthosepion > Acanthosepion esculentum. The sequence continues at coordinate 38,518,342 of OZ038494.1, read as the reverse complement.
CCTAGTGAACAATCAGGAAATTAAGAAGTTAACTCTGACAACAGTTTGGGCAAAATGCAAGTAATTTATATACTGTTTTAAAATGCATCATTAAAGAAAAGATAAGGGAAAAAAGATTTAAATTGTGAAATATCAATCAATGACAAGTTTGATTTAAAATGGGGTTCAGTTGGCGATGTTCTTACTCAGTCAGTAATACAAATTTCGATGTGTTGGACCCAACGTTTTTTTTTTCACAAAACACAGTAAAAACGAAACCTTTAATTCGTATGTGCGTCAAATTGTATGGGTGCAGATATGAAACCAACTGATTATTAAAGACGAGGCAATGCTTTTTTTACAAGGTGTAATTTTCATTTTTTTAAGAGTTGAATTTCTCTGGTATTTCATCCATTAATGTTTTCAAATTAGAACTTTTTTGTGAATTTGGTAGGTTTAACCTCCAAATTGATGAGTGTCCTTTTTCTATTTTGATATGTGTAAGGAGAAGTGCAACAAGTTTTAAAAGCTCAACTATGAAATAGTCAACTTCGAAAATGCGAAAAAAAACGCTGCCCATCATTGAAATAGTAATAATTTAAACTGAAAAGACGTCTAATAAAAACTAATCCTCACATATGAAAAAGAATTGTATTTTTAAAAAGGAAAAATATTAAATTTTGTTTACATACTAATTTCTTTCAAAATAGCCTTGAAAATAAGTGAGATATCAGCAGTTGAAATTAAAGAAAATTTCACTACTTTGACATGTCCTTGCACTGTAAACTATGGCAGTTTGGAATACTAAACTCTAAACATTGTATTGCGTGTGAAAGCTTTGGATCAGTGCTCTAGGGAAGAGGAAGAAAGCTGAAAAACTTCATTAAGAGTTTGCTCCTGCTTCAAAAGAAAAATTGATATCTTCATGATGAAGAATTTCTGAATCTTATTATGGAAATCTGTGATTCTTGTCAGATTTACCTTAAATTTAGAAGACTGCCACTGCAACTAGTTATGGGATTGCCACTTGGAAACAAATTTAATACTGTCTTTCTTGATTTGAACGAACATAATCACAAGCAGTATTGGATTCTGCACCTGACTGATGCACCCACAAGGTACTGCTAGATTAAGGCAAGAATGAAGAGATCCTTCACAATATATCTTTAATGTGGCTATTTTATTTTGGGAGCTCCCAGGCATTTCTTGAATGACAATAGTGGAGAAATTAACAACTAGCAGAGGAATGAAAAGTTACATATTGAAACTTGCACTACAGCTACTGAAAGTTCATTTAGCAATGTTACTGTGGAACAGCATAATTTGATACTGGCCAAAGCTATAGAAAGAACATTAGAAGATAAGTGTGAACAAGAAATAGCTGTGGTATTATCTGTTAGCGTAAAGAAGGCATTTCGGAATCACTCAGGAGATAGTCAAAATTAACTTTTATTTAGTTTCAATGTTAAAACATCTTCACCTATGCTAGCATCTTCACAGCATGCGTTTTATTATCTTTGTTGCTAACAAAATGGCCCCCAATGTATTGGTCATCAAAAAAAGTCCACTAGCATTGGAAGCTCTTGCACTTTGTGAAACAGCTGGTGCTGATGTTAAAATAGCAACTATGTTACAGGAAATATTCCAACTGACAAAATTACTTGAAGTACACTGCAAAACTAACAATGCATATCTGGTAAAGACATTGAATTCAACAAACCTGGTGAATGATTGTTGAGTGAGGGTTCATGTAGCAGAAGTCAGAGGGAATCCAAATTGAATGGATTATGGGTTGTAAGCAGATCAGACTCTCACAAAAGTAGAAGCTTGTCTCTGACATTTTAAGGGACATTTTGCTTAAATAACTCTTTTAATGTTTGTGGCCAACATCTTCAGAGGAAGAGTGTTAATGTTGAGTTATCTCACATTATTTTGCATTTATACACAGTCCCTTGATTTATATAATTTACTTTATGTGTTCTAATAATAAAAATGGGAGATAGCTAATGTTGTATTTACTGTGTTGTCTGAAAAAGGAGCCTCATTGACAGTGCAATCATTCATGACTGGAGTAAATTCAGGATCTACTCAGTGCTGATGAAACAGTACTTATTTGGTTTTGGTGGTATTGAAAGTTACAAACTAGCATTTTCCCCAACTAGGTTAGAGGTGAGATCAGCTGTCAGGTTCTAAACATCTTGATTTTGGGATGTACAAACATAAACTATGGTATCTTCTGTATAAATATTTACGAACAATCTGAGAACATTTTGAGGCAGATCATTATTAGAAAATAGAAAGTGAAGGGAACCAAAGCATTGAGTTTCTTCATCGGGAACAAAATAATCCTGCATTCACTGCTATCTAAGAGAAAAATAAAATTAAAAAATATCTTTTTTTTTTGTTATTACCTTAAAAATTCTTCAGAATCAAATATCTTTGATCTGGCTTGATCTAAAAGACTTGGCATTGACAACAGAAATAATATTCCATCACTGTTTGATTTCATTTAAGCCAAATGTGAGGTTAACCAAAAATGAAAAACTTCTGCTTTTGAGTTTCATTAAATTGGCTTATTTTCTTTCTTTCTTTTTTAATTAGGTGTCTAAGACCTTGACCAAAGTAGTACAGGTGACATTTTAAGACATTATTCTTCCTTTATATGTCAGGTTCTTTCAAGTCAAGAGTGATCATGGCTCTCCACATCCCCCTGTCTTTTATAGTGCTAAATAATGTTGGTACCCTTACCATTCCTCCCAGTGCCTGCTCTGCCATCCATTTACAAAAACTCATTAAGTAGGTTACTTGCTGTATTCCTCTGCTTCTCTTGCCTTCAATATATCCTGTAAGTGTTAAATTCTCCAATCCCTCCTTCCTCATTATGTGTCCCAGAAATTTCAACTGCCTCTTTCTGATTTTAAGTACAAATGTCTTTTTTGTTTCCATTTTCCATAAAGCTTCTTTGTTGCTCACATGTTCTGTCCATGGTATTTTCAGTATTCTGTCACTTTGAGTTTTTTCTTCATCTCTAAGAGAGAAAGAAAGGAAGAGTTCCAATTCCAACACTATTCAAAGTCAATGTAAAACTGACCAGAAATGGAAGACTCCTGCTTTTGAATTTTATTGAATTTTCTTTTGTTTTTCTAATGGGTGTTTGTAAAACTGATTAAGAAAATCATAATAGTTTTGAATAGATTCTATTTTGATTTTTCTGGAAGCAATATAATTCATCTTCAAAACAAAAATATTTTTCAGACTTGTTCGCTGGCAAAATCTTTTTCTCAGGAGTCTTTTGTAAGGAAACTTGCCTAAGATATTTTTATGAAAAGAATGTGATTTAGGAGATATTTGAAGTGAATTTCTATGCAGTTAAGCCAAGCAGAAAAAAGAATGATATATGTAGACATTACATTTTAATAATTTCATACGAATTAACATACAAAGATTTTATTTATCACATATTTTTGCCAAAGTAAGCTGAATCTAAATCCATTCAGTGTATAACTATCTTTAAATAACTGGTGAAGATAGCAACAGGAATTAAAATTATTCATGCTTAAAATTACAAAAAGTCTGAACTTGGAAAATATAGAAAATAATAATAACTGTGTCATTGATGTTCATTATTCAAAGTCTCCATTGAATGAAATAAATGATTATTATTTTAAAATAAAGCCATTGTTTCTCTTGAGAGAATTGTAATGAATATTGGGTTTGATCCTCACCATTTCTGCCAAAATTGACTGAAGATAACTAAAGTAAACCATGCAAAAACCAAAAAATGTTTCACAAATTTTAGAGTATTTTATTTTAGAGAAAACAATTCTAAGTTTGAAAACTTTTCCTTCTTACCCAGGCATAAAAAACTTGGACAACTAGAACATAATTGTATACATGATTGGTGTCAACTTGATATAATCAAGATAATTTCAAGCATCCATCTTTTTTTGCAAGTACTTCACATGAAAAATTTGAATAATACTTGAAATACAATGATACATTTGATAAATCAATATTTATATAAAACTAGAAGCAGTTTTTAACTTGAAGATGTAAAAATAAATTCTATGCAAGTTACACAACATGAGAAATATTGACGGTATTTGGTTTAACTTATGGATATGAACTCTCCTTACATTTATGTTTCATGTTAACTACAAATCTTATATAGTAAGAAATAAGTGAAGTTTTTTTTTATGTATATAATAGTGTTAAGTTTTTCTCAATTGTTTACAATAGAGAAACTTAAATTTTAGCATCCTGAAACAAATTCTTTATCATGTGGGCAATATTATCATGCAAAAGAAAGCACGCGCACACACACACACACACACACACACACACACACACACACACACACACACACACACACACACACACACACACAATTAACCATTTGCCTGTTTTACTTTGGCTTCATATACTTACCAGTAGATCTACAATGCTAGAAAGGGATATACCTAGTCGAGTGTAACACGAAACACAAGGATAAGCTGTATTTAAGTCTTACCTGAATGTTTTTATGGCCTCATAAACCAGCCAACAGCCAACCGACCCAAAGAGATTCCAATATTTTATGAGCGACCAAATATCTTCTCTGCTATTGATTTAACTCAACTTTATCTTCCAAACTTTCTTCTGCTGACCCCACCCCCAAAACTGCTCACATGTAAGAAAAATGGACAAAAGAACCTAAGGTGTGCAATTCCCTTCCTAAAGACAATTTTTTTTTTTTAATAGCTTCGTAAGTAATCATGGGTAATAGGAATAAAGCATTTCAGTCACTGACTTCGGATGGTCCCATTACATTAAGTGAAAAATTAAAATAAAGTACATTGTATGAGCTGAAAGGATACAGAAAAGACTAATTTGATGTTATTAAGTCTATGATTACTCTTACTTGTCAGTTGAAGGAAATGTATTTTCTTGTCTGTTGGAGGGAATGTACATTCTCAAGATCTTGTTCAAAAAGTATTTCTATACTTTATAAAAAGGATAACGTTAATGTGATTTGAGCATTTCTAACAAAAGCTGAAATAAAATGCATATCTTAGGACTTACTCTTTTATGCTTTTTATTATTAATCTTTCCTGTCTTGAGAAAGTATTTTTTCTTTTTTTTTATGTGGCTCAGAAAGCTATTTTTGGGAAAATTTTCAAGACAATAAATGAATCAAGGCAGCTTTCACACACGCACACATGCACACACACATGCACCCATGCACACACACACACACCCATGCACACACACACACACACACACACACACACACACACACACACACACACACACACACACACACACACAAGTTAAATTCAACTGACAAGTTCTACGTAAGGTTTGGTTCTATTTTTCTCATTTCCAAATAAGTTGTATATCTGAATCAAAATTGTGGATAAACTGTCCAAAGTTCATATTTTTGTCCTATTTTCATTTGTGCATCTTTGTCTGTCTCTGTCATTATCAAGAACTAAATGTTGTCAGTATGATAGAAAAGATTGAGTTGGCAACATCATTGCATTTTTGGGAACATTACATTTCAAATTCAAATATACGTATATTGTCTAAGTGATGTCATATGCAGAATAGTTTCAACAAGATTGGCAGCACCAGAAAATGAATCTACTAAATATTTTATATGTATTATAATTATTTTACACACTTTTTAAAAAATACCATTTCCAGTGGTGAAAGTTATTTTATTTAATATGTGTTGTTTCGTTTGTTTCATGAGAATGTGACAAGAGGATAGAATTTTGCATAAATTATTTACAGAATGCCTAAAAAGAATGATCTGCTAATGAAATTTTCATAAAAGGAATTACAACAAATACTAAATAACTTGAATAAATAATGTCTCCTTGTTTAAAAATAAACATGTAGAGCAATAAAAGAAGGCATATTAAAAGGTTATTATATAAAAAAAAAGAAAAATTCATAACAAAAAATATATTATAAATTGATAATATCAAAATATAATGATATATTTTGTTGCACATAGCATTAGTCTGGGATTGTATATTTGTTATTCATTGTGCACGGTGTTTTTGTTTGTTTTTTAGTTTTGCTTTGTTAGCTGTTTTTAATCATTATATTTTGGTATTACCAATTTACAGTAAAAAGTTTTCTTTTTACCCTCTTTTTTGTCATGAATTGTTTTGCTTTTTTTCTTGTTCTGAATGGCCTTTTAACATTTGCTTTTATTTCTCTAATAAAATTTTGTATCCCTGTGAAAATATATAATATATACACACATAAAAATGACTGAGAAAAACAACTGTAGATCATTCATCCTGAAAGAAAGCAGTGTTCAATAGTAAGAGAAGACTTTGAACAGAATTCTGTTGATCAGGAAAATCTCACAAGAGAGTCTTTCATAAGGATCTTGATGTTAATCTCCCTGAGAATGCTGTCACAGAATTAAATATAACATGTAATGAATGGATCATGTCTATTTAAGTACAGCAAGCCTCAAAAATAATCAAAGATGCTACACACATAGAGGAAAGTTATTTATTATATCACATTTCTACTTGCAGTGAGTATGATAAAGAATGTGCCTCAGTTAGTGGACTAAAATGTCATATGAAAGTTCAAAATATTAATGTAACAACTGCTGCAATGTTGCCACATCTTAACCAGTACTCTGATTCCATGTTTCCTGTAAGATAATCAAGTACTGGAGACTTGAAACCTTAAACCAAATGTTTCTCAGTCTCTTTAATTAAATCAGTTTATGACTTTATTGTAATTATCTTGTGGAATTATTTTTGTCTAAGGCCTATTCTATTTTTAATTAGAAGTGATATTCTTTTTATATATGACCCAATAGCAAATTATTAGAATCTAACATATGCTGATATTTTCAATCTCCTTAACCTCTGATGTTGTTCTCTATTATTAGTGTTAGAGTCCCTCATCACTTTTACCCTCATACATGATCAGCTATGCCTGATTTCATTATCACCTTCCAGATTATGACTTTCTAATGCTCTCCTACAGCCTTATTCTTAGGTGGGAACTGATTTTGATGTTATATTTCCCATGACAACTGCATGGAATGGAATACATAAAATTCTTAATCATATTCACTTCTAAAAGAGGCTGAGATCAAGGAAGATGTCTGCAAAAGGTGGAAATCTTTCTGAATATTGTACTGATATTGTATGGACCACCAAATATTTTTCTGGAGTAACATGAACAGACTATGATAATTTTTCCACTTTTTGTCCTTCACCCTCTGATCATGAAAGCTGATGTTATGCTTACATGATTGTTGTTGTTCAAAGAATGCTTCTTGTGCTGACCAGAAAGACATATGTGCATATAAATGTATTTTGTTGTACCTTAAAATCTTTTTCTTTTTTCTGTAAAGGAGGCAGTTAATCAAAAATGAATGATGCATGTTTCAAGCTCAGTTAATCTCTGACCTTAAAGATAAAATGTAAAATGGAATCTAAAATATTGCTTCATAAATCAAGAGAATATTATCTTTGGAGAAATAAAAACAACACTTTTACAGAGTACAAGGGTTTTTGGCCAATTTGAGAAGATAAGAAGAATATAAAGAATAAACTTTCTGTGAAGAGGATCAGCATTCAATAATTTAAAATTTGAAACCAAATTTTTATTATCAGTCTTACAGCCATATCACGTTGAAACAATGCATCTCCTATGATCACCAAAGTTAAGCAACATCAAGCCTGATCAGTACCTAGATGGGTGATTACTTGGGAATACCAGGTGCTGTAAGCCTGGATGTGTGGCTGTCATAATGTATAAAGGCTCAGAATTGTTAATTGGAGAGCCGAGTTTGAATTCCTGCTGGATTTGTTATATTCACTTAAGCACAAATACACTTGGGAAAAGTATGGAGCTACTTCTTCTCCCCCCCCCCAGCTATGGATTAATTAATAAAACTTTTATCATTAAACCATTATTATCTCTCTCAAAAAAGAAAAAAAGTCTTACAATCGAAAAATATTTTCTGGCTTTAAATAACTTGCAAAGTGTTAAGCCATAAAACAAATCAGAAAGCCAGATTATCAGAAGCACAACCATTGCTGTTTAAGGAATTAGTTAACAGCAATTCAGTTGGGTCATAAATAATTTCCCCTTTTTTTCGTTTTCAATTTCATTCTTCAAAAAATAAAGTAGAATTATATTTTATTCACTTCTATATTCACCATAATTTGAAATGACTTGTTGGCACTTAGCAGGCAGCTCTTTGAAATGCTTTTGAGTAAAATTTCACAGGTTTTCATGCAAAAATATTTGGGACAAACTGGATTTCATTAGAGAAAGTGTTTTGAAGCACTCAAGAAAGTCATGATTTACTTGGTGCGGGATCAAGCGAATATGGTGGCTGGAGTAGAAAAGACCAACTGAGTTTCAAATTCTTTCCCGTGTTATTCTTGCTGTATGTTATCTTTTGTTCTCATGGAAAATAAAAAATGTTTCTATTGATGAGTGCAGGGAGTTTTTTGACCAAAGTTAGGATGATACATTCATCATTACATTTGTTTTTCCTCAAAATGGAAATTACATATGATTCAACCTAATAGATGACAAACAGGAAGAAAAAAGGCAACAATACTGAAATAAAATTTTGTTATTTCAGGAAAATAACTTCAAAAGTTGGTACAGTGTTCATGTCAAGGATTTTGTAAAAACAAAAATACACTATTTTTAAAATCTAATTTATTTTTTTATTTTTTTCTATTTTTTAAGGGTAACCATGGTAATTTCTAACATTTTAAATTTTGTATATTTAACCAAAAAATGTATACAAGAATTCTAATCTTTTATATATATGTTGTGGCCTGTTTAGGAGCCAGAAAAGAAAGATACGGAAGACAAAGGTAGGTTGAACAAATTTATTGAAATAACATATATACAAAACAAGAGTGTTAGTTATAAGCAGATAGATGTGTTTGTCCGAACGATCACATTACACTGCGTCTCGACTGTCCAATGACTGCTCAACAACTGCCACAACAACTACCTCAATGACTGCCTCAACAACTCTTACTCGGAAGTCTCGCAGTTAATATTTATGAGAGGAGGTAGAGTTCATTCTACTGTAGGAGGGTTTACCACAACACACACACACACACATATATATATATATATATATATATATATATATATATATATATATATACATATATATATATATATATATTCTTTTTTTCAAATTAATCTAAATGATTATTGTTAGTCACTACAGCTTTTGTACAGCTGTATTTCAACAATTCTTACAATGAAGAAAGTTTTAATTTTGTTGTCCCCACTTTTTGGAGTTTGTTACATAAGATACCATACTTGTGGGTGAATAGACAAAGTAGACATAAGGTATGTACCAAACAGTAACAAAAGAACTTGTACTGTCATCAGCTACCCAGTGTAATGTTCATTTTTGACAGATTTAATAATTCTCAGCTTATAAATTCTGACATTAAATGTTCAAAAGCTTTTATTACTTATTAAACTGAAACCTATTAAATTTATAACATACTATTTGGTTTATATTTTAAAAATAAAAATAGAATTTCATATCAGTAATCTTAAGAGAAACAGGAAAGTCACTTTTATTTTCCTCCAGCTTATTTGATTTTAGTCTTAAAATGACATTAATGTTACCTATATGTCAAATATTTCCTTTTATTAGCCTTGTTAAGGATGAATTTTTCCTTAAAAAATTATTTTTTAATTATCATTTATGAAATAAACATATTTTGAAAAATCATAAGATTGATACACACCATTACAAGATTGATTCCTAGATATAGCATTCTATGAAAACTTCAAATTGCACACATTCTTTGCTTTCTGATTGCCTCTTCCCACATGTGGATAAACTGTTCAAAGTTCTTGTTTTTCTTCTGTTTTCATTCGTGTACTTTTGTCTGTCTTGGTCATTATCAAGAACTAAATGTCAGTATGATAGACAAGAGTTGGCTACATTATTTTTTTAAAACTTTTGGGAACACTACATTTCAAATTCAAATATACATATACTATCTAAGTGACATCAAATGCAGAATATGCTTCAACATAAAATAAATTCTTTGTTGGTTTTTATTATCACTCCATTTGTTGCAGGGAATACAGCATTTTGTGTGTTTTATAAACACCCAAAAGAATTGATTGTGAATTATTAAATATCGGAAATACTTGCCCATAACAATCCTCCTTATCCACATAATCTTCACTTTCCATCTTTTTTTTATTCATATTACACCTCATTCATCATAACCATTTTAACAGTTACTCTAACTTGAGTGGCTCTTGAGCATTGTATAAAGTGAACTATAGTAGAAAATTTTTTAGCACAGTGAAGACGTTTGAGTGGAGTGGGAATACTAAAAATGCTGATTACCATTTAATTCATATGAAACTACGGTGTAACCCGGATATGAGAAACCCGGATATAAGAGAGATTTTCTATGGTCCCAAATTAGAGCCTGTGTTAATGTATATATAATAGACCAAACCCGGATATAAGAGACTTCTTCTCCAGTCCCGACAACTCTCTTATATCCGGGTTACATACACTGTATTTGAAGAGATAACAATTCCTTCCAATAGAATGAAAATAAATTAAACTTTTCTTTTTTTTTTTCCTTATTATAAAAAATCTGGGTATTTACTGATATTCCCAAATAGTTTCACTTGATGGCTGTCATGAGAAAGGAAAAGCAAAACTTTTTAAACTATGTTTACAGATGAGGAAAACTGGAATTAATCACCCCACAAAAAAGGGAAAATTTCCCTGTAATTTTAAGCATAATCAAGATTGTTGAATGAGGTGAGAAGGTTGAAAGCTCTGATGACCATTTGTTCGAACCCAAACTATTTGAAGAGACAGATATTCCATTTAATGGAGTGAAAGGAAGAACTTTTTTTTTCTTTCTTTAATCTTCACTATTTAAGGTAGTAATAATCGATGACATAGTCCACTTGTTATGTGGATCATCTAAGTGAATCATAATCAACTTCTTGACTTCAACCATAAATCAGTGAAAATCACAGGAGTTTAAAGTATCAAGATTGAAGACCCAGAAATTAAGGTGTTGCAGGAACTTATTCTAAGTTAAAACTTAATAAAAGTTTTAAATTTAAATCCAATGATAGTCATTACCTTTTGTCTTCTTAATTCTTGTTCTTTTATTGTTTTCTTTCCTTAATAATTTTCTTTTTCTCATATTCTTTCATACACAATAATTCCTTGAATCTTTATTGCCTTGCTTGGAGTGAAATGATTTTTTTAATATACCATTGAAATACTCCTTTTATGAAGCAGCTGACTCCTAAAGTTGATTCAGCCAGCTGCCTAGAAGAGGAAAATCTCCAAGAGAAAAAAAATCTATGACTTTAGGACCTTTCTGCTAACCAACTTGTTAACAACCATGGCATATACTTAAATAGTGAAGTTAGTATTGTGCATGCGCCATATTCCACCTTAAAACTATTACTGGCCTGGGGCGTGGTTCACATGTCTCTTCAAACTAATGCAGGATGGCTGCAAGAGTCACAAGAAATCCATCTTGAACTTTGTTCATAAAATCAAACTATAACCAATTTTGATCAGATGGTTGGTAACTAAACTGGTTTCCCCACTCAGTATCATTAGGAAGGAAAATAAGACCTGTCAAAGAGTGAAAGAACTCCAGAAGAGGCATCGGCTTAATATTAGACAAAGACAAGAGGAAGTGTATTTTAGGTTACTGGCAAACAGTATCCTTCAGGTGAAATGGAAATATAAACTATTCAGTATGACAGACAAGAAATTGGAACGAGATGACAAGTATTACAAGTTTTTTTTTTTTTACTTCACCATATTGTTACAAGATTTGAGAAATTAAAACCAAATGCAAAAGGTTACATTCATGTCAAACTGATTATAACACCAAAACTAGAATTTCAACCAGAGGATATTTTACTTTGCATCTAGTAGAGTGTAGCAGTTATTATCTGTTATGTATTACTGAATCCTGGCAAAACCATCACCTCTGACCTTTATTACCAATAACTTATATATGTCACGTGTGCATTATACCAGAAACATATGACTTTGATTAATAAAAAGAGTATCATCTTTCAGCATCAACAGAACAAAACGAGAAAAAATAAAGACATTAGTCTTGGGAAATGTAACCTTATCCTTCATACTCATCAGCTTAGACAAAGAATCTTTGGATTATATTCTTGAAAATGTGATATTGCTTTCCAAACAATTTAATACAATGTGCATACATTGGTGTGTGAATGTGTATGTATCTCTACCTAGGGTAAACAATTTATTTCCTATGCTAAAATATCTGGAAAGTATTGTTATAACATCCAATTTACAAAAATATATGTAAAATGAGTTCTTTTCAATGCAATTCAGCATCTGATAATAATGTTTCTAAATTGTCATTTCATGCAATCAAATTTTGGACCTTAACTTAAAGCAAAATAGAAATAAAGAAAAGAACCTGAATTCATATTAACCAGCATGCTTAATGCACATGTTATATTATAGTTGATTATTACAGAGTTGTTTTATACTATAGAGTATGATTGTTATGTAGATGAGATTTACAGTATAATATAAGATGTGAACAGATGTCTGAGTGGTGAGAATATTACCATTCCTACTATGAGAGTGGGTTCGATTTGTGAAGGAAGTGACTTAATAATAACAGCCTAGGGAGACAATTCCAGCATGTGGCACCATTGGAAAGTGCTTGAAAAACTTACGACAGTTTGAACTAAGCCTTGTAAGGAAAACTGGGTAGATGAAACTGTTCAGAAGCTGTCAATGGTTGTGTTAGCATCAAGTCATTGTGATTGAGGATTTATGTGCACTGGCCTTGTTTAAAGTAATTATACTAGAATATACACTTTCTCCCAGGAACTGTAGCTAAGGTCCACTCAGCAAAGTTGCAGTAGGTTTCTTTGTAGGTGTTGCACAAGCACAAATAATCCTGAGCAGGTGTCTGTAACAAGAATTGGCTAACCATTCTAGCATACAGGCATGCTCAAATATGAGTGATGCACCATACATAGTATAGCTGATTAAATTATAATACAGTAACCTAAAATGTGATTGAATAAGTAACTGTAGATAAAACAGTTATGAGCAGTGAACATGTGACTCTATTGCTATTTCCATCTTCTGATGAGTAAGATTACTTCACCTCTAAGGCCCACCTTGCTATGTCAACTGGAATGAATTATCCTAATTCCCTTTGTATTCCATTAATAAGAAGGAAGTTGCATTCAGACTGCTCCTTCCCAAGAACTGTTGCTTTGTAGAACAGACATCATAGATCACTGATCACTACAATCTTGTGCTTTTTAAGTTTAGCATTAACTGATATCTTTCCTACAAATCCTTTTAAACTGCACTCTTTATATCCTCTTATGTGTAACACCCTCAATCGATAACCCTCTGTCTTGAGTGGCTCATCGTGCCTGTATTGGGTGAACAAGTAGATAAAAAAAAACACAAATTTTGTAGAGATTTCTGAAAAATAGGATAAAAAATAAAACTCTTTCACGCAGTCACTATTTTTACTCTAAGACAATAATAGAAATTTCATTATCAACTGAAAGAAATTATTCATAAAAACACAATTTTTTTTTATTCACTTTTTTTTGTCTATGAAAAAATTCAATTGTGCTTTTGTATCAGTGTCTTTAAGTCTTTGATTTATATTTAAAAATGTAAAAATGTGGAAAAATTCTAAAAAGTTCTTAATTAAAAATATTGATTTTTCTATTCTTTCTTTTATAACAAGAAAATCAGCTCAGCATTGAGGATGTTATGTCTTTTAATCGGTTTGGTTTGATCCTTCCATTTTAGGAAAGCCTTTGTTTAATAAAATAGAACACAGATATTGCATCAAAATTGCATATGTTGGAACAAGTGGTAATAATAAAATTTGAAAAAATAACCATCAGGTTTCAAATGAAACTCCTATAGACTGACATCATATTAAGCTTTAACTTATATACTGATAATCAAATAAATATGAATTTATTTATATTCAGAAAGAATGTAAGTCTTAATTATAAAAATGAAGAATGAATGTTAACAAAAAAGAAAATCTTTTTGCTTTTGCTAATTGATTAAATGTTGAGCTATTATTACAAATTTTTCCGTAAGAGGTTAACGTGAAATGTACTTTTTCAACCTTCTAAGCATATCACTGAATTTAATTTTTTGGACTAGATTTCTAGCTGAATACAGATAATTATTAACTAATCAACTTTATAAATTCAGGTTACTTCATTTTATATATATATATACCTACTAAGTGCACTTTAAAAATTTGTCCATCTACTTACATCCTCGATATGCTTTGAATATATATGAGTATGACATTCCTATCTCATTTTTCAGATGTCTCTCACTCTTACATATAATTATTCTATGCTATGCTATATATGTCTATAAGATGAAGCCTTATATTGTAAACATCTGTAGATTAGATATCTTAGAAATAATTTGAACTGATCCTGTTTTTTATATTATTTTAAATATCAGTATCAGGAAATTATAGCAATTTTGTAAATTTCAATGCATTGCTGAATGGTGACAAATCTTGTTTAACTCTTCTTTTTTCTTTTCTCTTTTTTCTTTTTTTTTTAATCCTAACCAAAAGAAAATTACATAATTCTTGCCTGAGAAAAAGAAGTTGTAATCACCAGAGACCAAGTCAAAATATATCCATCTTTAGGTAAGGTTGGAAAAATTAAATCACAGAACAGAAACTAGATGATCTTTTAAATATACATCTACATCAGTTGATTTCCTCTTAAAACTATCAGATGTGAAAAAAACTGCTCTTGTATTTCTTTGGTGCTGTCATATAAATTGTTATGTGGTCAATTATGTGTGAAGATCAATTGTTTCTAGCTTTTTTATCATAAAAGTTTAAAATGCTTACATCATCATCATCATCAGATCAAGAATTCTTGGATTCTCCTGACTCGTTCCCTCCAACCATCTCTGTCAGACATTGCTGTCAGCAGGTCCTCCACAAGTTAGTCAATGAAGGTGTGATGAGGTCTTCCAACCAATCTTTTGCTGTACAATGGGTTCCATAAGAGGGTGTCACTCACAAGTTCTGACTTACTTCTCCAGGAGTGACCAGCTAGTCAAAGCCTTCTCTCTCTTAGTGAAACTGAGATAGGAGGAAGGTGTCCATACAGGCATTTCTTTGTTGGGTGTTTCTTTCATCTGATGTCCAATACAACTCATAATATCTTTGTGTATGTTCTGTCAAATGATGTTTCTTAGTGTTTCATCAGTGTCTATGCTGTTGAGCTGTAGAGCAAGACAGATTCTACTGTGGCCTTAAAAAAGTCCTTCTTAAGATTGTCTGAGAAGAAGGACTTCCATATGGTGCTCAGACCATCTAGGTCACTCCAGGCCTTGCCTTTGCATATTTTGATGTCTCTCTCCATTGACTGGATGTTGCTGCCGAGGTAAACAATTTTGTGGACAGACTTGATGTCGTTGCCTTTTTTCAATTTAATTTCTCCTTCTTGGTTGTAGCTGATAAATTCTGTTTTGCCAGCATTAATGAGGAGACCAATCTTGCTGGCCATTTCTTCAATGAGATGGAGAAGTTTTCTAACCTTATCAATCATGTCTGACAACAAGGCAAGGTCATCTGCATAATCTACGTAATTAATAGCATCATAAGAATTAATTTTTTTTCCAGCCACCAGAGTCACCATATTTGAAAAAGCAAGATATATCCATGGTCCAAACAAATTAATGCTGAACAATGAGTTTAAATCACTAACCAAATACTATGTTTATTTTGAATACGATTTTTGACATAGATGTTAAGCACATTTTAGTCTTCTTCTCAAAGGTTGACATTGAGAGTTTCATTTGTCATCAGCATAGATGTCTCTCAATTGTCTTTGATGTCATCATCATTCAGTCATCTTTCTTTATTAAAAAAGATGTCATCTTCATTACCATCATTTGTGATGCACCATTTTTTTTGAGTGACTTTGTCATGTTGGTTTCAGGGATGTTCCTCTCTGTGTGTGTGTGTGTGTGTGATACACATACACACAATTATGTTATGAGTTGCATTTGAAATTTTTACTGTATAATATCAAATCTATGTGATTAATAGACACGTGCAAAGCTAAGTGCATTGACAAGGAAGGATATTATTTTGATGAATATGATTGTAAAATAAACACTTTTTTTCATTATGATGCTATTAATTTGAATGGAAAGCATTTGTGAACTACATTTGTTGATCATGCTTCAGTTTATCTCTGACAATTACAAAATTGTTTATTCATAAATCAGTTAAAATAATCATTCATATAAATGTGAAATTTGTTGATTGCACAACTTTGAAATTGCAATCCATGAAATCATAGGATTGATAAAACAAATCCAGGAAAACTTTTATTCACTCATGATTACATATATAATGATTAAACAAATATTCAAAGCATATAGATGATGTAAGTAGACTGCCAAAAGTACATTTAGCAGGTCTATATATAAAACCAAATAATCTGAAATTATAAAGATTATTATTAATAGTTTTGTGTTCAGCTTGAATTCTTATACAAACTATTAAATTCAGTGATATGCTTAGAAGATTGAAAGTACATTTTTCCTCACAGAAAAATTTGTGATATCTCTCTCTTTATAATTATTAATCTTGGAACAAAATGTATATAAATCTAAGTATTATTATATAATTATTATGCAATCAAAGATATCTATTAGGGCTATTTACCCAGCTATGAAAAATCAGAAAGAAATGGATTGTCAGTGGTCAGGAATTAATGCATGCTAACAAAAGAAAACTGATATATGTATAATTTTAAAGTACCAAGTTATCAATGTTTGATTTTTTGCATATTTTTAAAATCAACCGTACACATAATAATTGCTCAGTTTTACTCTTCAGCTATATTAATTAAACCAACTTACTCTTTATTATACCTTATATGTTATTTATGCGTTAGATGAGAAAAGTAAAAATAAACAACAACATCTCATTGCACAAATTATTCTCATCCTCGTAGGTTTTATACTTTGACTAATCCATTTTCTGCTTTCCTCAGATGTATAATTCATTCAGTAGAAAGGAAGAATTCTAAATCTGGGTGCCAGAAGTTTCTGCAGGGAACATTAATTAACAACTTGGGTTAAAAAAGTTGGCGCTATATATAGGAAATGCATTTATATATACAAGTTTTTTTTCTCAGTACATTCGCATAACATTGAAAATACCATTTTTTTTTGTCATTTGGAGCAATCCTTTTGATTGTTTTTGCTTTACTAAACATAGGTACAAATATCACATTGAGCTCTCCAACTTCCTTGGCCTGTACATGTTTTTCATGTTCCGTATCTGTGAGAGTGTGATAAAAAGTTCTCTGCCAAAAAAATAAGCCCTTAAAAAAGAAAAAAAACATATTAGTTGATCATTTAGTCAGATTTTTGGGAAGTGGTCCAAGAATCTTTCAGTACCTGTTTGACTTATTGGAACCTCATCTCAATATTTTATTTTCTGCATATCCTGCCTTTCTGGGTGCATGGCCAAGTGGTTAGAAGCATTCTGACCATGAGACCTGGGTTCAAATCTCACAAGGGTCGATTTGTCAAGAAGGTGATTTCTTCATAATATTGTCCTGCAGAAATGATCCCAACAAGCAGCACCACTGTTAAGCGACTGAAAGCTATGGATTTCCCCAAGCTTTGTGAGTGAAGTTGGGTGAGAGAACTGTTCAAAATCTGTCAATATTTGTGATGGCATGAAGTTGCAATTATTATGACCAAGGGTTTGAGCATACTAGCCTTGTTCAACTACTGGCCACACCAGATTCAAGTTAGCTCTGTGTGTGTTAAAGAAATGCAAATGTGCCTGAGCAGACATCTGCAGCAAGGATTGGTCAACTTCATAGATGAGCCTATTTAGAAACAAGCAGCTAACTATTTACATATTTCTTTATATCCTGGCTTTGTTAAATGCTGCTTGGTATTTTTATTTGTGTTTTTTTTTAATCTGGGAGGAGATGGATTTCTAAATGTTGTTCAGATGGAGAGAATAATAACTGGAAAAAAAACACTATATTTAGACATTTGGATAGTATTTGTCATAGAGAAAGTAAGCAAATATTTGGGATGACTGTTATGAAAGTATTTTGGGGTAGTACGAGTAAGTTATTTGTGAGTAATGAAGACATTGCTTAATACCAAAAGGTATTTTATGGTGCTATAATATTACAAGAGCAGATTATGGAGACAATTACTACTTGAACAATTTGTATATATATTTTTTCATTTTTATGAATGTTTTATGTTGATGTTGTGACATATAATTTTGATATATAACTAGGAATAGTTTTCTATTGAAAAATGTTTTTTTGATGTTTTAGTTATTATGGATGCAATAGTTAGAAACCTGGAGCACTCAACTGAATAGTTTTAAAAAATTCAAGTGCAAGAGATGAACAATAATTAAAATGAAAAGGAAACAGTATTTAATCAGTACTGAATACTAAACTCTTATGACCTTTTTATAAGGCTCTAGTTTAAAAAAATTAGATTCTCTTTAGAATCTGTTGTTAACTGGGACAAGAAATGGCTTGTGAATTTTAGCACCTCCAAAATAAAGCTGTTCACTTTTAATCAGCCTAGATAACCTTCCATTAGAATTGCTGATGCTAACCTCCAAGAGAGTAACTTGTACTTTTTTTGTCTAACGTTCTCCACTGACATGAAGTGGAATGATCATATTGAATCATTTACTAGGCCATGTCAAGATAAAAAAGACATAAAGAGGAATGGAAAAGTGGCAGAAAATGGTGAATGAAAAAGAATGGCAAGGTGATGGCATCAGATCCATGTGAGAAACTCTCCAATGGTTGTATTTGTCTGTGACTTGACATGAGTGAAGATATCTGTTAAGATGACAAGTAAAAAATGAGACAAGCATTGAACTACTCAATTTGGAACCTATCAGCATTCTGTCTGTCTGTCTGTCTGTCTGTGTGTGTGTGTGTGTGTGTGTGTGTGTGTGTGTGTGTGTGCTTGTGTCATTATGCATATTCTTGATAATTCCTTGCCCTTAACTTGATTATTGTTCTCCTTTTAGCTTAGAACCCTTAGAAGTTGGGAAGAGAAGAGGGAGAATGGCCTATTTGTCTTTGATCCTATCTAGAGCCACCTGAATCCCTTTCCAGTAATGATTATCCCTGACCACAAATTTGATTCAAAATAGATCTACCTTCTCAATATACTCATCCAGTTATACAATTACCTCTTCCTAGATAATTAAGGATTAGCAAACTAGTCACATAATCCATTACTACTGTAGTGAGGTTGATTCTTAGTGAATCCTCCATTATTATAATTTTGCGCCAGATAAAGCTATGCTTAGCAAATATATGGAAACTGTAATGGCAATAGCTCTCCACAACTTCCTGTATTTTGTTGTTCTAATTATAATCATATTATTAAATGTTTTCATACAGGAAACATTTGATAGTCATTGACAGTTCATGTTACTGTCAGTTGAAATTTATAAAATCTTTAAGACAGTTTTTCTGATAATTCTCAAATTCACTGTTATTGCTCTTTCTAGTGGGAGTTTCCTTGCAAACCTTCTGTTTAGAGTAGTGTGGAAAATTAAAAACTTAATTATATCATTATTTTCCATTTTAGTTACATGTTCTATTTATTTTTATTGTCGTTGCTGCTGGAAGTCTTCAATTGTTATGGCTTTTATTATTTGGTAAAACTATTTGTTTGTTATATTGTTGTCTGATGAAAGATTGTCTTCTTTAAGACAAAAAGGATTCCTTTATTATCTTTCACTGACTATTGAAAGAATTCCTTTAAGTATAACAGATATTTTTTGAACTGATATTCCTCACACAAACCAGCAATTTTGATGTCGAGACCAAGATGTGAACTACAATTTGGAGACATATAAATAAAGCAAATACCATAATTTTAATGTTTAGATGTTTTAACAGAGGACACTAAAATTTAGAGGCACATTGAAATAGCAAAAGATGCCTTTCAAAAGATAATCAAAGTATTAAGAAACAGGAAAATTTGTTAGAAACAAAGAAAAGATTATTGAACTGTTATGTAATATCAGTCTTTCTATATGGTAGTGAATGCTGGACAGTCTCATCACAGATGAAGAAGAGAGTTTAGGCAACAGAAATGTTGTGGTTCTGCAGAAGGATGCTGAGAATACCATAGACAGAACATGCAAGTAAGTTTATTAATATTTTCTCCTTAAAGGGTTAAAAAAATAACCTTTTAAGGAGAAAATATTTTGAAAATATATTTATAGCATTACTACCAATTATAAACACTCACTTAAGACATTACATCACATCACCATATGTCTACAGATCCATTATTTATTAATCTAACTTACATCTAATACATGAAATAATGAAAATTTACAAATCCGTATCAAAAATATGCATGAGAAATGCATTAATGTTAGATCCAACCAAAATTAGATTATTACAATATCTTACTTTGTTTCACTGACCCACACAGAGTTGAAAACCACATACTCCCCCGCCCCACACATATACTTATACTAGAATATAAAAATCCAACTAAATACACAATTATTGCAACATATCACTACATTTCACTGATAGTACAAGGGTGACATCTGCAGACATTTCTCACATACACAGTTATATACTTACATGAATTAATATTACTGTCCAACATACACCTACACACACAAGCATTTCTTTATTTACACGCTCTTACACTATCACACACTTTAACATCCAAAATGTTCCTCATACATATTTATATATTATCTATTGCAGGACTTCATTGGACTAATTTTGTTATGTTGGTAGGACTACATATATGCACAACAGAGAGGTGCTAGTAATTTTAGAATTTTTTTTTCAGGCAAATTCACTTATATATATATATATATATATATATAGGTACATCAATAAATCAACAACCTAATGATAAAAAAAGCATTTATACAAGAAATATTTATTTTCAACATGATCTCCTATGTCAACACTATGTATACACTTATATACACATATATATGTATACACTTATTAACATGCTAGCAAGAAACTCACTAATACTCTAACCCTAAACAACAATCAAATCAGGCCATGAAAAATGAAATAAACTCATAAATCTTATTAAAGTCTACAACTGTTTCACAGAGGTTAATTATGAAAGATCTCATTATAATTGAAGAGTAAGAAAATACATTAAATTTGATAAATTTATCAAAGAATAAACATACACATATTGATGTCTAATTGCTTGTTTTTCTTGTATGTGCACAATACACTCTTGCTTTGAGATAATTACATTTAAGTAGAAGAATTCACAAGTCAAATATTTTCTCTCAATAACTTGGTCAAAACTATAATTAATACTGATGGAAGAAAATGATTACATTTGAAGAGAATAAAAGGAAAGTTTTCTCTATCTTTATAAAAGTTAAAATGTAATGGAAAGATTATGGATTTGTGTATATTATATTGAATAGCGTACATAGATAGTTCCAAAAAAATAAGAAACAGAATTTAAATAATATTTGATTTTATGTTTATAGCATACAGATTTAGATATAGCCTGCAAGTATGCTAATGTGGTAGTAATCAGTTTCTGCCTGTGTTGCAATTACTCTATGGATCTGTGTATATTGGTAGATTAAGCTCATGTCCATGAAGTGGTTCAGTTGTAGATCAGAACGTAGTTCAAATATTGATGTAAGATTCATATTGAACAGAAGTTAACAAAACAAATGTTAGAAGCTTTGGCTCAACTGTATTGAGCAATTCATAAGAAGCAACTTTTCTTTGCACTCTTCTTTTTCATTGGGATCTCATTTTTACTATTAATTTTTATTTGTTAAAAAATTTTGAAGTTATTTATATACATTAATTGGCTGATTGTTTTTTTTCTGAGTTAGCAAATTTATATCTTCCACTACAATTAGGAAAATTAATAAAGAGAAAGAATTACTTTAAAAAATACCACTTTTTACATTGTTTCCTACCAACTGACTCAATCATTATTTTCTTCATGGAATTCACTATGAATTTTAATCATATAAAATATTTAACATCACTATAAGGTATAGTTGAGGTGTTAGGAAAACTCAATGTATTTGAGAAGGATGTTAGAATAATCCATAACTTATACTGGGAGCACCTACATACAGATAGAAAATGAATTGAGTATCTACACAAAAATAGCAAGATGAGCAAAACAATGAAGTGTCTTCTTGTCAAATTTATTCGACCTCTACAGAAATGGAACTGGAGGCTCTACCTGGATTTATTACTGGTGGGCACAATCTTAACAATATAAGACATACAAATGTCACCTGTATTGATGGCATATGCAGAAAAAAATTACAGGACCTCATAGACAAGTTAGTAAAGGAAGCGAAAATAAAGGACTAACCATCAACTGTAAGACAGAATATGTATAGTTGTCAGCAAAAGAAAAAGCCCAAGATTCAAACTATAAATTGGAGATGACAATATCAAACTTAAATATCTGGGATGTCTTTTAAGAGAGGATGGAAAATTCAACATCAGAACCTGAACCCACATTAAAAAAGCAAAAAATGCATTCCAAAAGCCAAGTAATAAAAAAAACAGGAAAATTGAATGTAATATCAGTCCTTCTATATGGCAGTGAATGCTGGACAATCTCATCACAGATGAAGAACTTTAGACTGAAGACTTTAGGCAACAGAAATGTGGTTCTACAAAGGATTTTGAGAAGACTATGGACAGAGTGAATAAGCAACAAAGATGTCTTAAGGAAAATGGAAATAAATGGGACACATATTCAGAATCATAAAAAACAGCTAAACACTCATAATCCTGAAAGCAAGAGGTGCAAAGGGAAACAGTAAGTAGCCTAGCTAGCAAACTTGTATAAATGGATGACTAAACACTGACTTGGAGGGATTGTAAGGGGAACAAAAATTGCTTAGCATTACAAAGGATAGGAAGTTATGGAGAGTCATGATCTCCCACATCCTGAAGGAACATGGCATATAGAAAAGAAGAAAGATTCAAAGATCGACAGTTAAGGGATCACATCATAGATTTTTCTTGTAATTTATGCCTTCTTCTATTGTGTAATGTTTTCTTTGTTTTAGCCCCTTTCAGGATATTTTGATCAGTAAATATTGTCATTTGTTATTTTGGTTCTTCTTTTGCAATTCTTCCACTCTTTGGGTAGGTGTCCTCGACTTTCTAATGAGTCCTAAATTTCCTCTGCAAGTTGTCCAGTTAGGATTTTCCAAATCAAAGGCAAGCATATAATAGGCTTGTAATTATTCCTTTTGCTGCATCTTTCCAAATCGAAGTTGTCGTGTCTTTTGTCATCTAGTTGGGATCATTGCTTTCATCAAGCATTCATACAATTGTCAGGCTAGTCTTTGATGTACTGATGTATTTTTTCCCCATTCACGTTTTCACACCAGCAATAAACCATATGGTTTTCACTGCAGTTCAAGTAAGTAGATTGTCTTCATTTCATAACTGATTTGAAATAACCTTGTGGAATGGATCCTAAAAGGAGAACAATTTACCTTCATGGAATGAAGAAAGAGTTCAATTCAAAATTCATGGAAGGTTAACAACTACAGCAGGCACCTGATAAAGGCTAGAGAGTAGAATGGCCAAAACATAACAATAACAAATAAGGACACTGAGTAAATCAGTGTATAATAAGAAAGGGCATAATATTTGATCAGAATGACATGTTTCTTTGATGTGCAACCCCAATATGTTAGATCTTGGTGAAGAAGTTTTCACTTATTTATCATATAAACCAGATGCTCCATCTTAAAATTACCATTTGTTCTGGTCTTTACAAAAATCCTTTAAAGAAAAAAATTCTGTTTTCTGAACAATTCCAAAAAGTATCTGTAACAGTTCTTTGATTATAGATGAAAAAAATCTTGTTTGACCCAATTCTAAAGTTGCCTGAAAGATAGCAGAACAAAATCAAATGGTAAATAAAACGAAGAAATAAGTATACAGATTTTTAAGAAGACATAATATATTATCATCAGTAAGAGGAAGAAGTTAGATATGAATGAAAAATCTCAAAATCAAGCAAGTATAGACTTTTAGCCATCTAAGAAGTGTTTTAACAGATGACACAACATGTCACACACAAGAAAGTTTTAAGGAAAATGAGAAAGAGAAACTTGAAATTTCTGAGACACAAAGGATGAGGACTTGGAGAATTTGGCACTCACAGGATACACAGGTGGTAAGAGTTGCAGAGGGAAACAGCAAGTATTCTACCTAGTGAGCTTTTGAAAATTGTGTGCAGAACATGGACTGATAGGAATAACAAAAAGACAGATTGCTAAAAGACAGAAAGAATATAAAGTTGTGGAATCATGATAAGCCGCATTATGAAGAGACACAACACATAAATGAAGGAAAATAAAAAAATGAATTTTTTATGTAATAATCTTAATGAAGATTTACATAACTAAAGTTGAGTAGCAACTTGGTCTCATCATTTTCCTGTTGAAATAGCTAGATGTAACTGTAAATTCTATTCTAAGAGTTCTCACACTTCTCACCTGTGGAACTTTCTTCCTGTTTCTTGCTTCCCTGCCTACAATCTTCAAAAATTTAAATCAATTTCATTTTCATTTTCTTTCTTCCTGAATGCTGTTCTTTTATTGTCTTTTCTCCTCTCTAATGTCTTCTCATTTTTTTTCACTCTCAGTAATCTATTGAGTCTTAATGGCATTATCACCTTTCTTGGGATGACACGATTAAAAAAAAAAGATGTTTTTGAAAAGTACCTATCTCATTTTCTGTTTGTGAGCAGTACATCAAAAAATGAGTGTTATCTGTGTGTATATCTATGTGAGTGTGCTTAACTAGTTTGGTATTAGTCTCTGAATAGTTTTATTGCTACAGACATTGATCATCAGCAAAAAAAATAAAATGCATAAATGGAAAAAAAGGAGACAAAAATTGAGGAGATAATAACCAGAAGAGATGGTTGAGAAAAATGATTTGAATACTGAGGTTTGACAATTCTCATTATTTTATGATTTTACTATTAAATACTTTGATATTGGCTGTAAGAGATTATTGACAAAATGTGTTTTTGTGCCAGACCCAATTAGTTTTGGTAAACATCTATTTAAAAATTGTTTGTTCTTATTATGCATGTAAATAATGTATATATTTTATCTGTGGATGAATTTTTGTATTCAATGAACTATATGGAAGTTGTGGAGCAGCAATCTCTTGACTAATGAAATGTAAGCTTCTTTGATATTCTTTGAATATTGGATGAAGAGGCCAAAGGAAAACAAGTCACCAAACATCACCACTGAGAGAGAATGATACTAATTTTAACAGATTAATTGAATTAGTAATTCTTAGTTCTAGTAATGGTACTACAAATTAGAAAAATATACTTGTGTACTTACAATTTGCTAAATACAGTTCAGACAAAGCATGCTTTATTCATGTATATATATATATATATATATATATATATATATATATATATATTTAAGTAATGGTAATGGCTGGCTGCTCTATCTGAGTATGCCTGTGTGCCAAAGTGGTTAGTCAGTCCCTATTGCAGATGCATGCCCAGGCACATTTGTGTTTGTTCAACATGCACAGAAACCATCAGTGGTTTATACTGCAACTATGCTGAGCAGACCTTAGTTACAGTTTCTGGGAGAGGCTGCATTATTTGGCATGATCAACAGTCTGAACAAGAACTGTACACTCAAACCCGATGACTTGTGACTTTTTGCTAGCTCAACCATCGACAGCTCCCAAACTATTCTGTACCAGATTTCACTCACAAGACTTGGGTCAACCTCTGGTATGGTTTTCAGACACTTTCCAAAGGTGCCACATGCTGCAATTGCATCTACAGGCTAATAACATTAAGAAGTCCTGACAACTCTACCATAGTGCAATTCAAACATGGGCCTCAAAGTTGGAATATTCTATCCACTCAGCCATGTGCCCAATTTATATATATATATATATATATATATATATATGAGAGAGAGAATTAATTCAAATAAATGTAATTTGCTATTTAACTGATTGATGTTATATTCAGTTTCATTTGTTATAACAATTTTTTCTGCATATCTGCTTTTAGTCATTGTCAGATTCATGCAACTTTTGCATCCTCACATGTCAAGTAGGAACCATATATAAAAGATACGAATCTTCTACCTGAGG
The DNA here is from genome assembly GCA_964036315.1 of Acanthosepion esculentum. Classification (NCBI taxonomy): domain Eukaryota; kingdom Metazoa; phylum Mollusca; class Cephalopoda; order Sepiida; family Sepiidae; genus Acanthosepion; species Acanthosepion esculentum. Next base: position 38,492,083 of record OZ038494.1, on the reverse strand, counting down.
ATTGCAAAAATTGCATCAAGATGTCAGTAGCAGAAGCATATGTATGCGGAAAAATTTTGTTATATCAAATTTAAGGCCCTGTCATTTGTTTTACATTGACTCCCTTTCTTTTTACTATGTCATCATTTTCTTGTATCATTATTATTATTATACACACACACACACACATATATATATAATGACAGAGAGAATAGCAGACATGTACTTTATAGACAATAAATATTGAAATAATTTGTATTTATGCAATAGTTTTTCATAGCATAATTAATGCCCATTCCAAGTTTGAAAAAATTTTAAATAAAGGAAAGATGAGATGTTCATATAATGTTGAAAATGACCAGAAATATGCTTTGAAAGAACTTGATCACTAACACATCTTTATTTCTCAGATTCAAACATATACACTCTTGTATTTAAACAAAACTTAACTAAAAAATTAAAAATTTTTTCATGTTTAATGAAACTTGCATCAATATATAGAAACTAGTGACAGGACGATACCATTTTTTTACCAATTCTGATACAATTCCCGATACTGTTCTAAATTTGTGTTTCCAATACAATTCCCTATATCTACAATGATTAAAAATTAATTATTTTCAGGCCCTACATTTGGTTTGGGAAACTTAATGAACAAATTAAATTTATTAATAAAACATTTAGTAGAAAAATGAATACAAAAGCTTATGAAATAAAGTTAGATATCCTTTTAATTTAAAAAATTGGGTAAGAGTTTAAACAATAAAGAGAACAATTTCTTTATGTAAAGTTAGCTACAGTTGACTTATTGTTTTGCTTTGGTTATCATCAGAAATCTTAAAATACTTCCAAATACACCTTTCTGCTTGGCATTGGATACACTTGTCATAATTGGGGTTTTGAAAATAATAAACATTGGTTAAAGTTTGAATTTTTCACTGTTAGATTAAGAATGTTTCTAGTTTTATAATGTGTCTATAATTCAGAAAGATTCAGCTAATAATGGTTTGCTATTAATTGTAAAATAAAAAAGGGTCTATTTCTTGTCCACCTTTTAAGTTTTAACAAGCGAAAGCACCTTCTAAATATTATGAATCTCCTTAAAATTTTATATGTGACATTTTTCAGTGAATAGAACAAATTTAGAGGTGAAAATACAATTTCAGCATGCACTTCAAAAATAAGAGACACCCTAACATATATATATATTATTGCAACAATAATACTCTTAGCAGAAAGGTATCATCTTATGTATTGTGGTTTAACTCTTGCATATATTTTGATAAAGTACAAAGAGTACCTAATCCTGTAGGACAGTGGATAAAAGAAAAATGAAAATTTTAAGTTTGCTTACAGACATTTAATAAGAATTATGAATTAACACGACAACTTAAATAATAAACTGTCTTTAATCTTATCTAAAAAATTTAATCACTAATAAGTTTTCAGTCAGTTGATCATGTATCTTTCGATACATGACTAATGAGGCAGATTTCTTCCTGCATTAGGTTGTCATTTCTTTCTGCAGTAGACCAGTTGCTTTCCAGTTTGCCCTGCGATTTACCCCTAATAAAAAGAAAAGGATTTACCCCTAGTGAGAAGAAAAGGATTCATACTTTTCCCAAGGGTATTGGCACGTAAGTGAATGTAATGGATTCAACTGGAATATCGAACTCAGCTCTCCGATTCCTCAACCTAAGCCGCTATCCATTACTCCACTATGTCTACTAAGATAAATTTCTCACAACTAAAAATTTAATAATTTCTAAAAAAAATCAAAACATGTTTTATTTTTGTTAAAAGAAAAGAGTAAAAGTGCAACAATGCAGTAAAAAGTAAAAACATATCCTTTGATTTTTTTTTTAAAGAGATATAAGCAATTTTAGCAAATTTTACAGTTGAAATTTTAGTTGAAAGCTAAATAATGCAGATATCCAACTTGATCATTTTATAAGGTATGATATTCAATAAAGAAAAAATTAAAAATGGTTAAAATCTTCATAAGGATAAGAACAACTAAGTGTAATTTTGGCATAGGACCAATTTTTTCAGTTATTAAAAATTATTTATTAGATTATTAGAAGATGAAATTTTACTAGTTTTATTTTTAAAATATTGAAACAAATTGTCAAAAGTGGAAAAAACTAGCTTAATCACACCAAATAAAGATGGGATAAAAAATACTTGTTTTTAACTTTTTTATACACTTCTTCTTGCATCTTGTTTGGCCCGGAGGAGGAGTAAATGAGAAAAAAAAAGTTAAAAACATTTTAAATGCCATAATAATTTAATACAGGAAAGTTCAATTTATGTCAAAGAAAAATATTAGTAAAATGAAATTAAATACAATTTTTGATGGAAATTAAATTTTACATTTTTTACTGCAAACTTTTGTATGAAAAAGTTTTTTCAGGAAACTTCAAATAAACATTTGTTTATTTTTTCTTAAGTAAATAAAGATGAAAATCAGTTTTAAAAGCTATAAAATTTTAAGAAATATATGAATTTTAGAAACAAATTTAAGTTTCATAAAAAGAATGTTTAAATTTTTAAGTCTCGGTTATTGAAAAGAAAATTTATTTAAAATAAATCTTCTTTTCAATAACAGAGACTAAAAATTAAAAAATGATTTTATGCATTAAAACTATAAAAACAAATTGTTGCAATTTAACTGCCTCACTACGATGACAATTTGTGACACAAGGACCAAGGTCAATTTTTTATGGGAAGAAATCAAATGTGACATTGGCAGGAATTCCATATTCTTTTTTTTTTTTTTATAAATTAAAAAAAATATTTTAAAAATTATCTTAGCCCAGCAGAACAACAATGTCAATTCATTTTGTGTTTATATTACATAATTTTAATTATAATTATTATAATTAATAATTTATAATATTAAATAGGTAAATTAACAATGTTTAAAAAGAAATTAAAAATAAAAATTTTATTTTGAACTGAAAAAGACTTTAAATTATCGAACTTTATGGAAAGTTCAAGAAATGATTTACAAACTTGCACATTTCATTTTTTTTTTTACATCATACTTCAACTTAGGTGTTATTATGATCTATAGATTTTAGTTTTACTGATAGTTTCAAATCAATAAATATTTATATCTTTTTGTCATTAGTACCAAATATGAAAAATTAACTTTTAAACAAAAATACAAAACGCAAAGAATTGTTTTATTTTTTTTTTAATCAGGTTTGAATTCAGTTTTCCTCCTCCTAGATTAGTTGCCAAGAAAGCCAAGATAGTCCAGTCAATCTTGATATTTAACCCACAACTGAGGGGAGAAGAAATGGATTCATATGTTTGCCAAGGTTAATTGTGCATAAGTGAATGTAACAAACACAACTGGAAATCAAACATTGCTCTCTGATTTCTCATTCTGAGCACCTATCCATTACACCGCCTGCACAACATCATAAGGATGTATGTATGAATATTTTCCTCTCTATACGCATACATATCCATATCACATTACACGCATCAATTTCAACACTAGCTTGCCTCTACACTTATCGCAAATCTTAGATGTATACTTTTCCACCTGCAGACAGATGAAGAATGCACCCACCCACACATTTACATTAGGGTCAGTTTCACTCAGTGGCAATAAATCTATATTTGCATATATGAAATTCACCTCACGTTTCAAGTATCTCAAGTAAATACATTATAACTTGGGAATGTCAAGTGAAGAAAGTGACTTTTTAAAATTGCATTGAAGAAATCATTAACCTCATCAAAAGATTTTCATTTCACTTCCCCCCACCTCTCTCTCCCATGAACCAATGCCAAATTGACCTGTGTACTTCAAGAACCCACAATGTTCTTCTCTAAATAACTGATTCTTCAACATTAAAGCTCTGAACCTAAGGCCACAAAAGCTGATGATTCAATGATAGCAAATATACACATCAAATCCTATTTTAAGTTTAGTGTGCCTGAAGTGAATTAAACTAATTTTCATTGGTTACAGCACAAAGATTACTGTTCTTTCTATTTAAGAATTGATTTAACCAGACTGAAGAAACATCTTGAATTTCAATGATTTATCATCTAAAAATGTTATTTCTTGTTATCTCAGAAGCTAGGTAGGTTAAGGTAATGAGAATTTATTTTTGCAATAATGCTCAGTAGTTAGTCTGGGACTGCAAGCATTCATGTCTACAAATAAATCCAAAATGATAAATCAGTCATCTTAATTGATTTTAAGAAAAAATCTATTTTTCAAGATTGGGAAATCAACCATTATTAGCATATTTTTTTATTATTTAGATCACCAGACTTAAACCAGTTTAGAAATTAAGAAAAATTGCTCAGTTACTGCTTTTTCTGGGTTGTATTCATAAAAGAAATGAAAAATAGCCTTCATGTCATGAATGTGAACAAAAGAAAACATTGACTGTATCTTTAACTCAATTTATTTTTACTATGACTGAAAGTATTCAGTCTCACATATACATTATATGAAGAGTTGGTAAACTGTTGCTTGCTATAAAAGGCAAGTTTAAAAATCTCAGGAAAAGAGAAAACCATATTTTTTGTTTTTATCTCAAAACATATCTTCAGTACAATGCAAAGTCTTCATTATATATACAGTGGAATATAATAAATCTTCAGCACACCCAATAAAAAACAACCAACATTACACATATATTAAGTATTTATCTCAAAATTACTCTCTATATATAAGTTTCATCTTTTAAATAGCAAATATGAGTAAAGATTTCAGCAAATACATTTACATAAAATTATAAAGATATATTTATAAAGACAAAGTAAAAAGTATTGACTTCTGGATTGAAAGTAGAATCACACAGAACTTTATACTTTGTGAAATTGCCTTTGTTCATGACAGACAGCAGTCACTTCCTATAAGAAGCCACAAAGTCTGAACCTGTTTCTACTGGTATTTTAGACCACTCGCCATAACAGATATTTTTTCAATATGTTCAAATTACAAGGCCAATTAGTATAGACATAAATTTTCAGTTACATTCAGGTCAAGGAATCCACCAAGCTACTTCAATTGGTTGATTTTCTTATAAGTTAATTTGGTGGCATGTTTTGGATTAAATAAAGGGTTCAGTTCGACATTCCAACCACCTGAAGAACGCCAGAGTGTACAACGGCCGAAACGTTGTAATAAATATGGCGACAATAATCTGAATAATGTAAATAATGTTTTGGATTGTTTTCCTTTTGAAACTCTCAATTGTATTTCATTATTGAATCATTGAGGAGGTTCTTGATCACAGTAACCCTGACAGACATGCTTCTCTTCTCAATCTCCTTTTTATCTCTATCCTTGACTCTTGTCATACTATGCAGTTCTGCCCTCTTGGCAACTCTGATTATGCGGTAGTGTCTATAAACATCTCCTTCCACTCCCCAACAAGCCAAGAACGTCCTACCAACAGAACATCTTTCTGTTATTAACGAGCAGATTGGGATTTGTTCTATGATTTCCTTTGTGACATCCCTTGGAATAAAGTTTTTAATCATCATGTTCAAAAATGCATGTCTGAGGTCATCTCCTTGGTTCTCATCTGCATCTCTATAGCCCACAGGAATTACTTCTTCCATCTGTACCAGAGCGACACATCTGATTGCAACAGATATATCTGCTTGTAATGAATGCAAATGTGTTCTCAATGAAGCAAAGTTACTGTTTGCTGATAGAATGAGACAGCATATAGCATCTCACAAGTTTGTCTCTAAAGATTATTGGTGGCTCTGCAAGAGTGTCCTGAACAACAGCAAAAATCCTGAATCCTTCTATTCAATCAATTCAAAGTCCTGACATCTACAGCAGATAAGGTTGAATGCTTTGCTTAAAAATTCTCTTCCAACTCAACACTTGATTCATTTGGAGTACCCACACGTGATTTCCCTTCTAAAACTGAAGATTTACTAAGTGATATGCACATAACCCTATCACTGGTCTCAGACATCATTTCAAAATTAGACTCCCATAAGACAAGTGGAGATGAAGGGATCTCAGTCTAAAGAAATGTGCTCCTGACCTGGCTCTAGTTCTCTCCTCACTGCTTCTTGCTTTCCTGCTTGTTGAAAGTCCTCCTCTGTAGTTCCTGTTTTTAAGAACTCAGAGAAACCTTCTGACCCCTCTAACTATTGCCCTATTAGTCTCCTACTGCTTTTCAGCAAAGTATTCTTGGCTGAAGTGGTAATCATCTTACCTCTCATGGCCTACTCTCTGACAAACAATATGGCTTCCATTTTGCTGGTCTACCACTGACCTACTTACAGCCATTACTGAATAGGTATATCAAGCTCTTGATAATAACAGTGAAGCTCAAGCTATGGCTCTAGATATCTCAAAGTTGTTTGACAGGCTTTTGGCATGCTGGTCTTCTATGTAAATGTCAGGGCTACAGTATTACAGGACAATTGTTTGATTTAATCCAATCATTCCTATAAAATCATGAAATGAAGGTCATTCTGAACAGGCTCACTTCCAGATCCTTTCACATGAACACAGGTGTTCCCCAAGGCTCTATCCTGGGTCCTACACTGTTTCTAATCTTCATCAATGATCTTCCTGATGTCATCAGTTCCTAAATAGGTATTTATACAGATGACACTACCATTTACTCCTGTCTCAATAGAAAATCTGTCAAAACTGACAGTTAACCTGGCAGCTGCTCTTGAAAAAGATCTCCAATCAGTAGTAAAGTGGGGCAGAAATGGCTTGTCAACTTTAATGCCTCCAAAATGAAACTGCTCTCATTTAATCAGCATAGAGAAACTACTCCACCCACCATCAGCATGGCTGATACTCGACTCCTGGAGAATGTCTCATTGCACCTTCTTGGCTTGATATTTTCAACTGAAACAACTATATCAAATCAATAGCTGCATCTACTGCAAAGAAATTTGATTCATTATATTGTGCCAGAAGGTTTCTTTCATCAGAGTCCATCTTGCACACTTACAAATCTACCATTTGGCTGTGCATTGAATACTGTTGCCCTAACTGGTCTGGTTCTCCTGGTATTCATGTCGAGTTTCTTAACAAAATCCAAAGAATGATCTGCAATGTAATTGATCCTGACATTGCATCTCGACTTTATGTGGCTTCCCTCTGTCTTTTCTACAAATATTTTCATGTCAACTGGATTTAAAAAATGGCAACTTTGGATTTAAAAAATATATATTTGTAGAGGAAAAATTTCTTTGTTATAGAGGATAATTTATATTACATTAAAAAAACACTGTAAAATTTTGAAATTAGATGGTTTAAAAGGTAGCCATAATATGTATGATGATAAACTACATCTGGAAGCAAGGATCAGGAGGTTTTGGGGAGCATGGAAGCACCTCTTAATTACTCTTGTTCCCAAGTTCACCCTGACTCAGAATGGTAGCACCTGTTAGGGTGCTATCTATGTGCAAATAATTAATCCCCAAACTGGAGTCAAAACACTATAAAAGTATAAAAATAAATTTTTATAGCAAAAATACCAACAATACATTTGTGAAAAAAAATTACCAGCAATAAATTCTTTGAAAAAGAAAAATATTACCAGCAATGCACTTGACTCTTGACAAAAAACCCTCTTCACAATAATACATCAATGAAACCTGATCTACAAACTGATTTCTTACAAAGAATGTATATTCTATTCATATGAACCTATCCTAAAAATCTTGTTGGCATTAAATAATCCACTGAGGTTGATATGTCATAAAATAAACCAAACCAAACCATAATTCCAAGATTCTACATTTCTTTTCTCAAACACTGAGCCACAAGAAAAGTTAATAAGAGTCAAAAGTTTTACATTTCTAAATGCTCTTGAAAATTGTTTACATCACTGTCTCATTAGCATTTAAACAAAGGATTATTAATGCCACAGTTCAAGTATCAGTAAAACAATTTCTTCTTTCTATAATTGCTGTTAGAATGTTGCATTTTGTGAAGTTGGCAAAACAAAAACAATTACAAATAAGTTAAAATAGCTACTTCATTTTTTGTGTTTTAACTCTATAAAAAGTTTTTTTAAAATAGTTTATATTTTTGAAGCATCATTGAGATTGTAACTATTGCTATTCATCCACTAATCTGACTTTGAAACTGTTTTTCAGTGTCTTCATAAAAGCCAAAGAATACAAACAAAATGAAAAGGTACAGAATTTGCAAAGTATCTATATGACATTTATATACAAAGATGGAATTAAAAAGCAAATTGGAAATTACTTTTCAGAGGAATTTTTCTAATGCTATTCAGGTTTAGGAATTTGAAAGCAAGACATAATTAGATTAAATAGAAATGGCAAAGTGTTGTCTTGTTTCCCCAGAAATGAAACCAAGAAGATTTCAAAAATGGAATAATCTTCACTCAAGTATTAATTAATTCTGGAGCAGTCAAACTTAAAGAGGTTCTGAATACTTGAAAGCATTTTTGGATTCAAGAAAATACAATTATGTTAATTATTCTAGGCTAGTGCCATGATTTTAATTTTTCCAAGATTCTTCAACATGGAGTCTACTGTAACCTCCCAAAGCTAGTATATTAATCATGTGGCTTGTTCAAAATATGAAAATTGAAATGACGTTTTAATCTGAAAGGTTCCCCATTTTCAGAAAACTTAATATTGCAGCATCAACCATTCATTTTCCATCTCCTTGATTCCTGTTCATTTATTATCCTCTCTATGTCTTTACTTTCAGTAACCCTCCCGCCTTACATCTGAGTGGCTTTTATTGCCTTGCTTGGGAAGAAATTTTTTTTTTTTAAATTAATATTAAATAAGGATTAGTTCTTGTATCTTCAGAGAACTGAATATTTCAGATCGTATGTGATCTGATCAAAAAGTATCAGGATTGACCTTATACTGTCACACATGCACACTAAGTTATAACAATCTTGCTCACTTCAGTTGTTTATAGCAGGAAAGTGTGTAGAGTGTGGTCATCTCACTACAGTACAGAGGTTGCAGCAGCTTTTGGCCAAGACAACATTCCCTAGGTCTGACAACCATCTTATTCCCTAGATCTTGGCCCCTTTGCAACTTTTTTCTCTCTTCAAAAATTGAATTCCACTTAAAAGAACAAAATTTTAAGATGTTGAGGAAATCCAAGAGAATCTGATGAGGCAGCTGCTTGCTATGCCAAAAAAATGTTCCAGGATTGCATCGATCAATGGAAACAACACTGGATAAAACGTTAAGGTTCAGATAGAAGCTACTTCAAAGGAAATTAAATGCCAAATTGATATGTGTTATAGTTTAGTTTTTATACTACCAGTCCTGTTACTCTTTGATCAGAATATTTTTCAAAGATATGTGGTAAACAAAATAAATATTAAATAAGAATTAGTTAGTGTATAATAAATAATCTGCAAAATAACTTAAATTTCTGGTCCAAGTATCATGTGATAAATTATTTTAGGATTAAATACATCACAATAAAGAATTATGCTAAAGTTATGGAGTATTTAAAGAAATGGTGTATTCCATTTAGAGAGAATATTTGATGCAATCTGTACTTCATCATTATAAAAAAGAAAAACCTTTTAAATGTCATACCTTGATTTGTTGTAACAAATGGCCAGCAAATGTGATGCACATCTGCTTTTGTTTTTTTTTTAAGACTACAAACTGTAAGTGGTTGATGTTTATGTAAATAAAAATAAAAATAGAAGGTCATACATATACTGAGGGAATGAAGCATAATCACTGCAGAAGAACTTTTAAGAATATTCATTTGGAACAAAATAAATGGTTCTTTTAGCATTGTCTTAGTGCAATCAATTTTTTTCAAATCACTCACTTCTGCTTCTGCATACATCTATATATCATTTCAAAACTCTGTTTCTCCTTTTATGAGTGTTGTTTGAATTTTTGAATATTTTTTACTTGTTTTGTATAGCACTAAAGCAAGCATAAATAAACATTTTATTCATGCCATTTCTACTTTATGGCTTCATCTGAATCTACCTGCAACATCAAGAGTGTTTTGGGATTAGCTTTGGCTTCAGAATAGATTTTGCCCTTCTGGTTCCAAAAATTCACTTCTGGTGATCTGGATCTTCAAGATAAACCGAGTTGTGGTTATAAATCATCAATTGACAAAGAAGAATTATGAGCAGCCATAGCAACTCATTCAGAAATAAGCCCTCAAACATTGTGAGCAAAGCTGTGTGTAATCCATGCAACAGTCAAAAGACGTCTGATACAGATTTGCAAAGTTAAGAAAAAGTTAGTACGCATGATTTGTTGAACAGCTTGTATCCTTTGACATTTGCTGCAACTTGCTTATTCATTTTTGTTTTTCATTTTTTATCAGCTGCTTATTGTTAATGAAAAGTGGTTACTGTACGATAATCAGAAATGTGAAATTCTTTGAGTTGACAAAATTATTTCCCTATCGACATTTTCAAAAGCAAATTTTCCTCATCAAAAGATCTTCCTATTTAGTGGTGCTTCAATAGAGATTGCAACTACTACCATGGAACATGCTCAGATGAACTGCATCTCCTGGTTCCACCAGGTCTGACCTTCACAGCTAGGACCTGCCATACCACTTACATAGTAACAAACCACCCTCATTTCCTCTCTATTCCATCAGCAAGAAATAAGTTCCACTCAAACAGCTTCTTCCCATGAAATACTGCCCTATGGAACAGACTCCCAAGAGAATGTTTCCCCAATCACTACAATCTTAACCTGTTCAAATCTAGAGTCAACCGTTATCTTCCCCTCCTATTCATATAAACTACTCCTTAACTTAACCCTCTACCTCGAGTGGCCCCCAGGCCTTGTACAAGGTGAGACTTTACTGGTTTAAAAAGAAATCTCTTGTAATCTGGTCAGATCATCTTGGCAGATTCCTATTGTCATGATTTGGGACCTTATTACAGTAGAATAATAAAAGGTTTCATACTTCATAAATTGATGCAGTTAGGTATCAAGGTATCTCTCCATATTCAGAAAACAATTACCACATTTTTTACAGGTCTCTTTTGTCTTAAGCTCATAGTTCTGAAGCTAAATCATTATCAATCTAATGGTATTATTGGCTGTTTCCTTATAGGGAAACATTCAGCATTCATTGACCGAGCAGGCAGTACTACTATCAATAAATTGATAAAATTAAAATTCAACTCTATAATATTCCAAGATATTGTTGTTATAGGGAAGAAAAACTGCTAACCAGTTGGTTAGAAGAATATCTTTTTGCCTGAACAATCCCTATGCAAAATTGAGTTATCTTCTCCCCTCTCTTATCAATCCAACTATACATCCAAGTAAAGATGATTTTCTTGTCAATCTGATATTTATTCCAAATTACCAAATTAGAAGAATACTAAGCAAAGAAACGTTTCTTGTCATAAAATTTAGTTATCCTTGATAGGTAGTGTAATGTAGTGATATCATTACCTGACTGAAGTAGTTTTTATAAATAAAGTGGGGAACATATGCAGAAGGTATAAAGAAAAAATTCAGATGTCTTCACGTGCATGTTAAAAGGTTAAAATGATGACACCAAATGTTACTTTCTTTGGGTACCCCTAAACAAGTCGCTACCCAGAGTCTTTCATTATGTATCACATAATCCCAAACAGTATAAAACTGTAAATCAGTTAATTTCAACTTTTAGCACAATTGTATGATAATTTAGGGCATTTCTGATGACATTACTTGTATAAGAAAAAAAAAAAAAAACCTCCTCACTCATTTTAATTTAAATTTTGATTTCATTATCATCTCTGTGTGTCTAGTTGGTGTAATGGATAGTGACTCTGAATGAAAACTCAGAGAGCCAAGTTCGAATTCCAGTCAAGTTCATTACATTCACTTACATGCAAATACCCCTGGAAAAGTTATGGATACATCTTTCACTAGCAATGAGTTAAATAGTAGAATTTGTATCTGGAAAAATCATTGTCATTCTAAAAAAACTGTTAATGCAATATTCACTAACAAAAAAGAATTATTATCTAACAATAAAAAATGTTTTGACTTTAAACAACTCAAAGAGTTGATAAACCATAAAAAGCAAAAAACTCATTATCATTGTCATATTTGATAAAGCTGATTTTTATTTTCCCATTATCATATTCAATAAACAAGAAAAAATTTACTATAAATATAATATTGGCCTCCAAAGAATTATGAGATATTACATTTATCTTTATTTCACAAGTTTCACCCACTGAATCTGAAAGATCACACATTGAATAACACATAGAAATTATGTTCCTTACAAATTACTCAATTTTATCAAAGAGATATTTCATCAGCTGATGACCAATGAATATATTTACATATTAATGAATGAATTTATAAATTAATAAATTGAATCAAAATCTGGTTTAATGCAAACGAACCACAGAGTTGGGTAGATTAATCAAATGTGGATTAATTATATTTCTTATAATATTTTTTATCTCTAGTATGGACAGACAATTCTGCTTCTTTCATAAAATCATATTAAATTTAATTTTAGACGGTAATAATTTTCAGGAAGTACTAATTGAAAAACTATAAAATTGCTTTAATTGCACATTCATTACGTCCTGATTAATTTGCTCTTTTCAGGAGTGCTTTTTTGCAATTTATTAGCCAAAGCTACATATCATATATTATATATCAAAGTACTTTGTTATTTTCAAGTATTGGTTTGCTTTTCAATGTAGATGCATATGTATCAAATAAGCTATGGATCCAACATTTAGTGGACAAAACAAGCACAGATTTCTTGTAGATTTGGTAATCAAGATCTGTTTTAAGAGGAATGACAAAAGATGGGTGGCATCAATATTTCTATGAGTATGTAAAGATTTGCAAGATGGCATGTGATTGCTTTCAACTAATAAGCAGTTGCAACAATACAGTAGGCATGTTGTCTTTTCAAAGAGTTCCCCACTTCCATGACAGCTGCAGCTTGCAGAAGTAAGACATTATAAATGACAACAAGAACTTGTCTGTCCACCAAGGTTAAAGTCATATCTGCTTTTACTCACTTTCTTCCCTCTTCACATTTAGCCTTCTTTCCTCCCACTTTGCATCTCACCTTCTTTCCTCCCTCTTTGCATTTTGCCTTCCTTCCTTTTTGCATCTTGCTTTCCTTCCTCCTTGTATCTCGCCTTCCTTCCTCCCTTCTTGCATCTCACCTTCCTCTCTCTTTGCATCTCATCTTCCTTTTTCCCTCTTTGCACATTGCCTTCCTTCCTCTTTTCATCTTGCTACCTTTCCTTCCTCTTTGCTGCTTTCTTTCCTCCTTCTTTGCTGCTTTTTCTCCGTCTTTGCTTCCTTCTTTCATCCTTCTTCACCACCTTCTTTCCTCCCTTTTTGCTGCCTTCTTTCTTCTCTCTTCACCACCTTCTTTCCTCCCTCTCCGTATCTAGTCTTTCTCACTCCTCCAATCACCTATGGACCTTTATACCTGATAAGTTTTGTACCAGGTATTGCTTTTTTGCACCACCTCAGTTTTGTGCTCTCCTCAATAAATATTAGAATTGATCTATTTAATTGAAGTTAAAAGATTTTAAATGCTGTATTTTAAACTAAATCAATGATTTTAGTGTCAAAAACACAATAACTTTACCTCAAATTCAAATATTCAGTAAGATTTCTGGAGTTTGTATTTCTTGAGAAGGAAAAGTATAACAAATTCAATATTTTTCATCAAAAGTTGTCTGTTTAGGATTAATAAATGTGGTGAAGTTTACTTTTAGTTTAAAAATATAAAATTTTTTTTTTTAATTTTTAAATACATAAACTCTTATTTTAGTATTAAAATATGTGGCAGGTATGAATTAGGATGAAAGTGAGGTATTTTGTTTTTCATTACAACAAATATAAGGAAAGGTAAGTTTTTAAACCTTAAAACTCATGATTTAATTTCAAATTGTAAGGCAGGGTAATTTTGTTAAGACTAAAACCCATGATTTAGTATGAAAATGTGAGGCCAGCTAAGTTTGATTTATTTTAAAAATGTAAAACAGGTTAAAATTTTAAATACAAAAAATTATATTTAGTTTAAATTAGCAGCATTCTGATTATCTTAACATTCAAAATGTGTTTTATATCAGTCAATTTTTAAATATTTATTGAGGCTGTATATAGCAACACAAAATGGCAGAGCTATGTATTTGTCAATACCAATTATTGTATTTATCTATTTGATACATATGAAACAGTTAATATTTGTTGTTTATCTTCATTTCTTTCCTACTTTCTTTTTCATTGTTTCTCCTCATATATTAATATCTTCCTGTACCTATATATTTTATGTTAGAATTTTTGACATGAAGAATTCTTACATGCCTTATAATTCTGACCAAGAGACTCATCAAGATTGTTATACACACAAAACTTCCCAACCATCAAGCAGGTCATATTAATTAAACATCTTGCCCCCAATTGCAGTGGCAGTTTTGAAGATCCTTAAAGCTTAGGCTGATGAATTAAGATAAAAACTGATACAGTGATTGGAGAAAGCACCCCTCCCCAAACAAATCAATAATCACAAGAGAGAAGAAACAGCTATGAAAACCCTGTAGAGTGATAAAAAAATCATCATACTGCCAGCAGAAATGCACAATGGTGGTAATGGAAAAATTGAAATACTCAGAAAAACTGGCTAACCTAGTTGGGAATGGTTGTTATAACAGGGTAAAATGAATTCAACTCTGAAAATCAAAAGAAAGCTGTTACAAATCCTGAGCAAGAACAAAGAATGAATACAAACAGCTAAGCCATCATTACAACAAGCTGCCACTTATGCAGAAAATCAAAATTCGCAAAGCTGGTATTCCACTGAAGCTCACCGTTTGTTGTCACCCACACATGGGTATAATTCACAAATTAATGGTTAAGAAAGAAAGAAAACTAGATGACAAGTGGAAGGAAAGAAAGAACAAATGAACCCACGAACAGGTAAGATTTATTTTTTTTGGTTTAGACCATTTTCCTGCAGAGTTTAAATTATATTGGATAATTTATGTTCAAACTTTACTTAGAATATAGAATAATGGCCCAAACTGAAAGAAAATAAATTTAAAAAACCCTAAACCATGAACTTCAATCAAATATGTTAATTGAGAAATTACTGCCCAATTACACCCAATACTTTCACATTGATTTTGACATAAGATACAAACAGATCAGTTTAGAACTGAACTGCAAGAGTACTTATGCAAATAATTTGATTATAGTGGTGAAGGCTTTTGTAGAACCAACCACACCTTTGAGAGAACTGATAACAGAGAAATGGTGTACAGTGTACCATGAAGTCTTCAAACAAAACACCTTAAGTTTAAATTGAGTTTTCCTTCTCCTACACTGGCTGCCATCCAAGGCAAGATATCCTAGTCTGCTCTACTATTTAACATATAGCTGGATGAAGATGAGTTAATGCCTTTACCAGGGACATCAGTACCAGCTGAAAGAAACAGAACTAGCAAGAATTTGAACTCAGCTTGTCATTTCTAATTACTGTACAAATAATTATACTACCTGCACACCCAATATATATATATATATATATGTATATATATATATATGCTTAGCCTTGTAAACAACTGTTTAGGAAGGGATTCCATGTTTATTGTTGTTCTGCTACTATCCAGTATGATCCACACAACCATTCTGGCTTTGTGGTTTATTTCAGGCACATAATCTGTTCATATTTAAAGAATCCCTGTATCTCTTCCTTTTTCCTTTGCTAAACATTAAAGGTCTCTTTGACATTTATTCATTGGTCTGTAAACCAGCACATCCGTTTCTACTTCTTTTCATCAATATTGGACTGATTCCTCAGAGTCTCTTTAGCATTTTGAAAGAGCATATGATGTTCTTCTATACACTTATACCAGTTTTATTCAGCTTCCTCAGAAATATATTGAATGCTAATATAAAATAAGAAATTCTGATATAAATCTCATGAGAAATAAAAATATTAAAGCATTTTTAATACAAAGAAAGAAAGAAAACCACATTGATTGTTATGAAGTATTTCAACATCCTTATTCCTATTACATATTTTACAGTTATATATATATATATATAGTCGCATGAATGCAAAGAAAGATACACTCGCACACACATAAACAGTGCACATTTTATGCATTAAAACCAGCTTTATGAGCATACAACTTAGATAATTCAGTGAGTTACTGCCTTTTTTTGTTAAAATTGAATCACTAATAGTATAAGATCCAGATGCAAACCAATTTAGTTCAAATATTTAATGAAATAAAATCATGAAAACAGTAAAAATTTATAGTAAATATCAGAGTTGAAGTGTAGTTTTTGTGAATCTCCACAAATATGACTACAACTGCTAAACAAGTAATTTAGAACTGGAAATGGTTTCTTGTTATATAAGCTTCCCTGTGGAAAACTTAGGGAAAAGGAAACCGTAATTGTTGAAGTGGAAAGTTAAGTTTCCTCTAAAATTGTCTTTCTAAAACAACTTTTTGTAACTATTAAAATTAGATTTATTTTAATTTTAACAATGGAAGTGATGGTGACAAAAGCACATCAAAAATTAAATATATTCAGAAAATCATTGTGAAAATTTTTGCTACATAAAGAAATGTTATTTTTCCATGTAGTTCTTCTTTTAAGAAAATTTATATCCAATTTTATGATGTGATTACATTTTCGTCAGTTGTTTAATTAACTGAAGTATCTCTATAGAAGTCTAACTTTTTAAAAATTGATGACAAGAAAACACTTATTCCTAGTGACTGAGAGTACAGAAAAATTCTTTTAAATACACAATACAGCCAACTTTTAAAGGCATTGAAAAAGTTGCAATAAAAAGTTACTATCAACCCAGTACAACTTATTTTTAAACTATAAATGATGCTGAAAACAATAAATTATAAGCATTTATTATTCATTGGTTAAAGATATATCATTCTTTAAGAAGTTGTTTCATGATATGTTCAGTGTTCAAAATATGATGCAATAAATGCCACTTGGAATTGGAAGAATGAAAAATAAGCAAAGGATGAAAAACTGGAAAACAAAACTAATGACAAACTTTTTAAACATGATGCATACACACACGTGTTCACCAACTTATATATAGAAAATGGAAAATACTATTTAGTAATTATTTGGTCACGAATCATTTTGACACAATTGAAATTTCAAAATAACAAATAATGTTCTGTTTTTTTCAAAAGTTTCAGTATAGAATTAAAAGTGAATATTTTTCAATAGTGGAAACATTTTTTTTTATATAGTTTTCATCATCAATACATATAATGATAATTTGCAGTTTCACATAGTCGGGAGATTGAATTTGGCACTGTTACAATTTCCTTACAAATTAAACATCTCTCTAGGTTTTCATAACATAGGTAGATACCTAGGTTCAGAAATAGAATTTATAAAATAAATTTTATAGATAAAGAATGCTGCTTAAAGCATATATATTACTAGGTTGATGAAACTGTTTCTAGCAATTGGGACAAAATCTTTTATTTATACAAATTTATAGCATCATTATTTAATCATCAAAGCAACTCTTTGAATTTTTATAATCTTATGCCATCTTTCAGGTAAATTGTGTCTTCCACCAGAACAGGAAAAATTCAGTTTTGATTTAATGAATTCTTTGATGAAATTTTCAATATCTTCAACTTTTTGGAACAACTGACCAGACAGTGTTATATGGAGCAAGACAAGTGACAGTCTGACAATAACTGGTTTGAAAAATGTGCTATATGTGAAGGAATGTTTTAACCCAGAAATATAATGTTGGACAGTGTTATACAGTAAAATCATCAGCCACTTTTCTTGGTCTTTTCTCTATCAATTCATTATTAAATAGAACCACTTGCTCACTGGAACATTGTGCAGGAATAATTGGTCCAGGTTCTAACAAATTCCTTTTTAATTCGATCATGAAAACTATTTTGCTTTTAGATTTTCTTTAGATTGAAATGTTGAAGGCTGCCTTATATCTAACAAGAACAACTACCACTACTACTACTACTACTACTACTACTCTTCTCCTTCTTCTTCTTGCCATGTCCCTTCAGATGACCATGGCTCACCATAACTTTCTATCTCCTGTGGCTCTTAATAGTTTTTCTCCCTTTGTTAAGGTCCTGACCTCAGCCATCCACACAAGGTTGTCAGCTAGGTGGCTTGCTGACCTCTCCTATCCCTATTGCCAACAATATGATTCAAGAGGGTTAAGTTTTCCAAGAGCTTCTTCCTCATTATGTTTCCAAGCAATTTCAAAACTTACTTGTTGCTTGGAACTTTTAGTATCCTTCTGTTGAACCAAATTTCTGTTAATAATAGACAATTTCTCCTCATCTGTGGAGAGATTGTCCATTATTCACATTCATATAAGAGGATGGATATTACATAGCAATCCAACACTCTTTTCTTTGTTTCTAACAAAATTTACTTTTTTTCTGTATCAATCAATAAAAGGAATAAAATTATTCTATTTCCTTCAGTTATATTTGAATGTAAAGTATTTTCTGTTAATAATTAAATTCTAATTGATGAGAAATTAACTAAAAATGTTAATGTTTCTAATGTTTTCCACCAATGTAAATAAAAATGGTAAGAGGCCCTGAGGAGGAAGGAAGTTGACTGAAAGATTACAGCAAAGACAACATCTAAGTGTAACACCTTGTTTACTTAAGGAAACCAATAAAAGAAATGATTGGATATTGTGTTTTCCTGGATAGATTACTTTCTTCAAACTTCAATGATTGCAAATTAAAAAGATTAAGTACTTTGAAGAGATAATACAAGAAAAGAATTAAGTCAACACTAACGATTATTAAAACTTATTTTCCAACAGAAGCAACGCTTTTTAGGCAAGATAAAATATCAAAAATTAATAAAAATAAGTAAACATTAATTAATAAATTCATAATCAACATGATCCCTTAAAGAAAATTCTGGTCAAAAACACAAGAATTCTTTATAAACCAAATTTTCAGAAACATCTTACTATTTGAGAAGCCCTATATATCAAACAATTCTCTCCTACCATCAAACTTACATCATATAATAGTGGAAATGGAGTGTTATGAGTTTTTTTTTTTAAATAGAAAGATGCTTATGTGAATTCCAGTCACACATGGCATGTGTTAGCTTGGAATGAATGCTCCCTTTCCAAAAACTAACATAAACATAATTTACAATGTAGCAGTCAAAACATAAGGGAAAAAATAACACCAGCGACAAAACACCCTTGAAAATGGCTATAGAAGTGACCGAAAGCAATTGGGGTAATAAAAATTATGGACAATTTTTATATTCCTCAACTCTTATAAAACAGTAAAATGTTAGGATGCTGGAAAAACTTAATAAAAATGAATTTGTTGGCCTTATTCAATGAAAGTTTATTTAAAATGCATATATTTAAATACATTGCAATAAAATTCTATTGATAGGAATTGAAATAGAAGTGTTGCTTGTCACACAGTCAAATTAAGACAAAATTCAAAGTTATGCCAAATACAAAAATGTTTTATTCTTTGTTAGGTTAGCTTTGGTAACAAACTGAATAGCTAGAATGAATAGAGAAAAACAAGTCTTTAATATAGTCAAATGTAGATAACAAAGGTGGACTCTCAAGGGAGTATTTTGTGAAATGATTTATCTCCTTAATGAGCAGAAATGAAAAGTAATGTGTTCCAGTTCACTGGTTGACTAAAACGTTGTTTCAATGCACTGATGTAGTAGAAATCAAGTTACTTGGTGTGAATTTTTTAACAGTAAAATAAAAAGCGGTTTCTCTTAACATTTCAAATAAGTTGTCAATTAATTAAACAACTTGTATCTTCTCTTATAGGCCATGTTCCCTCATACTGTTGGCTATTGTGGCTCTCTACAACTTCCCATTCTTTGTAGTTCTTAAAAATATTTGTCTCTAAAGATCCCTTCCAGTTCTGCCATCTATTTATACAATCATTAGATAGATTACTCACTGTTTCCTTTGGCCTCTCTTGCCTTTGAAATGATCTGTGAGTGTCATATTTACCAAAATGTCTTTTCTCATTATGTAACACAAATTTCAAATGTCTCCTCCTGGTTCTGGTTTTAAATCTCCTTTTTGTTTTATCTTTTCTTAAAACTTCCTCATTGCCCACGTGCTCCATCTATTGTATTCTCAGCAGCATCCTTCTGTAGAAGCATATTTCTCTTGCCACCTCTTCATCTGTAAACACAACCTATATACTTGAAATTTAACAAGTACCTGTTTTGTTATTTCTCTTCAATGTAAGAAATTGAAATTTACTGGTTTCATCATTAAAAGTTACTTATAAAAATATCCCAAAACTTTGACTAAAAATATTTGTCAACATACAAGCTTCTGAATTAATTGCAATTTTTCTACATTTTATTTGTAGTCCTCTTTTAGAATTTCCTCTGGTTCTTCACCCTTCAAGTTCTAACATATTTCACATCATGCTTTACCCATCACCTCAAAATTGTCTTTTGTAAACTTTGCAAAACATTGTGGACATGTAATTTCCCCAAATGCAAAATCCATTCCCTCATTTATGCTGCATGTTTTCTGAGATGAAATACAAAAAGGAACCAAGATAACAAATGCAATAAACAGATCTCACAACTTATTATGTGCACTGTATTTACCATTTTATGTGTTGTCATTTGTGATGATGAAATTAAGTCTGACAAAATGAAATCATATCAATTATACAATTTATAATGATACAAACACTTGTATTCAATATTTCTCTTGTGTGTACATACATTATATACATGCATGTGTATGTAAATGATGTATGCCTGTATAAAAACAAACATACAGGAATAGGATTATAACTGTGAAGAGTTCATTCCATGTAATGCCTGCACCAGTATTAGTAAAAGTAGTGCAGGCTAAATTTTTTAAAATTCTTGGCTTACCAATAAACTATGTTTCATGTTGCTCTGACTCAAATTTCCTTATTGAGCCTGTTCATTACAGTAAGTAAATATTTGTGTATATAAATATTGTGTGTGTATATGTATTCACTATACACAAATAATTATAAATAAATAATATGTATAAATAAGTGTTGTCATCATCATATGTAAATAAATAGTACATGTATCTGCATGTGTTTTATTGATGTAGAAATAATCAAGTGGATGAAGTATGTGTTTGTGTGTACAGATATAGGGAAAGTGCATATATTTACACAAAGGTTCAGTGCAAACAGGCATCATTCCACAGAGATGTACACATGTTCCTTTTGTTCAATTTTAAAGGAGTTGGGTTGTGTCTTTGAGACTCAATGGTCATTTGTGAGAATTGCAGTATACATTGAAATGTACAGTCATGATAGATGTAATACAATGTTTAATAAATTAAAAATTTCAAATACAAAGTGTCCACTAAAATAGCATTTCATGTAGTAAAAATGTGTCAGATTGGGGATAAATCCATTAGTTCTTATATATATATAGTACAGGTAATAAATCTGTTGGTATATAATCTAAGTGGATCCTAGTAATATCAAATATTAAAACTGATCCACAAAAATATTTATCTCTTTTATCTGCTGCTTCTGCCAGAAGGAATGATAGTTGCCTTTGCTCAATTTCTAAAGATTTTCAACTTTTTGGATTGCATTTCCAAAATTCTTTGATTCAAAACTTTTGTCTGCGTATGCATATTATTTGTATGACAGATATGACACATTAATATTTGTATACATATTTATCCACTTATATAGGGTTTATAATCTTATATATAGGATTATAAAGTCTTTCCAGATATTTCATGAGTTTTGAATCAAAGAATTTGGAAAAGACAATCCAAAAAGTTGAAAATCTTTAGAAATTGAGCAAAGGCAACTATCATTCCTTCTGGCAGAAACAGCAGATAAAAAAGATTGGCATGAAGTACCTGTTACTTGCAGTTAAAAAAAAAACAAGAAATGACTCTGTACTGATTCCAAGTATTGTAGATGCCATTGAGGAAGGACAGAAGCTCCAGAAGACAAAGACAAAGATGTATTAGAATGGCCAAAATTGAACAAGACCTCAGTTCACTGTAATGAATGATCAATCAAAGAAAAAGTAAAAGGTCAAAAAATCATCACAGATCTAAATGGGTCTTCTCAGACTTTCATGTGGCACTTAACTGACCACTGTATGTCAAATACATCTTCACTGTCTGAACATTCTATCTGGCTTTTCTCAGTTCTGGTTAACCTTCAGCTGAATAAGTAGAAATGGCCAAAATAATATCTGTCAGTTTGTAGTATTTCATACTAAAATGGTAAACAAAAAAATGTAATAAATTTTCGTTTTTTAGTGGTTATATATATATATATATATATATATATATATATATATATATATATACAATTTGATTTCATTAACAGGTATAAAGAATGAGTGAAAGTTGTCTGTTTAAAATCAAAGATTACAGAGCAGGATAGATACACCTAGATACATGCTCTCTGTTACTTACAGTGTTTATGCAATAAGACTGCTTGTTTATTGTTTGTCACAAACCAACAAATAAGAGATTTATATTTTCATGTTTGCCTCTAAAAATGACAATATATGCTTGGTGTTTCATAATTGATGTGGCAAACAGAGTTCAACTGTTTTTTAAATATATCTCCTGCACAAAATGACATCTCTAACAAATTCTTCCTGGCTTTAAGAAGAAATGCTAGAATTTTTTCCTTCTATTTTCTGTAAAATGAAATATCTTTGCATAAATAACATGAAAAAATTCACAATAAAAAAAAAACATTTACAAATATTTTAATTGAAAGAACAATTTGAGCTGATAATGAAGCTATAAAATTGCAATCTGTTTTATCTCATTGAGTTTGACATCCATCTTTTTCTCAATCCAAAACATATTTATTACTCAACAAATTTCATGAAAAAATTTATAATTCTAATGAAATTTTGTGTATTTTTTGTTGTACAAATTTTGAACAATTGAGACATTTGAAGAATTATTTTGATATAGTTTAATGACTCAAGTATTATAGCACTTCTACAGCCAGCTGGAATGGTCAGCAAATTTCTCTTGCAAGCCAATGATAATGTCTTATACAAGAATTGTGCCAATAAATATCTATTATAACACATTAAAAAAATCTGAAACAATTACAGTTACAAAAAGTAAAAGAAATGTATTTCTGCAATTCTGGCAATAAAATGTAATTAACTATAATGAAGCAGTTGTAAATGAAGTAATGCCATCTATAAATAAAAATCATATACACTTATTAAACTGAGCATTCTCTTGTTTGACAGAAACTAAAACTAATGCTATTCATATGTAAGTAAAAGTTACTTGAATAGGAAAGACTATTGTGTTTAGTTATACGTTTCCAACCAGAATTACAAATCACTGAGGATTTCAAGACTTAAAATGAGGTAAACTGAGGTAATAATTTCTAGAATAAGTAAGCAAAATTTGAAATTTGTCTGCATCGATATAAAAAAGAAAAACGAATGATAAATTGGTTGCAAATTTTATGTTAATGTATTGTCTTGCATGTTAGTTTCTTTCTCAGCATATTCAAATATTCATTGGTCAAGCCCTTAATATAGCAAAACTTTCTTTTTTTTACTAACTGTTCACCCAATACAAGGCTCATGAGCCACTGGAGGTAGAGGGTTACTAAATAAGGTTGCAGTATGGACATAAGAAAGGGAAGTAAGTGCAGATTATGAGATAATGTAGGAGAGATAGCGGTTGACCTTAAACTTGTAGAGATTAAGATTGTAGTGTTTGGGAAAGCATCCTCTGAGAAGTTCCACAAAGTAGCAGTTCTTAGGAAGAATCTGTCAGCATGGAATTTTCTAAGTAAGATGGTGTGTGTGTGTGTGTGTGTGTGTGTGTGTGTGTGTGTGTGTGTGTGTGTGTGTGTGTGTGTGATACTGGGATTTAGCTGTAAAGGTCTGAACTGGTAGAACTAGGGAATATAGCTTGTTACAATATTTTCCATGGAAATAGCAATAGAATATAATAAGCTTGTGATATTGTATCTATGGGAAAGAGGTCATAAGCTGGAAAATAATTCATCACTGACAAGTACACGTAAATGCTTTTGAAGGCTGGAAAGAGAGGATTGGGAAAATCCAGCCCAGGTATGGCAGCAATACTCCATTTTAGGTCCAATCTGATTCTTGTAGAGATAGATCATGTCAGCTGGAATCAGACACTTTCTACAGAAGTATAAGTAGCAGGCAATTTTTGCAACATCTTTTACAATGGGTCATATATGTACACACACACACACACACACACTTTATATATATATATATATATATATATATATATATATATATATATATATATATATATGTATATATATATATATATATATAAAATGTGTGTTCCATGATAACCTAATAAATGAATGCATGCACACCATTTAACAGACAGTGAAAATTATTTACTGAACTCTAGAAGATTCACAATCACGAAATTCACGCAACAATATTGGTTACGCATGACATATTTTTGTGATTTGCTTTGGGTAGACAATTGGCTTCATTTGATTTTTAAAAATAGATATACATGATGTCTCAAAGATAAAGAATATAAAAATTGTTTTTTACTGGAAATACTTAACACATCCTTTAGAATCCAATCATTATCATTTGTGCATAAATAGATGTTTAAAAATACATCTATATAAATATGTATGCATATGGACATGAATTTAAATAAACAGAATCATCATGGCCTGAAGATTATATTTAAGCATGAAACACCATTGCCATTGGGTGTTGACCTCAATGTCCACTTATGTATATATATAATGAGAGATTAGCAGGAAATATACTTTATAGACAAATATTGAAATAATTTTTATTTATGCAACAGTTTTTCATAGTATAACGTGCATACCAAATTTGAAAAATGTGTGAATAAAGGAAAGACAAGATGTTCATATAATGTTAAAAATGAGCAGAAGTATGCTTTGAAAGGCCTTGATCACTAACACATGTTTATTTCTTAGATTTAAACATATGCTCTCTTACATGTAAACAAAAGTAAAGCAAAAATTATCCTTGTCTCACTTTTAAAGAAACCTGCATCAATATATCGAAAATTTCAAAAACAAATACATCCTCCATTTTTTTTAGCAAGATGACATAACACTAAATTCCCTTTGTAGATTTTAATTTATTTGAATATCAATTACTTTTACTCCCACCTTATACAAAAAGAAACTAGAAACTCAAACTCTTGCCTCTTTAACTGCGTATACAAAATTACCATAATGATAAATGTTATAAACAGTTCTACTAATCTTATAGTTCTATACATTATTTCTAAAAGAATTAGATAACATTAAACAAACTCATATGAACAACAAATTTTATAACTATATTGATAACAAATAAAAATTATTTTAAATAAAGTTAACTGGAATAATAATAATCCATGCAACAATACTAAAAAAACAGTAATGCAATAAACTTATTTTATTGTAACTAGATGCACTTTAATTATAAACAGAAGATCACTATTAAGAATATCATGTGTAGGAATGTCTTCTATTGAGATAAATAAATGTCCAATTAATTATCTATTATCAAAAGTTAAAAACATCAAATTTCATCGTCAATAATAATATTAGTCCTTAAAAATTTTTACTAAACCAAAGTAATATACAAATGCTTATGTCTGATATGAATTTGGAACTTCAAACAAAATTTTGTTTATGTTCATTATACCAAATAATATATATATATATATATATATATATATATACATAATTGTAGACAATTTTCTAATTCAAATGTAAAAGTTGATCATCTCGGAAAAATAAATTATAAATGAATATAATTTTGAGAAAATCTGCAGATTGTGTGTGACACCAACAATGACCTGATTTTTCAGTTTGGTTTCTTTGTCATTGGCTGGTTAACAGAATTTTATAACATCTCAAGAAGTTTAGTTAAAGGCTAATGGAAGACATTTATTTATTTTTCTGTTTTGGGCCATTTTTCTGGTGAAAATTTAAATATGAATTGTCCAGTGTTTGATTAATTTTGGTTTTCATAAGCCATTACCAGATAGTTTTTGTTTTTGTGCTATGTCAGTTTTATTGTTTTTCAAATATTGTGTTTTTATGTATCATGTCAGTTTTTTTAAAACTATCATATCTTTACATGTCAGTTCATGATATATCATTTTAAATTGTAACTGGTAAAGTATCAGAGACAATAGTTACACCTCAACTTGTCAGTAAGACACTCCACTTGAACAAAAAGTACTGCTTCTGAAGAAATCAGAGGTGGAGATGCATCTGAAGTTTGCTAAGGAATATTTATGTAAGCCAGATGCTTAATGGAACAATCTTTGATCTAATGAAATCAAGATAGTTATTTGGTCTCAATTCATATCAAGTTTGGAGAAAGAAAGAAGAATTTGTACCAGAAAAGACTGTCACAACTATGAAGCATGGGTGCAGCAATGTACTTGTATGGGGTTGGTTTTTATCACATGGTACAGGACAACTTCAAATGATGGAAACAAAGAATGAATAGAACCATGTATTTAGATACATTAAACAAAAACCTCTGTCTATCTGTCATAGACTTAAAAATGAATCCAAATTTGATGTTTCAGCAAAAGACAATACTCCCAAACTTTCTTGGTAGGTTAAGATACTGCATATTGAAATTTGAGAATGTTAATCAATGAACATCAAAGCCATGCTTACCATGTGACAGCTATGTTGGGTTGACCACATTATTTGCATGTCTGGGAACTGACTCCAGCAATTTGTGAATTGTAGTCAGGCTGTTGATTGTCAATATAAATGATATAGGGACAACTTCAGAGCCATGTTGAAAGCCTGTAGTATTTTCACGAGCTAATTAGAAAAGTTGATTGGTGATCAAGCCAATTGGTGATGTGTCTACATGGATGCTGTTCAAACCAAAGAAGCAAGATTGACTCAGTAGGCAGAGAAATTCTGTCAAAGATGTGTCACCCAAAATCCTTTCTCCCCCGTCATTTGAGATCCTTTCATATGCCCTACCTCTGGAAAAGTGTGCTGTTCCGATGTTAGTCTAATCAGCACACAAAAATCTATTGACCCCTAGGGGAACTGGTCAACTTTTTCTGAAATGACAGTCTAAAGTAGCTAATATGTGTCCTAACCATACCACCAATGCAAACTAACTGGAGTTTAATAGGCTGATTTTCTTATTTTTAAAGTGTCTCAGTAAGTTCCATGAGCTGGACCTAATTAAATGTTTTTGTCTATGCTTCTCAGACTAATAATATTTGAAGGAACTGAAGATCTTTGATGAAGCTTAGTCCAAGATCCCAACATAAGAGTGTTTGAGTCTTGGAGCTATTTATAGGAATTGACTGGAGGCTGTCATTGCAAATAAAGGCTATTCCATGTTATATTTGATTCTGTTTCTATTGCTTATGGAATACATTCTTAATTCAACTTTTTGAAATACATGCTTGATAATTTTATGTAAATATATTTGTTGAAATTTATACTCAAATAAAGAGAAAATGCTGTATGTGTAAAAGTAACTATTAGATGGGCCAGTGGATAAAAGCATTGGTTGAAGTAATCTAGTGGCTTGACTGAAAGAGTTGTGAGATGAAATGTGAACAAAAATTTGGAGTGTTGAGTTATTAAAGGGAAATAGCTGAAACTGAGGTATTCAGAAAAGGCTTGGCATGTGGAACCAGAACAAGGTACCCTGGTGGACAAAATAAATGGTTTGGTTTCAAATTCCAACATATATCAACTGAAGAAGGCTGGAGTGTACAACAGCCAAAACATGAATATGATGATGAATATGAGTACAGCAGTCCAAATAGTGTAAGTAGATTTTTTTTGTATTATGATATATATACTGAATATATATTTCCTCCACTAGATGTATTAAAATGTAGATAAATATAAAAAGCAATTTTTACATATCAGACAATGTTCATGAAAAGATTATCTTCATAAAACATATTGTAGAATTTATGTAAATTACAACATATACGATATATTCATCTGCTTATTCATGTGAATATTAGTATTGGCGTTTGTACATATGTCTATATGTGTGATGCAATGCAAGTAAATACTGTTGATATGGCATATGAACGATTCCCATGTATGCAATAATTTTATTTCTGCAACTTGGCATAACAAAGCAACCACACTTGCATTAAATTATGAATACATTAAACATTAAATGAAAAAAACAGATTTTCCTGTTATCACTTTTAATATTCCAGTATGAAAGATTTCCAGATAGAAATCCCCTCTGTGAGATGTAAAGTGCCTGCCATAAAGTCTGATTGCACCTTTATCATGCCTGTTATCTACTTCTCTTTGGTGACATGATTGCTCAGGGCCCATTGTGACAAATTAAATAAGTCACAGAAAGCTAAGATATCAGCCATGCACACACTTGAATTGATAGATGAATATGAGTGTTTATTCACAAGTTATTAATCAAATTTTTATTTTCATTGAAATCACTTTATATAAACACAAATATTCACATACATACATTTGGGTGCAACATTTTGTCTAGAAACTCGTAGATGCAACATAAAAATGGCTCCAACATTTAACAGAAAATAAACATCTGTCTATATTTCTGAAATGAGGTATTGTAATTATGTGCATTATTTACATTGTTTGGATTGTTGTTTTCATCTTTATTGCCATATTCATGATGTTTTCGCTGTTGTATGCTCCTGCTTTCTCCAGGTGATTGGAATTTCGAACTGAAATATTGGGGTAAAATGTATTACAAAGTGAAAAGTTTTCTTGTGTCGCATTTCATCCTTTAGGACTTCATCAGACTAGTGCAACTAGGCACATGAATGAGGGATGCTGGTAATTTAAAAAAAAAAGTTAAATTTAAAATTCAAATCATCTTTTGTTCATGAACATGTGTAGTTGCATTAACCAAACAAATTTAGTCCGATGAAATCCTAAAGAACAAAACACATCACAAGAAAACTTTGTCATACGTTTTCCCCATATATGGGAGAAAATGATATTTAAATTTTTATATACCAAAACAATGTCAGGAAAAGAAATTTAAAAGATTAAAATTTCAGCATTCCCTCTCCTTTGTGTATATATGTGTAGTTACAGCGATGTAAACATTTAGTCCAATGATTTCCTAAATGACAAAACATGTTACACAAAATATTTTTTCCACTTAGTCATGGATTTTCCTAATATATATATATATATATATATATATATATATATATATATATATATATATATATATATATATATTAGGAAGATCAATATATACACCCCTGAAAAAATAAAATTTGGTCGAGCACTTAAGAAGAAAAGCACAAACTTGTAATCAGTGACTGCTACTGCTGATAAAGCAAAACTCTTCTATGAATCAAGTACTCCGAGTAATTTGGCATGTTTATTCAAAAATAAATACATAAAAATTCACCTTCCTCTCTGCCAGGAGCTGATAGTTCAGGAGAAAAATCTCCAACTGAAGCCAAATCAGTCAGGTTTCAATCCTGGCTAGAGGAATTGAATGTCTAGCCACACTGATGAGCTGTGATACAGCAAAACAGTCTGTCTGTCGATGACAATATATATATATATATATATATATATATATATATATATATATATATATAACACAAACACCAATATCCATATAAAAAAATCAGCTTTCATCCATAGACAAATACTAAAACTAATAAAAGGACACACATTCATCTATCTATCTCTCTATCTGTATAATATATATCTTTCACAAATTTTGAAATTACCAGTATCTTTCATTTCATGTGCATGTGTAGATGTGGCAACATCAATAAAATATATAAAATTGTACAATATATGTATATATATATATATATATATATATATATATATATATATATATATATATTATAATGTAATTGGAATGTTTACTCGTGTTTAAGCAAATTTAATATTTAAAAATAAATTCCATGTTGATAGAATATTTCTTTGTATTGTTAAAAACTTGATAAAGTGAAATGTATTTAAACACTTCTGTGTATATTTCTGAGATGAGGTATTATGTACATTATTTACATTATTTGGACTATTGTCCTCATCTTTGTCACCATATTTATTACCTTCCATGTTTTTGGTATATCGGGTCTGTACCGATCCTTCAGTATCTGTCTATATTTCTGAGATGAGGTATATGGCGACAAAGATGAGGACAATAGTCTGAATAATGTAAATAATGTATTTAAACACTTCTTAAATTTTACTTCTATTATGCAAAATATTATTTAAAGTTAATCTAATAACTGATAGAATAACCTTTACTTCCCAGCAATAATTTCCTATAAGAAACCACAAGATGCCTATATATATTTAGAGATAGCATTTTTTACTTGCTCAAATTTTAGACATAAATCAGCCATTATTCTTTAAGTTTTAGCCACCTACTATAAACAATCAATAACATTCAAGTCTAAAAACTGAAGTTTCCCATCCATAACTTGAATGTCATTTTCAGAAGAAAGATGCTGTCACAATATCCAACCAGATAACAGGCTACTCACAGCATGTGTCAAATCATTTGCCTTCAATTCAATATACCATTGTCATCTGTTTTTCCAGCTTTTAGCATTAACAAATTCTTAAAGCTAAAAAGGAACTCAAAAGATAGCTGATCTCATACAATATTTAAAAGTGAAAAATGCAGTAAAAATCATGCACATCCCCCTTCCTGAACCTGATTTGGATTTTTAGAGTTCAAAAGCTTAAAGTAAAATAAAAACTTCTCCCAGGATCTCTCTCATCCTTCCCTACTCTCAAATCTCCTTTTCCTTCTCTTGCAATCTTTCTCATCTGAAACAGACAAAAATCACTGAATCCTATTTTCAGTTGAACTTTAGAGCTTTTCTTCCTTCCCATAATTTGTCACTTTCCCTGGTCTGCAGCAATATCTTTCTATAAAAGAAATCACCTGTTGCCACTTCTTCTCCCTCAACATGAGGCAAGCAACATTCCATTTTCTCTTCTTCCTTCATTCAAAATACAGTTTTGATACCAGATCTAAGTTGAATTTGCTTTAGTCCAAAACAAAACATTGGAAACAATTTCCAGTATCCAGCTCAGATGTTCTTGACAAACTCCTGTAGATGTTTTTCATTGATGAAACCAATCGCACACGGTGAGCTGTACGTCCTTAGAGCTTAATAGATTACAGATGCTTTCAGACAGTTTCCATGGATATGTTGGCATGGGAAAACCTTGCTTGAAGCTAGATAGTAACAGGATTCTCAGGTTTATTTTGAATGGCCTGCTCAATTTTGGCATGGGTTGATGGAATCCATGTGCTCACCAATGGAGGATTGCAACTAACCTTGAGATAACTATTCTTCAGAGGGATTTCATTCAGTTTAGTTTCACTTCATTGGCTTTGAGCATTGAATCCCTGATTTAATTATTTTGAATTATTACCATGTATCATCTCTATTTTTAACAATTAATTTTAATTTGAAAATCTAAATACCTTTGACATGTCATTGATGGATTGATTTGTTTTTTATGGCTTACCAACATCTTGCGAGTTATTTAAAGCTGAAACAAATTTTAGAATATAAGAATAATTTCTTTTTCTTCTTGCATTAACCATTTTTGAGAAAAATAATGATTTTTCCAGATACAAGTTCTACTATTTAACCTATAGATGGGAGTAGGAAATGGATTCATTCCTTTCCCAAGAGTATTTGCATGTAAATGAATGTATAAACCCAACTGGAATTTTAATTTGACTCTTCAATTTCTCATTCCTAGTTCCTCATTCAGCGTCCATTACATCATCCACAAAACGTCCACTTTGGCCATGATGTAAAGCAGTATAATAATTGCTGCAACAGGTATGTATAGTTACTTTCCTTCAAAACCTTTAATGAACATAGGTTATATATTAACATTTATCAAAATGTTAGAACCTTAGAGAAATCATTTTCATCTTTCCTATGCCATGTCCCTTTGGGGATCATGGCTCTCCACAACTTCTGATCCATTCTTCTTGAAGAAACATTTAACCCTGTTTGTCTCTGCTCTATCATCCATCCATCCATCCAAATTCATTTGATAGATTCATTGCCATTTTCTTCTGCCCCTTCAATATGTCCTCTAATGAAGCATTTAAAAAACATGCATGTGCTATTCAGATATTTTTGATTGCTATAGTAAGTAGATGTAAATATATTACAATGATAAATAGATATAAATATATGGCTACAGTGTGATTGTTTTCATAACTATACTATGAATATTAACGAATCTAGTCTATTGACTTTGGGTCAAAATTCTTATCTGGTGCATTTAAAAGGATCAGTAATTCAATAACAAGATATTCACCACTTGTTCTCTGCATGCATATATATATATATATGTGTGTGTGTGTGTGTGTGTGTGTGTGTGTGTATATATATATATATATATATATATGTATATATATATATATATATATATATATATATAATCTCCACATTCAGATATCTTTCTCTGACTCTTTCACTTTTTATACTTTTATTCAACAATCTCATAAGTCTTCTATATGCAATGGTATATTGAATATCAAAATGCAAATCAAATATTTCTATTTGATTTATGCAGCTGCCTAGACATGAAAGAAATAGACAAACGCTATATTCATTTCTTGTTTTATTTCTTGTTTTTTTTTCTTCCTTCATTCTTATTTTCATTCTTTTTCTTTCAATTCTAATTTCATTCGTTTTAGCACTTTTTTCTTCTGCTGCTTATTGCTTCTTTGTGAATCTTTCATGTATTTTTATTAACTCAAACTTTCTTTTAATTCCTTTTCATTCTTTCTTTTCTTTTGCCTTGACTAATTTCTTGTTTCTTTATTGAATATTGTCAACTTGTCTTTCATTCCTCATCTTATTCTTTGTGCAATTCTACATCTTTCCTTCATGTTTTCTCTCTTCAGTATTTTCTTTTTTTAATTTCCTTCATTTGAAAATTCATTAAATTTCTTTCTCATCTTCATTGTCTTTATAGCAACCATTTTTTCAGTTTTTTTTTCATGTCTTTTATGTTCCTTGCTTTCTACATTTGTCTAGGATTCCTTTATTTTCTTCTTTTGTCATTCTTTCCTTTTGCCTTTTTACCAGTTGGACGTCATTTTCTAGAATTCACTTCCTGTAATAATTCACACACTTTGAAAATATTTTCCATGAGGGAGGGTGCTAAAAAAGTCCTTGTCTAGACAAAAGGGAATTTTAAAAAAAGTCATGTCTGATTATTTGGTCAGATTTCTGGAAATGGATAATGCCAATACCTTTTTAACATGCCATCATACAAAATTATATCATTTATATATCTATATCTTTCCTTGATATGTCCTGTGAGTGACAAATGTTTACAAGCCTTCTTTCATTATTATGTGTCCCTGAAATTTCAGCTGACTCTTTCTGATTCTAAGAATAAGTGACATTTTTATTTCAATTTCTCTTTAAACTTTCTTGTTGCTTAAATATTTTTTTATACTTTTGTCATATTAGTAATTATATTGATTTAAAATATTCAATAAGTTTATTTTTTAATAGACTTAACCTATTACTAATGGGGTACTGTTAAAGTTGTTGTTCCTAAAATCTAACCAGATAACAAACCTTAGAATATTTTTCTTATTTCTTGTTGGTTGGACCAAGGACTTTTATTTTCTTCCTATCGTTTAAAAAAATCTCTGAATTTCACATGGCAACTTTATATTACAATATTAAACATATTGTCATGATGTCTATCCAAGATTTGTGAGCATATTTTTTGGATAGAGTGAAAGCAAAGATACATTAATGACACATCTACTAAAAGTCAACCTTATTTTTTGATCTCATAGTTTTTGAGATTAGAGTTTGTGAGATTAAAGTTCGACATTCTTCATTATTTGAAATTTGTTTTAATCTCATCTTTTTTTCATAATTCATTCAAAAGAATAAATAGTTAATTTTACACTAAATACATTGTCTGGACTGTTGTACTCATCTTTATTTTCCTATTCACAACGTTTCAGCTATTGTATGCTCTGGCCTCCTTCCAGTGATATATGTTGGAAAATCAAAACGAGATGAGGACCACAGTCCGAACAATGCAACAAGTGTAAATAGTTACAATATCTCATCACAGAAACATAGACAGTTAATATTGTTGACATTATATTTAATCCAGGTAACATAAAGAGTCAAAAGTGCTCTTTTAGGAAATATCTTTACGGATTGAAATTTCTTTATTTCAAATTAGCAACTATCCTTTCAGATTTTTGTCATAAGCTTTTAATTATATAAAATTTTCATTTTATAATTACCATAAATTAAAGTAGTAAAATACTGATATAAAACAGGATGTTTTTCAGATTGTAATGCAAACTTCATTTATTATTTGAATGTCTTACAGTTATATGAAATCATTTCAGTAATATGATTTATCCCCATGCACTTTATTTATAAATTTATATACATATGAAATAATATGTTTTATATATGCAGAAATCAATTCAATGGTGTGATTGTATTGACCCTCCAGTAGATAAACTTTAAAATACATATAATTCAATTTCCTTCTTAAATCAGAGCTTTGCAATGTTGCAATAGTCCATCTGGTTCTAAACCATATTGGCAGAGAATTTATTTTCAAAATATGCCTTCTGTCACATTCCTGTTACCAGAAAAACATTATTCTGCTCCAAACTCTGGTCATTGCCCTTCACCTTGGATTCAAATATCAAGTAAAAACAAACGAAAATTTCTGCTTCAACTTTTTTCATTTGTTTTCTCCCAAAATTGAATTATCTGCAAGTCTGAACTTTCAAAATAAACTGTTTCAATCCATAATAAAAAAAAGGCAAAACATTTCAGATTTCCTATTTGTTGTTTTTACTTTATTGTTTTACATCAGTTTTGTCAAAATATTTGCATCAGGAGTTGAAGTTGTTGTGAATCAAAATATCATTAGTTTGGACAGTTTTTTCTTTAATTATAATCCCGTGTACACTAATGTTCACACAGAAGACACATTTTTGTGATGAAGATAGATTAATACTACCGTGTTATAGCAAAGCATAACTACATCTCAGAACCTGGATGCAATCAGTTATAAGTTAAATATAGGAAGAGACTTCACTTGCCTACTAAGAGATGATAAATAGGAGAATTATCTCTATAGTTTGTCTATAAGAACCTTTTGCATGTTTTATTAGAATTCAATAAGTATGATGTGTTTAAGACATAAATGTGGTTATATTGGTGGCAAATAATTTTCTTCAGTTTATTAAGTAAAAATAAAAGAATTTTTTTGTTTTCAGAATTAACTTTATGGAACTATTTCTCTTCTTCAATTTATTCCATCTTTCATGCAACTTAAGAATTCCATCTTACCAGAATTCTTTTATTTTTCTCAACAAAGAATTATACTCATTTCTTTTGCAGTCTTCCTGGAAATTTAATTTTGTTCATAAAAGAATTCTGTAAAGATTGGAATAAATGCTAATCTGGTGAATGCGGTGTATTAATGAAAGCTTCCCAACCAATCTATGACAATTATTATCAATAAAAAGATGTGGCCTGATGTTATCCTGATGGAATATTACACTCTCTAATTCCAGATGCTTTCCATCAATTGCTGCTTTCATTTAGGTGCAGTAATTCATTTAGCAAAGGATTTCCTTTCAATTCCATCAATACAAGGGTAGATTAATGCATCCACAACCTGATCCAGTACTTACTTATTAGCTGAATCTTTATCTGATATATTCATTGTATAATGTTTGATCTATGAGATTAATGTAGAGGTATTGTGTTAAATGGAGTGACAAGGAAAATTTTTTTTAAAATTAGTATCTGATGTGTAAGATAAATGTTTTTATCATTACGATACAAGCTTATTCAAACATGTACATACAGCATCAACTTGTTCAGATTGCCATTTGGTATGGTTAGTAGTGATTCAGTTCACTTACCTTACAATCTTTTGTATTGCTCTAATGTATTCACTTTTCATCACTCATTACAGTTTGTTTCAAAAATATTTTTGATTAAAATGTTGTCAAGATATGCCACTGCAAAATCACAATCTACAAGCATAGTATCTATAGCTTGTTGAAAAATAGCTGGTGCCACCTTTATACCAAAAGGTAGTCAGTTAAACTTATATAATCCTCTGTGCATATTTATGGCCATTAATTCTGAACATTCATTTTTAATCTGAATTTGTAAATGCACTTCAGAAAGATTCAGCCTTGGAAATATTCTTCCACCATTTAACTTTAAAAATATTTCCTCTAGATTGGTTATGTGTAGTTATGTATTTCTAAACAACTGTTTAATCCTGGTGAAAAATCTGCACAAACACAAATTTTATTATTTTTTTCTTTACATATACTGCTGGTGCAAGCTATTTTGAATGGTTAATTTTTTCTATTACACCAATTCTTTTGAGTCTATCCAACACTTTATTGACTTGTTCCAACACTTCAAATGGTATGCTTCATTTCAGATTAAATACTGACATTGAACTTTTTTTACTTGGAAATCCACCTTGAATTTTGAACACTGACCCAATTCATTTGACAGAACATCAGAAAAACTTTTTTTAATTCTTCCTTAAGATTTTTGTTCTAACTTTTTAAATTGGACACATGCCCACTTACGTTTTTCTAATAAACATTTATCAACAAATCCCAAAGTTCAAATAGTTCCATCTAGTTAGTACCAAATAAAGATGTAGCATTTCTTAATACATAAGCTTTGGTTATTACATGCTTATTACAGAATGAGACATTACAAGTCATTTCCCCACCAAAAAACTTCTCACCAGAAACGGAAATCACAACTTTAGTAGTCCTTCTTAATAAAGGCTTTCCAATTTCCTTCCATGTGGTTTCATCAATTATTAAAATATCACTACCAATGTCCGGTAGAATTTATTTATTTTCAAATTCGCAAATTTCCTTTTGTTTTCTGTGATCATTTTTTCAGTTGCAATGCTGTGTATGAATTTCTTTCTGTGAGAATTTTTTCTTGGTTTGGTTTTGCAGTGTGACTTTATATGTCCCTGTTTATGGCACTTGTAACATTGTACATTTTTAAATAGACAGCCTTTTCTAAAATGTAATTTAGCACATCTGAAACAAGGATTTATTCTCCTTTTTGTAGATTTCTCCTTTGCTTGTACCAATGTATATTCTTTTTTTCTGTATTTCTTCAGCATTTTGATTCAGACTCAGAATTGTCTAGCAATCATCTACTATCTTGTGCAGTGTAATATTACTGTTTTGTTCAATTTTCATTAAAATTTTCACTTGTATTTCAGCATCCTTTTTAACTGTTAAACCTTGAGTGAAAATTAACCCTTTGAACATATCTGGAGTTATTTCCTTTATTCTAAACTTTTCACATTCTTTGTTGATGATACCAGCATATGTGATAAAATCTTTGTTCTATTTTTTGGTTAGATTCATGCACCTCCAATGAGCATTAAACAGAGAGATCTTGCTACTAAAGATTTTCGTCAGAATGTGTTCTGTGTCTTCAAACCTGATTTCACCTGCTTTTTTTTCAGTTTTTTGTTGCAGTATTTTTCATAACCTATCAGAGCTATTTTCCTCAACAACAATCTAGTTTTTCTTTCATCTCCCCATCCACAGCATTCCTGACTGAATATTTGATTATATCTATGAAAATACGCAGAAATAGTCAATCCCTCATCAGGATTGTATACAAATTCTGATATGGTGTTTTGGACGGTGTCTGGCATAAGAGATACTGGAAAAAATTTTCTTCAGAATTATATCCAACAACTCCTGTTGCTGTTGTTGTAGTTCTAGCGACTGTTAATTTTGTTCTTGTTGCTGTTTCTGTTGTTGTTTTTAAATTTCAACTATCAAAGCCTAAATTTATTCCATATTTGCAAGAATGTTTTTTCCTATACCCAAGAGGAAATTTTTTTTTCTTCTACACAAGAAAAAATTTTTTTTAAACCAATGTGGTTAAAATTCTTGTCATCACATATATCCGTGTTCCCAAAGCAACAAATATTTTTCTGTACTTGTTCAATCAGTACAAGTTTCCAAAATCCTTGTAACTCCAGTTACAACTCGTATGAGTTCCTGAATCCTTGTTACTGTTATAAGAGTTCTGAATCCTCGTCACAATGGTTATAAATCGCCTGAGTTTTGAATCCTTCATTGCCACTATTATAATGTGCTTTATAGCGCTTATAATATAAGTAATGCTTCAGCAACTTGCTGTGATGCTTGTATTAATTAGTCTGAAGACTGAGTCCAAATGGCTTCTTCTCCTTACCTCTGACCTGGAGTTCTTTATTTATATTTATGGACTAGTCATATAGTCAATGGGGGTGTACCATTTGCTCCATAACACCTTGGGAAATGATTAATATCATTCACTAGAATGATTCAGAATACTTATTAGAAACAAGCCACCTGCACTGAATGCAAATAGAAAATGAATTGCGCAAGTTCACAAAAGTAGAAAGGGACATGAGACAAGGATACATCTTCTCACCAGATTTATTTAATCCATACACTGAAATTATCCTCAGCAAACTACATCTATTATACCAGGATTTATTATTGGTGGACAGAATCTTAATAACATGCAAATGATATTATGTTGATGGCAGACTTAGATGGAAAAAATGAGAACTTCTCGACAAGGCAGCAATGGAAAATGAGAAGGATGGATTAAAGAATAGCGTAAGCAGTTCGAATGCATATTCATCGGTAAGAGAGAAATCCAAACTATGAATTGAAGATGTCAGAATCAAGCAGATGCAGAAGTGTACCTATCAGGGTACTGTAGTAACAGATGACAGATAATACAATAAAAAACAAAGGCACATTGAAATAGTGAAAGATGCTTTCTAGAAGCTAAAGAAGGTATTAAGACATAGGAAATTTCACCAGAAACAGTATTGAACTGCTATATCAGATATTTGCTCCCATATGGTAGTGAGTACTGTACAATTTCCTCACAGATGAAGAAGATACTTGAAGTGGCATAGATCTGGTTCTGCAGTAGGATACTGAGAATACTATGGGCTAAACATGTGAGCAATTAGGAAGTTTTAAGAAATATTGGAAGTAAAAGGACACATACCTAAATCAGAGAGTGTTGAAACTTCTGGGATACATAATAAAGAAAGAGGGCTTAGATAATTTAACACTCACAGGGCATATTGACAACAGGAAGGGCAAAGAGAAATGGCAAGTAACCTGTCTAATGGGTTTGTGAGAATGGATGTCAAAGCAGAGACAAAGAGGGAGGGTAAAGAAGTAAAAGTTGCTTAGACTTACAAGTGACAGGAAATTGTGGACAGTGATGATCATCCACATTTTTTAGAGACATGGCCCATAAAAAGAAAAAGAGTTGCATCCATGTTTGTGTGTGTGTGTGTGTGTGTGTGTGTGTGTGTGTGCATATGAATGACAAAACCCAATACCATTACAGAGTAAATACATTATTCATTAGTAGTAATTATCAGCTCAAATAAAAAAATATCTACCAACAAAATTTGTTAAAATATTCACTAATATTTCATTTGTATTGTGATCATTAGAGAGAGAATTAAGAAAATGTAAAGGAAAACCATTA
The DNA here is from genome assembly GCA_964036315.1 of Acanthosepion esculentum. Classification (NCBI taxonomy): domain Eukaryota; kingdom Metazoa; phylum Mollusca; class Cephalopoda; order Sepiida; family Sepiidae; genus Acanthosepion; species Acanthosepion esculentum. The sequence goes on along the minus strand of OZ038494.1, from coordinate 38,452,482 downwards.
TTAGTAATTCATATATATATATATATATATATATATATATATATATATATATTATTCCAGAAAGGATAAGCCTACATAAAAAATCAGATTGCCACAATATAATTGTATTTTGTTCTACTGAGTATTTAAGTACAAACCAAGATTCCTAATTAACCATTTGAAAGATTTTCTAGAAGACTGATTTTTTTCTTTATAGATTTTGAATTTTTTTTTCTTTATAAATTTTGAATTATTAATTTGTTCAGAAAACAGAGGACAGTTATCTTTTTTTAAATGGTTATTAAGCTGAAATGATATGCTTTTTGTTTTAGATGTCAAGATAATAAGTAAGGATAGAAAAAGAATGTAAGATGATAGAGGAAAAGAAAAGAAAAACAGAAATAGAGGACAAAAGAAAACAAAGATGAAAAAGACAAATAAGAAAAGAGAAAGCAAATGAAGAGAGATACAAACAGATAGAAAGAGAAAATGAGAGAGAGGGAGAGAAGAAAAGCAAAAGAAAGGAAAGTGGATGACAAAAAAGAAATAAGGAAAAAGAAAATTATAAAAATTTTATGTATATATAAGGCAGACAGACAGACAGACAAACTAATTATTTGATAATGAAGCAAATTAAATTTGAGTTATATTTATAAGGCAGAAGATATTAAAAGATAAAGTATTGATAAGTATGACCAGACTAAATTACCTAACCAGAAATATAGTGATATAGATGTATAAATAAAATATTTCCAAAAAGGAGTACATACCTATCTCATAGAGTGTACTTACATAAATAAATTATTATATGGATTGTTAAGCTGAATAAATACAATAAATGCTTTTCTTGCAAAGAGGATTTGCCAGATCAAAATATAAGCCACTTCTGAAAATCTGACCAAATGTCCAAGGATTTTTGTAAATTTGGTCATATAGTAATTGTGAGTTCAATCCCTGCACCAGGTAATACAAATTCAGACTCAGTGGAATCAGAATGAGCAATGACTGAGCAGTATTAAAACTAACAAGAGATTATCCCTAGATATGGACAGTGGATCAAGAACAATCAATTTAGATTAAATGAAGGGTTCAGTTCAAAATTCCCTGAAGGTTATCTGGAAAGTACCTGAAGAAGTCTGGAAGGTACATGACTAAAACATTGTGATAATAACAATAAAGACAAAGACAGTAATCCAAATATAAATTATGTAAAATTATCAAAAGTTTTTAAATCTCTCCTTGTTTAGGCTGAGGACTTTTCAGCATCCCCCTCATAGATATTAAAATATAGTGATTAATAAAAATAAATAGAGAGAAAAATAAAAAGAATAGTTATTTACTGAATAGAAAGAGATAGGTAGTAAAAGTGCTAGCTTGTCTCCATCATTCAGAAGTCCGTCACTAATGGACTTTAATGGCTGTGTTGACAAGGTGATCCTCATTGAAGGCCACATTTGTTTAGGTTAGTTTACTGTTTGCCACACTGTGGCACATGCACTCATCCCTAACCATTCTTCATGTCCTGCCAAGATAGGATATACAAGTTCAGGGTCAGGGACTGAAGTGAGTCCAGGTCTGGACACTGCTTCATATACTGCTTCACTCTCTGCTTTCATTCACTATATCTGGGGGTCTTGAAGGTGTGAATATCACTTGGTCTGTCTCATTCTCTTCCACTGTACAAACATGGGCAGCCCCATCAGAGCCCAAGAGCCATACCATTATTGTTTGTACAATCACTGGAATACAGATGCTGCTTCACCATATCAAGGGAGATATTCACAAGGCTGAATACTTTTGAATATATTGACCAAAAAAGTATTTTCATAACTAAAAGAGTGAAAGGGAAAAGGAGGCAGGCTAAAAACAATCTGATGAACTAATTTATCCTATGTTAGTCAACTGGAAGAATAAAATTTGGAACTTTCAAATTAAGATGCCAAGATTGAAATAAAATCAGAAAATATGCTTCTGTGCATATCGCACATTCTTTCTTTGCTCTTTACTTCATGACTGATGCTAAATCTGCAGTCCCCATAAATAATGAGCAAATAAGTTAATTACTGAAATAATGTTTCCTAATTGTTGTGTTAATTGCAATGATCTTATTATCACTTGATCACTTTCAGTCCAGAACTATAAACATTTGGTAGAAAAATCATTCATTTTGGGTGGTTTGAATAAGAACTGCCACCAACAGTGCAAGTCAGCAGATTTCTTTCTGTAATTGAAGAACCTGATGCCTTTCTTTCTTCAGAAACTGAAGCAAATATTTTTTATTTGATTTGATCATAATGGATGGCTGGATAATTAATCTAATACATTGCTATGAATTATACAGAGCATTCATTATAATGTGTGTTTTTTTTATTATTTACTACCAAAAAAAGAAAAGAAGACAATTTTATTCACTATAAAGGGACATGTTTATATAATAGAAAACAAAGATATTAAAATGAAAGTGACACTGAATATAACATTCAATCATTATATATGGTATAAAATATCAGTTAATATTATCTTTATTGAATATCTGTCTATATCTCTGAGATGAGGTATTATAATTACTTGCATTATTTACATTATTTGGACTGTTATCCTCATCTTCATTGCCATATTCACACTCCGGCCTTCTCCAGGTGAATGGTATTTCAAACTGAACACTTTATTTCATTCACCAGAGTAGATTGTTCTAGTTCCACGTGCCATACCTCTTCCAGATGTCTCAGTTATTCCCCTTTAACTCAATTCTCCAAGTTTTGGTTTACCACTGCTGTGGCCTGGTATTGAACTCACAACACTTTGGGTCTAGCCACTGGATCTAACCAACATCTTTATCCACTGGGCCATGTATCCTCAACTCTTGGCCTCACTATTGACGTTGTTTTTCCAGCTGTTGCATGCCTTTTTGTTAAACTCATTAACTTCTTTGTTGATGATTTTATGGCACATATCCATATCAACTTTATAATGGTTCCTCATCTTATCTGCTTTAATGATTATTTTGTCAGATTTTTTGATCATAGCAACATCCTTTAGCATTTTTTGCTGTAAATCATTGGTAATTATATAATTTCATATAATTAATTCAGCACAAAACATCTGAAGCCATAGAATGGCTTTCCAATATAAACAGGAAAAATGAATCCAATTCGATATTTGTGACTTTTATCCGTCCATCACTGAGAATCTGCTAATGTCAGCTATCAGTCTAGCAATAAATTACTGCCCTATTAGTGATCACAAAATTAATATCATAAAGCAGGCACAAAAATACATACTTTTCCATAATGGTTATTTGTAGACCAAAAAAAGTAACCTAGAATTTAATATACCTATGGGAACATATGATTAAGCGGAGACATGCAGTTTAGTTGGAATTCTATTATTATAGTGTCTTAAATTTATTTTTGACATCAAAACAGCGAATCCTATAGAGATGACGGTGTAATTCTCCTCTGTAAAACTAGTCCATGAAAAATAGACCAATTGAGAAAAGAACTGGAAAAATTTTTTAAAGATCATGAACTAAATATTAACACCACCGCCACCACCAATTCAAAAGTGATCAACTTTCTTGATGTAACCTTAGACCTGAATAATGTTTTTTTATAAATCATACACAAAGGATCGATATAACCATAGATATGTTAATAAACACTCAAACCACCACTATAAAATTCTATATAATTTATGTAAATCTGTCCAAGTTAGATTATTCATAAACTCCAGCAATAAGGAAATATTTGATAAGTCTATAGGTAAATATATACAAGATTTAAAACTAAGCCATCTTCTAAAAATAAATGTAACTACCATAAAAATATGATCTGTCTCTAAAACAGTCAATGTATATTATATTTTTTTTTAAGCTTTTCAACCCAAGCAAGGCAGGATGCCACTAGCACTCAAGGGTTACAGAGAGTGGGAGTGAGAGTAAAGAGGTGTGATGGAGGAAAGGATGAAGAGAAGGACAGGGAATAGGTCAGAGCATCTGGAGATGTCGATTGACATTACATTTGAATAGTTGGAGATTATAGCTATCAGGGAAACAAGTAATAGGAAGGGAATTCCACAGACAGGAGGTGCGAGACATGAAGCTATTGGAGTAGAAGAGATGGCCACATTTAAACATTTTGACAATGAAAGGGTGGGACCGTGATGCCAGCCTAGTAGCACGCTTAAATTCATGCAGTCTGGGAAGCAAAAGTAGCTCGTCAAAGCAGTTACCGTGAAAGTATTTGTAGAAAAGATAGAAGGAGGTGACAGAAAGTCTGTGAGAGAGTGACTATAGATGCCAGATCAGGACCAATCACATTGCATATCCATCTCTGGATTTTGTCAAGGACCTTAAGGCGAACAGCAGGGGCACCAGACCATATATGGTAGCAATATTCCATGCAAGGGCAAATGGTTGATTTATAGCTTTGAAGGATGGACTCAGGCAAGAAAAACTTTCTGGTGTGACACAGGGAACCAACTTTCCTTGCAGTGGATGAAGCAATTGATTCAATGTAATTATTCCATCTCAGGTCAGCGGACAGTGTGGGACCAAGCAATCACAAAGAGGTGCTTTTGTGGAGTTGAGCATCAGACATTCTAATGGATGGCAGGGATACCAAGCAAACATACATTCTGATAATGACGTTAAATTTTATCTTGGTTCCACGGAAAATCCTTGGAATTTTCATTTTTATCCATCATAGAATTATCTTAAATAATTTAAAATACAAAAATATCACTGCTCTCTCCAAATATTTCTGGCAATTAAAGAATGATGGTATTTTACCATCAATCAACTGGGAAATTATATCTACGGCTAAAGGAAATAAATGCAATTTATGTCTTATCAAAAAGCTGGTTATTTTACAACACTTAAATAACTATAACTTATTAAATAATAGAAATGAATTGATAATTACATGTAGGTATAAAAAATAAATATCTGTTGATCTAGATTCATTTTTTCATTTTTATTTTTATTTTATTTTATTTTTTTATTTTATTTCAATTTTTAACTCTTATTTTTAAGTTTTAATTAATTTTTAATTTTTTAATTATTATTTTTAATGCTAATTACAGTCTATTTTTAATATATTACTATTAAATATATATTGATGTTTAATAAGAACAAGTAATCTCCCTTTAATTATATAATTTTATTTTAAAATTAAAAAATGAATATTCCTCACTCAAATATATATATTTTTTATTTTATTTTTTACATACATATGTAAATCTTGCTTATTTTAATTGCCAAATGTAATTTTAAAATTAAAAACTGTAATCCCAGCATAATATATAACTATGCCAAGATTGTGATAACCAGATATATTATAATTAAAAATTATATAACGATCAGTTCATACTCACTACCTGAAGATTGTGTGTCATGCTAGCGAGGAGGAATATGTATATTTCTTAATATATACTCAATAGATCTGTTATATTACATCAAGCACTGTTTTATTAACATCAGCAATATAGGTGTGATAGATTATATATATATATATATATATATATATATATATATATATATATATATACATACACACACATACACACACACTTGACTGTCATGTCATTTGAATTCAAATATGTTAGAAAATAAACAATATTCCTTTGAAAGACTTATATAAATTAGTTTTAACTTCCACTAACTATTGAAAAACAAGTAAACAAAAACTATTATCTATCCATTGTTTCCTTATTTTCACTCCTCCCTTGCTTAAAGCTTATTCTGAAAAAATCAAAGATAAAAATAAATAAAAAGATCTGTAAGAATTTTGCAAAATAAATCAAGCAAAAAGATATTCAAATTTTTCTAGCCAAACTTTGCCTTATTCAGAAATGATTATTCACAAAAATTCAGTCATCTTTTCTAGTTTTTTTGTTTTTTTTTTCCCCTTTTTCTGTTTTCAGCTTTTCTTTTCCTTTTCATTTTGTCAGTTTCTTTCCTTTGTCTTTGTTCTGTATCTGTGCAACCATGTTTGTACATTTGTGCTGGAATACAAGCATTTCATACACTGAAGCAAGTTAATGAAATATTTTGCAGAACAAAGTGAGATTCAGAATCAAACAAAATTGTGGCTTTGCAAAATGGCGGCTGTTATCTGGGAAAATATAGAAGCTTTGTATAAATGGGTCTTTGAACAGTTCCTGATGCTTTTTCCTGATGTATTATTTCAGTGAGAATAATTCAATTGAGTATTTCCTTTGAACATTAGCATCTCTTTTTCTCTTTACTATCAACAAAGTGAATACATGCTCACAATATACATGCAATCATACTAAATCCAAGTTATTCATATTAGGATGATATTGCATATTCTGCAAGTAGTAAGCTAACTGCTCTAGGAAAATGCTTATTAGTTGCCTGAGAAATCAAAGTAGCACAAAATATTTCGAAGAGAACTATTTCTTTGTGAGAACTTTTATTTTGAAGTTTTCGTTATCAACTGTAATTTTCAACCACAACAAAAGATGCAACACTTGATCCTTAACCAGATTATGAGAATCACTAAGATGGATTATGGCAATATACCCCAGTTATTTAAAATAATAGGTTGTGTTTGAAATTCTAGCAAGTTTCCCTAATGAAAATTACAACACATAATGGAAGCTTTATACTACAAAGTTCAAATCATTGGCATAAGAACAATAAAATCAAAAATGAATACAAAACAATCATTGAAATATGTGCTACCATATTTGTCCATATTATCTTTTATGCAACTTAAAAACCTGTAACCAAAGCAACCAGATGAATATTCAGGTTCTAAAAACAGTAAAAGATGCAAAAAGGGTTACTGGTGGTAAAACAAATTATTTTTAATCATAAGGAAAAACTAATTTGAAAGTATAAAACCTTGATTGAAGGAAACATTTGTCATTCAGTGTTTATTAATTGCCACTTTGCCAATTGTATAATGCAAAATGTAAATTACATTTTGAAATTTCATTTTTTAATTGAATATTAAGAAGTTATATTTTTAATTAAATTACTTTTGTAAATATTTTAGTCTAAATGTATTTGATAATTTTGTTACATAAAGCATTTTTCAAGTGAGAAATAAGCAATAAATATAACGTTAACACTATATAGTTATACTATTTTATACTGTGATACATAGGTACACACACATACATGTGCATACACACACAGACTCTCTATTCAATAGTACAAATTTTCTATTGAGCTTTTTGGGGAGCTTCTCTTAATATTGAATTAGTCATTTTAGTTCAGGTGGAAACTTGTCATTTACAATTTTCCACCTGAACTAAAGTGACTAATTTGATAGCAGAAGAAACTCACCAAAAAGCTCAATTCTCTTCCTGTTCTATTTAATAGAATATGCTTGAATGAAGAATTATGGCCTAAATACATGACATTTAAAATATATATTCATTTGTATAACTACCTCTAACCCCTCTCTGTCTGTCTGTCTGTCTGTCTGTCTCTCTCTCTCTCTCTCTCTCTCTCTCTCTCTATATATATATATATATATATATATATATATATATATATATATATATATAGTGTGTATGTGTGTAGATACATGTGAACATACACACAGAGACATGGAGATATATTGGCATGATCTTTTATTGAAAAGTAGACTTGTAGCTGTTGGTTTCACTAACTTGCATGAAAAGAAATTGTTTATTCCAATTGCAATTTCAGCTGAAAGAAATTCAATTGGTTCCTTGAGCTATTTCTTAGCCGTTCACTTCTGTTTAATTAAATCTCCTCATTACTTCTTAATTGGAAGAATTTAAGATACAGTTGTGACCTATTAAATGTTAAATATAGCTTTCTCATTCCACAATCATCTCTTCAGCTTCTCTTGATTCCTCTCTTGATTTCTTTTATTTTGCTCTTTCTTCCATCTTCCTCATCAGTTCTTTTCAATGTTAGGATTGCTTTTCTTCTTTTCTTACTTGAATTACCATTCTGGTTTGAACTTACATCTTGTTTTTTGACTTATTTAAAATTGATGTTTTAAGTCCTGCTTTTAGATATTTTCTAGGTTCTATTGGGTCAGTTAGCACAGATTCTAGTTAAAACAGATGCAGGTTTTTGATAATAAACTAGAAATTCCTTTTACAGGAAAGTTTGAAAATAAAAATATTAAGAAATATTGGGTTTACAATATTTAGCTCTTTATCCCCCAACTAAAAATAATCCTCATATTACATATTGAATGTGAACTTGATTCATTGTAGTTTAATATTTAGTAAATGGTCTTTGTTCTTATATTGTCTCTGCTTGTTTTGCCTTCCTAGTCTTCTCTTTCTGACTGACTTTCTCAGCAAACGACCAGCTGGCAAAAGCCCTGAGTGGGGTTAAAGTTGAGTGGCAAAGATGCTCCAGGCAACAAACAAAAAAAGACTAGAGAGAAAAAATCTTGGATTTTATAGATCAGCACCGGGTGATCATATTCTCGTCAACGGGGTTGACATCTCCATTAAAAGCTTAAATCTCTAGCTGGTTGACTGAAAGGTTGTGGGCTCAATCCCTTGCACTGGGCAGTCCATTTTATTTTTATTTTCTCTTCAACCACATTTTTAGTATAACTTGTAATACTGTAGACTTAAGCTAAAATTGACCTCATTGAACAAATATATACATTCTCAGTACAGATAGAGCATTGCAATTCTATCACTACCCTATCACTCTACCATTGGGAATGGTATGAATCCATCTTTTCTACCCCTCCCCCCACACACAAGCTATGGGGGAAATAGCAGAGCTGATGAAGCTCTCTTGCCTTGAGATGACAACCAATCTAGAAGAAGGAAAAAACCAACACGAAGAAGGTTGGGCTCTATGGTTCTGTATAAAAATATATAATAGATTTTTCTCTGCAAACCAAAGTAGGACTAACAAATGTAGACAGAAAATTAAAAAGAAATAGGAATATGATGAGCGGTTAAATTGATGATTAATGAGAAAAAATGAGAAGTAAATTTTGATTTTGATGTTAAATTAGATTCCTTTGTAGCTGGAAAAGTGACACAAGCACTTTTTTTCCTGAGATCATCCAAGGTTAGTCATTAACCCAGTTATCAAATAATAATGGCAGGTGGGGAGGCCAGGATTATTTATACTTTAGAATATCTATATTATAGCAAAGACATTGATCAAAGCAAAAATACTCTGACTATACTTTAAGATAATATTTATTAATTTATTCATTTGCTTTTATCTGTTTTGATTAAGTGATTGTTAAATGAAATGTAATCGTTTATTCAATTTTTTTTTTTAATATACAGATATATGTATTTGTTTAAAAAAATATACACTGAATATAACAGAAAACCAACTTGAAATGATCATAAAATATAAATGACTAGGTAGACAAATCTGTTTGGAAGCAGTCAGTAGTCATGCTAGCCTGCCCTGACATGTCACCGTGACTGAGTGTTTAAGTATATTGCTCTTATTCAACTACTGATCACACCAGATTATGCACTATCTTCCTGTAACTATGGTCTGCTAAGTAGGCTCTCTGTTAGTCTATCTTGATATATATTGGTATATATTCTCTACTTTATTCTCTGTATATTGGTATATGGCTGAGTGGTTAGAATGTTAAAATTCCAACCATGAGACCCAGTATCAAATCTCACCATTGTTCATTTTTCAGGGTGATTACTTGATATTATTGGTGGCCTGCAAAGATTGCAATAAACAACACTGTTGGGAAGTGCCTGAAAACCACACTATGGTTTGATCCAAATCTTGAGAGTGAAATTGAGTAGACAAAATTGTTTGGAAGCTGTCAGTAGCTGTGTTATCATTTCATGACTGAAGATTTAAGCAGACTGGCCACATCTGATTATGCACTCTCTCCCAGAAACTGTAACTAAGATCTGCTCGGTATAACTGCAATATAAACCACAGGTTGTTTTTATAGGTGTTGAAGAAACATAAATGTGTCTGAGAAGGTGTCTGCAACAGGGATTAGCTAGCCAACCTTGCAAATGGGTGTGTTTGGAAACTAGGAGCAAGTCATTATACTAAACATTATCTACTTTGAAATTACAAGAAAAAATCATCTACAAACAGAAATGTATGTAAAACTGTACTTCTTCTTCTTCTTCTCTCTAGCCTCCATCTCTTCCTCCTCCTTCTTCTTCTTCTATGTGCTATGTCTCTTCAGGAAGCTTGTTAGGTAGGATACACACTATTTTCCTTTTGTCCTTCTTGGCTTCAATCAGTTCCATTAGAAAAGCCGAAAAGGATGTATTTGTTTAGAAAAATGCCAAAACAATTAATCGTAAAATGGGATTTTTTAAAACTTTTCTCTTTTCTTTATTTCTCATGGAGTAAATTATTGTATAGGCTTGAGTGCATTAATCTGTCAGCATTATGCATATTTTTCTCATCCATTTGTCATAAGGAGATTCTCTTTTTTGTGTTTTTACTTGAGTAATTTATTTAATCCACTTCTGGCTTGCTAAACTCATCAAAGCTTTACCAAATCACTGTCAGCCATACATTTTGGGATGTATTGGCATCAGCTTGGTTACTAGAACTGCCACAAGGAAGTGAAAGTTGTCAACAAAGTGTCTCAGGGTTCCACTCTTAGTTTTGAATTCAGAGTATTCCCTCTCCGATTGCCAACTAAATTGAGAGAGCACAGTTTACTCTGCTATTTTACTCTCAGCTGGAAGGAAAAAGAATGGATTCAGGTTTTTCCCAAGAGTATGAATGTGAACAGCCTTGGTGAAAATTTGAACTTGGTTCATATTTTATATGCCATGTCTCTTCAGGATTTTATGATCACGGTTCTCTATAACTTCTTACCATTTGTAACTCTAAACAGTGTTTGTCCCCTTACTATCTCTCCCAACCTCTATTCTCCCATCTATTTACACAAGTTTATTAGGTAGGTTAGTCAAGGTTTCTCTTTTTTTCTTCTATGTGCCATGTTCCTTCAGGATATTGGTGATTATGGCTCTTTACAATTTTCTGTCCTTTGCAGCTCTTAATAAATTTTCTCTTTTCATTATCTCTCTTAAACCTTGTTCTGCCATTCAACTCAAGTTTGGTAGGACTACAGCTATATTGTGTTGAAACACTTGTTCCAGTACAATCACCAAAGCTAAGCAATGTTGAGCTTGGTCAGTACCTCAATAGGTGACCACTTGGGAATGTAAGCTTGAATTTGTAAATGGTATAATGGATAATAACTTGGTATTGTTAATTAGAGAGCCGAGTTTCAATTCCAGTTGGGTTTGTTATATTCACTTACACACAAATAACCTTGGGAAAGGTATGAATCCTCTTCTTCCCTCCAGCTATAGGTTAATTAGTAAGACTTGCATCGCTAAACTATTATCTCCAAAAATAAAATAAAATTGCATACAAAATATCTAGATTTCAGAATTAAATAACGCAGATTGATATGTCACCAATCAAAAACAACCAACCAGTCAAGCTCATTAGGTTATATGTTGTTTTCTTCTGTCTCACTTTCCTACAATCTGTTTTGTGAGGATCAAATTTTCCAAGCTTTCTTTCCTCATTATGTGCCCTAGAAATTTTCAATCTCTTTCTGACGTTAAATATAAGTGTTCTTTTTGTTTCATTTTCTTTAAAACTTTATCATTGTTCACATGTTCAGACCATGGTATTCTCAGCCTTCCTATCACAGATTGTTATACATACTGTGAACTGTTAGGGCGCTTTTACTTCCTATTGTATATGGTTTTGGGAAAAATTTCTCATGTTTGATCAGATTTTGGGAATAGGGTTAAGCTGAGAGGTTTTCAGTACCCCCTCATATAATTAGACATGCATATTCTGCAGCATAATTATTTTTAGATTGAACCAGAAATGAAAAAATGAATGAAAAAATTGAAAAGGCAATAAAAATATTTCTGAAATGATCAGGAGTGACTAAATTCAATGAATAAAATATTTAGAGGTGTTCCATTGACTTTTATTTAAGTCAATTAATATTCTGAACTTTATAAGAAAATCATTAATTTAAGATTGCTAAGACTGCATTCTTCAATATTTCTATAGAAATATTATAATGATCTCAATACCAAGCAGATTGACAAAAATTATGGTCATGAGAAATTGCATATATAATTTTGATATACATATTGATAATCTTGTTTATGATAGTGATACTAATGAAGATGATGCCAGATGATTTTAATAAAGATATTGATAACAAAGACATTAACAAAACTGACAATAGTTGTAAAGTGACAATTATAAGGGTTATGATAAGGATAGGGAGTGGAAGGAAAATGATAATGATTTTTTATTTCACATATTATTTGGACCACCATATATACTTGTGTATAAGCTGAACTCATGTATCATCCAACCTCTGAAATTTTTGCATGAATTTTAGCCCCTCCAGAAAAATTACCTGTGTATAGTGCAACCAGTCACTGAAAATGCATGATTTTTAAATTCTTCAAAAAATTACCTGTGTAAAATTACCTATTTTCTGCATAAAAAATTGATCATAAAAACTAACAAGATACTCGAGTATATATGGTAATATGTTCATGTTTGTTTTCATGATATTTTGCTTGATATGTACCTTGACCTTCCAGCTGTATATTGTAACTGATGGCCTTTTAAAAATGCTATTTATTTTTTCATTTTTGTCTCCTTAATAAAGACACTACAACTTAACTTTCAGATAAAAATAGACAAGTTTTTCCTGTGACATCTGCAAGTTCTGTTGTAAGCAATAAATTTTGATATTCAGTTCTATTTGTTATGCTCTGGTGTTCATAAAATAAAATGTAGTCAAATTTGAAAGGCTTCTTTAGCATCAAATCCTTTGTTAGATGTCAGATCTACACTATTCTGAAGCCAGTCTAGTTTAGAGTAATCTACTTTTAATGTGATGAGAAGCTATCACCCCAGAATGATTGATAGAGGATTCTAAAAGTTTGAAGTTTATTAAGCTCTAATTGTTTAATGAGTAATATACTAACAACAATCCTTCATTTTTATAACTATATATTAATATGTATGAAAGGCTGTTGGATGTTATATTCTGTTCCTAATGATAGGAAAAACCCTTTTCATTAACCACCATTATTTTTCTGAAATGAGATCAGTTTTTGCAGAGAAAAAGCTGAGGTTTTACTTATAACTAAAGAATAAAATATTACTAAATGGTCCTCCAATAAGAGATGAGATTAGGAAGAAGAAAAAAATGAAAATAAGACGATTAGGGAAAGAAAAAAAATCTGTTTTAAGACGATACAAAAAAATGAGTAAGCAAAAAGATTAAGTCTAGCAAAATGAAGAAAAAAAAGAATGACGTATGTGAGAAGAAGGAGCAAATGAAAGAAAAAGATTGATGGAGAAAGAAAGCAAAGAATGATTGATAGAAAATGTAAATACAAAAATCAAATGAGGAATAGCAAGAAAACGACAATGGAAAAATAAATGGAAATGGAAGAGAAAGTGGGCATGTCATTAGAGAAGGAATTAAGTAAAGAAACTGGAAGGATGTAAAGACAGAGGAAGATAATGATAAAAAAGGGGCAATTGAAAAACCAGATGAGAAGGATTAAACCAGTGAAGAAAAAATAGGGAGAAAAATAGAAGGAAAAACTCAAAGAAATTTAAAAAAAAAACGGTATTATGACAAGATGTAAATAAGTAAAAAAATAAATTAAAAAATGAGGAACATAATAAATTTGAAAACAAAAATCATTTTTATTTTCAACTTTATTCTCCCTCTTAAAATAAAAAATGTAGAAAAATGAAAAAAATAACTGAAATAATAAAATCATCAAAAGCAGAAATTCTTCTGTAACAGGAGTCTTTGTTTCCTACTTACCCTGTCGACAAACATACTTTATTGTTGGCAGACTGTTGTCACATTCACTGAACTCTAGTCATAGTCAATGACTTCCATTTTTCTTTCACTAAAACTCTTGACTCTCTTTCAGTAGGCCACATGGAGCAGGTTGCACACCAGTGTTCATCTTAAAAGATTAATCAGCAAAAGTAGTCTTAATCTATAGACCTTTAAATTCCATAATTTTCTGGCCTGTATAATTTTGAGAAATATCTATAAGTGTAGTTACAGTGTTTTGTCTAAGCACTTTATTATTATTATTATTATTATTATTACTACTACTACTATTACTACTACTACTACTGATGATGATGATGATGATGATGATGATGATGATGATGATGATGTCTCATATATATGTTTACTCCATTGTCTTGTTAGGTATTTATATCATACTTTTATTTGTTTCATTTTTTGTACACATTTATATTGCCTTCTGTATTCTTTCCTTTTACAGTTTTACCATTTTTCATTGTTGATAAACCCTTTTTAGGTCTTAAAGATGATAATCCTTTTGACTGATCTTATAGACTTTAACAAAAACATTACTTGAAGACTTCCAACAGCAGCAATAACAAAAATGGGTAGCACTTGTAACTAGAAGGGAAAATGATATTATAATTAAGATGTTAACCTGACATACTACATTAAAGATGTTCCCCATCAATACTAGAAAGAGCAATAGCATATACTGGGCTTCAGAAATTTGATTAGCTGAAAAACTGTTTTAAGAGAAAGCAGCATTACCTATTTAGTCAATGAATGTCAAATGTTTTCTCTGTGAAAATTTGCTCATTTCACTATCACTAAAATACCATTAACAATATCTACCATGAGAGTAATGCAGTGAAATGCTTTATTCTGACAAATATTTTACTCATCAATTGAGAACAGAACAGTAATGTTTTTATGCAACTGAGTGATTTTAAATGAATAACATCCACTACAAATAATTTTTCTTTAAAATGATTTGAAAACAAAATAATTTTTATCCTCAGTATTAACCAATTTAAGCAGGTCTCCTTTCAGACACATTTCTTTCTTGTCTCTTAAACTAAATCAACATGCAAAAAAAAAAGAAAGAAATATAAGAGAAAAAGCAAAAAGTACCAGAAAGAAAAAGACAATACAAATTTCAAAACAAATCCCAAAAAAAACTTTACATTCACAGCAAGCAAGAATATAAAATTCCAATTTTCCCAAATGTACTGCTGAAAAAAGAGAAAATCCTTAGACTGCTCTCTTAGTTGTCTACGGTTGGCAGCACTGACCACAGCCTCTGGCTACCACATTATCTGTTGCCAAATTCATTAAAATGGACAGCATGCAATATGGTGCACGACTCAGGCAGCAACAAGATGCCAGCAGATATAACATGTTCCGTTTGACAGGGATGGACATGGCTAAGTAAGGAAAATGTTGTCATATAAGATTTAGCAGGTCACTTTGCTCAAGTTAATATATTAATGTGAATCTATTAAATTTCTTAATAACATTTCCTATGATTTCAACAGGAAAATCTGTCTATTAACAGAGATTTAGTTCAGCTTTGGATATCACATTTCACAGGTTTAAGTCTGTGTTTGTTGTACAAATCTATATAATAAATAACGATATTTATCTCTCATTTTAGGATCTAAAAAAATTAATGGCTAACATTTTTTTAGTCTATGATTCAATGTTAATTCAATGACAAAATTCATTCATCATTCTAAAACCTTATAAGCAAAATGTAAACATACAAAACTGTTGATTGAGAAACATCATTCAACACTACAAGCGATAAAGATGAATCTGGTTAAAAGAGAAGAGTGCTCTATTATAAGTTTACTTTTGTGCTGCTTAATGAAAATATGTGCTGAATAATGAATAACACCTGATATATTTGAATGTGAACACAGCATTTTACATATATTTTATTCATACTTTGTCAATTACTGTTAGCCAGTGAGTATGTACAGTCCTCTCCCTCCACTATCCAAAACATGGACCTTACATTCTTACCTGCAATGTCTGTGAGACTCTTTCCAACTCACCTTTGGGGTTGTTGTTTATATATCTATCTCTATCATTCAGCTCATTCCCACAGTTGAAAAGCTAGGTGAAGCTTGTGAGGTCACATGATTCTGGATTTGGTTGCCAGTATGTGACCTCAAGGCAACCTTGCACCCAGTTCTCTTGATGGTCTAATGTAATACAGTGCAAATTCTATTCTGGCATGGCACTACATATGGTAAATGTATTTGCAGTATGCTCATGTATCTCTCTCTCTCTCTCTCTATATATATATATATATATATAAAACTGATTGTGTGTGTGTGTGTGTGTGTGTGTGTGTGTGTGTGTGTGTGTGTGTGTGTGTGTGTTCGCAAGCTACTTGAGAACCATAAGGCATATTTCCACCAAATTTGGAACATAGATTGTACGCAATACTGGGTGTGTCTGGGCAAAAAAATTAATCATTTTTCAAAAATCAATAACCGATAATCAATAAATATAATGTTTAAATGGGAATTTCCATTAGTTTGGTTGTTTTTAAACTTTCAGACTTGAAGTCTAAACCCTAAAGCCGATTTTAATGAAACTTGATAAGTGTATGCAACTTACTGTCATGCTTATTATACACTATATTGATTTCTGTTTCTCTCGACACTGGGACCCCCAGCGTGCCACAAAGGGGCCCCCAAAAAATTCAAATTGCTTTGATTTTGATGAAATTTTGCATGTTTGTTACGCTCTTACAATGAGATAGAAATCGGTTGTCAGATTTTTAAAAATGCATGAGGGGGCCCCCAGGATGACCCTATGAACTCCTTGATGCCTTAATCTCTTTTCAAGTGTATTTTGTAGCAGTATTCCCCAATTTCAATGAAAATTTCAGTAAATATTGAGATTATATCAAGTAACTGAAGTAGTCACTTGGAATTCACTGAAAATCAACACTGGGACCCCCACAAGTTAGGGGACCAGCAGGGAAACCCAAAATTTTCAGTTAAGTCTACAGCCTTGGCCATAAAGTCAACTAAATAGAAAACATAATAAAGATGTGCTTTATTATTTCAATTACTATTAGTCTTAAACCTGTCCTTTGGCTTGAAATTTGGGACCCCTAGGGTGAACCAAAGGGACCCCCAAATTTTCAAATTGCTTCAATTTCGATGGAATTTGACATGCATGTTACAATCGTAAAATGAATCAAAAATGATTATCAGAATTTGAAAACTACATAAGGGGCCCCCAAGATGACCCATGAACACCTTGCTGCCCCATTAGTCTTTCAATTGTAGTGGTTAGCAGTATTCTGATGAAAATTTGAACATAATTTGTTTTTAAATCAATCAACTCAAAATCAAAACTGACACCCCATGTGTCATAAATACATTATGAAAAATTCAGTTTTTCCCAAGGAATTTCCTGTTTTGGTACTAAAATAGTTTAGTTTGCATTAACTTGACAGCAAAAATTATATCCTTCCTTAAGAAAAAAGAATAAGTGCAAACAAAAGTGTGCACCGATGAGAGAAGTGCACGTAGGTATAAGATGTGTAGTGTGTACAGTTGATTTTGCTCCATGTGCAAGGATTGATCAAGTTATGTAGTGCGTACTATCAATTTTGCTTCACGTGTAGTGTTCATTAGTGCTATGTGATGAAATAAATGCAAAAAATCTCATTCGCATCAAAGTTGTCATCCAGTAAAAACGTAGGCTGCCTTCATGCATATATATTTTGAATTTTTGATACTTTAAATTTAAATTTGTGAACATCATATTATTAAAAAAGTCTAAGCATAAATGCCAATTTTTAATTATGTATTTATCATCTTCTAATCAGCGTTTAAATAATGCTTACTAACTCATATATTTGGAAACTTGAGCTATGTGATGATAATAACATATTATCATCACATTTTAATAAAATTCAACCCAATAGACTATTTGAAAGGTGCAATTATGCCAAACGGTTTTATTAAGTAATTAGCTTTAGCCTATAATTGGATGAGTTAGTTGGATTTTCAGTGACTGCAATAAATCTTCAAGGATGGTTTGTGCGATCATATCACCGAGCACATAATGTTAAAATGCTCCTTTGTTCACTTTTTTTTCTGCACATAAGCAGGCTATCAAGATACTTTGGGGTAAGACATATGGGTTGGTTCTCTTAATAGCAGGAGGTCATATACGGACGCCTTTAAAGACCACTGCTGACTACAATGTCTAGAGATTCTCTGATGTGGTGCTGATCTTGCAGCAATATCTTCCAAACTACTGAGGCCATCTTATGCAGCCTGCATTGTCAATGCATAAGCTGCTTTTGCAGATTTTCTGTTCTCTTGAATTGTACGTTCTTGTCAAGTTTTCAAGGCTCTTGCGGCTGCAGTTGTTGAAGCATTTCTAGTCAGTCTTTGTGAACATTGGTTTTCAGCCTTGGCAGGGCTGCTAGGAGAAGTCTTTGTTGAATTTCTTCTCCTTCCAATGCATGTTGTTCATTCGATGTAGTTTGAGCAAAAGCTGTCAACAAAGCATTTCTCCTCAACAATTTTCAAAGATCGATTGCGATTAATGTACTTATTTGCTGACAAATATTTTTTTGTATCTTCTGTGCTTCTGTAAAAAACAACTTTCTCCTGTTATAAATATTTTCACACTTCATTTCATTATAATTTTTTGCCATATAGGTAAGAGGCACTAAAGAAAAATCTACTTTATTTTAACTTTACAGATTGGATGAGGTTTGTGATCTTTTTTTGAATAAACCCAGGCAACGCTGGGTAATGCTGCTAGTATATATATATATATATATATATATATATATATATATATATATATATATATATGTACTAGCAGCATTACCCAGCTTTCCCTGGGTTTATTCTTTTAGTTAAATAGAATATCTCTTACTTTCTTATATTGTCTCTTGAATAAATGACAATATTCACCTACAAATCTAATAATAGGTTTCTTGGTGAAATAATCTGAAAGCTCTTTGACTATCTCTAATCCATGCAGGAAATAAAAAAGGGAAACATATAAACACTCATATAAATCATTACTTATAAAATGAATGATTAAATCTATGTATTGAATAAGTTAAATGGAGTTAAAACCTATGAATCAAATAATCTGTCAATATTACTATGCATATTTAAAGGTTTTGTTTCTCTTATATATGCAAAATAGGTTCTTGTTATATCTCTGGTCATACAAATACTTAAATTATCCACTATCAACAAGTAGTAACCTATAAAAACCTATATTTTTCTTCCAAGAGATTACTCTCTGTATAACATACTAATAAATAATACCAATAGTTTATTTCTCTTCTACTAAAATGATAAAATTGTTTTTACATTTGTCTGTACAAAAATAAAAGTGTATAATTTTTCTATTTAAAAACTGGCTGCTATCAATGTAAAATTGTTGAAGAGAATAAAACAAGGGATAACTATTTCAGATTGTGATTACTGAGAAACCGTTTTCATTTTATGCTAAGGATTTTACAAAAGGAATTAAAAATTCTGGTTATTTCTTTCCCTACCAATCAAAACAAGAAAAAATGAACATTTTTGTTTACATAAACATCTATATATAAACAGTCACTTTCCCAATATTAAAAATGTCTGTATATTAACATATATATATTGTAAAGATTGACAAAGCAGAAAGGCATGTGTTTATAATTTAAGTAATACAATTCATATTTAATGTAACATCTTTACTTATTTTTTCACTCAATCAATTATTCATTATATTGCCATTCAATCAGAAATTGATGGATGGTGTTGTGTCTTTGTTACCAGATTTTGTTATGTAATAAATGTTCTTCATTCAACAAAATTATAACTCAATGCTCTCTAAACAGGATGACTCTTGTAAAAATGTGGCCATTGCTGATATGAATATGAAATGGTTGCCATTCTGTCATGAGTAGTATGTCACATTTTGATTTTTGGATTCAAATTAGATCACAAGGTCCCACTGTAGCTTGTGCAAGTGCAACAAAATGTAGCATTGATTTCACAAGTGTTGAGAAAACCTCTGGGATGATGTTGAGACATGCCATCTTTAATAGCTCACTGATATTTGTAAATGAAGAAGCTTGTGGGTAAACAGACCTCTCCACCACATTTTATAAAAAGTTTTGAGAATGCTTCTCAAACCAATGTTGGACAACTTGAACCCAATAACAATGCATTGTCCTGCTGAAGTAACCCATCATTGTTGATGTAGACAAAATATATGAATTGGTGTAAATAAATAACAGTACAACATAATAGTCAGCAGTCAATGTCATATTTACATAAACCAGTAGACCCAACCCATAACATGTGAACTCATGACATATCATTATAGAAACATCACCATCCTGCACAGTGCCTTGTTGAAAAGATATAACAGTAAAAAACATAAACATACTTTGACTATTGCTACCACATCTGGTTATCTAGTCTGGTGCAGCTGCTGTATATTTAGAGATTCTTGATAAAAAGAATCTGCGATGTTATTGGTCCAGACTTGGCATCCTGGTTTTAGTCACTTTCCTACTGTTGTAATGTAGCTTACCTGTGTCCTTTCTATAAGTACTTTTGTGGTAATTGTGCTGATGAACTTTATGGTATCTAGACTTTATGAATTTTAGTGCCGTACTAGATTGATAGTAAGGTCTCATCATTTTACACTAGAAATGGCTAGATGTAGCTGTAAGTATTATGCTGACTCTTTTCTCTTGTAGTTTTCATTTGTGGAACTCTCTTCTGACTTCTTGCTTCCACAGTCAACTTTGATCTTCAAAACTGTAAATGCAATGTCAATCATTATCTTCTACTTTTTTAATTCCTGTTTCTTTTATTGTTCTCTCACCTTAATAGTTTTTTTCTCATATTTTCTCACAATCAGTAAACCTCTTGTCTTAGTGGCTTTATTGCCTTACTTGGAGTGAAATGATTTTTTTAAAAATTCCTCTTTGTTCTGTATTCTTTCAGAACATTGGCAATCACAGCTCTCCAAAATTTCCTGTCATGTAAAATTTTCTACGCCCGCTTTCTTCATTATGTGCCATAGAAATGTCAGCTCTCTCTTTCTGATGCTAAATATAAGTGTTATTTTTGTTTCGATTTTCACTAAAACTTTGTCATTGCTCACATGTTCAGTCCATCATATTCTCAACATCCTTCTGAACAAACATAGTCCTGTTACCTCAAATCTCCTTCATCTATGAAGAGATTCTCCACCATTCACTGTGATATAGGAGGACCAATATTACATAACAGTCCAGTACTTTTTTTTTTTGTTTTAATGAAATTTTCCTGTTTCTTAATACTTAGAAGATTATCCCAATGAGTCTTCAGATTTCTGTGTCACATTTTCTGCCTTCTATTAAGGCACTTCCTCGGTTTTTGAATTTTGCTTGATCTTGATATCCCCAATTTGTAATATTCGGTTGTTTCTTTTGTTGACAATTATGCATAAGCTAGTAAAATCAAAAATAAAATTTTTAAAAAAGACATAAAAAATAACAATAACATGTTACAAGTTTGTAAAATATTTCCAAAGATGCCTTTTCAGTTTTATGAATTGAAAGTGTCTTTATTGACATGACTCAAGGGAAAATATAATTGAAACTTTACAATGTCTGGAGCCAATTTTTTACAAAACATCAGTTGTAGAACCATATAAGTCAGTATCGTCTCATAACTCAATTTAACATCTGGCTGGCTTCCTGCTGTTCAACTGGTGGTCATAATTTACTGTTAAAAGTGCAAGAAGTTTGAAAGAACCCTAGAAGCTTTTAAAGATTATTGACTCATGCAGCACTTAACATATTGAAAACTGAAAAGAAGACATCCTTTCAGTACCTCAGGAATTAAACAAAAGTGATGTATTTCATTTGAAATTTTATAATGGGGAGAATTTTTATCTTGAACTGCTTGGAATAATTACAGCACTGTAGTCAATATTTTAAATATTTAAAAATATCTTTTGTCTTATAGTAGATTTAAATAGAATTAAACTTGAAAAAAGTACAAACTATTCTCTCAAAAGCAAAACAAAATCAGAATTGTAGCACTGTGGCTGAGGAACGGCTCAATATCCTAGTCACCAAATGCAGTACCTCACACTATATTTTTCCATGGTAATTTCAGGGTCAAAATATCTTGATCATTGCATCAGATGCAGTGCTATATGCCTTATTATTGTGATCATTAAGCAACATCATAGATAGTAAACTCCTCCATCCACATTGTATATAAATAAAATCTGGGGATGTCTCAAATTCAAGGTTAAAATGTGACAAAGCTTAGTCAATCATTTGTCACATAAAACTAAAGTTGACATATTCCTGAGATTGATCAACGTTTTGGAATAATAACAAAGAGACTGGAATGCTTTCATAAGATCTTAAATGTATGTCATTTATTTTTTCTGGTTGGTTCCAGGGGTTTTCTAAACTAGAGGCTTTCTTTCCATAATTCTAATACTTTATAATGATACACAAATTACTCTGAATTGCTCATTTAATTCTTATTTTGTGGCCTCTGTCAAATCTTCTTGGGGTTCAACTTGCCCCTAATGAGTGGGTTACCACTCACCTTGTCACAGAATTATGAAAGCAAGATGATTTGAAACAGACACTCTGGTTTAAATTTTCTTAATGTCTAAAAATAAAAATATAATGGGCAATATCAAATTTTAAACCTTCTTTCTTCAATCATAAATTACTTCAAATATCAGTTTTAAGAAGTTGTTCATCCATTTACAAAGAAATAATCTGAATTAAAAAAAACAAAAAAACATTAATACTGCTTATTTTTAAGTTTTATTAGTGCTAGTATCCCTCATGAAAATAGAATCAGTATAGCAATCATCCTTTTTGGCAGTAAATCTTCACAATTTCCTCACAGTGGAAGAGAAGACTTGAGGCAATGAAGATGTGGTTCTATAAAAAAAGTGCTTAGAATATCATGTGAGTAATGAGGAAGTTTTAAAGAAAATGGAAATGAGAAGAACACTTATAGAAAGAGACAGTTGAAATTTCGAAGCCATATGATGAGGAAAATGGCATGGAGAATTTGACCTGTACAAGGAACAGGGGAAATAGCAAGTAGCCTACATAATTTGTGATTAAAAGTCTTAAGTGGATGGTTGAACAGGAAATGGGAAGGATAATAAAAAACAAACATTGCTGCAAGCTACAAAGGATAGGAAGTTGTGAAGAACCATGTTTGTCCATGTCCTGAAAGGACATGGCACAGAATAGTATTTTTGCCTGAGGTTTTAATGCCATTTAATACAACTGCCCATTTAAATATATAGATCCATGAATTGTAAGTCAACTTTTGACAGCACAGTGTGCTTTTATGAGAGTTTAATAAATGTTATACATGTGGGAAGGATATGGTAATTATTCGCAATCATTTTTATGTACATATAATTAATGAATATTACAAGTTGTGAAAAGTTTCCATATTTATTCTCATTAAACATCACTTACTTATTTCTAATGATTCCTTCAATATACTTGATGCCTCTAGTCTAATATTAAAATCATTTTTATTTACAATTTGAGCAAAATCAGCTAGTTGAAAATATAAGCAGACTTTATTATTATATTAACATTAAAACTATACTTTGAACAAAATCTTTCTTTGGAAATTCCTTATGGAAAAAATGAAAAACTGCCGGAATCTTTTGTTTAGAGATATTAAATATATTTTGTCATTAATTTCTACTTTTATTTCTGTGAAAAGACAGATATTATTATCAAAGAGCCAACATTTTAAATAAGCTATTCAATAAAAGAAAGAACTTGAGATTATTCTAGCTGTTAGCCAGTTCAATTTTACTCTAATTTCTGGTAAAAGACAGACATATATAAGAAATAAAAATAAACTTAAGATTATTCTAGCCATTAGCCAATTCAGTTTTACTAGCTCAAATTTCTAGGAAAAATTAAAGTGAGCTTCTGAAGCTAGTAATTACTATTAATATGAACAAAAGTAAGGGAAGTAAAATTTTGGATAAAACCATATTTTCATTAAATATTGTAAAGACTGCAGACTGTCAGTTAAAAATTTAATTCTAGTTGTAGAAAGTAAGATACAGTGATTATTATTTTAAAGCAATAAAAAGAAAAATAATGATAGTAATATAGTGTTCTAAAGAAATAATAATAATTGTGTTATGGATAATAATATTAAAAGGCATTAGAATGACATCATAAATACACACTCAAGAAAATGATAAGAAAAATAATCAAGGAATAATAGTGATGGCAATAAAATGAAAGAAGTTGAATGAAGAAGATATGTATCGAGATTGATGATGACAATGATTTAGAAAGCAAGTAATTATGATGAACTGATTAAATAAAATAGTATGAAAACCTAAAAAAACAAATACTAAAAATAATTGTAAAACACGTCTCTAATTAAAATGAGATGACAGAAGAGACAAACTAAAACCAAAGGAAAAATTATCACGTTAATTTAGTTTTTATTCTGCATTATATAAAACTGTTTTCTGCTTTTATTTGTTCTTTTTAGCATTACCCATAATTCCACTTTCTAAGATGTCTTGACTTCTTGGGCAATTATTCATTTTCATTACATTGTTTCTTGGTAAAGCAGAAAATTGCCATGATGGAAGAACTATAGAAGAAGAAAAGAAAAAAAGGGGGGAAAATGTCTGAAACTTTATTTAGTTGAAATTTTATTACAAAGTTACAAAAAAGTAAAGGAAGCGAATAATGCATGAACAAATGACTATGAATGAAATCTTTACAATCTAAAACAATAACTATGGGGACATTAGAATAACCACTTTACTATAATATTCATCTTTTGTTCATAGAGTTTTATCAGCTCATGCTGTAATTTTTGTTTAATCATTTCATGCCATGCAAGTAATAAAGCCACTAAGACACAATGGGGTTACTGAGTGTGAATGAATATGAAAAAGATATTATTAAGGAGAAAGAACAATAAAAGAGGAGGAATTAAGAGGATAGAAGATAACAATTGACATTGCATTTATATTCTTGAAGACTGAAGTTGAAGATGGAAGTGAGTTCTACAAGTGAGAAGAGTGAGAGAAAAAACTGTTAGTGTAGAACATATGGTTACATTTAGACATTTCAACTCTACTTCAAATGATTAGACATTGTTACCAATCTAGTACTCTACTTAAATTCATAAAGTCAAAGCACCAAAGAGAAAGTTCATTAGAACAACTACCATAAAAATATTTATAGAAAAGGCGAAGGAAGTTATGTTACAGTGGTGGGAAAGTGACTTAAACTGATTTAATACAAATACCTTTGAAACTAAAAAGATTTTAAACACTAGGGGCTTAAGATTTATTATAATAGACCAGTTGATGTTAATTACCTTTTTCCTTGCTATATTGTTATGAACACACTTATACTTGATATAATTCAATAAAATGCCTTCCTAGTTCAAACTCTTGAAAGTAAGGAGAATGCTAATATGTTGGGATTGTGGTAGTTAGAAAAAATAAAATAGAAATAAACCCTTTACCCATCATGCAAATAAAAATGGGATTGGAAAGGTGTTAGTCAGCTGACCACAATCTCAGAATTCCAAAATTAATCTTCCTCTTTACTGTGTAACATTGCTGGGATTGGACATTAGCATATGTCTCTGCTAACCTGTGAAGCCAGACATGAAAATAAAATAGAAGAAATTCAGCCTCTTACCATACCTTCACATTAGCCACTGGCTTTTCATTAACTTCTATGAATACATTGTGAAAACCCCTAGGTCATTTGTTAAACTTAAGGTCATGTATCCAGCTTTTGTCAGTTTCTTGATGCTGTTTTCCTCAGTCAGATGTGTCACTTTTCTACTTTGCTCTTAAGACCAAATGTTTCTTTTGCATGCCTGCTGCAAAGAGTAGTTTATTACTATGACAACTCACTGTATTTGTGATACCTGAACATTCTATGAGTTAGTTATTTACATTATATCCTTGATACTTCCACTACAGGGTCAACGTTCCAATTAGTTTACATTGATTAGAAATTATTTCATTATTTTAGAGAGCTGATAATCTTTAAAGAAATAAATATGCAGAATAAAAACATCTCTTAAGACTTTAATGCAATGGGAAATTTACTGAATAAATAGTTATTCTGTATTCTATTCATCAGCAACAATTTATGCTTATGTTCTTAAATTTGGTTTATCAAAACACTTTATTTGTGTTTTAATAAACCGAAGAGTTCAGTCAAAGGAAACTGGTAACCATTCCATATCTTCATCAGGCCCATGAACAGGTGTGGTCACTGGATCACTGTATAACTGAGGATCTGACTAGTTTTCTCTACATATTTAGGATTGAAAATCAGAGCAGTGTCTTGGGCAAGTAGACCTTGTAGAGCCCATCTCTTTCCACAGCTGATGTCCTCCAACTTGAAGGTTTGCTTAGTCATGAACACATGGTCATTGATTCTGTTGGGAGAGCCTTTCACCTTGGCCACTGACTTAAGTTTAGGAAGCCCTTGGCCCAGTAATGCTGTCATCACTACACTGGATGCCCAGTCTGTCCCATTGTTAAAGATGGCCATTGACCTTACAATAATGTTCATCTACCCTTTGATAGGTCTTGTTAATCCTGTTAGTTGTCTAACCACCCCCTGCCTTTTCAACAGATAGGCCAATGACCTTACCATGCAGCAAGTAGTACCAGGTTATATGGTATCAGTTGCAATTGTAAAGTGACTTTTCGATACGAGATAAAAAATATGGCTTTTATGAAATTGGCCGCTCATCTTCAATAATACTGAAAATGGATTTAAGCTAAAGATGTTTTATTTTCACCCCAATACAAGGAAGGTAAGTTTTTATTTTATTTTGCAATAAAATTCTCTTATTGAAAAGGCACTAGATGTTGTACCTGAAATCATCTGCATCTAAATCCATTACACAAACAACTAAAATTAGCAAGACTAATTTTTATAAAGACATTTTATGATAAAATCCTATACTCAAGAAACTCTTAAGATACAGAGAGCTAAAAATGATCAATATTGATGAAAATTATCGTATATTGAATTTCACTTTATATTTCTGAAAAAAATCAGAAATAACTTAACACACTTTCAACTCATCCAAAACAACTATTACTTAATATATATATATATATATATATATATATATATATATATGAGTAATAGTTGTAAATGTATATATATGTATGTATATATATGTGTGTATATATATATATGTGTGTGTGTGTGTGTGTGTGTGTGTTACTGAATATGCCAAGCTACTGTGCAAATGCATTTTCCCTTTATTTCCTTTGCTACAGTGGATGAAGTTAAATATAATTACACAAACATAATTTACCCATGCACGCATGGACTCTTCCAACTATAAACAGGAGCAGGTACTGCCTTTTGGAGAGAGAAGTTTCCAGCAGTCAGCTCTGACAGTTGGACCAAGCATTCTTGCTGTAACACTCTCGTTTGTATATGTTTGTATTACTGTTTCTGTTAATATATTTGCTTAACTCAATTCCTCTATTGTGTCTTTATTTCTGTCCCTAACATGGCCACAACATTTCATAGACTGTGAATGTTGAACTTAAATACACATGCAATGAAGAATATGTTATATAGTGTTTTTACAATTTCTCTATTATTATCAGTATTCCACATTTATAAGCTTCATTAGAAAAACACAACAGACATTAATTATGTATTGATTAAATCATTAAATGTCACATGAAATAAAGAGATCTTAAACAAGTAATGTAAAAACTCATCTACAAAAAATGCTGAAGCCTCTAAATTACCAATTTGCATTTTGAAAACAAAAACTCTCATACAAACTATTTACTTTGAAATACAAGATCCTTGCCCATAAATCACTGGTATTAGTTGATCTCCATTGAATTTGTTAAATTTCTAATTTCTCTATCTATAATCACTTCTACACTTATCCCAATGGATTGTCGTGTTACAAACTAATACTCATCTTCATAAACCTCCTTCTTGAGAAATCTCCAGAGATTTTCAGCTGGGCATAGATCTGGAGAAAATGGTGACAATTCCATTAATCTACCATTTCTGAATCTTGCTCTATGGATGCAAAGGGATGCTATCTTGTATGAAAATAAATTTCATGTATAAACTGTAAAACTTCTTCATAAATCAAGTCCTTCAAAAATTCAATATATGCTTGAGAAGTCATTTTATTTCGTGATACATGCTAAGGTTCAACCAACTTGTCTCCTACAAGTCCAGCCCAAGACATAACTTATATGCTTCCTCACTTATGCTTTAGTTATACAACCTGCATTACAATCATCCAGTCCATGAAATGCAACCCATCATTCATCTGGCAAAACATTAAAATCTATTTTCATTGATTTTCTATACAATTCCAGATATTTTCTGTTCCATCCATTTGCTTTAAAGGAAGTTGATAAGTCTGCCTCTATGGCTGTGAATGCAAAACAATCTCATCACAGATGAAGAAAAGGCAACAGAAACATGGTTCTACAGAAGGATGATGAGAATATCATAGACTGAACAGCTAAGTAACAATGAAGTATTAGAGAAAATGGAAATGAAAAGAACACTTATACTTAATATCAGAAAGAGATGATTGAAATTTCTAAGGTACATAATGAGGAAAGAGGGCTTGGAAAATTTGACAAGCTCTGACATATTGAAGGCAAGAGAGACAGAGAAAATAGTGTACAACCTATCTAATGATCTTGGGTAAATAGAGAGCTATTATTCCCAATGTCCTGAAGGTACATGGCACATAGAAAAGAAACAATATCAGGTTTCATACATTTTGCAACATGGATAATTTGACATTGGAATGATTTGGACATGTTACTTAAATCTACTTCTTTAAATAGAGTTTTACTACCTAGGCTTTTGTTTTTCATTGACAATATATTTCATCTGAGTTTTTCTTCCTTGTGTTATTACTCTTAACTTATCTGATCTTTTATGTGATGTGTTAGGATCATCAGTGTATTTGTTCAATGGCTACTATGATTGATTTATTTGTTTTTTGCAGGTTAAGACAGAAATTATTTTTATATTGTAAGTATGTTTTGGACCTATTAATGATCTAGTAATAGAAGTCCTACTAATTAACATGCAGCTGGAGGGAAACATAGATTCATACCATTTCCAGGGGTATTTGCACATAAGTGAATATAGAAGTTGACTGGTATTGAAACTCAGCTCTTTGATTTCCGAACTGTTTTCTATTACAACATCCGAACGTCCAAGGTTATAGCACTTGTTATTCCCAGGTGGTCAACCATTTAGATACTGACAAGATCTATGTTGCTTAACTTCAGTGATCATACGAGAATCAGTGTCTCAATGTGATATGGCCATATTTAAAGAAGTTGAATCACTTTTACGATGCATAATTTAATAATTTTTCAGTCATTATTTAATAATTTGACACTCATAAAATATAAGGCTAGAAAAGAACTAGTATACAAAACTGGATCAGGAGGTTACAACAGGGAGAGGGATCATTATTTCAACTTAGAGCTAAAGAGATCAATTAGAAAAGATCCAACTCAATCCATAATATGTTTGGAATGTGAAAAAGGAGTTCAGCTATGAGAGTCCAAAGAGCGGTGAAAAAAAACTTGAAAATGAAATCATACATGAAACGTGTTTTACTCCAGGACAGAAAGTTAGAAGGTTAGAGAAAGCAAAGATCGTCTTGAATAAGTTGGAAAATGATCCTGGAATAATATATATATATATATATATATATATATATATATATATATATATATTTGAACTTTATTTCAATCCTTCATGAGCTTCTGATCCTTAGCTATGATTAATTAATGATGAACATATCATTTTCGTTTATGATCAATTTCATTATAATTCTTCTATTAAGCTTGGAGAGTAATTATACTTTCTTATTGCTCAAAATAGAGTCCAATAGTATTATAAAATATCTTTAATCATTTCTAAGATACAATGGTTTAAAGCGTAAACAAACAATTGAACAATTTTGCGGTTACACCCAGTATATATATATATATATATATATATATATATCACACCATGTACATAAAATAACACTGATATCTCATTTTAACAGAAATATTTACCAAAATGTTTTTGTAATTATCTTTTATTTTTTTTATGCATATTATACATAGGGATAGATATAATTCTTAATTTTTTAATCATTTGTTTGGGTGCGTATTATTTATGGATGCGTATTATTTATGGATGCGTATTATTTATGGATGCGTATTATTTATGGATGCGTATTATTTATGGATGCGTATTATTTATGGATGCGTATTATTTATGGATGCGTATTATTTATGGATGCGTATTATTTATGGATGCGTATTATTTATGGATGCGTATTATTTATGGATGCGTATTATTTTCAAGAAATTACAGTAATTAATTTATAATTCTGATTCTGATGTACAACATTTTGAAAACTTAAAAATCATTAAAAATTAAAATTAAACAGACAGAACAGTTGAATTTGTTTGGATGAATATTTGCAGCTTAAATATACCCTATGCATATATACACACAGAGGAAAAACAATATATAATTTTTTTATATATCAGAACAATTTTATGAAATTCTTTGACAAAGTGGAAAATATTGTTTGTCTGATGCATTTTTTCGACTTTGCCATTTTTCCACTATCTCTCTTTCCACATATTATGACAAAGTGGAAAATGCATCACACAAAAGATATTTCTTACTTTGTCAAAATATGAGGAAAGACAGATAGTCATACAATATATATATATATATATATATATATATATATATATATATGTATATGTATATGTATATATACATATTTACTGCATATATAACTATGACTATATGAATCAAAGTTTGTCATAATGATGAACCAAATGCTTTCTTCATTTGATTTATTTTTAAATAATTCTCTTTTATATTGATCAACAAAACTTTTCTTTTCTTTTTCATTTACGCTGACCTCAATACTACTAAATATGACCCCTCCTTACCTTTATTTCTCATTTTGCATGAGAAGATCTGCAAGTAAGAGCAATTCACCAAGACTGGATTAAGTTATTTTGGGACATGGAGCTTATATTATAAAGAAATAAAAGAAATACACATAAGCATTAAATCATAAATTATTTTCTAACAGTGATAGACCTTATAAAACAGATAATTATTGAATTTGTATCTAGATAAACAAACTCAGAAAAATATTAGGCAAATGATTCAGACAAGAAATTTGCGTGATTTAATGGCCTCAATATAATGTCACTTGAAATAATTAACTAGAGAGCTTCATAGACATGTTCAAGATGCCAATTTCATCAAACAGCTTAAAACTACTTAATGTGTGTCCCTCAAAAATGTAGAACTTCCTACTTTTTCTGTTAGGTTTATTTGATACAGCAATTCACACTTATGATGCTAGTCAGATAGGTCCTGCTGTTAACATCATGACTCTCACCTTTCTGGCATTTCATTTGAGAGGAAATGGTACTGAACCATTTACCATCTTTGTTCTTTTCTTCAAGATTTCTGATCAACCAATTACTTTTTCAGCCATGATTTGTTCATTTGAGTAAATCAAGCAAATTTTGTTTTGCCTTGATTTTCTTAGCCAATCATTTGGCAGCTTCAGTTCTTTTCTCTTTCAAATCCTATCATCACTTATTTGTCTTCAATGCCCAGAGTCAATAATTTGGATCATTTTTTGAACAAGGCTCTTTATTTTGCTTACTGATGTTTATTGGTTAATCAATATCACTCTTCTTGCTAACTTAAGAAATAATTTGATCAAAGACATAGAGACACAGAGAAAGACTGGGCTCATTCATTGGCAGATACACATCTATAAGACTATAAAGATTGATAGATACAAAATAACAAATGAACATATCAATATATTATTATCTGATCAGTGCCTTCATTTTTCTAACAAATCACAGTTTTATTTTTATACTACTCTAATCCACTTTTCAAATATGGAACATTTCGTCAGATGAAATCTGTTATATTTTTCTGTTTGTTTTAAATCCTCCTAAAATTTCAAGCACAATTTTAGAGATAAAAAGAATTGTTAAAAAAAGTAAAATTAGATCCATTTTAATATCAATAAAAAGTTCCATTTTTTGTTTTGTTCATTCGATTTTTTTTATTTTTAAATTCTCAGCTCTGTGTTGTACAGAATATTTTTAGGTATTTAATTTTATTTTCTTCTAATCATTGTTTCCATGTTCTGTAAAAGCTCTTATAAAAAAAAAATGAAACTTGATCAATTTATTCTGCATTTGAATTCAAAGCATGCATTTAAAAACTACCATCGGAAATGCACCTGGATATTGCAATCCAGAAATGAATTTTTTATCAATTTCATTTATCCTATTTTTACCATCAGATTCTACAAGTTTAAATATTATTCCTGTGAAAACTGGGGTAGCTTACAAATTGATGAGACCTTGTACTTTTATTGTCTCTAGATCTTCCAGGACTTCTTAATTGAGTCAACTAAAATACTCTTGCGATTAATATTGCAATAAATCTATGAATCTCAGAAAGAACAGAAGATTTCTTTGATCCCAGCTAATAACTCATTTTCAAACAAAGCCTCTTGTTTTTGCTTTGGATGTTTGCATGAAATAGATTTTTAGAATCTTGAACAGTGTCAAAATCAAATATGGCAATAACCAGTTCTATACAAACTGCAGTTGCTGAAGAATTATTTCTAAAATATTATTGCTATGCCTATCCTATTCATCAAATTGATTACTGCTTATCTGGTGACAGTAATATCTTGAGGCTGTACTCTGCTCATTTGGCAAAATAAAATATATTTTACTGCATCATGTGTTTGTTGGAAATAGATATAGAATTACAAATTAAAGCATAGTTCCTTGCAGACAATTGAGAAGTTAAAGTACACTACTACTGCCCAAATTCATTCATCAATATATTCAAAGCATTTGTTTGTGAAAAGTGATGTTGTATATGTTTTGCCATTAATTCTGTGAGTAGTACTTTTTGTACTCACAGCACACACATGCTCTCACCACACAGAGACATAAGCACATATCATAAGTAATTAGTGTTCATTAGTGTCTACACATCAGTATATTCCTGAAAATCCAAGTATGTATACATTTGTTTATAAGTAGAAAATTTAGTTAGAAATTATTTTTAAAAAACGTTTCTTCAAGGCAGTTATATAGCAAGTGGAAGCTTAAAAAATGTAACAGTACCATTGGGACAAAGTAGATTATTGCCATATTATCATCAGATAGTACTAAGCAACAATATATATCTGCCAGAGACTCTGCCTACAATTAAGTATAACTTAGAAAATTTGTAATTCCAATTTTGATGTGTTTCTATAATATCTTGTCTCAGATTGTCTGATAAAATTCACCTATCTTTATTGTCAACCACACATTTAAAAGGCAACAGATTTATCAAACCCATTTCACTATCTACCTAACAGAAAGGAAATTGAACAGAAAAGCCTAAGGAACTTACCAAGATATTCAATTAAACCTTAGCTTTAATGGATGATGGTCATTACATGCACACCATGACCCATCTGAAAGTTGTTTCTTTTTTTTTATCTGAGCAG
Organism: Acanthosepion esculentum; assembly: GCA_964036315.1. Taxonomy (NCBI): domain Eukaryota; kingdom Metazoa; phylum Mollusca; class Cephalopoda; order Sepiida; family Sepiidae; genus Acanthosepion; species Acanthosepion esculentum. The sequence continues at coordinate 38,419,022 of OZ038494.1, read as the reverse complement.
GCCTGATGTTTTTCTACAGTACCAATTTAGAGTGCAACACTGTTAAACTGGAACTTCATCTAGTTAGCAGATGTTCTCCAGCATCAGCTGTATAAGAAATTGTTTGTCACTCATGGGCTACCAGAAGACATGCAATGGACATAGAATCTTTGTTCATAAAGAAAAACCATGATATGATCCATAGAAAAGTTTGGTACCTGATAAGATCAATAGCAATTTAACTTCTTTTAACTGATATATTAATTTAAATGTTTTCTGTATATATTTTTTTCTATAACTTAGTCATTAAAATTCCAGGAATTATTTGGATGTTTGAATTCTTTAGTGTTTCCTAATGTTATTACAATATTTCAACCAATCTATTGTACAAGCATCTTCAGGTCTATAATCTGTAAAGAAAGAGATGTCTTTTTCTTTTTTTTTTCAAATGACAGACAGAAAATGATAAGAAATTTTCCTCCTCGTCACATTGCCTTTACCCTCCCACATTGAACAAACTCCATAATGGCTTCTTCTCTTGCATTCTTGTCTCTCCATATATTTGTGCAAATGCATTAATGGTCTTTGAAAATTACCTCATTTCTAGTTTTTGTGTATCCAAATGTTTTTCTAGATTCTTCTGTTTTCTTCTATTATTTTAGCAATGTAAGTATTTTAGAGTTCTTTCTCAAATCCTTTGAAAAGCTGTAAGAAAATTTTTTTTATTACATTTTTAATATTACCAACATGACAACAGCAAAGCCAAATGATATATTCGCTGCTGTTAACAATTATATTTTCCTCCTTTGTTCCTTTCTATCTTCCTTTCTTATTTACAATAGATTAAAAAAACAGAAAAATTTGCTGGATATTTTACAATATTTCTTTATCATTTCCTGGTTTTCTTTTATATTTTTTTTCACTGCAAATGATGCCATATCAGAAGCCAACTGATTCTTTGTTCAATCTCAAAGGAGATTGTAGAATCTGTAAACCCATGCTGCAGTTAACTGCAAACTAAATAAACTTTTCAATGGCTCTATATTATGAACTTTGCCTAGGCTACATACAGAATTCAGAATTTTTCTCCCCCTAGACTGGTTGCCACCTCAAAGCAAGATAGCCCAATCACCCTGGCTATTTAATCCATATGAAGAGATGAATTCCCCTTCAAAAGTATTTGTGCCAAAGTGAACTAAACAAACTTTTTCGTAATTTGATCTCATACCCCAATCTTTCTTTCAGGGCCACTAACCATTACACTACACACACCTCCATTCATATCTAATAATCCCCTTTGATAATCTTTCTTTGATAATCTACTTAGACTCAATAAATAAGTAAAGATGTTTCCATCATCAACCTGTTATGCTCTTCTCAATTCAAATGAATGTTACAATGGTGTTGAGAAATGTGTTTATTGTAATTCTGTTTTGGATAATTATTATAACTGCAAGAATGAGAACATTAATGGAAAATAAAAAAATACGTTTTGAAAAATTATTATTTCAATTATTCTTCTCCATTTTTGCTCAAAATATAAACTAATTTATTTGAATGATTGAATGCTGAATATATTCCATATAAAATTTAGCAAAAATATGTGACAGCGTCTGATAAATAAATATCTCCATAAACAAGCAGAAACATGCATAAATTTGCACCAGAATTTGTTTATTTTTCATTATTGTCATCTTAAACAAGATGAAAACAGGGTGGGATCAATTTACCTTATTAACATATAAAATTACAATTTAAATGCAAATAGAAACAAAATGAAGTTAAAAACTAAAATTTGGTTTAAAATTTTTAAACATAGCAAAGAATATATAAGAATATAAGATGGGATACATGAAAACCAGTTGGATGTTTAAATGTTTGATTTTCTTGTTCATGTTTCACTTTTCTCATGTGAACATTATGAAAGAAAGAAGCAAGTTGTTAACAAGGAAAAAAAAAAATGAAACATCCAACTGGTTTTCCTGTATTCCATCTCATACATTTTGTTCAGATATTTCCTTATGATGTTTATCATAGCAAAGAATGTTATAATCTGTAGAACTTTAATAAAATTCAATGTGCCAGTAAACAGTTCTATTTAAAGTATTTTCACAAATAATTTACATTTTAATATTACTAATGTTTTAATTTTAATTTTTATTTGGTTCTGATATCCAAAATTAGAGAATATTGAAAAAGAATTCTTTAAAATCAGGTGTAATCACAGCATAACTGATTTTCAGGTGAGTTTAATTATTTCTCCTTTAGGTTATTCACCTGGTTTCTTTTTTGTTTTGTTTTTCTTTCTTTTTCAGATGGGGTGTGGTTTTTTATTTGCTTTTACAGGTTTTGCTTGTTTGTTTTTTTAGAATTAGAAGTGTCCCAGGCACATATGAGATGAGATTATCAACATAAAGAAACTTCCTCGAAAGAAACGATTTGCCTGTGAACATAATATAAGTAGCTACTATCTGCCAATGCCCAATCTCAGAAAAGAGAAAAATGATGAAGGCTACTCTTACCATACACCAAAGGCATAGTGAATAAGACCCAAAGAATTTGTGGTTGGTTAAGTATCAGGACATTATTTAAAAGTGTTCCTAAACTACACAGATACCACAATGCAGTAAAACACCAGCTGAAAAAACAAATAAGAAAAACATGACTAAAACCTGCATGTATAGCAGTACATGCATTTGTAGAAGAAAGTATAAAGGTGAAACCAGACAATGACTAAAAATAAAGACTTGAGGAACACTAGAAAGCTATATTTGGAAATAATTTAAAATACTCTTCTGGTTGACTCTACATGGTGGTGAAGGAGGACACACCCACCTTAGTGCAGGAAAATTAATAAATATGGCAACTATGAATAAAATTGAATGGCAAAAAAGGATATTATGAGAGTTGGAAAAATAGGCATGCAGGTGCAAAATAGGATTTGACAACATTTTGGAACTCAAATAAGGCCAAACAGGACATATTGCAAAATGTTGCATGCAAAAGTATACAATAAAGACAGGGAAATTAGTCAAAACAAAGTCCTATATAATGATTAAAACTGTGTTTAACATAATTCAGACTAGAAATCTAGGAATATTTATTTTTTTATTGTCTAAGAAAGACTTTTTCTACTAAGCAACACCATTTTAAATCATGTACCGTTATGCTGTACTTTGTTGACTTTTATAAGTAGGGCATTCATTTAGTCCATTGTTTTACTCCAAAGTACAAAGATGCCATTTTTTTGATGATCTAACCCAAATTATTCCAACTTGAATGGCAAATTATCATTCATCCATGAAATTCATTTAATATTACATCTTTGGATTACCATTTATTCCAGTCTTTAGATAAATCTTTTGTGAAAAAAAATTCAGTTTCCTGGAAGACTGCAAAAGGTGTCAAGAACAGTTATTTTTTTTATCAGAAAGATAAAACATTCTAGAAGAATGGAATTATGAAGTTAACTGAAAGATAGTAGAAGAAAATGGTAAATATATCGTCCCATAAAGTTACATTGAAAAAACAGTCTTATTTTTACTTAAACTGAATAAACTTTTTGGTCAATCTTGTATATACTCTTTCTACATAGATACTTGAATGTGCATGTAATATCTCTAATCATTTTTACATTAGGGAAACCATTTGCATGCCTATTTACTCAGGCATTTACATTTCTAAGAATACATGTTATAATATTCAGTAGTTACATATTTAACTCATTTAGACAGTTTTGCAAATATAAGTTTATAAATATGCCTGCAAATGGCTTCTTGAATGAAAAGGTGATTATGTGCTCTTTCAAGGATCCAAATGTCACTTCCTGGCCTTCTGTGGAAGATCATTTTTAATGTCTGTGCAGTCTGTGAAAAATATTTAAATACAAATATACATAAGAAAAAATTCTAAGTAACGCATTTGGTTCCCAGAAGGAATTCAAACTTATGCCAGTCTTATATATATCAATTTCTAAAGAAGTGATGATTTTTTGATTTATTAATCCAGCATTTTATTATTTAAACATTATTTTTTAGTGGATACCCATATTTGAGTAGCTGCTCTGTTTATTTATTAAACAGCATATTTATTTATTTTCATCTATCAGCCTGAATATTCAAGAAAAGCTTATTAAAGAAAATATGGGTTCCTCAGCAGGATTTGAATTTGCATCCCCCATTGCTCAAGGAAAACCATCATGAGATCTGATGTGCTTTGTGGCCCACTCTCCAGATTTTGCACCAACAGATTACCACCTCTTCCATTCCACAAACAAAACAGAAATGTCTATTGCATTTTTTCTGCAGCAATAGCCATTACACTAAGTGCACATTTGTTCAGTACTTATTAAATTAAAGATAGAAAGACAAAAGGAAAGAAAAAGATATTGATATGGAAAGAAAGGGAAAAAGAGAGAAAAGTCTGAAAAATTAAAGAAAAAAAAAGAAAGCTTAATGAATAAGAAAGAAAGGGAGGACATGAAAATATCACAGATATATTTGAATTTCTATGACATTAAATTTATCTCTTTACATAATGTGGCATGATCCATTTCCTCAATTAATGAATCTGTCCTGAACACATATACTCAGAAGAATTCTGCTGATATGCAGAATATATCAGCAGAGGGTGGTCTTCTGCTTGGCTCAGCTTGTCAACCTCTCTGGGCAGAGAGGAACCCAGACAAAGCTATACCAAAGGGCAGAGTCTCATCTGGGGAGATAGACAAACCCGACCCTGTTATCACAGGGTCTAGGGGCAATTTTTGCCCAAGCCTATGGGCTCAGATTTGCCCCACATAAAAACTGACCTTGTGTTACATCCCACCTTGTGGGGAGGATTGGGTAAATATCTGATTCTTAAAGCTCAAAGGAGTCATGCAGTCAACCTCTCTGGCCATGGCTAGAGAGGTCAGCAAGCAGAACCAGAGTCTTGTCAGATGAGACTATGCCAAATGGCGGAGTCTCATATGAACAGGTAGACAGCTAACCAATCCCCGTGTGTACAGGGTCTATGGGGAATTTTTGCCTGTACTATGGGCTCGTAATGCCCCACATAAAATAACTGGCTTTGTGCCACATCCTGCTTGTGAGGAGCTCAGGTAAATACTAAGTTTATTAAAGCTCTTAGCTTGTTGACCTTTCTACATTCAGGTGGAGAGGAACTCAAACAATGTTATGCCTATGGGCAGAGTCTTGTCTGGGGATGTAGAGAAACCCGACCTCAAGTATGCAGGGTCTAAGCAAAATTTTTGCCCAAGCATACATGATTGGAAAGCCCCACATTAAAAACTGGCCTTGTGCCACATCCTGCCTTGTGCAGCCTTGTGGGGAGCTTGGGTAAATACTGAGTTTATTAAAGCTTACTGATAAGCAATACATATTGTCTCAAACAATTCTACTACAATTTAATAAGCTCTCGTTGTTAACCATTTTTGAGAATGGCTAATTTACACTGTCCAGAGAAAATTATTATTGACCTCAACACATCTGATGCTGAACTGGAATATTGTCATTAGAGGGTAACTTTTCATGAGTACATAGTGCGACCAAAGTTCTAATAAGCTTTTACCCCCTGTATATATTCATTGTTAAGAGGACATTGTTATATATGTAACGCTACAGTCTTGACACCGAAATAGAATGATAATTGCATATATATGTGTGCTCGAATGTATGGATATTTAAGTGTGTCTAACCTCAGATTATTTATATGGGTGTTTGTCTGAACTAAAATGCATACCCCTGTATGTATGTGTGTCTATGTATAGGAGAATGTCATCCCAAACAAACACAGAAGAAATTTCCCCACCCCTCACCACACACAAATAATCAATCACAAATAAGCATAAATAGATCCACTTTTACAAATAATATATATATATGTAAGCATATGAAGACCTTCTATTCTTAAAGAACGAAACCATAATATAAAAGCACACAAAAATTGTACTATAAAATATATAAAGATACATATTTTGATATAAGCTTATTTCTTATATTATGTCTTCAAGTGCACAATGCACTTGAAACCCCCTTCCATGCAATATTTCATCCTTAGAGACATGAATGCTATTGTTTTAGTACTGTAAATATTTTTATCATCTTTCCTTCTTAGTAGAAAGTCTGTTGAATTTTAAGCTGCTTCAGGACAAATGTCATATTGTTGGCACAGTTTAGTTGGCAGAGAAAAACATTCTTCCTGATTTGCCCCTTGTTTATGTAAAACTGTTCAGCATAAAAAGATTTATTTTAGAAACAGTGGAATAAAATAAGTTTATGGGGAATAAGTCAAGGCTGAAAATTCTTCATATTTGGCTAGTTGCCAACAATTCTATTCTGTCATTTTAAAGTGAAATAAAATGAGAAATTTTTTCTGTGAAAATAATATATTTTTTTAGAAGTAATTTTTTTTCCTTTGTATATGCGTATATGGTAATCATTTTTCTTAATTATCAATCCTCTTATATAGCAGGAAGAAAGGACTGTAAGAATATCAGATGTATGTGTCTTAGCAAGAAAGACAGCCCAAGATGAGAGCGGGAAACTGGAAACAAGAATTAAGCAAATACAGAAATTTAACTATCTGGGAAGTGTTTAACAGATAATAAAATGTGATACAGAAATCTGAAGGTGTTTAGGAATAGCAAAAATGCCTTCCAAAAGTTAAGCAGGGTTTTAAGAAACAGGAAAATCTCCTTAGAAACAAAGTAAAGAGTACTAGACTGTTATGTAATGTCAATCAATATGGCAGTGAATAGATGAAGAGGAAATTTGAAGCAACAGAAATGTGGATGCTGAGAATTATATGAACTGAAAAGCAATGAGAAACAATGGAGACAAAAAGAACACTTAGGATCAGAAAAGACAGTTTTTGTGAAACATAATTAAGAAAGAAGGCCTAGAGAACTGATGGGATCTACTTGAAGAAAAGACAGAGAAAATCATTGAATAACCTACTTAATGAGCTTGTGTAAATGAATGCCAGAACAAGGCTTAGGAAGGCAAACATTGCTTACAGTTACAAAGGATATGCAGTTGTGGACCATGATCATCCATGTCCTGAAGAATGATATATAGATGGATAATCAAATTCATTTTCAGTATTCAGATTTCCAGATTTAGATTTGTCAAAGATTAGACTGAAATAAACCAAGGAAAGAAAAGCATTAAAACTATAAAAATAAATATTCTATTAAGTAAGATTAAGCAGAATAATAATGTGTGAATTCAGATTAAAACAAAATTGAGTCTGACGGATTAAAAGCTTTTAGGAGTTTCAGGAATTTGTTTTGATTTCTTCTTGCAAAAGATTCTCTGTTGAAATGACTTTGTGCTAGATGAAAAAGAGAAAAAAGAAAGTTGTAAACAGAACTGAAGAAAGTTTCAATATAGTTGTATATCCAACTATTATACATTTTTTAGTGACCAGGAAGAAGAGAAGTGGAGAAATAAATGGTGAGTGGTAATTGATACACATCCTGCAATGATACAAGCCATAAAGAAGCAGAAATAAAAATCAGACATAGTAGGTTGTTACTACAAATAAAAGAAGTGATACATTGTCCATAAAGTAGACCTTTGTGAATTGGCTATCAGTGTCAAATGCAAATAGATTTCTCTTGATTTACATGTAAAATGGAATTTTCATTTACTCACTTGTGTTGTTTATAACAGATACATAAATTGGAAACCACAAATAAATTGTACTGATGTTAATGTGGTAACGTTTTTGCTATGTTCATATTCTTCACTGAGTATAACGGTGCAAAGAAATTGAATCATGAGTTTTAGTTCTGCCCGAAGGAAAAAGAGCTAAATCTGGTTTCATAAAATAAATTGCCTATGTAATTTCTTCATATACCATAGCAATTTTGCAGACAAAATTTGGCAGTAGACCAATAGGTTTACACACACACACACACCTTATATATATATATATATATATATATAGAGAGAGAGAGAGAGAGAGAGAGAAAGAGAGAGAGAGAGAGAAAGAAAGAAAGAAAGAGATTTTCATTTATTTTCCATTTTTCCCTTTTACAATATGTACACTACAGTTCAAAATTTTGAAGCCATGGTAATTTTTTATATTGGTCCAAAATGTAGTTGTTCTTTACTTTAAATAAGAGAGAATTATTAGACATGATTAAAAAAAGTGAGACATGTTTTTTTTATTAGAAATTTTATGAGAAAGAAGAAAAAAAAATGTGATGATTAAATTTTGCTCTCATCAAAATATCCCCCTTTAGCCTGGATTACTGCAGCACAAATTTTTGGCATTTGTTGCAAAAGTTTCTCAAAATATGAGTTTGGTAATTGATTCCACGGTCTTGTGCTTATGATTCAAATGAATTAGGCTCAAGTCTAGTGGCTTTCAGTGTTGCTTTGAGTTGGTCCTTGTGATCTTTTCACTCACTGAATAAGACTTGACATAGGAACCTTGACTCTTCCATTTTTGTTACATGTCCTGACCATATGAGGGTTTAACAGTTCAGTTTTTAAAAGTAAACTGCCAGACTACTCACACAGATTATTTGATTACCGTAGTGAAGGTGTGTGTAGATCCAGTCACACTTTTATAATGAACTGACAAGAGAAAACTGGTGTACAGTGTGCCTCAAAACTTTTACACAGCCATCCTCACATTTGAATTCAGAGTTCTACTCCTCCTAGACTGGTTGCCAACCAAGGCTAGTGACCCAGTCTGCTTTGATATTTAAGCCATAACTGGAGGGAGAGAGATGGATTCCTGACTTTCCCCAATGTTATTTGTGAATGTAACAAGTTCATCCAGAATTCAAACATGGCCTGTTGATCTCACTTTCTGAGACACTAAATCATTATTTTATATATATATATATATAGATAGATAGATAGATATAGATATATATATATGTATATATATTAATAAATATACATATATATTAATAAGTATATATATTAATAAATATGCATATACCTACATTTGGTGTGCAACAAACAATTTTTAAAACAGGGTCCATCATTCAAATTTTAAGTTTTAAGCATATTTCAGTACCTTTTTTTCTCTTTTTTTGATTATTGACTCATACCTACACCTCATTTCCTGCACATAAACCCCAGTTTTCATACTATTTTAATTTTGAACAATGAATCAGTATCCATCCCATGAGCATCTGTATACTTTTTAATTAAACAATAAGCTATATTTTGTGCCTAACAAGTTGGGTAACCAATGAAACTTAAATTGCACACCAAACATCGGTATGTGTGTATTTATTAATGTATATTTCTTAGCTCTGTCTAATCACATTGAGCACTATTATGTCTACACCACTTGGCTAAATTTGGTAATTAATTTACTTACCAACATATGTATGCCAGCAAGCATATATACAGTTATTTCATTTACTTAGCCCTATATATATATATATATATATATATATATATATATATAGGTGCCTCCAAACATTAAAAATTTTGTTTTTCTTGTGTCATCGGGAAATTATTAGCATCTTTTTTACAATGAAAAACACATTTATTTAGATATTCTTGCAAAAATTAGATGATTGTTAGATTCTAATGAAACTTACAGGACTTCATCACAAATTAACTATTTTTGAAATGTTGGTAAAAAAAATTTTTCTTGCATCTATTACCCCCTCCACCCCATGCACACATTTATTTAATTTTATGAAATTCTGAGGAATTGATTTATGTAGTAATTATTGTTATATTAGTTATAATCACAAGTCATTAGAGAATTTAAATAATCAAATGTTTTTGAAAAACAGACCCCCAGTTACAGAAAATCTGCTCTGAATTGTAAAATAAAAAATGTAATAAAACTAAATTTAATTAGAAAAGCTTCTATTAATAAGATGTATTATGGACATTATTGTTTTCAGAAAAAAGATTTTTCAATGAATAACAAATTTTGAATTTTTTTTGCTTGTGCATGTGTGTGCATAAACATACAAATTTTTGTAAATACAGATGTCTATTTCAGAAAATAAGAGCACTAACTATAGCAAATTTAAAATTTATTGATAATTTTCTAACATTTCCTCTACAAACATCTTCTTAAGTAAGACTATAATGCCAAAGTACCTAAATTTCAATAAAATATTACTTAGAATATTTTCCTAAATTTTTACAATTACTGGGGAGTTAAAAAGTTATATGGAAAAGGCAGCTGTACTTTGTTATATTCAAGTAATTTTTATAGTTATGTCCCCTGTAGAAAAAATTTCCAAACAAGTATCTCATGAGTTGTCAACATCACATAAAACCACCTACCACCATGTTAAAAAAAGCTTTTCGGTGATATTTTTAACTAAAAGTAATATTTGTTTCAAACCAAATTAATTGAACTTTAAATCAGCTAATCTTCCTCAAATAAAGTTTCTGAAAAATATATTTTATTTTCAAAAAGATTTTTAATAACGAAAATCATGTGTTCACAAATTTGCTAATATAGTGTATTTTTAGCACTTTTAACAACTTCAAAAAAGAAAATCATTCCAATCAATTGAAAGTATTTTGCTAATTAGAAATATTAAATTTTTATTAGCTTGAAATTAAAATTAAAATAAAATCTTCAAGAAAGAGTTTTCATTTTCAAAAATTCATTTTAAACCTTAGGTATCATTTTTTTGGCAGAGAGGAGGTGCACACACACACACACACACACACACACACACACACACACACACACACACACACACATATATATATATATATATATATATATAATACACAAACAGTAATATAATAGCATTGATATACATACTTATCTTTGAAATATATTCTTATTGGTGTATAAATTTAAATATATATACAGGCATTTAAATTTTTAGAAATTAATTAGGTACATATGTCTTTCATCCAATGTCTCTGTGTGACAGTATAGCAAATGAGGTTGAATCTTTATGCCAATAACCCACAATTTTGTTTTTTGGGGGAGTGGTGGGGGACTTATTATAGAAAGGAGCTGACTAGCAATTTGGCTCATTACAATCTGACATAAAAGTGCCTTTAAAGCTGAAATGCTGAAAAAAAATGACACTTATTGTCATGCTTTCGCTGTTGTTGAACCTTTACAGAGACCAAAGCATGTATGTCAGCACAGTTAGAGATTTCACAGTTGTGACAGTGATGCGTATGTGACAAGTCATGTCCCTAGCAGCTCTGCCCAGCTACCAAATCTCATCCATGCAAATCAGCTGATTACACCCTAAGAACTGTGTGTGGAGATGAATGTCAATTTCAATACATTGGAAATGATGTTGTCAATGTTGGGATATCATCAAATTTGTGCCAGATGGTGGGTTGCATGATGCTCACATAAGAACAGAAATACCACCAAATGTACAGTTGTCAGGAATTGCTGAACCACTACAAGGATGGAGGTGACAGATTCTTGGACCCCATTATCACTGGTGATGAGACATGGTGTCACCACTATAAGCCCAAATTGAACTGACAGCCCTTGGAGTGGTGACATGCAAATTCCGTCTCAATTGTTCCTCTGATATATTGATCATTTTGATATAAGTATATCTTGAAAACTTTATGAAAATATGTTTTTTAATTGCAATTTTATTGAAAAGATATTGACTTATATATATATATATATATATATATATATAAATTCAAAAGTTATTATAGTGAATACTTCTTATTTGAAATAGATGCCCCATTTTTATTTATTAAGCAGTATGTATTAAGTCTATCATCAATAAATGTGTGGAATCTATTTCAAATACAAACATGATAACATTTGAAGTAATAAAAATTTTGGATTAAAAATAAATCCATTAATACACACACACACACACACACACACACACACACACACACACACACACATATATATATATATATATATATATATATATATATATCTGGATCTTGCCCCCAACAAACACATATATATATATATATATATATATATATATATATATATATATATATATATATATATATATGTATGTATGTGTTTGTATTCATGTGTATGGATGTGCATGTGTGTATTCATGTGTCTGTGTATGTATTTATAAATAGGCAATATCAATAATGCAATAAAATATCCATTTTATCTCATTTGTTTTCTTTGAATTGTTATTTGCAATTTCTAAATTAATTGACAAAATAATAATAATAATGAGAAATTGACAATTTAATATAACAGTTGTTTTGAAAGCAGCACCAGTACCTCCAACAAAGCTATTTTTAAACAACAGATTTGGAGGGATGTTAGACATGGCTTCAACAAGAATGTCTTAAGAAAAATAGTGAAGTGGCTTTCTGCTGTCTTCTCCAGAATATTCAATTTCAATTTTTCTTCTCCTGGACTCACTCTCAAATCCCCCCAGCCCATTGCTAGAGAATGTTGTCTACCCTACTATTTAAACCATAGCTTGTGTGGGCAAAGAAATAGATTCATACCATCATATATTTCCCAAGAATGCATCTCAATTCACAGATGATAAATAAAAGCAATCTGTGGAGAGTCATGATTGTCTATATCCTGAAGGGACATTGTATTAAAGAACAGATCTATTTAAATCAGACAGGAACTAGATGTTACCAAAGTGCTGCACAGACTATTGTTCTTCTTAGTTTTATTTTTGTTTTGTTTAAAAATCTTTTACTTTTCTGATTTCTGAAAGAATTATATTGGGGTGACAGAATATCTGCTCAAGAGATGAAGGAAAAGAAAAAAACAAAGACTGAAAAAAAGAAAGCCATTCTTTGCAGACATTAAATTCTGTACTTGTCTAATTTTATTTCCTTTCTTCAAGAAAAAGAAAATTATTTTTGTTTGTGAATTGTATGACTGCTTGGTGTCCATCTTACTATGTCTTGTCGGTATCTACAGAAGAAATATTATAATATTCCTCTCAAAGCATGACCTCAAAAGAGTGTCACAATTGGAGAATTATTTATACCAAAATTCAAAATGTTTTCTTTCAAAAAGAGAAAAGCAAAACAAGATAATGTTATTTTATAAAACACTTAATATTATTTATATAAATATTACTTCAAACTGACATCTCTCATTATATACAAAGATGTATAGTGTTTACTGTAGGATCATGGCGTTTTCTTACTGTCTACCTTCAGAGCCAATTTTCTTTGACACATCTTTTGTTAAATATTTTAGAATTCATTTTTTTCTTGAATTTAATTTAGATTTATAAACATTCTTTAAGAAGTAATAATACGACTTGTAATTTATTTCTTCAAATTGGTGGGATTAGCCCACCATATCAGCCAAGGGATTTCTCCAAACACCAGCTAAGTGGCATTGTATAAAGCAGTACAAATGGAAAGATTACAAAATCAATCGATCGATCAATGAAAATCTCTCTCTCTCTCTCTCTCTCTCTCTCTCTCTCTCTCTCTCATATATATATATATATATATATATATATATATATATATATATATATATATATATATATATATATATTTTATTCTTCAGCCAGTGAATTCTGTAGGCTCCAGATGGTTCATCTCCCCATCGTTATATAGGGTTGGCTAATGTTTTCCTCCACTCTTCTTACTACCAATATGTCATGTGAGTGTCAAATTCCCTAAGTCCTCTTTTCTCATTAACTGTTCCAGAAATTTCAGTTGTCTTTTATTTTATTCTAAGTACAAGTATCCTTTTTGTTTTTATTTTCCTTAAAACTTCCTTTTTTTTATACTTGTTCTGCCATGGCATTCTTTGCATCCTTCTGTAGAACCACATCTCTGTGGCCTCAAGTCTCCTCTTGATTTGTGAGGAAACTGTCCAGCATTCACTCACATATTGGAGCATTGATATGGCATAGAAGATCAGCACTCTTTTCTTTGTTTCTCATGAAATTTTCTAGTCTATTAATATTTTGTTTAGTTTTAAAAGTCCTATTTCCCTATTCCAGTCTGTCTTCAGATTTCAGTATCACATTTTCCATCGTATGTTAAACCATTTCCTTAAATAGTTAAATTTCTGTACTTGCTTGAATTCGTTGTTCATATCTTAAATTTTCCCTCTTGTTAACAACCATATGTTCTGTCTTCTAGCAAATAATGGTTAATCTTTTCTTCATGCTTTCCTTTACTATCTTGTCTCAGTGTTCCTGCAATTTTCTCTTTGTATCTACCATCAACATGATGTCATACTTCATTTACAACAATGAATTCTTTTCTTAATAGAGGTGTGTGTGTGTGTGTGTGTGTGTGTGTGCATGCATGCATGCTTGTTGATGTATATATTTTTATAAACATGAATATTTATATATATTGTGTAAATGTGCGTATAAATGGCTGAGTGGCTGAAAACCAAGGAAAATATGTTTGTAAGAAAAAAAGAAATGTTTTATAAAAGAAGAAATAAAATAAGAATTAAAAAGTAGGAAAAATGAAAAGATAACATGGAAGTCAAAGATTAAAACAAAAATAAAAATTAAATGAAAAATGTGGAAGAAATAAAATGAAAAATCTGAAGAGCTAAAGAAAAATATTGATTGAATTTGATAAAAAAATATACTGACTGAAAAAATAGAGTAAAAATAAAAATAAAAACTTAAATAAGTAAGCAAATAATTATAGCAACAATAACTAGAATAAAGAAAAGTAAAGAGAAATTGTTTAAGTGAAACCTAAATTGTGACATGAAAAATTAAACAAAAAGAAATTTATTTTAATTTTTAAAAAAATGGAGATGATATACAAGAAGGAAAAAAATTAAAAAAAACATTTATGTAAGGAGAGAAATTAGAATGAAATGATTTGAGATAAATTTGCAAAAATGCTGTCAAACAATTTGTTACAGAAAAAGTTATGACCTACGTAATAAATAGACATCACTTTTTTTTTTTACACTTGACATTTTAATAAAAATATACTAATTGAGAATTACTCAATTTACCATAAATTCATCACCATACAATCATATGTCTTATACTCCAGAATCACAGGCAGAGACTGGAGGTGAAGGTGAATCACAGGTAGAGTCTGCTGGAGAATCCAACCAATACCATCAAAATGAGAAATTTCATTTTATGAGTGAATCAAAACTTTACAATAAAGGTAAAGAAACTTTCACATTCAAGTTGGCATCATCAGAAAAATGGATTTTATTTCAGCAAAATCTACATTTGTGATTCACGTGAAGGTTTTTTCTTTTTCTTTAATCGATTCACTCAAACAAGGCAAAAATGCTACTAAGATACAAGGGGCTACTGGAAGTGAAAGATAATGAAGAAACTAGAAACCTAATCCTAAACAGGAAACAAAGTATAAACCCCTACTATTGTTCAAAAGACTGATGAGCCATGTGAACCAGGTGATAGGCAAGCCTATCTACTCATATTAATACTTTATTATTATTTTGAATACATCATTTTAGAAATCAGAATTTAATTTGTTTCAACTTAGTTTTTATTTTTATTTATTTATATATCCGTTTATTTTAAAGTTTTCATATACCACATTGTTTTAAGCAATAAATTGAAATAGTCTGGTTGTATATCAATTGTAGGGGACTCGTAGATCATGACACTTTCGAAATAGCTTTGTCTGAGTAAATTATATTCAATTTTTATTTTTCATTAAAACAGCATTTTTTAGGCCATGAAAAATGTTAAAAATGTTGAAGAATGCTTTTCTTCTGAAATCCATTTCATCAGAATCTTGCATGGTCAGAGAACAGATATGATGCCTGAAAGAGTCTTTAAAATCTGATAATGGCAATTTTATCAGAATCTTTTTAGGGTTAGGTACAAGCTTGTCTTACTGATCATTATTACTTGAAAATATAGTGACATATTTACTTTTATTGTTGTTTTTGTTGTAGCTAAAAAGGAAAAGAAAACATGAAGGCTTACCAGCAAGTAATTAAAAATACTTCAAAATAACTTCAGTCAGGAGTTGCTAGGTTTTGTGGTATAGTTTACATGTCAGGTCAGCAAAGGGCAGTAAATAGAGTGCACTGAAGCAGGTTTCACCAACAAATGACTTTTCCATCCAACTCTCTTAATTTTGGCACCAACCAATGAATACAAATACCTGGATGAAACATTTCCACTAGTAAGGTCATCCACCCATATCAAATGACCCAGAATGAGAAGTTTCATTCATAAAGATTGGTTTAATATTTAGATTATTATTTCTTTCAATCAATTTTTTATTATGTTAACATGGCATATTCTTTTATTTATATGCTGATCTGGGGGTGAGAACAACATAATTCAAATCATTAATTTTTTGTTCTATTAAATAAGGACTGAAATATTGTAGAGGATTGCTAGAAACTGGTAAAAATAGCAAAATTTTGTCACCTGGTTTAGAATTTCTCTCTTTTGTATTTATATCATACTTAATTTTCATTTTGTTTTGAGAATGTTTTAAATTTTCCTGAACAATTTTCAATGCACTATTTAATTTTTCTTTAAATTTGGATAAGTAAATTAACAAATTAATATTTGTGGTTTCAGACAACCATTTTTCTTTTCTAGATTTTTGAGAGGGAACGGTATTTTTAATATTTCTAATTTCCAATTCATTTTCAGTCTGACGAGACATAAATGTCTCATTCCATTTAATAAATTCATCCGAAGATGATATATTTTTTGTATCATCTTCAGTTTGTTTTTTAGCCCTTGCTCTCACAATAGCACAAGCAGGATATGCGTTGATTTTTTGAATCACAATCATTATTAAAATGTAATATGTGTGAGACAATAGGATTCACCACAACTTTTCCATCAGCCAAATCATTGCCAAATAATATAGAAACCCCTTTGACAGAAAGAGTAGGGCAAACACTTACAATAACTGAATTTGTAATTAGGTCTGCAGAGGAATATTAATTTCACCTAGCTCAACACCTGCTAATAATACTGAATCACCAGTAAAAGTTTTGTCCGATAATGGTAGCACACTTTCTAACAACAAGGTCTGAGATGCACCAGTATCTTGTAAAATTTTAGCAGGTTTAAAACAGCTAGTATCATCAATAGAAATAAATTCCTGTGACAAGAAAGGTTCCACGGAAAAGGAACTGGATTTAAGATCCTGATTATCTGGAATTTTTGAAATGGGAAAATGTTTCTTAGTAGCTTGTTTAGCAGCAAAAGTGTGGTGATAAAAAGAGCTTTCAGCTTCACATTTCTTTTTAAGCTTGAAGCAATCAAAAGTAATGTGATTATTTTTCTTACAATAAGCACATGTAATTTTTGATTCTGCTTCAACAGAATTATTATAATTAAAATGATGATTTTTTTGACTAGCCATAACACCCGTATAAGGTTTAGAATGTGACAGAGAGATTTGCTGAAACACTGACTGATCTACTGATTTATTTTCATAATTTTCATTTGGTCTATAATTACCCAATACATGAAAATTCTTCTCATGCATTAGAGTATAAGAGTCAGAGAAGACTGCTGCCTGATTTATATTTTTAATATCTTTGTCTCCAGGATGTGTTAATAAATCCTGGGTCATGCATTGTTGAAAATCACCTATAAGAAATAGTTGGTGCAATTTACTAAAGTTACCATCAATTTTCTTAGACCTTCACCAGTGATCAAAAAAATCTTCCTTATCTCATGTAAATTCCACAAAAATTTGATTATCAAATTTTTTATATTTTCTAAACTTATAAACATATATGCCTCTGGTACAAGTTCATAAGAATTTAAAATCACAGCTTTATCTGTATCATTATTTGATGCATCTTCAATACTAAGAGCTGAATATACTTATCAAGATACTCTGTAGTCAGTTTAGCCAGAATTGATGTGGCCATTTAAAATTTTCCACTACTTTATCAAATTGGGAAAAATATTTATCTACCAATTTTACTGAAAATTTAGGAACCAGTCATATTTTTTTCTTGTTCAGTTTTTAATATTTCTAATTTTAGTCTTTCTTGTATTTCTAGTTCTATAAAAACTAATCGGAAATGGAAATTATTTTGAGGAAATTCCCCTGTGAATGAAGAATTTCTTCTTTGACTAATTTTTCAGCTACAATATTTTTTATTTCTGATTTTTTCATAGTAATATTTGTATATAAATTAAAATGTGTAGCAAGTTGTACTAATTCATTTTTTTAAGATTTGATTGCTTCACACAGGTCAGACAAAAATGCTTCAACAAAAAATACTAGAAAGGTCACAATAGCAAGTTTTTAAATACAAAAATATCAAATATCAATTTTGATTAAGTTATGTTACTTATCGGAAAAAATTAAACAAGGAAAAAGGGTTTGGAAATTATTAAAACAATTTTGTATTTAGTTAAAACAAGCCCCCATTTCCTCATATTTGTAACAAAAGAAATAAGATAAAGAAAATCAAATTGAATGACAAGAAAACCAAGTAGATTTTATAGTAAACAAAAAAAGGTTTTATAATTTTAGTGATTATGGTCAGCAGCTAAGAAAGAAAAAAAATGAAGACTTAACAGCAAGAAGTTAGAAATACTTCAAAATAATTTCAGTCAGGAGTTGTTGTATTTTGTGGTATAGTTTATGTATCAGGTCAGCAAAGGGTAAGTAAACAGACTGCACAGAAGCAGGTTTCAGCAACAACTAACTTTTTTATTTGACTCGTTTCATTTTGGTACGAACCAATGAATACAATTACTCAGATGAAAGAGCTCCACTTGTAAGCTCATCTTCCCACATCAAATGACCCAGAGCTAGACGTTTCATTTATAAAAAATAGATTCTCTTAACAATATATATAATCTCATACTTTTACTTATTCAAATATGAATGTATGTAGAGTACTGTCAGTGTGCTTTTGAACATGTTTTCATGTATTTATATATAATATGCAAGTACCAATAAATATTTATGTCTTCATATGAAGGCGTGGGAAAATTTCTCAGTGGCTCACTTCCGTAAATCTGTACAAATGATCAAACAAGAGGTTTTTCAAAACATCTGTTCAGCCCCACCAGACCATATATGGCAACAGTATTCAATGCAAGGATGAATGGAAGATGTGTAGATTTGAAGGATGGACTCAGATAAGAAAAACCTTCTGGCATGACACAAGAACTATCTTTCCTTGCAGAAGATGCAGCTATTGATTCAATATAGTTGTTCTACCTCAGGTCAGTGGAAAACAAGAGAACAAGAGAGATTCTCTCATAACGTTGAGCATCAGCCATGCCGATAGGTGGCAAAGAGGTTTCTCTATGGTGGGTAAATGAGAGCAGTTTCGTTTTTGAGGCATTAAAGTTTACAAGCCATTACCTGCCCCAGTCAACCACATATTGGAGGCCCTACTCGAGACCAACAGCCAGGTTAACTTTGTAAATTTATTTATAATTGTTGGTGCTGAAAAACTCTTGATACAATCCACTTCTCAAAATCAGACCAGATGGCCAAACATCAGAATTTATTCTTGACTGGGCTGAGAAAAAAAATTTTACTGTTATGGTAACACAACATTTAATCATTTCAAGTGATGCTGAGCACATCAGCAACAACAGAATTTTACAATTTCATAATTTTCTTTTATTTTCATAATTTTATTATTTTTATTTCTTTTATTTATTCTTTTTTATAATTCTTGTTGATAGGATAACATAATGTTTGTTAATTCAAATGGTGAAAATCTGTTTTGTATAAATGATAACAATGAAATAAAATTTCAAATAAAGCCTCAGTGAGACTAACTTGCTATTTTTGCAGCTATTGTTACAAAGAAACAAGGTAACAGAAAAATCCACACTATTCAACATACACACCCCATATATATTTGTGTAATGCATGATCTTGTGTACCATGTGACCCCCAAATTTTCACTTATAAAAAATGATTTTATCATGTATCTCGTGTATCATGCAAGTCAATTTTTCAAGAGGCCAATTTACAATAGACTAACCACTTTACTTCTATCTCTTTATCCTATCTTCTAGTTAAATAAGTTAAAAAAGTAAAAGAGAATGATAAAAGTATCATTAGTAACACTATACTTGTTGTGTAAATGCATAAACAACCAAACAAGAAAAAGCTAAAAATCTTATAAAGGTAAATAATGGAAAAGATGCATATTCATTATGCTTGTATTTTATAATACGATACTAATATGTGAATATTACATACATTATTATTGTATACAGTTAAGTAAAACATCAGTTTTATCAAAATCATGTTTATTTTACATTCAGCTGTACTTTTTGACTACAGTAAGTGGATATAGAGTTTGGTCAACAGCATAGCCAGGGCCAGCAGTACATATGCTAATTTTATGTCTCATGTATGATGTGACCCTCTTAAAATTAGCTTCAAAATTAGGTCTTCAAAAGTTGCATGATTCACAAGTATATACGGTACACATGTCTGTCTTAATTTTTGGGATGAGGAGTTATCTTCATTTACATGTGGACTATTGTTCTCATCTTTGTTTTGTTATCCCACACTGTTTCAGCTGTTGTTCTCTCCAGTCTTCATCAGGTACTTGTTGATCTGAGCAACCTACAGAGAATTTTGAAATGAAACCTTATTTAATCTAGAGGGGTAGACTGCCCCTGCCAAGCGATATCTCAACTAGTTCTTATTTAGTACTGCTCAGTTACTGTCTACCCAGTTTCCACTGTGTCCAAGTAAACACTGCCCAGACCAGGGATTGAAATCACAATTACTATGTCACAATCACAATTACTATGTCACCAAATTCATGAACCAATAATTTAATCTACTCAGCTATTGTTCCATGGAAGTGAAATAATTTTGGATTTATTGATTTAAGACATATTAGAATGATAGAGAAATTAAATAAATGGTCAGGTACCTAAGAAGGAGCTGAAGCCTGGAAATGTTGTTGCTTCATGGTGAAGGATGAAAGAATTTCTGGATAGTAAATCTGATCAAGAAATATTTGGAAAAATGATGCTTCATTACAACCTTATTTATATTTTTGGTCATTTTGTTTTTGGCATGATAGCCTGAAACACAATCTAAGACTAGTCAGAAACTATACTGAATACAATAACAATGAAATATTGTGGTTATTCATTTCATTGCCAATAGTGAACTTATGGCAAAAGGTCAAAATTAATATCTGATACAATAAGCCACAAACACAAATGATCTCTAGAATAAGAGAATGGATTTAGTAGTAAAGAACTGAATTGCATTGATACCTGATGGATGTGAGGTTGTTGTATTAAAATTTTCATTCACCTTACTAAGTCTTAATGTGCATGTTTTCAATTTCTACTTTTATTTTTTGTATGTTTGTTATTGAGTAAAAATGGTAACTAATTTGTGTGGTACTAGACTATTGGGCCATGATATTTTTCCATAAATTAATATATTACAAAACCCAAATCATTCATATTAAAATACCTAATAATTAAAAAATTAAAAAAATGCTTTCATCCATCTATGATTTACAGAATATTGAATACAATGTAATGTCAGTTTTTAAATCAATATACTTGTACTCCTAAATTAAATTATTCTTCTGTCTATAGTAATGGAAATATACAGTAGCAAGCAAAAGTTTTGGCCACATTAAACTGTTATAAATTTCTAATAATTGGCATCTTATAAGTGGATCATTCACATTGGCCCTACTGGAGTTATTTCCATACATTTTGAGATAAGAATGATCTTGAACAGAAAATCAACATTCTCTACCAAGTCGTTCCAAAAAAGTAGGACTTGAAATAAACCTTTCCCAAAAGAGAAACAATGATCTAGAATTGGGATGAAATCAGTGATGGTACCTACCCTGAATCCATCATACACATGACAGGGTGTGGATTTAATAAATAACAAAAACACTTCAAATACCTTGGCATATAGATCATTTATTTTAATCAAGTTCACCACAAGCAAGGTAGTAAAGCCACTAAGACACAAGGAGTTATTGGGTGTAGTATGAGAATTAGAAATAGAAACATTTCTAAGGAACAAGAACAAAAGAGTAATCAGGAGGATAATAGAAGATTAAAGTTGACTGGAAGCATGGAGCCAGAAAGAAGTTCCACAAGCAAGAAGCGTGAGAAAAGAAACTGTTAGCATAGAATTTACAGTTACATCTCAACAGCTCAACTGTAAATTGATGAGATCTTGATGCCAGTCTAGTACTGCACTTAAAAACTGTAGATACCATAGCAAAGAGCTCATCCAAACAATTACCATGAAAGTGTTTATAGAAAAGACACAGGGACGTAAATTGGGAAGTCAGAAAGTGACTGTCCTGAGATATAACAAATTCAGTATAGAAGCTTCTATGTCCAATTTCCTATTGGACATAGTTTCTCTTAACATCGCAAATTGCTTCAAATCCAAAACATTAACTTAAAAACACTAGTCATGTTTTTAAATAGCCTCATCAGATCAAGACTTTCATATGGATGTCATACATGGTATCAAACCTGTTCAGAAATATCTAAACTCTCAGCTGTATACAAAAACTTTTCCAGATAAATTGTTAAAAATGTTTTCAAATGAGTTAAGCATATGGACCATCCTTCTCTGAACCTTGGGGTCTGGCACTAAAAAGTCACAAAAAACTATACCAGGTAACAGAAAACATCATTTGAAGATTTTCAGCAGTAACAGCAACTAAAAATGTTCTTAAATAGCCTTGTCAGATCAAGACTTTCATATGGATTTCATGCATAGCACCAAACTTGTTCAGAAATATTTAAACTCTCACCTTTATAGAACAGATCATTGGTTAAAAATCGCTTCAAGTTAATGAAGACTAGCTCATTCTGAGGACCAGCCTTCACCAAGCCTTGTGGACTGGTGCTACAGAATCATAAAGAACTGTACCAAATAAGTGAAACCACATCACTTGAGGACTTTCAGCTGTAACAGAGAATCGGATCAAACTGGCAAGAGACCCAAAGTTGGTTGTGTGCAGTGCAGGAGTTACAATTGGCTGTTGAAAGAGAACATTCTACTTAGAGTAGGGGGCACTGACAAAATTTGTTTATGAACAATACTGGGTAGATATTAGCCAATAGTCAGCATGGTTCTGGAACTGAGACAGCTATATAACACCAGCTTTTTTCTCTTTTTTTCAGTCAGACACAAGTGCTCTCGATGTGTAGATGTGCAATAAAACAGACAAGATGAACGCATCAACAGCAATAAGTAAAATGGATAGAACATGTAAATCATTGAGAAAATAATGACATAATCAAGATCTTGACATTCCTCATGACTTCACACAAAAGGTCAAGGAAGCCTCCATCAATACTGGAAAGAACAATAACAGTTACTGGACTTGAAAACCTATTTGTGGAAAAAATTGTTTTAAGAGAAAGATTTTATAAATTTCAAGTGATAGTGGCATCAATGAACGCTGAATGTTTTCTTATAAAGAAATTTATATATTAGCGTTATCATATTTTTCAGCAGAGGTTCTGAATCAGAAGAGATTATATGAAATAAATCTAAAATGGCTGTACAAAAGTTTTCAATCATTTGACTTTTTTGTTTTTTCCTTATATTCAAAATCTCTACTACAAATCAGAGGTGGAAATGACTGCAATAGGACAATGTTTCAAGTGTGGGAAACACAATATAAAAGATCCATTGATAAGCTGACAATTATTAGACATTTACAATAGTTTAAAATTGCCAAAATCCTTTGCACAATACTATATAGGAAAATAGATATGAGGGACCAATAGTTCAATTAAGAACAGAATCCCTAGAATATCCACAAAGATGATTTGAATACAGTAGTGAAGGCTTGTGTAGAACAACACACATTTTTTGGAAGAAATGATAACAGTGTGCTATAAAGTCTTCAAACACCTACCTCAGATATGAATTCAGGGTTTTTCTTCTCCTAAACTAGCTGCTATGCAATGCAAGAGAGCCCAGTCTACCCTACTATTTAACCACTAGCTGGTAGGAGGAAATGGCTTCATGCCTTTTCCAAGAGCATTTGTATGAAGTGAACAAAATAGAATCAATTGGAATTTGGTCTCAGTTCTATTTCCTTTTCCACAATGATAACAATTACACTATTTCTCTGCCACACACACACACACACACACACACACACACACACACACACACACATATACATATATATATATATATAAATAAATAACACTTAGAGGCGACAGTCTGTTTCATGCTAGTGTAATCGTCAGGCAACGTCGTTGCCTGATGATTGCACTAGCATGAAACAGACTGTCGCCTCTAAGTGTTGACTTCTATGTTCACTTTTATATTTACACACACTCTATCTCTGATATTGAGCACTTTATCCCATAAATATAGCACTCTTTAAGACCATATTTCTTCATATATATATATATATATATATATATATATAATTATTATTTAAAAAAAATATGATTCCTTCACTAATTAGGAATTACTATGTTTCAAAAACAGAAGGTAAAAACTTCCAATTCAATTATAGAAATTAAATTAAATTAAAGTACCTAGTTCTGTTTCATCCTCAATTTTGAAATTTACGGAGCTTTATAAGCATATACATTCATAATATTTGTTTCTATGGATATGGAGAAAACCAATCATTTTAATAAGGGGAAGTAGAGTATTCATTTTCACTGACAACTATGGTATCAACATATTAGTTACTTTCAAAAACTAACTAATATATATATATATATATATATATATATGTGTATATTTAGGCAGCATATATTCATTCAAGCAAGTTTGGTTAAATATTTTAGATGTGTAATGTCTATTTATTTTTTTTTTTAGTTTTAATCCTTTCAAGTCCACAATTTAATTCTACAGCCATCAAGAAATGAATTTGTGGTCTTGAAAGGCTTAAGAAAAAATAAATAAACATCATATGTCTAAATTATTTACTATACATATATCACACATTAAGTGCTGGTGTTAATAAAATACTGCTTGATGTAAAATAACAGAGCTATAAATTATATATTAATAATAAATATAGCTTTTTTTCCTCACCAGTAGCACAACTCTGAGTTTCATGTACAGCACAATCTTCAGATGCTAAGTTAAGCCTTAACTCCCCACCTGAAGATTGTGTTGTGCATAACATTCAGAGTTGTCCTACTGGTGTGGAAAAAAAATGTATATTTATTATTAATCCACACACACACACACACACACACACACACACACACACACACACACACACACAGACGCGCGCGCGTGTGTGTGTGTGTGCGTTTGTATGCATGCTAATAAAAATACATGTTTTTAAATGTAACCATATATATAATTGTTACATAATGAGTAAATTTGAAATCACATTATCTTCCATAAATATATTTACCATTTTAAGCAGCTGTTTTTCTCTTTCTGTGAATATTCTAATTTAATTGAGAATTGTTTTGAGAAGTTCAATGTGATTAACATGCTTCTCCATCTTGTTTATGTTTTAATCTTGATATATTTATCATTATGATATATATATATATACAGAGAGAGAGAGAGAGAGAGAGAGAGAGAGAGATGAGGGACCAACATTTAATATTGATAATGATTAATGTACTCATGTCCATGAAGAAATCATTTAATCTTATAAAACCTTTTCAACACACTTTATAAATTCATTTGTAAGTGACTTTCTTTTTAGATTTTTAATTTCACACAGAAATATACAGACATAGGGAAATATAGTAGCATCTTTGCAATTTGAGCTTAAATGCTATATAGTTTCCATGTGCTGAGCATTCATAAAATGTCTGTAACATACAATAAAAATCTTTTTTTATGATAATGTTATCTGTGCAGAATCAGGCAAATATTATATTTCCTGTAATGTCTTTAAAATATTCACTTGAAATTGTGAACATTTTCCAATGCAGACTTGTCTACTATCTCCTAATAAAGTCATTGATTATAGCATTGGGGTATTGAAAATACAGATTCAGCAGTGACACAGAAAACACATTTGATATGCATCAGATATCTGAGACTGTTATTTTGGCTTAATTTCATAAGGCTTAATGTGACTCTGTGTTCCATCATACATGTTCAGCCACTCCCGATGTCATAGTTTCTTCAAGACTTATTTTTAAAGGGAGCTACTTTCTTCTCTCTGAATTCTCAACTACAACTAGATGAGATATCATATTTCATGTTCTTTGTCAAATGGTACACCCAACTTTGATAAAGTGGCTGTATAGAGTGGTACAGCTTTGAAATACATACCTGATGGTTTTTTTTTTAGAAATTATATAATTTTTTATATAAATTAGAGATTATCTTTTTTTTACTCTTAGTGCTGTGTTTTTTTTACTGCCAATGCTGGTTTTATCTGTATCAAGCAATTTCTTTATAACCTTTTATGCAGATCACCTGTTGACCAGTGTCCAGCTTTCAACTAATGAATCTTACTTAATGTTGCAAACAATATATATTTATTGATACTTCATAAGTGGTGAATTTGAAGGTATTATTTGGTAAAAATAAAGATCCCTGGAATCTATGCACTGTACTATCAGTGTATTTAAGGTCATTTTGATAACATCTATATCAAGGATCTTATAGAATTCTCATGAATCAGGGATCTTATAGAATTCTCATGTATTTTCTGATGTAGATAAAGCATGAAGGTATTATCACTGTACTTCAACCAAGTAGTTGCATTCAATGGTTCCAGTGTTGAAATCATATCATTAAAGTATTATGCATATGTTTGCTACTACCTGTAATAATGGTGATTCCATGGCCATACCGTAATCATATTTTTTATATGTATTATATCTCATGTGGAAGTATAATATTTTCATACACAATATTATGTTGCTTATCATATTATTGCTATGTTCTCCTGCAGAATAGTCAGATTCCAGTTATCTTAAATTACAGACAAATCATCATTTGTTGTGGACAGGCTAACATGATGGCCTAGTGACTTTGGTCTCTTTTCCTGGAAACCATGACTTCAGTCCTTATTTCAAGCAGTAGAAGAAGCATAAAATCAACATAAAGAGAAACATGACAATTAAAGACCTAATAAAATGCAAAAGATTCAAACGAAGGCAATATGAAAGTATAATAGCTTCAAAGTTGTTATAAAACCATCCAAGATGAAAATGCAAGTTCACAAGACTCATTATGAGTAATATCAACAATAGCTTATTTCAAATATCCAAATAAAACTAAAAGATATGTAATGTTAGAAAATAAGTAGAATAAAAGCATAGATGTGAAAATGAAAAGAAGAATAAGAAAAAATGGGGGAAAAGTACAAAAGAAAGAAATATCAGCATAAAATTTGAAAACTAGAGAAAAGTAAGATAACTTTAAAAAAGCCGAAAATATACAAAGTACAAATTAATGAAGAGTGAAATGAGAAAAACAGATAAATGCAAGTTTCAAATGCTTATTAATTTTTGAAATCATTTCTTTAATTTCTGTTATTTTTTTTTTGTAATTAGATGACAATTGTTATCAGAAAAAGTACTCTTTATGAAAAAGAGTCCTTTTAATTGTATGTTTATTCACACTGGAGTAACTCTTTGTTTTGGAGCCACTAATTATATGAGAAAAAGAAAATATTATTATAGGTTCTTGAAAATTGTCTGAAGAAGATTTTCAACAAGAAATTTACATTCATAAAAGTTGAATGAGATGAGACTGATATTGCGGTAATAACAATGAATTTGAGTTTCTCTGGTGCACATAAAAAAAGTAGAAATATACAGAATAATTTTAGTCATTCTTTTTTTAAATTTTTTTACTACTTGGTAAAACATCTCCTATTGAATAGAAGAAGATAGCACTTTAACATGAACAATCAAGATAAAGTTACAATACTGACTCCAGGATCAATGGCTACAGAATATGTCCACCAAAAAGTTCATTAACAGCATTGAGTTGAACATTCATTTTTGTAGAAATTTTGAAACCTTAGAAGTGAAAGACATGAAAATAAGCAAAGCAGTGTAATCTCAAAAGAAAATCAACCAATCACTGAAAAATGAAACTGAATTTTGATTATTTATAAAACTTGACAAAAAAATTTCTTATTGAATGGACCACAATGTTTTTATTTTTATGGATTGATTAGAAGGATTTATTTAGTTTCTGATTGTTTAGAAAAGATTAGTGATAAAATTCAAATTCTTGTTAGTTGTGATCCTAAGTTTTGGCATAAAATCTATTCCCAAACTAAAGACAGAATAAGTTGTTTGCGACAACTCTACTACTATTCTTGCTTCAACTCTAATGTAAAAAAAAAAATATTAATATTTCAAATAGGCAAGTACAATATACTTGTATATTTTATCCACTCATGTCAGGGCATTCAAAGCAGTTATAATAATAATAATAATAATAATATAAACATTGAAAAGAGTAAGCAAAAGTGAAGACAACTATCCTTATTATCTAATTCCTTCTTGGATATTATCTGGTCCATTTTTGTTTCTAAACAAATTCATAACAAGGTAATAAAGATGGCTATAGTTTTGAGGTCTTCCAGTGCACTGCAGACAATATCATAGGCTGTTTATCTATTTTTGAAAAGATGTAGAGATAAAGCAAGGAATTCAAAGAGCCTTGTATATTCCATTATACAAATGTCTTATTCAGAAACAAAGGAAATGGTAAAAGCATTAACACCTTTGTCATTTTAACAGGTTTCATTTTCCATACAATTTTTTAAAAGTTTCTTTATTTGTAGAATTACTTAGGAAAAGAGCATTGACTTTGATATCTCTTAAAATTCAATGCAACACCAAGGAATTCTAGACACGGAATTCTTTTTTTAGATTTGTTTTGATTTATCTGTTAATCTGCTTTTGAAAAGAAACAAAGTGGGAGTCTCTTACTGTTTCATGTAAATCAAATCCATTTAGTCTTATTTTCATTGAATTTTAACAAAAGCAAGTCATAAAGATGAGCTAGAAAGGCCAAGACTTATAAGTTATTTAGTCAATGTTGAATTATACCACAGTATAACAACTGAGATAGTCAAAAGTATTCAGAAATTATGCTGGTTATATAGAGTGACAGCTAAGCTGTAATTTTGCACTTAGTAAAAATCCTATTCACAAATTCATCCTTGAAATAAACAAGGTCCATCTGTATAAAGCAATCAGCCTCAATCCTAATGACCAATAAATAAAAGCTGAACAATTGAAGCTATTTACATTTTGTTCACATGCTGGTGGCATAATGTTTATTGGTGTGATGTTAGTGAGCCACATTCAAATTTTACTCTAGTTTGTTGCATTCACTTTACACTAATGTCTCTGTAACTGTTTTCCCCACTTCATCTATATATTAAATAGTAGGGTAAACTAGTCTCACTTGCCTTGGTTGGAAGCTAAATTAGAAGAAGATCATCTCTGAATACAAAAAGTATGGAGAAGGCAATACAAAATCACTCCATTATCTTTCCCAAAAATGTAATTTACAGAGAAGGAATCTATAGAGAGTCATGATTACTTATGCCCTGAAGAGGCATAGTAATTTTTTTTTAAAAAGATATCTTGATGGATACATTCATTCAAAGATAAAAAGGAAGATTTTTCTTTTTAGCAAAGAAAATATATTTTCTTTAAAAATAACTTTTTTGGTGGGAGCAGATGGCAATTCATCTGCAAGAGCAAATTCTAAATCCCAAAACCATCAGAATGTACCAAACTGATCATTCTTCATGCTTTAATAAAACTTATCATTCATTTAGAAGTTAAAACAAAAACAAAAATTACAGCAATAATATGAGCTTATCAGTTATGCAACTATCAAGGTAAAGAAATAAGTTTGATCAAATCACATAAAAAAAATCTGAGACAGTCACTGATGAGCGAGTCCCTTGTGGCATGGCAGACAAATGTGGAGAATGTTAATATCAGAGGTCCCCCAATCATTTTGGCATCAGCAACAATGTCAGGAATAAGTACCAATCACAAAGATTTGTATCCAGACAGAATATTAAATTCAGCACAAGTGGAGAATTCAGATTATGCTGGAAATCCTTTAAGTTATTTAGATGGCTTTTATTTTTAATGAATTATTTGGGCATTCATTTTTCTGTTCACTATTACATTTACTGATATTTCATTTATATCTTAATGAATCTACAGAATATTTTAACTTGTACCATTATTTATTTGAACGTTCTATCTAGATATGTAGTCATTTGTCACTATTTGTTTATGTTATTGTTGTGCAAACAGTTTGTACATCATGCAAACTCTCTAAAAGGCCACTAAATTAAATTGATGTCATTTTCTATTTTATTTTGTAATTACAAATAAATATTGACAATTAAAATATGATTTTCTTGATATTTTTATCAATACAATGACTAACTTTTCAAAAAGAATTTTGCTAAAATTCATTGACTTAAGGGAAGTGAACTCTTTTAAAATTTACTTGGGAAGATTCGGG
This sequence comes from Acanthosepion esculentum, assembly GCA_964036315.1. Lineage (NCBI taxonomy): Eukaryota > Metazoa > Mollusca > Cephalopoda > Sepiida > Sepiidae > Acanthosepion > Acanthosepion esculentum. The sequence goes on along the minus strand of OZ038494.1, from coordinate 38,388,714 downwards.
CTCACTTCAGTTTTTTACCTTTATAGATAACTCTTGGTTAGTCCTTGAGCAAACTCCAACTACTTTTAAAATCTAAAGTTAGCTTTACTTGTTTATCTACCAATACTTAATCAGCAGGAGCCTTGTTTTAAATGATTTCAAATAGAAATATCCCTGAAAAATCCACCCAGTAAAAAAAAATTAAATTGCACAATATTTTGCTGCTTGTATTGTAGAAATACCAGATTTTACAGAAATATTTGCTTTGACTGTTATATTTCTGTTTGCTTCGGGTGTGTTTTCGTTGATATATAGGTATTGGAATTTGCTTTTCTGCATGTATAGTATAGGACTTCATTTACCAACAAGTACCATATTTCTGTTTTTGCCTATTACCATATGTACCAGTTTCCACTGATACCAATTGATTTCTTTGTAGCTATTATGAATTTATTGTATGTGCGGATATTTCTCCCTGAAAAACAACTAAAACAATTTTCAATAAATGCATGATGAAATGTACTAAAATTCTTCTTTTTCAAAATGTCCTGGTAATTAAACCTTACCTCACTTCTATAAAAGAAAGTACCAGTCGTATAATTTGTGATAATACTTTAAGTGTTTCTTCATGGTTAGTGTGAATGTCACATAAAGGTAAGGTTATAATTTTGATTTTTTTCATTGTGATGAGTGCATTTCTTTTTACAAAATAAATAATTATTCCATTGACTATGATTATTTTATATAATAATTAGAATTGTTTAATTTTTTTTCCTATGATTTTCTTTTCAGCTTTTCACAGATACAAACCCTGGATCATAATTACAAAGTAAGCATAAAGTTCCTCAAACATTTAAATGGCAAATTGGACTGGAAATTACTGGAAAGTTCAAACATATTAAGTGTATTGTGCTAACAAAAATCTCCATCCAATCTGCCATATTTGCTGTTTTGCATTAACTCAATCACAAAAATTATAATGATAAGGGATTTATGACTTGCTGTTTTCAATCTATTTTTACATATTGACATCTGTTTTATATACTATATACATAATTTACAGAAAGAGTTTTTTTTTATTCAAGAATTACAAGTAATTTTAACATTATTTACACAGTAATTATTGGAAGTTTAAATTTATATCTGCAAAGATCATATGGAATAAATATATGGGAATGGTCCAAAATTTCCAGCTTTATTTAAACTTGATTTGTCATTATTTACATTGTTTACATTATTTGGACTTTTGTCCTCATCTTTATTGTCATATTCACAACATTTCGGCTATTGTATGCTCTCACCTTCTTCAGGTAATATAAATTAGAATTTCAAACCGAACCCTTTATTTGGTCCATGTTCTAGTTCCACATGCCATGCCTTTCTGGATATCTCAGTTTTCAGTTAATTCCCTCTAAAACTCAACATGCCAAGTTTTTTGTTCACCTCTGTTGTGACCAGGTATTGAACTCACAACTCTTTGGGTCAAGTCAGTTTTGGATTAATTCAATCAATGCATTTATCTACTGGCACAGGCATGGGGCTAGAACAGTCTACTCCCATGTACTAAATAAAGAGTTCAGTTCGAAATTCCAACATATATCACCTGTAGAAGGCTGGTGTGTACAATGGCCGAAACATCATGAATATGACAATAAATATGAGGACAACAGTTCGAAATAGTTACAATACATCATCTCAGAAATATAGACAGATGTTGATTTGTTATGTTTTATTATATTCACTATCTGAAACTTGACCTACAGATAGGATTTTCAACTAGTTCCTATAAATGAATTACACAGCAACTTTGGCCGCAATAAAAGATCATATATTTGAATTATGCTATGATTGAATTTTTTGTATTAAAGTTCACACAATATAGGGCTTGGAAGCCATTTGTGGTAAAAGGTAACTGTTAAAATATGTATGATGAATGAAATGTTTGACACAAATGGGAGATGTAAGAAGTGAGGATTATGAGGATAAGGAGGATAGATAACAATTGACCCTTGACTTGAAGAGATTAAGATTGCAGTGTTCAGAAAAGCATCTATACAGGAATCAGTTCCACAAAGTACAGGTTCCTGAAGTAAAAGCTGTCTGAGCGGAAGTTTCTCTTTATATTTGGAATACAGAAGAACTGAGGATGAATTGACTTCATGATGTTCCCATGCTATTACAAAAGTTACTCCATGATTTATAACTTATTTGAAAAATATCACCATTATAAATTGTTTGATCATATTTGACTTAACTATCTGGTGGGATTTCAAATAAACACATTTTGTAGAAATCTAGATTTTTATTGCAGAAACAAACACAAGTATAACACTGAACTGTGTTTTTGTGAAGACTTCTAATAAAAGTTGTCACGATATTAATGTTTATGGCCTCTGGGTGTTTTACTATTTGTGCTACAAATGCAAATGCAACATGATTTATTTAAGTCATGATTTTCTAGTTAGAAAAAATGTTATAACTTTGGTTTCTAGTTCAGAAATTTTCAACTAGAAGTCAACTTTATATAGTTAAACAATAAGCTAAAGATTTGCTTTAGCTAGCAAAATTTCACAAGAAAATATTGAGCAATAATACAACACCACTGTAAGGATGTAGAAAGTTATTATCTTCGTTTTGATTGGACAAAATTTACTGATAACTTAAGGTGTACATGAAAAAATATGACAGCCTGTTTATGAGGATAGTCTGTTGTTGTTTAGACCATGATGACAACAGATGTGGTAGCCAGCCACAGTGTGGCTGTTCATGGCCATTACACAATTTCAATGCATTCTAAATAAGAACATAAAACATATTACCAGAGCTGTACTATATCACTCTAATGGCAGTTATAAGTAAAACCTTCTTTTTATTTGACCCCTTTCACTTACTGCTTGTCTTCTTATGATTTTACTTTTTCTGCATGAGACAATTTATGACTTATACATTTTTAAGTATTACATCTTGGTATGATTCATGTTTGTGTACTTCAGTGTTGTATATCAAATGTTTTCATGTATAACATTTTTGAAACTCAATTTATCTGAGTTATTATGGTCCTTCCTCCCATCATGTTATGGTGTTAGTATATCATGGATATACTAATACCTGTTGTGGGCCTTGGAGACTGGAGAAAACCCCAAATATCTCTTCTCCATTTCCAAGCATTTCATGACCACTATGTATAAGCAACTCTTTGCTTCCTTTTTTATAGAATAATATTGGTTTTAGACTGTAGAATGTTTATATTTTGATATCCTCATCACTTTAGAAGCGATGATAATTTGTATCCTTTTTTCCACAAAATGTTAATGCACAGGTCCCACTTCTCATCACCTTTGATGATGCTGTTCAGCCATGCAAATGTGAACTTCAAACAAATCAAAAACATGTACACATCTAAATGATGAGTGGGATTGTCATCTATCAGTGAATACATCACCTACCTTCAGAGTTTGAGGACTTTGCCAGCTGCAGCCAAATAACTCAGGATGGTAGAATGGATAGTGTTAAATTAATGAACCCTATTTTGGCTGGCCATCTGTGAAGTGGCTTTTATCACCCAGCACAATCTTGCTTGATTCAGCTATAATGTTCATCTGGATAGAGGTTTAGCATTCTGATCTTAGCTCACTGAAACATGGTCAGCTGCATTTGGTTGATTTGGTGCATCTGCTCAGCTGCAATGTGAGCTCTCATTCGAGATTATCAACTATAAGAGTAAGAATAAGATCATTTTTGGACATTGTGATTTAACGCAGGTGAAACTGATGATTTTCAAAACTAAGATTTACTCTTTATAAACCATGAAATTGGAATCATTCAACATTTGGAATATCAAGATCCTTTTTATTAATGTTTGGGAACTTTCTTACCAATCTAATATAATATTCTTTCTGAGATAAGCAATATTCAATACCATATCTACATTTATATCTCAATATTTTGAGTTATTACTTAGGTTATAAAAGATCACAGCACTTATACTCAATGACATTACATTTCAATGCTTATTGTGATGAGAGAAAAAGTATGTAAGACAACAAAGTTATAGATGTGAATAGACGAATACAATTCTACTGTAAGTTCCCATATTTGGTGTTATGGAACAGGGTAAAAATATGACTACTTTCTTTCACTTCTTTTTCATACTTACTTTGACTTCACAGCAAATGAGCTTATTTGTTTCTGCTTTGATCAGACTTGCACCTGACCCTCACCATTACTGACAGGTTCAAAACAATTCTTTCAGTTTCCTCCAAGAGAAAAAGTACAAGTTGTGCACTCAAACACCCAGGCATTAATGCATGTTGCACAAAAGTAAAATCTTTTAGAAACCAATTGTATTGAGTCAAAGAATTACAAATAGTTTCATTGATTTTGTTAATATCATACAGAACAAAATAAAGAAGAAAAACGTTTTTTTTTTTAAAGTAAAGGACTGTAGTACAAAGAATAAATAATTTCACAGTATATCTATGTTTACAAACAACAATTGGAAATGTTTGGGGTTTTTTTCCTCTTCTTCTTTCTTGCTTGTCTCTTCTTTTTACATATCTTCATTCTCATTTCTTTTCTTTACTTATTTCTGTTTTATGAGATTTTATCTTTCTTCTTAGTTTGCTTTTTTATCCTTCTCCTCTCCCGCCACCTTTTACTTTTTCTTTATCTTTATCTTTCTTTCTTTCTTTCTTTCTCACTCTCTTTCTCTCTCTTTCTCTCACTCACTCAATCACTCACTCACTCATATTATTATTATTATTATGTTGCTTTCTGTTCAGTAAAATCCCTTACTGTGTCATTAGCCAAAACCTTGAGTAAGACAAAGAAAGAAATATATGCCTTTTGTCTGCATAAATTCTTATGTTAAATGATACTCAGCATGTACATTCATTATATCTTCTTTACATTGATAATACTCTTCTGAATAGATGAGCAGTTCTTTCTTTATATTAATGTCTGTCCTGATATAAGGCTCAAGAGTCACACAAGGTAAACGGGTACTGTTAAAATGGTTATGATAAATGATGTGCAAAAGTGAAAGGGAAGGTGGTAGGAAATAAAGATTATGAGGATAATGAAAATAAATAACTATTGATCCTTGACTTAAAGAAGTTAAGATTGTTGTGTTTAGAGAAGCATCCATTCAGAAGTCAGTTCCACAAAGTAGAAGTTCTTGGTAAAAGAGTGATTGAGTGAAACTTTCTCTTTACATTTGGAATATAGAGGAAATGATTTGACACTATGAAAGTGACATGCAGTGCTTTACCAGTAAAAGGATCTCTACTGGTGGAACTAAATAATGGAGCTCATCTGAACATTTGCCATGGGAACGTGACAGAGTAGCAATAGATCTTTGACATTGCAGCCTCTTTCCTACAGATGCAGAGTGGAGTGTAAGTCATTGCCCACAAGACCGCATAAACAATTTTGATCTCTGTCAATGCTGCAATGGAAAATTGAATTGCTTCAGCCTAGATATGGCAACAAAACCCCATTTTTGTTCTTATTTGTCTCTTGTAAGGATAAACTATAGAAGAAGGAGTCAAGTACTTCATGGAGTGATAGAATGGTTTGATTATTTTTCCAGCATCTTTAGCAATGGCCACTCATAGCAATGTTTTGAACCTCTAGTTAACAGGGGCTGCCAGGGATTTTGTTAATGTTCTTGTCTCTACCTTCTGTTATCATACAAAGGGCTTCATAGTTTTAACTGTAATTTGAAGGTATCACAGTTTTTTCAATTTCAAAATCCTTATATTTACTTATTTTGTCCTATTTTTTAGCAGATATATTTTCATCTGACACCACTGCCATATATCTATGATAAAGTATTTTTTCTTTGTAGTCATTAATAGCAAGTCCTGGGTAAAACGATAAACTACATTTGACAGCAAGGCCACTAATTGGGAGATTGGAGGTTTTGAGGAGCATGGAACCACCTCTTAATTGCTGTTGTTCCCAGGTCCACCCTGACACGGAGTGGTAGCATCTGTTAGAATCCCAGCTATGGGCAAATAGTAAACCCCTTCCCTCTAACAAAAACAAAACACTATGAAAGTATAAAATTACCAGTAATACATTTTTATATAAAAAACACCTATTTATATCAAAATTACCAACAATAGATTTTATCTGTAGTTGAAACTATAAAATAATGTTCAAAATATTTAAATTTTGGCATTAAATAACCCATAGAAATTGATATTCTGCTAAACAAAATCAACCAATCAAACCATTAATAACAATGTCTGGTATGTCGGTCAGTATGAATGGTAATCTCAAAGACTAGAAACCTCATGGCTTTCTATAACTTGTTCAGGGTGATGTTCATACCATTTTCAGCAACTGATAAATTGTAATACTACTATATCTTCCAGTGAATATTATTATTATTTTCCCTTTTTATCCTATACCTCTTCTTTCTTTTATTCTGTCTATATCACTGAGCAAAGCATTGTCACTCTAATTACTCCTTACAAGCAGACCCTCATAATAAGTGACCTTCTTTCATGCCATTTCTGACAATTTCATTTACCAATGCACACAGCCAAAGAGTCTGGTTCAAATATGATTTCTTATCACCTTTATTATTGCACACCTCAACTGATTCATTAATGCATCATGTCTCTGACATTTGCAGCTCACAATAAGCTTCTTTTGTATTTTCTTTTAGTAATGTTTGTTAATCTTACACACTGGCTCTTAAGAGAGACATTTGAATTGAGTCTACGAAAACATGAATCTGCTTCAATTTAAAGAACATTAGCTTGAGGTCTTCTAGTTTTCCTGTCCTTCAACTATTGCCAGCTCCAGCCATGTTATCAGCATTATAATGTTTTCTGTTTAATTCTGTTATTTATTACTAACTTCTTTGCAACATTCTACTTTCTATTTCTTTCATTATCCTCATATTATAATATAATTACTATTAGTTTGTATTCATTCATTTACCATACAGGTAATATTTGCTTATTCTTGTCGGAAATCAAGTGACAGCAAGTTTCCACAGTTGTCCAGGACTCTTTTTCTTTATTCTTGTTGAATTTAGATGATTTCCTTTGGCAGGACTCTTTGGGACCATTCCAAGAAATCCAGTAACTAAAGTTATCACTTTCATTCTACAATTTTCAATTCTCTGGCAAAGTCCAACTATTTTTCCAGATTTTCTCTTTCTTTTACTTTCATTCAATGGCTGCTGGAATGGTGACAGACTTGCACCTGAACCTGACTATTGTTTTTCTTTGTTTATAATAACTAAATCTGGTCTCATAGCCAAGATCAAACAATCCATCTAAATTTTATATTTTTTTTACTGTCTCATTTTTGCGAAACAGCTGATTTCTACTTCTACTGTTAGTTTTCATGTCTAAATACAATTTCATTGTACAATACCCAAGCATATCTATTTTCATATTATTTCTGAGTTTCTCACATGAAGAGCTATCCTTATTTACATTATTTACATTATTTACATTCAGACTAATGTTCTCATCTTCATTGTTATTATCAAAACATTTTGACTGTTGTGGCCTACACCCTTCTTCAGGTAACCTGCTAGTCTGATTTCCACTGACCCAGCCAAGGGACCTATTTTATTCTAGGCTGCTATTACTCAGGCTTGTTTGTGCATCCAAACACATTTTATGGACATTTCTTTTCTATTTCAATAAAACTTTAATGACAATAAATCTTTTTCAGCTTTTACTCTTCACTGTCAAGACACATCTCAAGCGTAAAACCTTTTTTTTTTTCATTTACACTAAGGTTCACCTTGTACAAGGATTGGTGGCCACTCATGATAGAGGGTTACATTAAGGGGTAGTTTATATAGATAGGAGGGGAAGATTACAGTTAACTCTAGACTTGAACAGGTTAAGATTGTAGTGATTAGGGAAACATTCTCTTTGGTATCTGTTCCAATGGGCAGTGGTTTGCGGAAAGAAGCTGTTTGAGCAGAACTTACTTCTCACTGATAGAATATGGAGGCAATGTGGGTGGTTTGCTACTATGTAAGTGGCATGACAGGTCCTAGCCATGGAGGTTAGACCTGGTGGAACAAAGGAATGTAGCTTGTCTGAGCACTTTCAATGGTAGTAGTGAATGAGCAGTGAGAGACTTCACACATCCCACTGGTGAGAGAAAGGTTGGAGGGTGGAAAATAATTCTTCCCCAACAAGGATTCAGAAACACTTTATGCATAGAAATGAATTTTCTTAATTCTTCTTTTGTCTAGTTTAGGAAGTGTCTCGATATATCTTAATATGAATGCTATATTCAATGTGTTTATAATTTCTACAAGAGTTTTATTGTTTAGAATTATCTCTTTTTATACTAACATTTTGCTGACTCTCTTTTTATTTCACATTTAGTTTCCATATTTTTGATAGTTTTTTTCTATTCTATTCTATTTCTACTACTCCCATTGTTTGGTAATTAAACCCTCTATTTTGGTTCTTGATTTTCTTTATGGGTTACTAATATCATCTTTGCTAGAAATTCTGACAGTTTGGAGTAATGCTTCCAGTTTAATTTTATTTTTGTCAACTAATTTTAAATTATTGATATACTCCAGATAATTAGGTATTTTCTGTGGAGTGAGTAGCAATGGTTAAATGCAAAATAAGTAACAGAACTCTCCAATAAAAAGAATTGACAAAGTTTGCAATAAGCAATAACAAGGAAAAGAAAAGAACAGGACAAAGAATAATATAAAGCAAGCAAACAATATATGCAAATTAAAGCAACAATAATATAGCAAAAGTTCATAAACTAAGAATTGGGGGTGACATAAAAGCAAGTTCTGAAAAGCAAATGTAGTGTTCTGACTGCAAGACAAGTCAGATAAAACTAAGAACTGGCCTATTTTATTGGCTAGGAAAAAATCCCAGCAGGCTCTTGTGTGCTTTTGCCTATCAATTGGGGAGAGGAAAGTGTTTTGCCATCATTCCTACAACAATTGAAACCACCATTTTCTGATAAAAATATAAACTTATACACTTCATTAAAATTTTATATGATTAAACTGAGAAGATCATCAATTCTATTATGAATAGGAATTGGAGTAGCAAGTCTTGTCAAAAATGCTTCTGAAACCAATTGATAAAAATAAGTTAAAATAGAATGTGTTCCAGTAAGTAAATTATACAACGCAATGTGTGAAAACCTTGCCAGCAAATAGTCACAGACTTTTCAAAGTGTTGGCAAGTATCATAAATTAAAGATAGGTAAAAATAAAAATGAGGTGGGATTTACCAAATGAAGCTGAAGTTTTGTAAAGCTGGGGAATTAGCTAGCAAATGTGAATTCTACTTTAAAAGTAAAATGACATAGGCATATGAGATAAAGCAAGTCAAACGGTATCTGGCCAATCAAGACCTCTTGTTCTTGTGGTATAGCCGTCAAGAGCAAAGTTAATATGTGGTTAGCAAGTCAAAGCTGAAATAAGCAGTAAAGCCACTGAAAAATGGAAGGCGGCCTTGAATAGGCAATAGAGAAAAAAAGGAAGCTGTCAAACAATATTATCTTCTTTGTAGAAATTCACTTCAGGATTGCAAAAGAAACAAAGTGCAAATTGCTGAAAAAACAAAGAAAAAAGTTTGCCTTGTTTCGCATGAAGTAAATGTCCATTTCCTTCTTCAGGAATAAATGTTTAATGTCTTTACTTTTGCAGAAGTAATTCCCATATACTAGAGGCTTACAGCAGTTTGTCAATGGATGAATAACACATACTATTTCTTTCTTCAATTCATTATCTTTATTCTTATATCTGAAATGATTTAGTTCAATATTCATTGGTTTAGAGTTTAAAATGCACTCTTATATAATAAATATTAATTTAATATAGTGATATATTTTTTCTCTGCAACTCTCCATTTTTGTTTGAATTTTTAAAATGAAGAATTGTTATAGACTGATTTACTTAGATTAGAATCCTCTTCTTCACTGTATTGTCACAACATTTTGGATACTGTACCTGCCATCATTCTCTACTTATCTAACATAGATGGCAGCCGCCTTGGAATTTTGAACCAAACTCTTTATTCAATCTGCAGGGATAAATAGTTCTTATTCCACTATAACAAGGGATATCATGTATCATTTAATTCTTCCTAAACAACAGAAGATATAATGGCTGATACGGTGTCACCATAAAAACTAAAATGAGTCCAAGTTAATTATTCTTATTCAATCTTTTCCTTTTCAGTTATTTATAACAAGCAACCACTAGCAACTTTTTATAGGCATTAGGCAAACACACATATGCATATCAACAGATGATGATTGTTAGTATAAGGTATCAGGCAATGTATTTTGTCAAGATGAACAAGATACAAAGTGTGATAATTTAATTCATAGAATGGCCAGTGAAAGCAAAGCTTACTTACCTGGTCACTATTATCTGCTGTCACCAACAAAGTACTCTCCTTGTGAAGATATATACTTTGTGAGACAATGGTGCCATTACTGGAAATATTCTTGGAACTCATTTCCTTGAATACCTTTTAGTAATGTAGTCACATGTTATTGATGTCAGAGATGTCAATATTTGCCTTTTCAGGGTAGTTTTCAGTTTTAGACATAGCTAAAAATCACAACAGGATAAGTCTAGTGAATAAGGTGCATCACCTATTTTTGTAATGGATTTCTTAGCCAGGAACTCACAAAGTGCTAAAGCATAATTTTTGTCATATTTTCAAAGCTTCTGCTAGAAAGCAACATTGCTTCACTATTCCTATTATGTTCTTTTGCTATTAATTGCACACTTAATTTTCAAGCTGAGTGCACCAAGATTCACACTCTGTCCATATTTGCCTCTGTTCTTTGTGTTTTTCACTGCCCACTTTTTTGCCTTGTTGTGTACATCTTCTTACTCTTCTTTCAACCCCCCTGTCCCACACAAAAACACACAATTTCTTCATAGCATGTTTATCATAAGCCATTTTCAATAGAGTTAACATTTCATTAGCACTTTTACCAGTTTTCACACAAAACTTGATGTTAATCTCCTGTTCCAGATTCCTTTCCGTCATTTTCTGCTGACAGTATAACATGAATGTGTGCACCTTCCTCTACTGCTCAGCAATCTAATCTGTGTTTGAAGAAAGTAGAAGTTATAATATATCTGGATGTGCTTGGGTACAATTGTTTATCTGACTTGTTACTCCAAGGACATGTTGTCATCATTCTAGGAATTATATTGCCACACCTCATATAGCATGTATTTTTGATTTAAATGAAAATCCTGCACCAAATGTGATTGAAGAATTCACTTGATGTAGAATCAATAACAGCCCCAACTTCTTAACCAGAGAAAATTCATTTGCTTTTTGTTATTTTAAATAAAGAGAATATATATATTCTGAATGAATCAGCAAATTTTGGAATTACCTTAAATGAAAATATTAAAGTTTATAAGTGATACTTGTGAAAATTTGTATATGCAACCAAGTCATGTATTCAACTGTCATAGAAAACCAAGTTTGAAACTAAAAAAGAATAAACACTGTCAGATCAATAACATTCTATTGTTCAGCATAGAAACCACAATTTTCAAATAGTACTTGAATAGAGAATCTATGAATTGTATAAAAAAGTAATTTGTAATCAAATCTATTCTGTAAAATTTGGTTATTTTACAGGAAGGTTTAATGTCAGAATAAAAAGAAGAAAAAAGTAAAATTAAATATATCATAAAGAACAAATCTAAAGTCTTGTCACGTTTTCAAAGTGGCAGAAACTTTCTTGAACATGTTGAACAAAAATCCTTGTTAAAAGAAAAGAAAATGGTTAAATATTTTTTATATTATATTGTTAAAATACTGAAGAAAGATAGAAAATAGATCTTCTCACCAATGCAGCCTAAAATCCCCTGTTTTCACAAACTCAAAATTTTTCTCAAGTACAAAATCCATATTTCAAAATCAAAATAAATGCATTATTTGTTCACAACTCTATTTTCCACAGTGAAATTAAAATTCAGATTTTAAGAAAACCATATTCACACTCCACACACAGGTAAGTGCATCATAATTCTAGTTTGTCCATGTGGATTCGGATAATAATCAAACCAGAATCATGATACACTTACACATAAATTCTTTGATGACGTTTTACTTAAAGTGAAACATGTTAGATTTATAAACGTTTCCTATTTGTTCCTTATCCTAATATATATATATATAAAATTGGACACTGAGGTCAACACCAAGCAGTGACAGTTTGTTTTCAGACCTGTAGATTGCTTTTAAGCATGAAATACTGTCATCACTTGGTGGTGACCATGTTGTCTAATTTTACATTCACATACACTCTATCTCTTTTACCCATGAATATAGCATTCTTTGAAACTATATTTTTATGATATATATATATATATATATATATATATATATATCATAATTAATTCATCAAGTCTAGAAGAATCCTTGATAGAATGCAGAAAGCACTGGACAGCAGTTTTATCCTATTTTTGGGACTCATCAGCAGTGTGTATCTACTACCAAGAATCAAATCCAGACAGTTATGATATGATGCAAGCGTCATGCCCACTAGACCAAAGGGTCTTGGTGACAGAGAGGAGGTGTGTGTGTGTGTGTGTGTGTGTGTGTGTGTGTGTGTGCGTGCAGGTAGTGTAATGGATAGCAGGTAGTGTAACTGGAATGAGAAATCAGAAAGCCAAGTTCAAATTCCTGTAAAGTTATTTTCACTTATGAGAAAATACTTTTGGGAAAATTATGAATCCATCTCTTCTCCCCCACAGCTATTGACAGACTATAACCTTTAACCTATAACCTATAACCTTGGTTGGCAACCAGTTTAAGATAAGGGAAAACTCTGAATTCAAAACCTGAGGAGAGTCACTGGGAGACCTTATGGCACATTATGTACACCAGTTCTCTGTAGTCAGTTCTTCCTGCACGAACATACACCACTAGAATCAAATTATATGTGTGGGTTGTCTGGCTGTTCAGTTCTAAGAACTAAGCTACTGGATCCTTATACATAAAAAATGAAGAGAAGATCCATCTTATTTCTTATATACGTATATATGCATTAATAAAATGAATAACAAGAGAAGAACCTTTTATGGTGATGTGTTTTGTTTATCTTGTTTTATCAAGGTAAATGTAGAAATTTTATTTAGAAACCTGTACTTATACATAGAAGATTATGCATTCAAATTTGAATCATTTTAAAATCTTTGAAAATCTTTCAATTGTAAGGAAATGAAATCATGAAGGACACTAAGTGATGGAAATTTTTGGCATGTTGTTAAGGTCTTCATAGTTTCCTTTCCTTAATGTCAAGAGATTTTCAAATGTTTTAGAACATTGTTTACTTCATATTTGAATGCAAAAGGGTGTTCTTTTTTCAACAATTCATTTTTCTGTGTGTATAAATGTAGGTTTCTAAATAAAAATTTCTACATTTGCCTTGATAAAGTTTCTCAAGGAACAAAATGTGACAGCACAAAAGGTTTTCCTATTGTCATTTCTTTGCAATACTGTCTTTGCATTTATATCTCAATCAATCAATCCTCCCCATCCACACACACACACACACACACACATACATACATATATATATATATATATATAAATAAAATATGGTACACAAAAAAAAGAATATAAGTAAATTGTGTTGAATGTAAAAATAAACAGAGCTTTTTCTATGCGAATATGGTAAATTCTTTTTTTCTTGTAGCTATCATATATAGAAATGTTTGATAAATGATTTATAATATATGCATGAGGATTGTGCAGTACATGAAACTTTGAGTTGAAAATTCAATAAGGGACAAGGATATAACTTTTTTAATGCACACATATAAATATATATATATATATATATATATATATATATATATATAGAGAGAGAGAGAGAGAGAGGAGAGACAGCAGGGGTGACAATGGGGATTCTAAAACATTCATGAGACAATCTAATGAATAGACAAAACATCAAAATTTTATGAAACCCTTCTCTTCTCTTTCAGTACCTCATGTGCACACACACACACACGGACACACACACACACACACACACGCACATGTATATATGAAAAATTTCTCAGTTAAGCTGTAGAAAAAGACAATATGTATAAAGGTAAAAGATAGTAGGAAAACTGTGTTATTAGCTAATGTGGACTTTTTCAAGGTAAAAATGAAATGAATTTATTAAAAACAAAGTAACTATTAACAACAAAACAAAATGTCCTTAGTAACTAGAAGAATTTAGAAAACGCTATTGTATTCATATTGTCAACTGAAAATTATGTCAAGTACTATCCTGTGTGGAAATATTGTTTTTATTGTTGTGCTGACGGATTCAACCATTATCTTTTGATTTCTTGATACAATTGTGTACATTTGCTTGGGAGAGTAGTAATTCTGTTAAAAAAGGTGATATTGGGAAAAAACCTAGGCATAGATTAATATTTGGGTAATATTCAATGGCGGCACTCTCGAGGATTTTCCTTCTGAATGAATTATTTACTTTTTTTATGAGTGTAGCATTTTTAAAATCAAAATTGTGGTTGAATTTATTTCTATGTATGATTAGTGCATTAGTTAAAAAATATTAATTTATGCCCAGGTTAAGGACATTTTGTTTTGTTGTTAATAGTTACTTTGTTTTTAATAAATTCATTTCGTTTTGCCTTGAAAAAATCCACATTGGACAAAACACATCCGCTAATAATACAGTTTTCCTATTCTCTTTTACCTTTATATAAATATATATATATATATATATATCAAAGTGTAGGAGAACGAACAGTAGGATTACAGTGTTCAAAACATTAATTTAAAAATAGTAAATAGGTAAATATAGTAAATAGAAATAGTAAATATATATATATATATATATATATATATATATATATATATATATATTATATACATATATGCAATCCTATAACAGTGACTTATTTATAAAATGCCTTAAATAATATTCTTTTTTATATAAACATGACCATTCACAGAACTGTTTGTGTTTTATTTTTCATTTTTTGTTTATTCCTATCAGTTGTTAATATTCAATTTTTAAAAGTATTAACATTCCTTTGGGAATTCTTGGTCTAGTGTTTATAAAGTCAGAATCTTTAATGTGCGTTACGTGAACTTCAATTTGGCAAAGATATGAAACAAAGATTTTGGTTAATGCCAAATTGGTAATCATTCAAAAGGATACAAATAAAATCCAATTTCTCTTATGAACCAATTCACTGAATGCAGGAAGTGAAAATCCTGAAAGCCTCAGGTCATTCTATTCTAAATCAGCAATAAACTGATGCTCATTTGAGAATTCTAACCCGCATCACTTGGGGGTGGGGCAGTTTTGTGAAATTAGATTTCTATTTGAAGAATAATCATCCAAAGAAAAGGGGGAGGTTTGTTATTGATCTTAGTTTGGAAACTGTATGAATATAATTAGATTAATTTGACTAATTAGTCATTAGTTTGGTATTAAGTTGATGTGTGCGTTTGCATTTCGTGCTTTGTGACACCAGTCATGGCATGTCAGGTGGCAAACAATTACACGACAAACAAAAGCGGTTGAACCAAACTTTCATTTTAATTGAGTTTGGCTCTTGGTGTACTTGTCTGTGAATAATACTTTTGCTATATACACACAGGTTGAGTGATTGTGTTTAAATGCTAGTAGTATAGCAAAAGTGTAAGAAGGAGGTCTTTGATATTTCCCATATGCCATGTTCTGGAAGATATTGGATTTTTTTAAGAATTTATTGAAATTGATACTTGGTATCAGAGATTTTGCAAGAATAATATATTTTCAACAATTTGCTCAACAAGAATCCCCTTTTTCTTTTATTGTTACAGGAATTTGGAAATTGTATATTAAAACCAAATGCAAAAACAGTGATTATCTATGTCAAAATGATTCCAGCATCAAAACCAGTAATTCATTAATCTGATTTTTCTGGATCCTAAAGAAATCATCAATGCAGGTCTTTATTATTGACAGATTTTGTGTCAGTCGTGCATGATTCCAAAGATGTGGACAGAAAGAGTGTCATTTTCAAGCATAATAATGGAAGACTTCACTCAGAAAAAGTCAAGCTTAGAATTTAACCTATATACTCAGACTCATCAGACTTGGTACTTTTGTATTGAAATTTAATTCAATCATATGAATATTTTCTTAGCTGGAATACATTTGGAAATAAGTAAAATATCATCTCCTATTTCTAATCTGATTATGAATAACTAGCTGACGTACCATGTGTTGCCCAGGTGTAAATGGCTGCACCCCCTGTATACCCACACCTCCCTATCTAGAAATATCTATCTACATCTCCACTTGCAGGCATCATCCGTTGGTATACTAAGCTACTCACCCACCTCATCTTTTTTACAGTATGTCCTTTGCAAGTAATTGATTGTTCTTATTAAAGGAATTCCATCAATGAAATCTTCTTGTGTTGTTGTTGCTCAGGGTTAAATTGTTTCAATGTTTTAAATATTCAGTAGATTTCCTAAGGAAGTAATAACTAATAAAATAGTATGGCAGTGTTAACAAATCAAATAATCAAACAAAAACGGGGATGAAGCATCAGAGCTTGATTCAACTGCAAGTGCAAATGCATGAACACCCCCTACCCTCTTCTCTGCACATCTAATGCAAAGCTGGCGTTAATAAGAGGTTCTTCAGGAAGTTTTCCTTTTAATGCTTCAATAATCCTTCTCAAATTTTGTATCAAAGGTCGTTTGAATGCCAATTTAGGATGGAATCATATAAAGAAACTCTTAGCTAAATGGCAAAAGACGATATTGGACCTAGTTTCTTGCAGATTTCATCCACTTAACTGAAATAATCTAAACCAAACATTCATGCAAGATTGTGTGTTATATGTAATTTACATGGCAAATTTGGAATGCATCAGATGAAAAACCAGGAGAGTTAGGACTGAAAAACAAACTTTTTGAACATTTTCTTGTGGTTTTTCATTATACACAGGGAAGTGGGCAGGACTAAAATCGCACAATCTTATTTCTTACATAATGGCAATTTCTTTGCAACATGTTTGAAGAAAATCAGATAAAAAAATAAGAGAGTTATTCAAGTTTTTATTTTAAGTAGTATGAAAAACCCAATTTTTTCACATTTTTTGCAATTTTTGTGTGAAGCCAATGTTGCAGGAAAACTGTCAAGCCCTCCACATCATCCTCGTAACATGAATTATGTTTTGCATTAAGTGCAAAGAACATCAGCTCATTCGTTAAAAAATTTGTTTGTGTGTAACTTTACCATGGTTTTTGCTAAAAGTCCTACCCACCTTCAGTTTTATCGATTTTTCTGCCAAACCTGGGGGACCTGGTGATTGAAAAGTAGGTTTTGACATCTTTTCATAAATTTACAATATGTGTATACAATTTTGATGAAATTGGTCAAGAAATATGGACGTGCATAAATAGCATCCACACACACATGGAGATGCACATACACAGGCAGACACATTCTGCTTTATAGATATACATGAGGTGTGTCATATTAATGAAATAGGAAGTGAAGATTATGAGGTTAATTAACCCTTGACTTGGTATGGTTAAGATTGATCCAATTCTTCTGATAATCAAGTCTTTTGCATTTTGATAAATATAAAGAAATACTTAAAACCCAAACATTTAACGAATGCTTATATAAGAATGGTTTAAAAATTCAGAAGAATTTAGACAAAATGCCAGAAAGAACTTTAAGAAATGCAAAAAATTTAGAATATTGCCACTAAGTGCCAAAATCTATAAAGAGTTAATATGTACATATAATTAAAAATATGAAAACACACAGTATGCCATTGCCTGGAAATCATAAGAGACTCAAAAATAATTTTTGTTCTGCTGCAAAATTGCCTTTTTTTATTTTCACAAGTGACAGATCTGAAGAATTTTTTATGCATATTCAGTGCATAGCCAGTTTTGTTTTTCATCAATTTCACCCAATAGAAGGCTCAAGAGCTAATCAAGGTAGAGTTGAAATAGTACTGATGAAAGAGGTGAAGATATGAATGGAAGTGAAGATTATGAGGATAGGGAGGACAGATAATGATTGGGCCTTGGTTGAAATGGTCAAGATTAAAATTAATCTAATAACATTATTATAAAATAATAAAGTTATTATTCAGTGTTAATATAGTTAATGTTTTAACACAAGCACTTCTAAAACAACAAATAGGTGGTGAAAAAATGTGTGTGTGTGTGTGTGGATCATATATCATAAATAAATATCAGTCCTTTTTTCACAATCTGCCCTAACCATTTGTGGTTGGGTTTTGATTGAAAAAAAAAAACAGTATGCTCCATTCCAGAGGCTCATCTCTCCAGGCAGCATTTCTCCCACTGCACTCAGCAGAAACATCCATATAGGGAAGTGCTGAGAGAGTTGAGCTATTTTTATTTCCAACCCCATGTATGCATGGGATTCCAGTTTTAAACATGGCCTTGTGCCATATTCTATACAAATGGATGTTTATATACAGGCGGATTGAAAAGTAACTCCCTATTTTATGTATGGTGGACTCTCCCATCTTGTAAAAATTATAGTTAGATGGAAGAGTCCACCACACATGAAATAGGGAGTTACTTTTCAGTCACCCTGTAGATATTGACATTAGTTTATCTTTATATACATTTGTTGTAAAAAAAATATTAACATGTTTGGAAACTAATGATGTTTTATCAGAAATAATATAAAAACAAATTTAAATTTATTTAAATATGATTTATCAAAAATGTAATCATTTTCAACAACAAAATGCTTAAAAGACTGTTTGGAATGTCTTAGTTTCTGAATGTCCTGCCACTTCTGAAATGTTCCAGTGATCAAAATAAATGAAAATTTGGAGGTGATAAATCTGATGAGTATAGAGAATGTGGAAGTTCTCCCACCTATCCTATCAATCTCATTTTTTTTCTTTTGCATCTTCACACCTTTACAACTTCTCTGTTTATCAAATCAAGACAATTTCAGCATAATACTTTTTTTACCCAATCAAATTACTAGCAATACCATTCACCCATGCATTGAATACTGCCGCTCTATCTGGTCTGCTGCTCCTGCTATTCATATTGCGGTTCTTGATAAAATCCCAAAAAGTATCTTTAATGTAATCGATCCTGACCAGGCATTTTGACTTCAGTCACTTTCTCAATAACGTGACGTGGCTTCCCTCTGTCCTTTCTACAATTATTTTCAAGGCAACTGCTCTGATAATTGTTTTTTCACTGGTGCCCCAATTACATGAATTTATGTATGCTACTATATTGGCATTTAGGTCCCACTTGTTTATTGTTGAAATAGCTAAATGCAACTGTCACTTATACTCTAACAGTTCCTTTTCTCATACTTCCCACCTGTGAAACTCCCTTCCATTCCTTGCTTTCCTGATAACTACAATCTTCAAAAATTTAAATGTAACATCAATCATCATCTTTTTGAAGATGGCCAAACATTGTGTTTGGTTCTCAAGAGAAAGCTCATGAGGAACCCGAATTCCTTTGTTGCAATTTTTCTCATTTAAACTCTGAAATGCATGATAAACAGCACAAGAGATAAACTGATTACATATGAAGTTTCCTATTTTTCAAATTTGGTTCTGCCAGGGTCAGTTGACTCAAAATTAATAGTGAAATATATAATTACTTTCCAAACACACTAACGTATAGAGACTTGTGTGTGTAAAATCTATATACATATTTTTTAATATATACATACCTACAGGAATATAAATGTAGCACTCATGTCATATAGCGATATACGTCATACATGCAGAAATACAGATATGTATTTGTAAATGAATATTTTTTTATAGATCCACACACAAATGTACACACATGCACGCACACATAGTGGAGGATTCCCTATCACATGTAAATATTACAGGGCTTTGTCATACTTTATATACCTGTATTTATATTATACACGCACATGCACACACACATGTACACACACACACACCATGCACACACACACACACACATATATATATATATATATATATATATATATATATATATATATATATATATATATACACACACACATATATATATATATATATATATACACACACACACGCACACACACACACACACATATATATATATATATATATGTATGCTAATGTTTTATTTTTTGTTCTCATTCATTTGTTTTCTCTTCTTCATTTTGATATGATGGTATTTTTTCTCAACCTCACTATGCAAGATTATCCCCCTGGTTGGTATTCTTGGCAAATGCATCATTGACTTTGTTTATATCTCAGATTTCTTTGCACATCAATGACTGGGTAATAAAAGACATTTTGACTGCCCACAACTTTGAGAGAATCATCTTTTGGAAATCATTTTTGAATGGTTGAGAATTTCTCAACCAACGTAAGTATAGAT
Source organism: Acanthosepion esculentum (assembly GCA_964036315.1). NCBI lineage: Eukaryota > Metazoa > Mollusca > Cephalopoda > Sepiida > Sepiidae > Acanthosepion > Acanthosepion esculentum. The sequence goes on along the minus strand of OZ038494.1, from coordinate 38,368,327 downwards.
AATGTGTCTATTAATCAAAGAATAATAAAGATCAATATATTGTTTATACACCACAGTACACAGTCTTAAAATATATTACTTTAAGTTTTTATTAAATACAGCAAGTGATTTCAATATATCAGCTACCTTACATAGCATTGCCTGGGTTTGAATGGTTTCCATCTTAAAAATTGTACAAGGATAAGGCAAAAAAAATGTCATCAAATCTTATCACAGACAAAAGATTACTGAGGTTGAAAGTTAATTGACCTTGTACAGCATTACTGACAAATCTTACCTTATACATCTATCCAATAGATATATATATAAAATAAGGCAAATGAATGACAAAATGGAAAAATATTGTGTCACGTGTTGTGTACTTTAGGACTTCATCAAACTAAAATACTGTTTTTGTTGATGAATTTATATATGTGCAGGAAGGGGAGGGAGAATATGAAAACACAAGTTATAATTATGGTCCAATAAGAAATGCTGAAATTTTAAACTTTAAATTATTTCATATACAGTATGCTCATAAAATATTTAAAAATAGATGAGTAAACCATTCAGGCAAATCTAATGAATTAAGACATATATATATATATATATATATATATATATATATATATATATATATATATATATATATATATATACATATATATATATATAATTTTTTTAATCATTTCATCCCAAGCAAGGCACTAAGATGTAAGATACTACTGTGAAAGAATCTGAGAAAAAATATTATGGAGTGATAACAATAAAAAACAGGAATTGAGAAGACAGAAGATAACAAGTGACATTGCATTTAACCGTTGAGGTTGTTTTGAACATCAGCTGCCATTTTGACCTTTGTCAAACTGATCAGCCTTACTATCAAGGTAGGAGTAAATGGTTGTGTTGTCAGCATAGATGCAAAGTTAAGAGCTAACGTCATTGGGAAGGTCGTTAATGAAGATTAAAACAGTGTAGGACCAAGGATGGAGCCCTAGGGGACACCCGTGTTCATATGAAAGGATGTAGAGTGGCCATTCAGGACAACTTTCATTTCATGATTTAATAGGAACTGTAAATTTTCAGCTTGTGGAGAAAACCTGAATGCCAGACCCTGTTAAAGGCTTTTGAGATGTCCAATGCTACAGCCTGGGCTTCACTGTTTTTATCTAGAGCATGATGGACTCTTTCTGCAATTATCGTTAGTACATCAGCAGTTGACCTGGAGAAACGAAAGCCGTATTGCTTGTCTAAGAAAAGGCCATGTGATGAGAGATGATGAACCAATTCAGCATTGATTAGGGCCTCTAGAAGTTTCCTAAAAAGAGGTAGCAGGCTAATAGGCTGATAGTTGGATGAACTGGATGGTCACTAGAGTACTTAATAACTGGAACAACAGATGATGACTTCCAGCAGCCAAAAAGCAGGAGGTATTTATTATACAGTTTAGAGAGAAAAGGAACCAGTTTGGGGGCACACTTCTTAATGACTATTACAGGGATATAATAGGTGAGAGATGATAGCAGAAAACATGTAAGGAGTTATATGCGTATCACTCGACAGATATTTTATTCTAAGTGGGAAGTTAGGCAGGGATACTCCAGAATAGTGTCAAAAGTAGAGTTTGAGGAGAATTTACAGACAAAGCATTCAGGTTTATCAGCAGAGGAGGAAAAGACCTCAAATCAATTGAAGAGGAAGGAATAGAAACCTTGCACTTACTTTGTACCCTGTTACAGAGACACCAGTAATCATGAGAGCCAAAATCTTTAGAGGTTATGCAGTTCCTCATTCTCTCAGCAAACAGGGATTTAGCTCTTTCAAGGACTCACTTACATTTATCATGAGCAGTGGCAAATAGGCACCTGCTATGATAAGAGCTGTCAAGCTGGTATAGACGGAAATAGCAGTGCCTGTATTCTAAGACAGCTGAGCATGCTGGGGTGAACCATGGAGAGGATTTCACCTGATATTCCCAAGAAGGGATGAAAGCGTCCAGGCCAGCTTTGACCAAAGAAGAAACTTCAGCGGCACAATTTTCAATTGGGAGGTTGAAGATGTCAGTCCAGAAGGCATCACAAAGAAAATCCCGAAATGAGTCCCAATCAGCATGATGGTAACAGAAAGAGGTTTTTATGGATAGGGGGTTCCTATTTAATAGATGCTTGGAAGGAGATATAAATAGCTACCACAGAGTGATCCGAATTACCAAGAGGGCTGTATTGCGAAGCGTGGTAAGAGCGAGTAGTGGAGGTAAGATATAGATCCAGTAAAGAAACCTGTTGCTCAGTTTGGCTAGGGAAATGAGTAGGGAAGTCCACTATTTGAGTAAGGGATTGGGCAATAGAAAACTTTAATGTCTGCATACTGGCAGAATGTTTTAGCCATGTCTTAGAATGTTTTATCCATGTGTCATGGTGAGCATAAAGATGTACACAGACTGATGGAGAGAAAGTGCCTTTGCTATAGTGTCAACTATTGCATCTAATATGCTGCAATTTTGGGAAGAGCATGATCAATAAAGGAAAAAGAGACAGCTGACAAAGTTTAGCAGCAAAAGACAAAGCACATGAAAGAGTAGCCAGCAGCCTTGAGACACAATTCCCTGACCATCCAAAAATTATTCTGGATGTAAACATTAAGGCCATACATATGAATAATGGACTCTTTTCAGCAAAGGGTAAGATGCCTTGGAACCAAGGATTCATTGGTAGCAATGGAAGAATTCAAGTTGGTTTCACAAAGGGCAAAGATATCTAGCGACTGTTCCAGGAGAAAAGATCCTATGCTGCAGCATTTCGAATGGATACCACGAATATTGGAGAACGAAAGATTGAGCTGGGTAGGTGTTTTTTTGTTAGCTGGTTTAGTTTCATTTCTTTTTGCTGTGATTTCCAAGAGATATGTTTTGAGGTGAGTGATAAAAGACCACCATAATTGTCACTGTTTATCATCAATGGCAATACAAACCAGCCAGTGCATGAGCGTAATGTGGCCTTTGGGTTTCCTACCGGAAATACATGCAGGAATAGCTACCCATGCACGACATGGTACTACAAATACCCTGATATTATATGACTATTGATCGAAGCAACCGCTCTAAGTGCTACTAAGGAGTTCAGGCTCCTAACGACCAGTCGGAAGTAGCAGTCAGCAAACTGTCAACTTGGTACCTTCACAATGGAAGGTCACAGCTACTGGTTAGTCCAATCACCAAAAGGTAGAGACAGTTAAATCATTGTGGTCCTGGTAGAAGAAAAACAGAGAACTGGTAAACAATATCCTGATCAGGGAACAAGAGATGGACCTCTACTCCTGTTCAATAGACATGGAAGGAGTGCGGACTGGACAATAGGTGAACCTATCTACACCTATTAATCTGTAGAAAAAAAAAAGGAAAAGCACATGAAATGCAAAAGAATTCATATTAATTTATGACTTAGTATAAGTTCGGATGTCTACTACCAAATGAAAAATGGGATGGTAAGTCTTAATGCACTTTTGTCACATCAGTTTTTCAGCATTGATAAGCAACATTCTAAGGTAAACACATTCTCTAAATTAAACATGTTGGGGAGAGGGGCTGAAGTAAGAAGTTTAATAATTAATAGCAATGGGGAGAACAAAATACATGCAACACAAGGAAGGATAGGTGAAAACATCACAGTCAAACAACAACAAAAATAAAATTCAAAGAATGACACAGACATTTAAACAATTACAGCAAGAAGATGGCACAAGGCAATGTAATTTATATACGGACTCTGCAAATGCTTCATTCCAATCTTTAACTTTGGCTTTTTTTATGGACTCTACAGACAAACTTATTTTCAATGGTGGTTTGGAGAAAAATGATGGGTGTTCTGAATTGAGGTCTTGACTTTCCTCAATCAAACACTCTGACTTGAGCTGGATGAGAGAGTGAGTAGGTAGGGTCCAGGCCAAAGAATCTCACTTCAGAGGGTAGTGGAAGAGGTAGGTGATTGGGTGGATCCCCCTTTGGAATCATTCACTGTTACATGGGTGAAGGGAAGGGATGTCTACCTCTTGTTTTGTTCTTTTCCATTTTTTACTTTTTATTTTTCCATATATATATATATATATATATATATTGAACAATAAAAAATATTAAAAAATTAAAATCTTCAGACACACTGGGTTGTATATTAATATTCCTTCGTTTTTATTATTTCATTTAGATTCCTCGACTAGTTTCAGCCAACATGGCCATCATAAGGAGAAAAATAATTTTCTGCTTGTTGGTAGCAGTGAACTACAGAAATTATATATATATATATATATATATATATATAGGCTACAGGTGCCATTTTATAATTGTAAAATTATAACAGCCTAAAACTCCCTGTCCAAAAGTGTGAAACTTACATAGTCTAAGTATTCTACATTGCACACACACACACACACACGGAGAGAAGGCCATGGAGAAGTTTTGGCCTACATCCTAAATTAGGACCAAAATAGTAAACATTAGGATATAGATTTTGGTAAGAATGTCAGACTGAGTATTTCTTAACACTTTCATTAAGTGTGTGTGCATGTCTGTCTGTCTATCTGTCTGTCTCTCTCTATGGAAGAGAGAGATAGGGGCGGATACATTTGGATATAAGAATAACTTAAAGGTGCATGCAAATGTGTATGCACACATAGGCATTACCTAGAGTAAAAAATTACATATATTAAAAAAATACATCTCTCTCTCTCTCTCTCTCTCTCTCTCACACACACACACTATATAAAAGATTTGGTTTATAGTGCAAAAAAAGTGATCCAGATAAAATGACAAGATTCTATAGAAATTTTCTAGAGCTTCTACAACGTTAAACATTATAAAGCAATAAATTAATAGTGAGTACCGAGTATAAAATATTCAATGCATAAAAAAGGAAAAAAAAATCTGTCAGGAAAGTCTACCATTTTTTTGTTTTACCTTAAAAACAACCTAATTTCAGTTTATCTTTATTGCATTGGTGTTCTGCGTCTAAGCAAGTCAAATAGCAAAATTGCACTTGCTATCTGCATTCACTGGCACCAGATTTGACAGCGAAATAAGAAAGTTTTTTTTAAAAGGGATAAAAAGCCAACATTTCTATCAAAAGGAAGAGAGTAGAGGCAGTAGGGGTTGGAAGAGGAGGAGTAGCAACTTGATACACTTCGACCCAGAATGCCAATGAAGTAAAGATGAACCAAAATTAAGTTGTTTTTAAGTTTAAACAAAGTTGGGTTTTCAAAGTCCAAACTTTAGTTGCCCATCAAATGATTGGATCATCCAAATGCAAATGTTGATAGGTTTGTGGGGTAGTCTCATGTTCACAGGAATAAAAAAAATAACACTTAAAAATTGGGAATTAATTTATTTTTGTAGTGTGTATGTTTTAAGGTTGCATGGAGGGACTTATTTTCAAATGGATTTTTTTTTCTAACAGTTGGCAACTGCCATTTTTATTTGTTACTATGTTTGCCTTTCTTAACAGTAACAAACACGCCCGACAGACATCAAAGTATAAAATCGCGTAATGTTTTAATACATCCCCCTTACCTATTGTCTCCCAGTTTAGTTTTCGAAGTTGGCTTGATTTAATAAAAAATGGCGGTGATAGTGTGTGGGGGAATTTCTTCTTTTTTTGTTTTATCCTTTCTTTTTTCCTCTTGGCATGGTAACGGGAGTGGTGGCGGGCTATTTGTCATTTCAGAAAGCCAAATTTTACAAATTAGACTTTTTTTAAAAAATATTATTTAATAATTTCAATAAAGTGACCAAACGATAGTATAAGCTTTTTGTCTCTAGATGACTTTGTGGTGCTACTTTTCTGTAGGTTTTGCCGCTTTCACTTAATTCTTATTTAGGATTGTAGAATTCTTTGCAAGGTTTATCTCAGAAACTCATCAACTTAGATTAAAAGCTGAAGTACACGAAAGCCTATCAAGCTCGCGCAACTTATCCAATGGGTGGATATTCCAGCGAGTAACATTTTTTTATTTTCCTTTTATTTTTTTGTTTTAATAGCATTTATAAATTGTTACATTACTTACTAAGTATTGAAGCAAAAAACAGAAATCTATACTGAAAACGGGGAAAAAACTGAATTCTGTACTTGAAATGGAAAAACTAGGGTCCCTAGTCGAGTTGCATGTGATAAAGGAAGAATGTCACTTCGTCGTATAAGCAAGGTGCCAAGGAGAGACGGACGTTTTGACCCTCCGATAGTCAGTAGTAGTGAAGAGAATGAGTTCGGCATACGTTTTATGCAGGAAAAGTTTCTGTTGCATGTTGGGATAGCTTTTATTTGGGTTTTATTTATTATATTATAAACAAAGTTTTAATGTTATTTGTTTTATTTTATTAATTAATAATAGGTTTTATAAATTTGAAGAAGGTGGCATTTAATTTTCCTATTCACTCATGTTTGCTTTGTTATGTTTCACAGAATGTCACTGATTTAAATAGAACAGCTACATAACTTATGCCTCTCTTTACTACTGAAAATATGAGTATAATTTTGAATATTTCTGTTGCTTTTGCCACCTCCTTGAAAATAATTGTTAACATTCCTTCAAAGTAAAGCAAAACTATTACATAATCTGTCAGGCTAAACTGCACCATGACATCTTCATCTTACCATTACCTTAGTTAGTAGTTTCTCTCTGTGGTTTTTAACCTGTGCTAGTTTAAATTTCAAACTCTCTATAGACATCATTCTGTGATTATCATAATCAATATGTACTACTGTTCTAGCCAACCCTGTAATCAGACGTCACTTTGGAGCAACAAACATCATTAGCTAGTTTGGTCCACTGTTTAAGAAAAGGAAACTAAAAAAAAAGACTAACATCATGCCACTCTATTTGGCCATGGTTATTTTTACCCAGACTCACATGAGTCTGCCAACATTGTTTGCAGGACAAATGTTTCAGGAGCCCATAAATATTTACTATAAATTGTCCATGCACCTTGCAAACAAAGAGGTGATTCCCACAAGGATTAGTCTTTAGTCATAGAGACCTGAAAAGTATTCATATGGATTGAGTCACCATCAGCTGAAAACAACAACAGACAATGACATAGACATACAAGATTAGTCAACCTCCCTCACAGAATCAAGCTGAAAACAAGGGTTGAAAAGAACATAAACTACTAAATCTTTCCTGTATGGGCCTCACCAACCATCTAAGAGCTTCCAACAAACATACATGACATGTCAAAGTGAGAGAAATTGCTTCATATTCATCAATAAACTAACAATGTACTTGTATATATAAATTTATATATCATATTCTCCTATATATATATATATATATATATATATATATATATATATATATATATATATATATATATATGTGTGTGTGTGTGGGTGGGGGAGAATAGGTTATATAAATTTCTATATACAAATCTATAAATTAAAAAAAATTGAATGAGGCTGTTTACCCAAACAAAGACTGTCCAAAATTAAAGATAAAAAACAAATGAAAATTACAAAGTTCACTTTCTTCAGAGACAGTCATTCACTCCTGTAGTTCACTGCTACTAACAAGCAGGGATTTTTTTTCTCCTGATGATGGCCATGCTGGCCAAAACTAATCGAACCGAATTTAAATGATAAAACAAAAAATATTAATAATCATGCTCATACATGCATATTTCTGCATACATATATAATATGTGTGTGTGTGTGTGTGTGATTGTATATAGAGATATATCTACACATATATACATACATCTAAGATGATTTATTTGTTTGAACCAGTTAAATTTCCCTGAAGTGAAAGAAAATGGGTTTTGATGTTTTCACTAATCAAAATAATTTGATAAGAAAATACAAAAGGACAGTTAATTAAATTCTGTAGTGACCACTCGAAAGCAAAAGGCCAAAAAATTGTAAAGCTTCTGGTAGTTTCTTTTGTACCAATCAATTCCCTTTCTTAAATCCTTTCACTGTAAATTTATAAAGCAATATAATTAGATTCAGCCAGAAAACAAGCTCAATCAAGGCTGCTTTCATTTGGAGAAATCAATGCTGAAACCAATGATTTTTTTTCTGTGACGTTTGATTTGCCAGATTTGACTAGTATTTACATCAGCCATACTGAATCTTCTCAAGTTCAAAGTTTTTTTTATTTATTTAGTAGATAGGCTTGCCTATCGTCCGGTTTACACTCCTCCCCCAGTCTTTTGAACAGGAGCAGAGGTTTATCCCTTGTTTCCTGTTTAGGTTTTGGTTTCCAGTTGTTTCTAAAATCTGCTTCAGCTCTATACGAATGCTTGTCCTTTCCCATGTTAATATATGTCCACCCAGTAACTCTCTACCTTGAGTGGCTCTTGGGCCTTGTACTGGGCGAACATTAGTAAAAAACATAATTTCAAAATCATGTTATTTTACCAATGAAATCATCAATGTATGTATTTACATTTAAAAATTGTTGCTGACTCTTTTAAAATATAAATGATGAATATAAATCTGAAATACTTTTTAGATAAAGTTTGATTAAGAAGATTTTTAGTTAACATTTTGAATAAATAGATTTTTAATTTGTATTATCTTCACAACAGTATATATTTGACAGAAACCGAAAGTTTTCAGTTTTTGCAGATGTAGACAAACATTCATACATGCTTGCATGCATATAAATGTAGATATGTATGTATACATATATAAAGAATTAATTTTTTTTTTTTAATCCAAAATTTTTATTACTTCAAACGTTATTATAGTGGATACTAATCTGTGATGCTTTTTGTAGCCTAATAGTAAAGCATGTTCGTTTCTCCTACAAAGGAGGATTCAGGCTTGAATCCTGTGAAAGAACACATTTTCGTTATTAAGATTTCTCAAATATGCAGATCGATAGATGTAACACATAGGGTTTAAATTAAAAATAAAAATGGAGCATCTATTTCGAATATGAGTATCCACTATAATAACGTTTCAAGTATATAAAGTTTGATCAAGTCCTTCGAAAGGGTGAAACATATTGCACACAAATTTTCCCCTTTGTCTTTCACTTGTATAATGTTGTTCTGATATATTGAATTTTGTATATCATATGCTTCCATATATCTATCTATCTATATATTTATCTATATATATATATATATATATATATATATATATATATATATATATATTAACAGTATTACTCGATTGAAAATAGTATAATTGATAAATATATATAGATAATAGTGAAATTTTGAAATGGGAAATGCCATAAATATAAGCCAGGTGACAAGTTTTGTTGGTTATGTATGGAAGAAAAATTCGCTATTGTCACCTATAAGAAACCTAAGCATTTATTCAATAAAAGATCCGAGATACTCGATAAGTGTAGGCATAGGAGAGCCTGGTTATTAGAATAGTGCTTTGGGTTTTCTTCTCTCTCTTTTTTTTTTTGTCACATGGTTTTATGTTTTTAATGGTTTTATCAATAAATAATGTTCTGCCATTTCCTTTTTTTAGCCAGTTTACCCTGAAGATCCATTTAGGTGAAATCTAGGTAGCTTTGCCTGGCTCCTTAGGATTTATTCTCATATATATATATATATATATATATATATATATATATATATATATATGTGTGTTTTTTTCTGAGAAATTTAGCATGTTGTCAACATGGAAAACAAAAACACACTATTAGTCAAAAAAAAAGTTACTAATATCCAAATAGAGGCTTTTTTAAATTTCATGTAACTCCACATTTCACTTTTGTTTATCATCACTTGCCTTGATAAAGTGAAATGACGAAATATGTCAGCAAGTACTGAGTACTATTTTCTGATTGTCTATTTTATTCAATTTGTCTTTACAAATTTATTCTGAGAAACCACACACACACACACACACTTGCACATATATATGTAGAAATTTATCAGAATTTACCTGTTTTTTTTTCGTTATATATATATATATATATAATATTGTGTGTACATGTATTAAGCAAGTCAATCTTTTTACAATAAAGCTATTATTAACCAAATGATGTTGATAGAACTTTTAAGATGTATTTATATGTGCAATATATTATGTTAATTTCAATTTATAATATCTTGTGTCATTGAAACTATTTATAATTTCTTTTGAGGAAATGTCAGATTCTATTTATGAAATAAATTAAGTGCAACATAAATTTTTATTTATAAATAAATCTAATTTATAGAAAGAAATACTTGATTAACACAATATCCTATCCACAAATTATTATTTTCTTATCTTATATAATACAAGGATTCCTTGACATTCTTTGGATATGCAATTGGTGCAATGGATGACAGAATGAAATGAGAAATCAAAGAACCAATTTTGAATTTCAGTTAGGTTAATTACATTTATCTAGATGCAAACATGCTTGGGAAAAATATGAATCCAACTTCCCCCCAGCTATGAGTTAAATAGTAGGACTTGTATCTGGGAAAATCACTGTTATCCTCAAAAATATTTTAATGCAATATTCACACACAAAAATAAAATAAAATTATTCTTAGAATCTAAAAAGTGTTTTGACTTTAAATAATTCACAAAAGGGTGGATAATCTGTAAAAAAATCAATGAATTAAACCATGATATTCTATAATCTTTATCAGATTGTAATAATCTTTGTCTTCTGTTCACTGATTTTATTACATTTTCTACTTTTTCAACATTATTATTACTTGCAACAGATTTTCTTTGCTTGAATATTGTTTTCCATTCTCATATAGATCTCTTTTCATGATGAAAGAGGTTAATGGATTTTGGCAAGATGGCCAATAATCAACTTTGCCGAATGTGAATGAGCATTGTCTTTCATGAATATCCTCTTGATCTTCCTGACTGGGACTTGTACTACTCAAAAGACATTTTGCCCAAAAAGTTGGAGTAATTCTCTGCCTTTATCTTAACCCCCATCATCAATAATTAAGAGATTTACAATTTTACTGCCTACAATACAAGCCCAAAACACTATTCCACCTCCTCCCTGCTATTTTCTTATTTATGTCAGTTGACTATTTCCATGAAGAATGCAAACTCTAGTCTATTTATCAGGTCCAATCAATGTATCTCTATAATCATGATTGAAAATTACTGTTGAAAATCAGCTTTCATGTACTTCTTCAACAAACTTACACTTTTCTTTTTATAATGCTTATTTAAAGGTGTCAATTTGGCTGTTTCATATTTTTAACTAATGTTCATATCTGCATCTTTTCTTTGTGTTTATGCTTCCAACACCAGCTTCTTCAAATATTGGTAATCATTCTACTTTCCTTTTAATAATTGTTAAATCTCTTCTTTTGGCTGGTGGGAGACGGGTATTGAAAATGTCATTTTTTCTTGTTCTTATTTAGCCAATGTTTTCAATTTTTTACTGTTCTCTGATATCTGTACAACTCAATTAGCAATTTTGTGTTCACATCAGTAAATAACTGTTTCTTTAAAATATTTTTCTCTTTTGAATTTATATCTTTCTTATGACCGATGGCAAACTTTATATATCAGAAATAACAAATATCAATAACTATGCTATTGTATATATTTAATCCTTGAGTTGTATCTTAAAATTGCACAGTACCAAATAAGTTGTTATGACTGTTTCTAATTATAGATATTCAAGCTGAATTTCATATGGTATATTTATCATACATAAATATCAGTATACCCTGAAAATTTTACCAACATCACTCAATAACAATCTTAGTGTGGAAACATTGACGAGCACAATAAAATCTTCTAAATTGTAGAGACCAATGCACATTTATGTGAATATATGGACATGTGATACAACAAAATAGAGCACAGAGTTGAGGTGGAATTTCTAATTCATTTTTCAAATTAATTTTGTTCATAAGCTTTTCAACATGTCATATCAGATTGTTATATGAAAGGGTGGAAAAGTAAATGATATAAGCAATATTTTTGAAAATTGGGACAGAATATGAAAGGTAAGGCTATATGGGAATGGGCAAATGTTTTAATATTTAAAACATTTAGGGAAGGAGTAATTAGATTATGTTTTTTTGTTCACCATAGCACAATATCCTTGGTAGACAAAGTCCTATTAGTCTTATTGACCAATTAATTACCACTTACTGGAGTTTGTTTCTGTTTCTAACATGCAGCTTTTTGGTTATGTCAGACTAGTAGTCAAACTGTCAGTATCTCTTCTCTGCAATGTTTGTCACTAATCACTGTTCTATATCAGTCCAAAATGTTGCCTATAGTTACAATATTAATAACAAAATGAATACAGCACTGCTGTTTTAATAACTAGAAGCTGTGATCACAGTGTTTTGAAAGATATTTCTGGTATTATTCTTATTTACTCTCTCATTTAAATAATATGAATATGTCATTATACCATATAAGAACTGGATATGGTTTGGATACTATTAAGTGATATGTATTCAAATAAATTTATACCAAATGAATAAGTTTTAGAAAGAGGCTCCAACAAATTATGAACTAATGCTGGTATAGCATTTTAGCATGATTCAAAAATAAATTTTTGAAATCATTTTGTGCCAAAAAGTAACATCTTTGGAGATTTAAATATTACAAAGTATATCTACATTATTAGAGAATAGTGGACACATGTCTGAGTGATTAGAATGTTCGCATTCTGACATTGAGACCTAGGTTCAAATTTCACTGTGGTTGATTTGTCAGGGAGATTATTTCTTGATAATATCAACCTAGGGAGGCAATCCCACCATGATCAGAAGCTATCAGTGGTTGTTCTAGCATGAAACTCAAGTCATCCTGACTGAGGTGAAGCTTTGAGAATACTTGATTTATTCAAACTGATGATCATGACAAACTATGCATGCTCTCCCAGTAACTGTAACTAAACTCTGGTCAACATAATCACAGTATAAATCATTGTTTGGGTGCGTGGGTGTTAAACAAATACAAATATTCCTGAGCAGGCATCTGCAACAGGGATATACAAGCTGTCCTAGCAAACAGGTATACTCAGATATGAGAGGCCAGCCTTATATACAATAATACATTATTTAAATCTATATTCACTTTTATGGATTTTTTTCTATCCAATCCTCAGCAGATTTTTTGGTGGACAATTGAATATATATTTTCTTTTCTCTAAAAAAATTGTTATTTTTTTATGATGAAGGAAATTGTTTAAAATAATTGTGTTAATTACATAAAATGGAAGTGTTAGATAAAATTTAAACATATATATATATATATATATATATATATATATATATATATATATACACAATAAATTTTCTGTTTATATGTTATTTTTATTGATATAATTTTTTTAAGTAAATGCTCTGTTTCTTTTAATTAAACAGTATTAATTACATTTACAGGCCTGAATGTTCAAGAAATTTAATAGAAAATATGTATTCTCTGACAGAAATTGAAACTGTAACCCTTATGGGAACTGTAACCCTTATGGGAACTGTCATATAGCTTGATGTGCTGTTATCATTCAGCCACAGAGAAGTGTCTGGTTAGCAAAGTTTGAATTACTGTTTATTTCTTGAACATTCAGGCAAGTAAATGTAATTAATACTGTTTAATTAAAAAAACAGAGCATTTACTTAAAGAAATTATATCTATAAAAATAACATATAAACAGAAAATATATTAAATAATTCTAGGACTTCATCCATTTAATAATATGTTGTCATTGTTTACATTAAGATATCAGAAATGATCAACTGAGAAAAATCATAGAAGGTGTGTGTTTTTAAACAGTAATTTGCTGCCTGAATTCACACATACACACACACACACACACACACACACACACATTTACTGGGTGTAACAGCAAAATGTTTAATATCTAAAAAAACACAAAACTATTTGAGTTTCCAGGTTTTCAGATAAGATATTTAACCATCTTGACACTATTTTTTGTAAGAATCACTGAAAAATCGATTGAGTTATTTCGCTAAATATAGAGCAAGGTAAAATTGTTTTGTGTCTGACCTACTGTCTTCTCAACTGAGCAATGATGAGAGGAAAAAGATCATACAGGCCTTCAGTAATGGTACCAATATTCAAACTCTGGCTTCCATCTTCAAAGTCTATTCAAGAACCATCAAGAGAATGGTGAATAAGTTTAAAAATTGAGGACAGTAGAGAGGAAAACTGGATCAGGAGGTCACAACAACAAGAGGCATCCTCATTTCAACTTAGAGCTAACGAGATCAATTCAAAAAGATCCAACTCAATCCATAAGATGTTTAGCATGTGAGAGATGAATTTCACCTATGATAGTCCAAAGAGCAATGAAAAAAGAGTTGAACATGAAATTGTACGTGAAATGTGTGAGGTAACTTATTACTCCAGGACAGAAAGTCAGAAGGTTAGAGAGGGTGAAGATCATCTTGAAGAAGTTGGAAAATGATCCTGGAATAATATATATATATACATATATTTGAACTTTATTTCAATCCTTAGTTATGATTAATTAATGATGAACTTGTCATTTCCGTTTATGATCAATTCCATCACAATTCTTCTGTTAAGCTTGGAGAGTAATTATACATTCTTATTGGTCAAAAAACCTTGGAGAATTTCAGTAAGATATCTTTAATCATTTCTAAGATACAACAGTTCAAAGCTTCATCTAACAATTGAACAATTTTTCTGTTACACGATTTGGACAATTTTGCTCTTACACACAGTATATATACATATATATATATGTGCGTAAAATGTGGTTTATGTAATATAGGGAATAATTTTCCAAACTGCTTGATAATATATGCCAAACAAGATATTGGTTTTATTCCTTTAAAAAGTTACTTTATGTATAGGGTAGCAAGACTATATCTGCAGAAAACAATAGACATATTGGATGGTCAATATCCACAAGAAACTGAGAACGTTACAGAAAGCAAATTCATCTAATGCAGTGTTTTGTAAAGAAGGGAAAACATGGGTCTGGCTAGATTTTTTATATTAAATGCAAATCAATCATAGATTTGATAAAAATGAATTCAAAAATCATGTTGCAGTTTATTTCATGCTTGATTTTTATATTTTTTCATTTTTTTTCCATTTGAGATTTTCAGTCGGGTACATTTCTTAATTTCTGTTTCTAAGGAAAGAACTTTGTTTTGCAGTGGCTTTATTTCTAGATTATCCTTCAACTATCAATTTTAATTTTAGATTTAGATTCTTGGCTTCAGGAAAATACTTGGCCCTATACATTTTCTCTGCAACTATATTATCCCTCTGTCTCTCTCTCACTTTCTCATATATATATATAAATATATATATATATATATATATATATATATATATATATATATATATATATATATATATATGAACAAAAGTTTTATCATATATCAAAATTTCTTAAGAAGCTTATCTTGTTCCAATAGGTGCAGTTAAGTTGCATAGAGCGGCAATTTCTCAAATCATTTCCCAAATGTTGACAGCATGAATCATGGTTCTGCTGTTCAGGCCCTGTTTCTATTTTCAATATTCTTTAGAATGATTCTAAAACAAGCTACAGAGGAAAGGGATGACAATCTGAGGCAATTTCAAGCCCATACAAAGATTAGAATACATGAATGTTGCTGCTGTAGGTGCTCCCACAAAGCCGGCCCTCGAACAAGGAAGATCCTGCTTTGCAAAGGTCACAGAACCCTTTTGTTTGGAAAGTAGTCTGAAAAAAATCAACAGCTTGTACCTCACTTGAGATCTCACACATCATATAAGACCTAATGAAATTGGAAAGGGCTTTGCTTGCATAATAGCCTGATATCAAGTTAGACAAAGAGATAGACAGCAAACAGTAAAGGCTGCTAAATCCCTTGGTAAGCTGTTCAAAATAACCTAGAATAATAAGATCTTCAAGAATGACTCTTCTGAAAACCCTCTTTTTGGTGCTGAATCTTGGACCATCTACCAGCTCTATCTGTGGATTTCTATGCGTTTATCAGCATTGCCTCTGCATCATTCTCATTGTGCACTGACATCATGTCATGAAATAATCTATAAATCTATCCTACAGACATCCTAAAAAAGCCTCTAGAATCTACTACCATGAGTAGGTAGTAGAAGCTAGCAAAAGGAAGGCATAGCAATATTCTTCTTTTGTGACTTGCCTTTCTGAAGTTTTCACCACTTGCTAGACTTTCTCTAACAGCACCAAACTTCCTCTCCCATATAGACTTTGCAAAACACACACACACACACATATACACACACACGCACACACACACACACACACACACACACACACATATATATATATATATATATATATATATACATACATATATATATATGTGTGCATTTATGAGTATGTATATATCATTTCATTTTGTCTTTTTCATCAATTCAAGTAACTTTATCATCTCAAATAAGGTTTTATTCAATCTATTTTTTCAGCTTCCTTTGTCAGAAAATGTATTTCATATTCATATGTATTTCTCTATATACTGTCATTTACAAGCAAGTAATAAAAATAAAATCATACCAATCAATTTAAATGCTTTCCAGAATATAAAAATATTTTATTATTTCTTGTTTACTACATTTGTCCATAATTTGGTTTTATTTTCTGTTAAATCTGTGAATCTTATGAGAAAATTCTATGAGTTTCATAATTGGATACTTAATATAAACTGTGTCATTTGAATTCATCATCAGTAAATAATTTTCAATTTAATCAACTTGATCATTAATTAGAACTGTGCACAAAATACAAATTATTTGCTAGAGTTTTACATACATTCTTATATGTGTATGTAGGGTAATGGTATGTGACTGTATGCACAGATATGCAGCAAATAACCATATGTAACCCTAGATATGTACAAAATGGTAGCAAATATCCTGGATATATATTGTATAGAAGCACATATGACTGGGAAAAGTCCAACCATCATCCCAAAATCTGATTAAACAAACAAACATCAAAAACTGTTTTGGAAGGGATTCATCATTAGGCTGAAAACTTTTCAGCGCCTTTTTCACCATTATAGATGAGAAAAACAAAGTGAGAAATATATACATGTGTATACATATGCAACTATAATTAGGAAATATTATTTGCTGGGTAAAAGTCACAAACAAAAAAGCTTTAAAGACTATATTCAAGCAAGACATTCTTCACATTCTTTTTTGTCTTAAAAGTTTTCAAAGGCACCAAATTAAAACCACCTAAGAAAATGAAAAAGGGGAGCTAATGCTACAGAATGCATAGGCTAGCCGCAAATGTCAAATCCTAATGTAGCAGTCAAGATTTTCATGACCAAAACTGAGTGGGGTTGGCTTGAACCTCATGGGTGTAGAATTCTGAGTGATAGATTGTAGCTTTAATATCAAACCAAAAATACAAAGAAAGACAGTCAATATGGTGACAGTAATAGAAGGGTGATGACACCTCTCTGCTCCCAGATTCCTTTGTATGCATGGCTTCAGTAAATTTAGACATCCCACTATGTGGTGATAGCAAATCATTGATTGAACTGTTCCCACCTGTCTACTCTGTCTCCTTCTTCTAAGAAACAATGCTACTATTACCATGTCCTCCTCCAACATTCTGAAATAAAGCAGAGGAAAGGAACTTTAAAAATGGTCCATTGTTAATTCAGTCTGTGATGCAGAGTGAGATATAATTTTTGATAGACCACAAAAAGCCACAGATTACACACATTGCAGAAATATTAATCCAATAGAAATTTTGTGGTCGATTAAACTTGGTATATTGTTTTTCAAGTTCCTTTAACCCTTCCCTAAAATTATGTTTTGTCATTAAAATACTGACTTTAGAAAGTGAGTCAGATTCAAGCTATTACATCTAATTTTATGACTGAGGCTATTACATCTAATTTTAAGATTTGGATTTATTATGGAGACTAGAAAAACTTGACTGGTGAAATGCATAGGAAAATATTTGCTAATTACAATTCTAATATGACCAAGTTTGGGATTTTTTTTTCTGAAGCTATCAAAAAATGTTTTAAAGATAAGAATAAAAAATATATTAACACATAAGCTAATAGAGATAATAGAGGTAACGTGTGATTCTACAGGAGGATACTGAGAATACCACAGACAGAGCATGTAAGCAACAAGGAAGTTTTAAGGAAAATAGAAGCAAAAAGGACAGAAAGAGACAATTGAAAATTCTGGGACACAAAACGTTAAAAGAAGAAATGGCAAAGGGAAACAGTGAGTAACATACTTGACAAGCTTTATAAATGAATAACAGAATCAGAACTTGGAAGGATAGTAAAGGGACAAGCTACAGATGAAAGGATGTTGTGGAGAACTATGATCATTGACATCCTGAAGGAACATGGAACATAAAAGATGAAAACCAGCTTCATGTTTCCTTTTTGAAACTGAAAACTGAAGATTTTAAGAATGGAAGCACATTACAAGATTAAAGAAAATATTGTCTTTTTCCATAAGTCAGATGTTGAAGAATTATATTTTAAGAAATAATTTTCATAAATCACCTGCACATGTTTTGATATTTATCAATATCACATTATTGAATATCATTCTTTTAAATGGGAACAAAGCTGAAGTGTGTATGATGTTTAAACTGCATATAATCTAGTTGTTCTGATCATGGCATTTAAATGATTTGGAAAGTTTCATTTTTCAGGATGAGCAGATGCTCTGGTGAATCATTTTGCAAAGAACAACCGGAAGGTCATAACACCTTTACCATGTTGTCTTGACTTTTGTGTAGAGATTGAAATGACAGTTCAATGTTCTGACATTATCAGCTGATTAGCTAATTTTAAAAAAGAACTTAAATGATTAAGAGTTTCTTTTGAGGGAAACATTGAATAGCTCTAAAATATTAGGTAAAAAAATACAAAGATCTTTGAGCAGAATGTAGAAAACATGGTTGAAAAATAGATATATTTACTATCAAACTATGATGTTGAGAATTTCTTACTATCTCAACATTGGCATAATGAATTAAACTTGATATGACAACACAAGAAAAGTGTAAATATATTGGGAAGTTCCCAGATCTGGTAGAGATTGCATCTGAACAGACCTCTCATTCTCAGAGTATTTTGAAAAACCAACAAAATCTGCTAATATTATGAGGTATTGCTAGGCATTCTTGGTTAATGATACTGGTGTTTAAGACTCTCCACACACATGCAGCATGCTTGATCCCATTGGCATCACACCAAGATATATGAAAAACCCTCCTATTGTTGGTTCAGCTGGACAGATGGTAAGATGCTGAAAGAGCCAAAACTCTTAGTGAACCTTAATATTATCATCGCTGATGATGTACCCCAGCATATCTATGTGATATATAATAAGATTAATTAACACACACACAAGTATAGTATCTTCATGCATAACTACAGTATAGGGTGCCATAGCACTCTATATAGTAGTTAATTAGAGTAATTTGTGTATATATGTACATGTGTGTGTAAAAATTTCAGATGGCATATATCTGTAAAAGGACAAAAGGAAAACATGTTTTCCTCAGAGGATGAAAAATGTTGGCTAAGATAATTTTTCCTTTTGTCTTTATACATATATGTGTATATTATATAAATTGTACATAAGATGGAAGATTTAACCAAATGATTTTTATTTCCTTGACAAAATCTTTTGATAGTTTATATTAAGGGGACAAATATCATGGAGGACAGTCATATCTTTGGTTTCTGGCTAAGAAATTTTCATCTACGTAAAGACAATATAAAATTAAAAATAAACATAAAGACTCAATTCAACTAACCTGACAGACACAAAAAATAGCATTTTACATGTAATGTAATTAAAACATTTCATTAATAACTTTAAAAAAATACTGGAATTTTCAAAAATTACTATGCTAAAAACATGCACCAACATCTGATTAGTAACTACAGAAAATTTTGTGGCTATAGATTTAGCTGTCCCTAATTTATGCAATGGCAGAGGGACTAAAACATTTCAAGAATAATGATGACCCTAATATTTTTATTCTAGCTTCCACTGCTCATATCGAGAAGACAAACTTCATGAATTGTGTCTTTATTTACCTGATCTTAGTTTTTTTTCTTTATGTTCTACTTTTCTACAATTTTCCTCTTTTCTTTGACACCATATTCAATATCTCATCCTCCATTTTTCTTTTCCTTATTCATCTACAATCTTATTATTGTTGCTATTAACCTTATCATAATCAATGGTTTTCCTTCCCAGGATCATCATCATTCCTTCCTAGGATTCTCCTCCTCCTCCTCCTCCTCCTCATCATCATCATCATCATCATCATCATCATCATCATCATCATCATCATCATCATCATCATTTCCTCCTCCTCCTCCCCCGCCTCCGCCTCCGCATCATCATCATCATCATCATCATCATCACCACCACCACCACCACCACCACCACCACCACCACCACCACCACCACCACCATCATCACCACCACCATCATCATCATCATCATCATCATCATCATCATCATCATCATCATCATCATCATTCCTAGGATCTCATCCATTATCAATATTATTATTATTATATACTTCCCCTCTTTCTCTTTACTCCATTTCCTTTACAAATTTATTTCCCCTCCACCCTTTCTGACATTCTTTGTGATTCTTTGTCTTCTTTTGGTTCTTCTTCTTCCTCTTCACCTCTCCTTTTTAACCATTTCTTTTTCTTTCCATCTTTCCATATCTTTATTGTTTCTCATCTTGGTATCCATTTTTTTTATTTTTACTATTATTGAATTAATTGCTACTCTATAATATAGGCAGCTTTATGACCTGCTTTTGTTCTTCATTTTTCTTCTTACATTGGATTCAGATAGAGTTTCTGCAACCTTCCCCATTGCCACGTCATGTAATGGCAAATCACCAATAACCACAAAACAAAATCGACATTTTGAACAATTATTTTTCAAACAATTATCCATTTACTGGAAAAACTCAAACCATTCCATTGCTACAGATTATTGATTTACTCAACAGAAAGCAAATTGGAATTTTACTATACAGGGCCTTTGCTGAAGTTGCGTTACCATGCAAGATGCTGAGCACTAATATTAGTTTCTGATCCAAACATACATTTCTGCTATTTTAACGTCATTTTCAAGCCTGACTTCATGCATGCATCCATGTGTATATCTGAGACGACATATGCACACACACACATATGCGTATAGTCAAATGTATGTCAATGTGTCTATATGAATGAGATTATGTCTGCTTACATGTATAATTTTAAAAACTAAACTTATAAACCATTTATCAATGTTTGGAGTATTTGTTGAAATATTAATTCTGGAAATTGGAGGTCATCTCACTTTAGATTTATTCAGTGTGGAACATAATAGAGCTGTTAACACCAGACTTAAATGGATCCACTTTCTTTGTTGAAAAGCTAGTTTTAACATTTTGAAACATAAGAAACTGGAATGGAAGAAAATCAGCACTTCTTTTTTTAATTCCTCACATATATATCTTTTTGCCTAACAATGAAAACTTGGGAATTTCATGGATTCTGATGTTTGGGTTTCTTTTTTTTTATTATTAAAATTCTGTCCAAGGCTTAAGAGCCACTCAAAATAAAGGATTACAGTTAACAAAACTGTAATGCTGAATGAAGTGTGATAAATGAATGATATGAAATATTTGAACAAAGTTAGATGGAATCAGTTGGATGTTTAAATTTCTTATTTCATTGCTAACATTTCACTCTCAATGAGCATTATCAAAACAAAAACAAAAAATGTAAGGAAAATGTTTTTAACCTGGCTACTTAAAAACACTAGTTAATTCAAAAAATTCTAATAGTTAATAAAATTTAAAACTAAATATGTTTTTGAAGAATGTGGATGGCAGGGAAGCAAGAAATCAGAAGGGAGTTTCACAGGTGAGAAGTGCAAGAAAAGAAAATATCAGAATAGAAATGACGGTTGCATCTAGCTCGTTCAGTAGTAAAACTCTGAGATTTGGTTGCCAATCTAGTAGCATGCTCAAATTTATGCACTCAAGACACTAAGCAGTAAAACTCATTAGAACAGTTGCCATGGAAATATTTGTAGAAAAGACAGAGAGAAGCTATGTTACGTCAGTGAGAAAGTGACTGAAGTTGAAATGCCAGGTCAGGATCAATTATATTACAGATTGTTCTTTGAATTTTGTCAAGAATCTCAAGATATATATTAGGAACACCAGACTAGATATTGCAGCAGTATTCAATGCATGGACAAATGGTAGATTTATAAATGTGCAAAATTGATTCTGATGAGAGGAATTGACTGGCATGACACAATGAACCAACTTTCTTAGCTGTAGACTTAGCAGTTTTAGAATAAAATGTAAATATGGTAATTTGATATAGGAAAATAAAAATAAATAAATGATACAGTGTGTATAGATAAAGAAAATAGGGAATATTTATATTGTAATTGTAGTGGATACTCATATTTGAATAGACATCCTGTTTTGTTTTTTTTAAACAGTGTGAATTACATCTTTAAACTTTAACCTTTGAATAAATGTTGGTTAACTTTTGTTTTCTGCAAGAGTAAAAATCAATATTAATGAGTCTATGCATTAGTGCCTCAGACTCAGAACAAAAAAAGCTAAAAATATAAAAATTATTGCTGTGGGTTCAGAGATTCAGGAAGAAAGTAGTTTTTCACCACTTAACTGAATATCTTTAAGTTTTCAAATAATAAAATTGTTCAAGTATTATAATTTTTAAAGTAAAATTGTTATATTTTATAAAGACAAACTCTTTTGTTGTTAATTTTCAGTAGAATATTTATGCACACTATAATATAATGACATATAATTATTTTTCCCCCAATACTAAAATTCCCTCAATACAAGGCTTAAGAGCCACTCAAAGTAAAGGTCTACAGTCAACAAAATGGTAATGCTTAAAGAGGTGCCATAAATGATTGATGTGAAATATTTTAACAAAATATGAAAGATGGGAGACAAGTTTGAACTTTAACTTTTTTATTTCTTTGTTGATATTTTTCTCCTCTCAATGAGTATTATTTAAACAACCAAAAGAAATCTAAAGAAAACGTTTTTACCATAGCAAGCCTGATACTTTAAAATACTGCAATTAATTTGAAAAATTTTAACAATCAAGAAAATTTTAAAATATATATCCATGAATAAATCAGTGGTGAGATTTGTACACAGGAAATACATTAGAATAAAAAGTAAATATAGTGATTTGATATGGGAAAATAAAAATGAATAAAAGAAAGTTATAGTGAGAAAAATAAAATGCAGATATACAAAAAAATAGTGAATACTTATAATTAAAATTATAATGTATGTTATATATTATTTCAAATGAGTGAATGAATGAGGTGTGTGGTATGAATGGAAGAGAAGGTGAGAAGAAATGAAGAGGAGGAGGAGGAAGAGGAGGAGGAAAGATAATGGCTGACCCTTAAAGAGGTCAAAATAAATCATTCAGGAAAACAAACTACAAAATCAGAGTGGAACTTTCTCCTTACATTTGGAATACAGAGGAAATAAGGATGATTCTACTCTGTGGCAGTAGAATAGCATATCCTATCTGTAAAGATCTGAACTGGTGGAACTAAAGAATAGAACTTATTTGAACATCTGCCATGGAAAGAGTAGTGACAGGCTTGCAATATTGCATCTATAGGGTAAGGAGTTGTAGAGTGGGAAATAAGTTGTCACCCAAAAGACTGCATAAATGATTTTAAGTGTGAACTGCACTGCTCCAGCACATAGATGGCATCAATGCTTTTTTGTTTAATCTGACTCCTGACAGAAGAAGATGTTATCCCTGGAGTGATAGAATTGACTAACAATTTTTTCCATCATCTCTGAGATTGAATATAAGAGTTCCAGTTGAGTTTAGTTCATAATTATTGTATAAAAGTTCAATAATTTTATATTTTCAAAAATATTGTTTGTATAGATCAGTGGTTGAAAGATTTTCTCAGCCCAACCAAGAAGCCTTTCAAAACTATTTTGTTGTTTGTTCCTTTGCAAAGTGGATCACGTGAAGAACTTACATTTATTCTTATGCAAAAGTGATTTTTATAATATTCATTATTTTCTGTATTTTATATGCATTTACATCTATTATTTAGAAAAGCCATGAAAAGATTCTAATATTCTCATTTCAAAATGGATGAGAGCATTCTTAACAATTATGTACAAATTCTTGAATAATTTCCAAAACAGTCACTATCCATTTTTACAGTGTCACTTGCAATACAAATATATTCAAATGTGATTAAATTGCATTTGAATTGAATCTTATTCTATAGTCATCTTCATAAACATTGACAATGGATACCATGAATCCTATTTTCAATGAAAATTACATTAAATATGTGTAGATATAGATATGAATTATAGATACCAACAAGGACTGTGTGCATATGTGTCAGTATGTTTGTGAAGAGGAAGCAAATTTGTTTTGATTTGTTAGAACATTCATGCATGATGGCACCCTAATCTTACTTTGATTATCAATAAGGCTTAACTGCAGACTTCATTTTCATATCAGAATAAAGATATGTTCATATTCAGTCAATATTAAAGCATTTAGCTGACCAGCAAACTGCTTCATTTTTCATCATCACTTTCACTTGTAGTATAAATCATTAGACTATGTAATATATTTTGTCTTTCAATTATGTAAAACCATTTCGAGAAGGTTATAATGCTATAACTGAATCTGAAACTACTTTAGTACATTTTTCACTTTTCACACAGACACACACACACACACACACACACACACACACACACACTCACACACACACACATATGGTGGTGGACTCTCCTGTCATATTTGACATATGATGGTCAAGCAACTCAGTTCCTAGGAACCGACAGCCCAGACACTAGCACATATGATTTGATTATAGTAGTGAAGTCTTTGTGCAGAACCAACCACACTTTTTGAAGTTTTGGAGCTGAATACAGAGACCTGTTGTACTATGTGCCACAAGGTCCCCAAACAATCCTCTAGAGGTTTTGAATTAAGGGTTGTCCTTCTCCTACACCAGTTGCCATCCAAGGCTATAGAACCCAGTCTGTCCTACTATAGCTGGAGGGAGAAGAAGAGGATTAATACCTTTCCCAAAGGTATTAGCACGTAAGTGAATGTAATGGATTCAACTGGAATTCAAACTCAGCCCTCCAATTCCTCAATCCAAGCTGCTATCCACTACTCCACTGTGCCTAAATATATATATATATATATATATATATATATATATATATATCTATATATATATATATATATATATATATATATATATATATACTGAAGACACTGCCTATACCAGAGATAATAGGTCATATTGGAATGTTGGGTTGGTGTGTTTTTGGTAAGCTATTAAATAGCTTACCAAAAATTACTTTCCAAATTCACACACACACACACACACACACACACACATATATATATATACACACATACAGATATACACATATGCATATATTATGTGATGTGCTACTTAAAAGTTTGAGAAATCTGCTGAAAAATTACTTTGCCCAAGTCTAACATGTAATTTCTGCTATTTCCTTTAAAGTAATCCTTTGCCTGCTTTTGGTGCAGTCGCTCACAAAGGGGAGCAGTAAAAGTTTAACGTTACATTTGCTTTACGCTGTTCAAATTCCCTAAACTTTTCAGTAACATTTTGTATAATGCACTGGAATCTAAGATACACTCCAATTTCAACTGGGAAAATTTAGCTTGCAGCAATCAAAGGGTAAATAAAGGTAAACTTTTCACTTATTTTAATGTTTTGCCCTCAAATATGGGATGCAGGACAATTTGAGAGGAAAAAAGTTTTCTGTATGCCATCAAATATAAGAAAATACAGATTCCAATCAATATTTTATGAACTTCAATACTTCAATCATGTTTAAAATATTAACAAAATTAACTACAGTCTTTTTCCTGTTTTATCATTTATAAATACCTGATGTGATTTTTACAATTATACAGCTTTCTCGATACGTCAACCTACACAAAATATGCTTTCTTATATATTCTACTATTAATCAGAAGAAATGTACTGCATGGTTTTTGTAGCATAATTAAGAAACAACATAGATATAGAC
This sequence comes from Acanthosepion esculentum, assembly GCA_964036315.1. NCBI lineage: Eukaryota > Metazoa > Mollusca > Cephalopoda > Sepiida > Sepiidae > Acanthosepion > Acanthosepion esculentum. The sequence continues at coordinate 38,342,287 of OZ038494.1, read as the reverse complement.
ACCTGAAAGAAATTCACCAAGCACTAAATAATTATATGGCTTCTCTATTTTATAGGGTCTCCTTTCTTGCCTGGAAAGTGTTAAATACTTTACCCATGATAGCATTAACAGAATAAGTAAATTTATAATATTACTCATATATATTTACTATTTAACCACTTATAAAACAGCCTTAGGCTGTTGAGTGATGGTTAACAAACTTGGTCTGTAGACTCTTCCCTCCAGTTGTGAAGTTCTTTTTTCTATACAATGGCCCAGCGCAAAACTAAGCATTGCAAATATTATGATCAGGTGATTATACAGGTTTAATTAAAGTAACTATTACTTTTGGAATCAAAAACAAAAGAAACAAAAAATGAGATAAAAGATAAAAGATTTGAGAACAGACCATTATAAATGATATCAGAAGAGTGATTAAGTAAGAAAACAAAAGTAGGTGAGACATGTAGCAAAGAAGTAAGGTTAATAGATGGAACAAAGAGACCAGATAGATGATGAAGAGATGAGACAGCAATGAATACCGCAGTCATTAGCATTATAAAAGGAGTTTGAAAAGGAATTTCCTCATCACTCAATTGAAATGGTGGCTGTTGCAGCAACCAATTATTATTTTACTTTTTTTAAGGTCCATTTTTTTTATATGCATTCATTTCTTCCAGTTTGTATTGGTTATAGTACAAGAAACTGTCACTGTGAATGAAAAACATAGATTTGTGCATGCACTGAAATTTGAAGACTAGTATGGGAAAAACATTTTACTGTGATGTCAACTTAAGTTTTTTCTTAGAAAAACATTACCCTTAGTTACAAAGTACACCCCAGTCAGGTTTGTTATATCCAATTACACACAAATATACTTGGGAACAGTATGAATTCATCTCCTCCCCCAGCAATGGGTTAAATAGCAGTAAAAATTGAAAAATTATTCTTATTCTTAAAAAATTGTTGATGCAATATTCAATCCTAAAAAATAGAATTATTCTTACAATGTTTTAGCTTTAAATAAACCACAAAGGGTTGATAAGCCATAAAAACAAATCAATCCCACATTTCAATATTAAAGCCACCAGTGTTCTGGTTTATTCATTTTTCTTTGTTGTAAAACTTATACACGTTTACATAGTCTCTTTCTCTCATAAGATATGTATATATATATTTATATATATATATATATTATAAATTAATAGATTTAAAATATGGTTTTACCACTACACAGTGATAACCATGTTTGGAGTCCAAAATTCGCTTGATGAGGAAATGGAACTAATGTCTTTGGTTTAATAACAAAATTAAATTCGCTTGATGAGGAAATGGAACTAATGTCTTTGGTTTAATAACAAAATTAAATTCAGGGGCTTTAGCTTCCATTTTTGAAACATGGTTATCACTGTGTAGCGGTAAAACCATATTTTAAATCTATTAATTTATAATATTAATGCTCTGTAAATTTAAATTTACATAGAGCACTATTGTGTAAAAATAAAAATATCTATAAGAACACCGGATTTTATATCTTACTGTTCTTTCCTTTTTATTTATATATATATATATATATATATATATATATATATATATATATATATATATGTATATATATATATATATATATATATATATATATATATATATGTATATATATATATATATATGATGGACTTTCCTGTTGTATTTGATGTATGAGGGTCAAGCAGCTCAGTTCCTAGGAACTGACAGCCCAGACATCAGCATGTATGATTTGATTATAGTGCAGAAGAAGATGATTAAGGTATGAGGAGGAGGCATGCTAGAGTAGTGGGTAGCAGCTTGGATTGAGGAATCAGAGAGATGAGTTCAAATTCCAATTGAATCTATTACATTCTATTACATGCTATTAATCCTCCCCTTCTCCCTCCAGCTATGGGTAAATAGCAGGACAGACTGGGTCCTATAGCCTTGGATGGCAACTGGTCTAGGAGAAGTAAGCTTCTATCTGTATTAGAAGTCCTTATACCAAAAGATTCACCTTATTTATTGAATGACCCTCACATATATATATATATATATATATATATATATATATATATATATATATATATATATATATATATACTATTACTTATGTATTTTGTATATGATGTTTAAGATATACCATAAATTTAATGTACTGTCGATGCTTTTTCATGGTCACCAATTTATGGTAGAGTAGACTTTATCAACAGTGTGCAAAAAAGAGGAGATGGAATCAGTATTAAAAATAAATAAGAAATTGATTTATTATTGCTATTTACAACAAGTCTATTAGGGTTTGTTTTGTTGACAACTAGATGCAGACATCTATGATTGATTCTAGTGGAAAGGTGTGAAATTGTTCCCAGAAGAACTAACTTTTTTGGTACACATATATGAGGTTAAAGGACATCATGGACCAGCTTAGGCAGAGTGAAAGCTAATTTTTCCAAAGAAGCATTGATAGTCATGAAATGATTTGAATTTCTTTTCATGAAAGAAATTAATGTGAGTCATTTGAAATGTCCTTCACATTGAAATAACTTGGTAAACAATTAAAAAATACAAATTCATATGCAATATGTAAAGAGTACCTATGAAATCAACATGGTTAGAGAATGTGCATTTTAAATGATTTCTTCATCAACTGTAATGTTGTATAAGTGTCACTAGAGATTAGTAATTAGTAATTTAACCACTATGTGATTAAATACTTTTAAAAAACATGAGCTTTACTATTTATACTGTGGGTAGAGTAGAGGAAATAATCATGGAAATGTAATCACTGCTAGGAATACCATAGTACATTTAATAGTTTCTGTTCTGGTTCTTCTTTTTCTTCTTCTATGTGCCATGTCTCTTCAGGACTTTGACAGTCATGGTTCTCCATAATTTCCTTTTCCTTGTAGATCTTAATAAATTTTGTGTTTTTGTTATCTCTCCTAAACCTTGTTCCACCATCCATTTACTCAAGCTCACTAGGTAGGTTACACATTGTTTTCCTCTATCTCTCTTGCCTCCAATATGTCCTGTGAGTATCAAATTTTCTAAGCCCTCCTTCCTCATTATGTGCTCTAGAAATTTCAATTATCTCTTTCTGATGTTAAGTATAAGTGTCATTTTTTTCTAACACTTTCTCGTTGCTCACATGTTTGGTCCATGGTATTCTCAGCATCCTTCTGTAAACCCACATTTCTGTTGCTTCAAGTCTCATCTTTATCTGTGAGGAGATTGTCCAATATTCACTGCTATATAGGAGGACTGATATTATGTAACAGTTCAGTACTCTTTTCTTTGTTTCTAATGAAATTTTCCTGTTTCTTAATACTTTGCTTAGCTTTTGGATGTCAGATTCGCTATCCTAATGCACCTTTGCATTTGAGTGTTGCAGTTTCTGTCCTTTGTTAAAAATATTCCCAGATATTTAAATTGTTGTAGTTGTTTGAGTTTAGTATCTATGAATTTTAATTTGCATGTTAGAATGTTCCTTTTGCTTCTGGCTACATGACCAACTTTGTAAGTCGACAGAAGTTTTGAAAGGGCAGAGAAATCACAAAGGTAACAAATAATGAACTTTCAACCTCACAGACGCATGGAATCATGCATGGAGTGCATGCAGCACTCACAAGATTAATGTAAAGGCTGGGTGAATCTGATCCCAGCAGCATGGAGATATGAAAACTGGGTATAAGATGTTCAGGGAGAAGGTGTGCATAAGATAGGATTTGACAACATTCTGGCGTGCAGCTAATACCTGAGAAAGGCTGGTAAGTACATGACTGAAATGGTAAAAACAAATAATGAAATTAGTCCAGAAAAGTCACATGCAATGATATGTGTGGTTTACAAATTTGTGTGGAACATTTGGATGTAGGTCTCCTGTTGATTCGTCATACTGGATTTGTCACCTAAAATAGTCTCGATATCTGACAAGTTAAGTGATAACGCATCATTAATGTTTTCGACTTAGAAGTTTTGTTTCTATACAATCTGATTGTTATCTAGTGTTTATTCACTTGAACTGTGTTCACAAAGATACGTGAGAAAATATCAGCTACAATAATGGCATCAACTGCGATCAGTTGAAAACTAGGAGCCCAAGTGGCATATTTCCCAAGGAGGAAATTTGTTCTGATTTAAAAAGCGAAGGTCAGCACTTTATAGACGGTTCAATAGATAGGATGGTAAGGTATTTGTGCTCTATCAGAAATCGATAATGGCTATGTAGTCAAAAGTCTCTGACCAAAAGACTTGTAACACTTTTATACCAAGTGAAACTTTAAGGGGAAAAGAACAACACTTTTTCACTGAATTCTGTAGAACCTCTTAAATTAGGGTATCAAAAACATTTGTAGGATGTTCGCTGACAGGTTGTTATGAATATTTTCCTTTTTTGCCAAAGCTTTTCAGGATATAAACGATTATGGTTCGCTACTACTCCCTGTCTTTTGTTGCTATAATTTTTTACCCTTTGCCATTTCTCTTTGTCCTTGTTTGGACAACATCCATTCACACCAATTCATTAAGTGCATTAACTCCACTTCCCATGACCAGTATTTCCTGTGAGTGTTAAATTCTCCAAGATACCTTTCCTTATTATCTGTCATTAAAATTTCAGTCGTCTCTTTGTGATTGTAAGTATCAGTTTCCTTGTAGTTCTATTTTCCTTAAATTTCTTTGTTATTCACATATTCTGCCTATGGTATTCTCAGCATGTAATAAGCTAGGATTGAATTCAAACTCAACTCTCTGATTTTTACTATTCTACTCACTAACCATTACACTACTCACACACTCATTGATGTAGAAACACTGGCTGAGAAAAGTTGGTAATTGCTTCAGCTTTTGACAGTAGAAAAGTTAATCAGATTCAATCAGTGCCATATCCATGAACATTTAAAGATGGAGTATTGAAAATGAATTTGTTGATCCAAAACTCATAAAATTTAAAACACAGGAACCACCCCTGTAACCAACTAACAACTCACTTGTATACCATCCAGTTCTGCATAAATGACAGGAAGGCCACAAATTAATTCATTAATACATTTCTGAAATGTTTGTAGAGTGTTCCATAAACGGAACAGCATTCCATTCTGGTAAATTCATAAAGACAAAATTGGGTCCTGATTGGGATATTTTCTTCTGCCATGGATATTTAATGTTAAGTTCAATACTTGAGAAGGTAAAAAAGGTATAACATGAAAACCTCCAGGAAAGTGACTCATTGCACCTTCTTTGGCAAATATTCTCAGCTGACCTGAAGTGTAAATACAATATTGAATCCATTGCTAGGTCAGCTGCTAAGAGAGTCCATTCACTGTGTCATATGAGAAAATTGTTCTAGATCATCCTTTTATCTTGTTAACGTGTTCTTTTCCATGTACTGTGTCACTTCAGTACATGGGTGATCATGGCTCTCCGCAATTTCCTGTTCTTTGTACTTCTTAATAAAGTTTGTCTTTTTTCTATCTCTACTAATCTCTGTTATGCCAACCATTTACACAAGATTGTTAGGTAAGTTATGCACGGCTTTCTCAGTGCCTTTTACCTTCAATGTGTCCTCTGAGTGACAAATTTTCAAAGCCCTCATGATGTGCCCTAGAAATTTCAACTATCTCTTTCTGAGGCTACATATGTTTCCTTTTTGTTTCCATTTTCTATAAAGACTTTGTTGTTGCCCGTGTTCATCCATTATATTCTCAGCATCCTTCGGTAGAATCACATTTCTGTTGCTTTAAGTCTCATCTCAATCTGTGGTGAGATGGTCAAGTATTCACTGCCATATAGGAGTACCAATATTACAAAACAGTTCAGTACTCTTCTCTTTGTTTCTAACAAAAGTTTCTTAATAATTTGCTTAGATTTTATAAAGCATCTTACATTATCCCAGGCTGCCTTTGAATTTCAGTGTTAAATTTTCTGTCCTTTGTTAAAACACTTCCTAGATATTTACATTTTTGTACTTGCATGATTTGATATCTCCAATTTGTAGTTCACATGTCAGACTCTTCCTTTTGATGATAACCATATTATGGATATACTAATGCCTATAATTGGACTTTGGAGAGCAGAAAAGAGCAAAGTGTTTCCTCCCCCCCTCTCTCTCCAAGCTCCTCATTACCTTGGTTGCCTAACTATAATTATGAATGCAAGGTTAGTAGGTTGTAGATTTCTTTGGCCTTTTCTTTCACTTAGCATCAGTGCCACTTTTTTGAAGGGAAAAAGAATGAAATAGAAACTGACTGTTGGTAACAAGTATAACAATACTAGCAACAGATGGACATAAGAAAACAAAGTGGTGTACATTGTTTGAAATTATGGTGTTGAAAGTTTTCTTTTTACAACAAGCAAAAGAATGTTCCTGAAATAAGGATGCGATTGCAAACATATAATTTTGAGTAAATGCTGTTTGCATGAAGAAAATGCCATGTAGAATATGTTCTTGATAAAATGTTTTGTATTCCATAGAAAAATCTGAAGTTTTTGTGTAGAAATTTCTTGAAGTTCATGTGAGAAAGTGAAAAAGGTATGTTTGAGCATGACCGAGTCTGCAGCGATATCTGCTTCAGAACCCATGTTTCCATGATTTATTAACACATTAGTGACTACCATAAAATCCAGTAGTAATTATAAAATTAAAATTAATATCTACTGTTAATTATATTTTCCTAACAAAAATTCCAGTATAAATTATAGGTTGATGAAAAAATCCTGTATTATAGGTTTCTCCCTATAACCCATCATGCAGTGGTAAGAGGTGCTCAATGTTGTTATTAGAATGAAAACTTTCAAAATAGATGAATTCAATATTTTGATAGAAATGGATTCAACACATGAAAGATTTTACGCATGTATTTTCATAAAGAACAACATAGCATACAAAAGAAGAGGAGAAAATTATACAATGTACAGATAATTAAAAAAAATTATAGGATTAGTGGTAGTGTGTGTGGATGTATGTCTACATGTTTGGATGGAATTAAGAAATCAGCTTGCCATGTGACTAAGTCTCCCTGGAAAGAAAAACTTTTATACATCTTCTATCTACCACTACCTGCAGCGAAAAAGAGAAAGCAGGTTTATGCCCTTTCTTTTTATAGTCCTTAATACAACAGCACCTGGTAGGCACCCTGGCAGACAAGATAGGGTGATCCCATTTTTGTAATAGTGAGTATTAATGGGTTAATGATAGCTTATTTTTCTCTTTTACATCTTCATGTAGTCAGATATGTCATGGGACGTGTTTGAATTTTTATTGTGATGTCTGAATGCTTATGATTGGTCAATAAAAGTTTACCTTTTTCTCAAAGGTTAATTTGCTGTCTGGAGCTGAAAGTTATTCTATTTGTAGTGATTTTTCTGGCCTTCACTTCAATGGACTTGTGAACACTGCAGGTTCTACTTTCAGTTGTCACATAATCAGATGTTTAGTGGCTTCCACAGTGGCATAGGTTAATGCCACAATGTTCACAATGCAGTCTCTGTTGGTTGTTTACCTAGGGATCATTTTCTTTTTAATCATTTCATCCCAAACAAGGTGATAAAGTCACTAAGATGTAAAGGATTACTTAGAATGGAAGAAACCAAGAAGACATTTCTAAGGAGAAAGTACAATGAAAAGAAATCATGATTCAAGGAGATGAAAGATGATAATTGACATTTCATTTAAACTTTTGAAGGTTGTAATTGACAGGAAAGTAAGAATCAAGAAGTGCAAGAGAAAAAAAACATTATAACAGAACTTACATTTAGCAATTTCAACTGTAAAATGATGAGATCTAGATGCCAAGCTCATCAAAACAATTACCATGAAAATATTTTTAGAAAAGGCACAGGGAAGCTATGTTATGGCATTGGGAAAGTGATGAAAACTGAGATACCAGGTCAAGACCAATAATATTGCAGATTCTTCTTTGGATTTTGAATGGCAACTATAGATGCATTCTCTTGAATATTTTAACAATCTCAAAATAGTATATAACAGTGAATTTTATCTATAGTTATAGACATGACTGCATGTAACATAGCTCAGAAGAGGTAAGGAAATTTAATTCTTCACAAAATACTAGCCTCTTACAATGAGTGAAAAAGTGACAGATCCTACATTTCTTTGAGAAACTTGTAATCATGTCAGGGTTCTATTTATTATAGGAGTCCAGTTTGTAGCAGTGTTGTTTTGCTTATTGAACTGGGATATTTAGTGTTGAAAAGAGATATATATTTATGTGATAGGTTGAAGCAGAGGTATTATTGTGGTTACATGAGGTTGTTTTCAAAAAGGAGATTGTGTAGTATGTTGTATGCAACATGTAATATGTCTGAAGGCTAGGAAGCCTCCTTAGGAGGGGAAACAATACACATCTTTTCACTATAGTATCCTTTGGCTGAAGAGAGAAAGAAGAGAAAAATGTGTTTGCATCCTTTCTTTTTATACTGCTTTATACAATGCCACCAAGAGGTAATAAGAGAAATTCTCTGATAGGTTAGGGTAATCCCACACTAAGAAAACTTTAGGTACTGCACATAGTGAAATGTTTTGTCTAGTATTTGTTTTGGTGGCTTGGTGTGAAATATAACCCGTGTGAGAGACAAAAGCTTTTTAAATAATTGTAAAGGATCTTAGTTGACTATTTGGTGATAACAATATCAAGGAATGAGATTTATTATCAATAAAGAACTGTTAAAACTTTATACCAAGAAGAGATTTTTTAATATTAACAATTATAAACATTCACTACAAAGTTCAATGCAGTCATTAATCAGGGGTGCGTGAATGTTTGTCATAGTTTGAAATTTGTCTATTTGCAGGTTGTGTTGTCAACTTTGAATGGATGTGAGACAGTAATGCTTGGGCATCAAGATTACACTGAGATCTGCTTCGGTGTTGACAAGAAAATGGTAAACTGATAAGTCTATTTGAAATGAAAAATTGCTGACATGATTGAAGTTGACTGGCTAGAGCAGTCGTCGCTTTCTTTTCTCTTGCTGTTTAGAATTGAAAATTGTTTTTTGCACTGTTGACTTTAGTGCTGTAAGCTGACCTTTTTAGAAGTATTTCTAATTTGCCAGACATTTCCTTAATCAAATGTTATAATTTGCCTACTTCATCATCATTTTTAAAAGTTAATTTCTCTATTTCCTCAAGTTCTTCAATAGATGAATTAAAAATCGCATACATAAGTTGGAAAAATGTTGCGAGGATGTTCTTAGTATTCTATGTGTGCAATGTGGTATAAACTTTTTCATGATGCATCTCATTTAAAACATTTTACAATTTTAAAATGAATGGATTGATATTAATAGTTTTCTGTATTTATTTATTATTATGATGATTTATCCATGTTGACAGTATGGGAGAATATATATATATATATATATATATATATATATATATATATATATATACCCAAGTATAGGATTGGTGTATACGGAATAAATTCCAATAACCAACAATTACTATTCCTAAAAGAGTGCTCAATACAGAGTAGAGCAAATATAATTATTTATCTAAAAATTATAACATAAATACGTTATAAAATCACTACAAAAATAGCCATTTTGTTTCAACACCTCTGGTGTCTTATCAAGTGATGATGTTGAATGTAGAATAAAGGGTTTTAAAAGTTCCAAATTAATTAATGATCCCTCGCACAGGGAAAACGCTGTTACATAAGTTGGAATGACCAATCAAAATACAAGTATACGAGAATTCAAAAAACTTTACAACGAAGTATGGTTATAATAGCTATTAAATGTCTTAAAGTTGGGGTTATACTAAAATAGAATTTATTCTAACCAATAAGTATTAAATTATATGATAAAATTTGAAATTAGAATTAAAAATAAAAAATAAAAAATTACCAATTTTAAAATCTAAATTTAATCTCTATTAAGTTTAAAATTATAAAATTACTGAGGAGAAAAGAAAAAATACATATGTTATTCAATTTATTTTGTTTTCATTGAAATTACGTTAGACGTTAAGATCGACTGGTCTTAACTTCATGGCAACATGGATACATTTTAATTCCAAGTGTAGGAGTGGGGTGCTGACATCTTGCGTAAGACAATACATACACCTCTCTTACATAGTTGCCTTTCCCATTTTATATTCTGATTTTCATAATTTTTTGTGCATATTTTCTCTTTTATTTAATCTTTCAGCACCTTTAATCTTGTAGCAAATGATATGGTGATTTTGTTTAGATTATATGATAACATCTTCTTTATTTCTTTCAAATGTTTCCACAATTATTTTTATTTTCAGTTCTTTGTAAAAAAAAAAATTGCTATTTGAAAGCAACATTAAATATTTCTTTGTAGACAGTTATAATTATACAATTATTTTTTTTAAAAACCAACACAAACAAAACTACATTTTCATTAGGAAAAATGGTCAAAAGTATAGCTGGAGGACAGGGTTGTATAAAAAAAAGTTTTCAACTCTTTTATGACCATAACAAAGCAGCATTTTTAATGATTTCAAAAGTAGTTTGGTTCTAATAAATTGCCACTCTAAACAAATATTATTCTTCAGGAACACTTGAACATTTTCTTTTGATTAATAAAATTGAAACCTGAAACTAATAAAGATGAATTACAACTGAATAAAAAAATAACAACCTAAGATGGAGATTTTAGCCGGAGGGTAAATATTTCTAATGTAAGACTAGATTGTTTGCAAACCAATATTCCAAAGAAATCCTGTTTGTGAGTTAAAACAATAAATTTGGATAATGGGAATAACAGCACTTTGAAAAAAAAACAATTAAATATCAGAATATTAAATGACACTCATCAATCAATAGATACTCTTCGTACAATATTATTGTCATTATATGTAGCATTCGATCTCAAACAGCAATTGGTTTATAACAAAGTTTTATTCCCTGATTTCCTTGCTGTATAATTTAATAGGAATTAAACTAATGCTAAGAAAAGCTTGTTGTGGGGATTTTCTGTGATGCATCAGCCTAGTCTGAATGTACTTCTTTTTCTTCTAATTTTGTTTGGGAGTCAGAGGTTATTTTGTGATTTATTTGTTGTTATCACCCTAGAAGCTTTTACAATAAACCAATATTCTTTTCTATGTTAGCCCAGCATGATAATCTTGATTTTTATAATCATTATATTTCAACCATTGCTGGTCAAAAATAAGTATATAATTCTAATTTCTCTTCTCAAAAACTCCAACAAAAACAATAAACCACATTAAGCCTTTCATGCAAGTATTAAATGAATCAGTTTTATAAAAACTGTATCAAAATTATAAATAAGCAAAAGAAATTATCCAAAAACGTTTTTTATTGAGGTTGTTTTTGTTCATTCTTACATCTTACCAGTGAAGAACAAAGTACAATGCAGGAATTTACTTTTACTTTGGTTGGTTTCAAATCCAAATTTGTCATCCCCCATTCACTTAAAACAATTTGAGTTCTCAAATGGTCACTAATTTGACACTGGCTATGCCAAGCACTGAAAAAAATTATTGATCAAATAATAAATTGTGCTTCCGTTTACTTGGATTATTTGATTCTTTCTAGAGATCCACTTGTAGAATGATGATTACAAACTGCAGTTTGTTTTTCACTGGGTGCTCTAAAAATGTTGCCTTAAACCAAAGCCCATTTAAAAAAAAAAAAAAACATTGAATAAAAATGGAAATTGGGAAGAGTAGTTTTCTGTTTTGATTACAGTTTTTCAAAATATAAAAGTGTCTACTGTAATAAAAAAACACTTTTGGCTTTGCTTGTATCTGTTTCACTTGAAGGTAAATTATGTAAAATGTATAGATTTAAAATGGCTCAAATTTTTTCTGTCCACTTACATGACCACTGGACTATGGCAACATAGCAAAAAGGAGAGTAGGTAAGAGGAAAGAGAAAGAACAGTAAAAAAACACATAAGGAATAAGCTTAAAGGGAAAACGGTAGTAAGCTAAGGAGAATCAGTTGAACACACAAAAGGAGACAGTAAGAAGCAGGTCAGAAATAAAAGTGATAGTAGTAGTAGTAGGAGGAGGAGGAGGAGGAAGAGGAGGAGAAGTGGAGATGATGCAAAAGTCAGAAAAGATAAATGAACAAGAAAAGGAAGAATTCTGAAGAATGTTGGAATACATGGACAAATGTGGGGATTAGGTTGAAAGATAAAGTGGAAAGAGTTTGGCAAAAAAGAAGATAAAACCAAAGTGGAAAGTGTGGGGTCTGCAGATTTAGTGTGTTAATCTCAAGAAAAAGAAATAAAAAAAATTGAAACAAAACAATGATCATGACACCTTTGCCTGGAAGTCTGCCAATCACATGGAACTGATTACTGCAATTTTGTCTGAAGAACATTCTGCACGTTTTCACAACTAGACAACATGTCATTAGAGAACAAGGAATGATCAGACCAGTTCTGGTTTTGTGTAGGAAAAAACTGTAGTGGTTAGAAAATAAATAAAAATTCAGTTACAAATATTGTGCAGATCAGTCTCTGTTCTGCAGTAGACAAGTTAAATGAAAAAGAAGAAAATACACAGACAGGTAAAAAGTCATGAGAAAAACATTGCCATTCAAAAGCAAATTAAAGAAAAGATCTGCGAGTTGCCAAAAGAAAAAAAAGCAAGAGAAATAAGATGAAATAAATACCAGACAAAAATTAATAATAATTGACAATGCTTCATTTCAGAAATTCAAAGACTTTGAATTCTGCTTGTGTAACAGCACAGTAACATCTTGTCAGTGCAGATCAGAAAAGAAAATAATATATTAGTTATATATGTGATATCAGCTGGTGATGGCCTAATTGGTAATGTGCTGTCATAGTACGACAAGGGATGTGAGTTAAAATCTTGCCAAAAGCTTTTTAGTTCTGATCCATGCTACTTATTTGAGTCATTGAATAACCAGAGATGAGTTGGGATCCATCCACCCAGGTTTTAGTTGTATATGAGTGTCAGGATTTAACAACAACAACAACACATCTTTTAAATGAAACATGAAAAAGTTTATTTCTGAAGGAAAATTAAAAGCCAAACACCATTTGAATTAAAATTGATATATTCTTTTCAGAAATATACAATAGCAATAAAATGTTCAATTTTGCTTGCAGTGAAGTTTGTTTTATAAAGTAATTAATTGACAAAGGCTTAGTAGGTGATTGCTGCTTAATCCCTTCTATTGTGTGCATGGACAAGGCATTAATTGATGGTTGCTGGCTGTCTCTCTTCCATTATGTGTGGATGGGTGCATGTGTGTATGCACATGTAGATTAAACTGGCCTCCCAAACTGATTTTGAGCTTTGAGAAGTATGGTTCTATTTTTATATCCACAAGGGGATTCAAAATTTAATTTCACATAGAGGTGTGAAATTTTTGAATATCAGATTTTCATTGGTTAGAAAATAATTACACACTGGCCTGCAAAAATTTTTTCTCAAATTTGTGGGAGTGGTAAACGGAGTTATTACTATTATTTTCTAAAAAGGACTGAAAATAACACATTGTAGGTCAACAACTATATTCACAAATATTTTGGTGGTATTTGCTCTTGTAATGATTGTTTATCAAATAAACCTTCTGATGGGATATTATTGGTTGAAATATATATATAGGATTTAATTCCTATAGACACATCTATAGAAAAGAGCACCCATGGCCTGGCTCTAAATTTGGCCCAATATGAGAGTATAATGGTATCATATAAACATTTTCTTTCATTAAAATTATGACAACAGAATTATCACAAAAATATAAAATCTTGTAAAATACATGTCCTCAGATTATAGGTAGACATGCTTTAATTGTCCCTTACATTTTTAATTGAGAATAAAATATGATATAATGACCACACAAGAAGACAATCTTTTAAGACATTATGACAGTATTAAATAATATTTATCATTTCATTATCAATAAAATATTCCACAACAAGATGAATATTTTTAATAAGCTTTTAAATTTTTAATTAAGAAATTATGAAAATATAATGTCATAACAAGAACATATATTTGAATAAGTTATTGTACTAGTTACCCATGAAGACTAGTGGAGACCAAGAACTAAAGAATGTGTTGGTTAGGTCTAAAACTGCACCTTTCTTGCTTTCATTGATGCAAAGTTGTCAATCACAACTGATCAACAAAAAACTATCACTGCTGGTGTGAAATGATGCCAGATGATTTAGTGTTTAATGCTTAATTTATGAATATTACACTGGAAATTATTTGTTCATTGTTTACTTGTATGGTGCCCATGACATGTGTCATACTTGTCATACCATAGACACACCAATGTGTGTACATCGTATTAGAAGATCCTCATATTTTAAAGTACATGACTTTAAATTATAGGAAGGCATAATTTAATTGTCCTTTACATTTTTAATTGAGATAAAAACAATAAAATGGCACCACAAGAAGACTCATTTAACACATTATGACACTATGAAATAATCTTTACAATATTAATAAAATATTCCATGACAAATATTTTTAATCTTTTAAATTTTTAATTCAACAGTTATGAAAGTATAATGGAACCACACAAAAGGAAGATTATTTTAATAAGTTATTGTGATAGTACTGTGAGAAAACAAGTGGAAGCAAAGAACTAACAATGGTGATAGTTAGGGTTAAAACTGTAGCTTCCTTACTTACTCTGGTGCAAATTTGACAATTGAAAGCACTCAATATTGAGGTCTATGAAAAATTATTGCTGGCCAAATTTGACACTGACATTCGACATTACGCAGTATTTGTTAGCTATGGCACTCTCCACTAGCAAGTAGCACCCACAACATATGCCCTACTCTAGATTACATGACTGAGATTAACAATCTGATCAGTATGATAAAAAGGAAAAAATAAAGATAAAAACATGATTATAGAAATACAGACCCAAAATCTGTTCAGGCATTTTCAATATTAAAATCGACTCTTGAAGAAAATAATGGAAGAGAAGATAGAGACCTTGATAAATAAGCTTTGTGAAAATAACAAAAAAACATTACAAATATTAAATGAGAAATGATAAAATGAAAATAGACAATGGAAATTTATTGTTATGTTAGTTACATCTAATTTTCTCAAAGAATAAGTTTATTCTCTTGATTTTTTCCTTGAAGTGAAAAGTAAATTTTAACCTGAAGCAAATAATATCAAGCCTAAAATTATTTTTATCTAGTTTTGTTTATCTCAGAATTTTTCTTTTTATTCCATACCAGATTCTTCCCTTCATTCATGCTTTTTATTCCTTTCATCTTCTTACTGTTCCTCTTCAAACCCTTTAACTCTCAACATCACTTGATCATCAATACTGTTTGACATTGTACAGAGTCAGAATAACATGTTTCCAGAAAACATAGCATCTTGATATTTCAAAATATTATCTTTTCTGTTTTTTTGTTGTTGGGGATTCCCTGGCACCCTTTTCTTTATTCTTATGTAAACAATTGTATTTTGTAGCTCAGCTCCTGTCCAAAGTACTATAGTGTTCTTAAATCTCATAAGCATCCAATTGAAAATAAGGAAGATCAAAGGGAGATAATTGCTGACCATCACAATTTCAAATATTTTCAGTGATTTTAATTATGGAAGTTATTTGAGATAAATCTGCAAAACATTGCCTGGAACACTGACTAGCCATACAATTAGAACAAAACTTAATAAAACTGTGCCTTTATCAAGAAATTTAGAATTTGCATTTCTTTAAAGTCATTAAATAGTATGTCAGATATTATATCCCATTTGTGCCCCATGCTGCCATAAAAGACTCAGAATTTAAGAAGAGACCAATGGAAATTGCAGGCTTTTTCACCTTATTTTTCATCCTTCTCTCATATATATAATTCTTCATTAGGTTCATATAATATATTACAATTGATACTATTACATATTATCTGTAGGTAAAGATGTGCTACCCATTTCACTTGTTGCTGCTGTTGGAAGTCTTCAAGTGATTTTTTTTATATGGTAAAGCTGTTTATTTGCAATTTTGTAATACCAGTCTATAAGGTTTGATGGAGGATTGACAAAAAGTATTCATTCACTTGAAATCATTTTTTAATGATTGATCTGAGAAAATAGTTGTACAGTGTATGATGCATATATTGTCGCCATTTTATGATTTTAATTTCTTGCATGCATGTCTTTTGTTGTCAACTGCACAGTATAGGAGAGTCAACTGAGCATAGTATATGAGAAAAAGATCACTATGACGCAATTCACTCCAATAGAAATTTTGAAATGGCATGCTGTATTGCTTGGCATATGCACTGGAATCTCCAATATGAATATTTTAAAGTGTTTTGGTATCAATCTGAGTACAATACAGTGGATTTGAAAAGAGTTGGAT
This sequence comes from Acanthosepion esculentum, assembly GCA_964036315.1. Classification (NCBI taxonomy): domain Eukaryota; kingdom Metazoa; phylum Mollusca; class Cephalopoda; order Sepiida; family Sepiidae; genus Acanthosepion; species Acanthosepion esculentum. Next base: position 38,325,965 of record OZ038494.1, on the reverse strand, counting down.
GAGTCTAATGGTGATAATGAAGGTGATTGGAGTGATCACTAGCGATGGTGATTTTATGCTTCCATTCATCTTCTCACAGGGCCTCAGACTCAATATGGATGCCTGCATCAAATGCTTTGAGAAGGTAGTGCTGCCCTGGATCAAGAGAGTGACTACTGGAAGACCCTATGTCTGGAAACAGTACTCTGCACCATGCTACACAAGCAGGAGAATGCAGTCATGGCTTTCAGACAACTTCTGTGACCACATTATCCCCTTACATCTGGCCACCTATCTCCCCAGACTGCAACTCTCTTGATTATTATGTGTAGAGTGCAGTTGAGTGAGAGACCAGCAGAACTCCTTGTAACATCAAAGATGAATTGAAGGTAAGGATTATGGCAGCATTCACCAACTTAAACAGGAAACCATCCAGAAGAGTTGCAAGAGATTCCAATGTTGTCTGGAAGCCATGGTTGAGGCCAATGGCAATTTTATTGAATAAATTTACTCTTTAGCATTTCAAGATATTTTTTGTAATTCTGGTAAATATATATGTTAAAATGAGATGCCAGTGTTGTTTTCATTTTTGCATAATTTAGACGACAATTTATCCATCGCACCCTTTATATAGGTGATAATTTAGACAAGTTGGATGCCACACTGTGACATCCATATGAGAGAGTGGTGTGATGATATTACTTAACAACATGCCTCGAATATCTTTGGTTGTACTGCTTACTTTATAATTTCTTATAAAATCTTCAATATAAACATATGATTTTTATTTTAATATAATTTTCTGCAAATTTTTCTAAATTTGGATTGGTATTCCTCGGTAAAGACTGAAAGATAAATCTCACTTCTTTTAGTCCAATACTCTAACTGTTGATATTTATATCATGACAAAATGCTATTATCCTTGGTACAATTTTCTAAATAAATCACTGATAGTTTTGGCTCACCCATCTGTTGATCTGTATACATGAAATTCTTCAGACAAGTGAGTTTAAAGAATCTCACCTACCAGGCATGAAGTATCGAACTACTGACCTTATATGCTCATGTTAATTTCTTTGACTATATGAAATATTGTCCACGATTCTGTAGTTCTTATCTAACATCAAGAATTTGACCTTCAGTAGGTCAGACATTTAGTCTGCAGAAAGAAGTGATAACCTCTGACCTACAACAGAACTACATGGTGTGGCAGGTCAGTGAATAAAAACATTGTTCAGACATCCTAGTCTAAGTATTGAAATATTTTACAAAAAGCATGTATAGGTGATGAAGTATCAAATAGAAAATTAGTGTCTGATATTGATTCTACTAGCAACCATAAATAATAGTATTGTAAAAATAGATTTTATAGTCACTTAAGTAAATCTTTTAAAAGGATCAAGCAAAGGAAAATATCATAAAAGTCATTCTTCTTTACTCTTTCAAAATGGCTTCTATCAAAAAAAAGTTTCTGTTTGTGATTTCTTGTCAATTTTCATTTTTAAACAATGATCAAATCATTCATGCAGTCACCAAGTTGGGTAACAATTGACAGAAAGAGAGAAAGAATAACAACATCAAATTGATTAATATTTCAACATTAATTTGAACATGAATCAGCAATTTCAATCTGATTTATTGATTTTAAATAATTTAAATTAAAATTTTCTCACTCACACACACACACACACACACACACACACACACACACACACACACACAACCACCACCACCACCATCATCATCATCATCATTTAAAAAAATTAGGTGATCAGAAAATCACACCACTTTGGTTTCAACCTTTCGGTATCTTCAGGTGATCTGGGCTAAATAATTGGCTGATCTCCTAAATTTTATAAATTTAAAAGCTCTGCATGCTATTTTTTTTCTTTATATGCATATTGAGCACTTTTTAATACTTCTGTTTCCTGGTCTAATTCAACTCTGACCAATAACTTTTTTATAATTGTAAAATTTGCTCCTGCCTTACAGTTGAAGATTTTCATTTTCAATGTACTTTTGTTATGTTTTCAAAAACTATCTTAACCGATACATTATGAATATAAATTCACTATCACATGGTTTTTGCGAACACACAATGGTTGTTTACAGAATTTGTAGACGAAACTATAATGCAAGAATTTAAAATACCATACTCACTAAAAAACATTCCTATTCCTAAAAAGAAAGAATAGATGCTTAATTTATTACAAAAAATTGAGCAATTTCTCACAAGAATGAGATGGGAGGCACTGTTTTCCTTAAATAATTATTTAAGGAGCAAAGCAAACATGGATAAATTTAAATTCAAAACTAGAAATTACCTGCCTGCTATTGAAGAGGTGGCTAACTTCAAAAAGGATATGCTTGGTATAATAGACAATATTAAATTCACAACAAAAGTTAACAGTAATTTCCAAAAACAATTAGCTAATGAAGTAAAAAAAATAAAACATACAAAAAATATTCTACTTAAAGTCAACAAAACAAGGAATATTTATACAATGAACCTGAAGATTTACCAAAAAAAAAAAAAAATGAAAATGTCACTAAAATTAACAAAAAGACACCAAACTTGAACACTGAAAATATAAATGAGGAGGCAAAAAATAAATCAGCCAAACGAGGTATAAGTGACAGGGTTCCTATACTATACGGTAAGCAAGCATTTCAAACTATAAAGGTCCATAAAGATCAATTCCCCAATAATCCTTCATTTCAACTAATAAACCCAATCAAAACTGAATTGGGTAAAATAAACCAGGAAATACTGTAAAAATTGTGTGATTTATTAATCATCACTACACAAGCCAATCAATGGAAGGATACAAGTGAGTGCATTTCTTGGTTCCAGAAAATTAAAAATAAAGATAAATATGTATTTATAAAATAAGACATAAAATTTTTATCCATCAAATATCGAAAAAAGGACTGCTTGAGGCTTTGGACTTTGCTAAGGGCTTTGTAAATATAACACCTGAACAAATAAATATAATTTTACATTGCCGTAAATCAATATTATTCAACAATGGAGAAGCTTGGATTAAAAAAAGGGTGACTTTGATGTACCACAAGGTTCGTTTGATGGTGCTGAGGTTTCTGAATTAATAGGCCTATATATTTTATATGAAATCAACAAAATAGTATGCATAGACAACCACGGCCTGTATAGGGATGATGGGCTGATGATAGTGCCAGACAACAGAAGAGGAAATGACAAGAAAAATGCTCTTCAAACTCTTCAAACTCTTCAAAAGCCTCAACTTTGAAATAGAGTTCGATATGAATAAAAAAGTTGTCCAATATATGGATGTAAAATTAAATCGGCAAAACAGTAATGTCTCTCCATACATGAAACCCAATACTAAGTTAAAATACGTGAATACTGCATCCAACCAACCTGCAAATATAATAAAGCACACCCTTAAAGGTATAGAGTCCAGTTTACCTAAAAATTTCTCTTGTAAAATAATTTTCAAAGATAAAAAGAAAGAGTACAAAAAGACTTTAAAAGAAGAGAAGCATAAAACTAAACTGGGATTTAAACACCAAATAAAACAAGAAATGAAGAATAATTTGAGGAAAAGAAAAAATATCATTTGGTTTAATCCACCTTTTAACTTAGAGGTCAAATATAAAATAGGGAAAATATTTTTCAAATTACTTAATAAACACTTCCCCAAAAATTCCAAATTACACAAAATCTTTAATAAAAACACAATTAAATTAAGCTACAGTTGCACTAATAATTTAGAAACCACAATAAAAAGACAAAACACTAGGAATTCCAAAACTAACGTGCCACAAGATATTACTAACAGTGAAACATGTAACTGTAGAAATAAAAGTAAATGTCTATGAGATGGAATTTGCAAAACTGAAGGAGTAATTTATAAAGCAGAAGTAAAAGATACAAATGGCCAGACCAAAATATACATAGGATGTACTGAAGGCTGCTTCAAGAAGAGATGGTATAATCACAAATCATTCAAGCTAGAAAGACATAAGAATTTTATCAGACTAGCTATGTGTGGAAATTAAAAGTAAAAAAAATAACAAAGACCCAATTTTAAACTGGGAAATATAAAAAAGGCAAACCTTACAACAACCATAGTGATATCTACAATCTTTGCCAGGAAGAAAAATTAACAATAATAATATTTCCAGAAAAAAACCTTCTGAATGAGAAATCAGAAATAATAACATGATGCATACACACAAAAAATGTTCCTTTTGAGTTTGTATGAACCAGGATATAAATATGTACATTTCATATAACCCACCACCGATACAATTTCAATACCCTTGTATTTCTCCTCTTTGTCTATTACGCTTCACGTTGTGTGTTTGTTTATTTATTTTTAAATAATAAAGCATTAGGAAATTATTTAGCCCAGATTGCCTGAAGATACTGAAAGGTTGAAATCAAGATAGTGTTCCTCTATATGTTGGCTAAGGAGTATTTTTCTGGTGTGGGGTCCCTAATGAACTGTCATCCTTTGCTGGAGTGACTGGCTGGTTTGGCCAATGTAATGCTTATGGCAACCTTTGCATGCAATTATATATATTAAATTCTCTCAGTCGCATGAGAAATCATTTTGAATTTTGATCCGTCTTTGAACTGAAATTCATAGCCCTCTAATAGGTAGTTGCATACCCGACAAAGTGATCAGTTTCATTTTTTCACCTGTTTTGCACTGATCAGTATTTTTTAGTGATTTAGGTTGTCGTTTACTCTTTATGATTAGATATTTTTGTAATAGGCATTTCAATTTTTTGTCCTTTAGTAGGATTGGTAGATTTAGTTGTATGTGTGTGGAGATTTCTGTGTTCTTTGGGTTGAAAGTTGAGATATAACAGTTGACCTTTTTTCCTTTTGTTTCTCAGGGTGTGGATGTTAATTTGTTTTGCTTTTTCAATACTATTGTCGACCAAACTTTGTGGGTATTTTCTCTTGATGAGTATTTCTTTCATCTCTTCTAGTCTCTGGTCTTTTGTGGTTGTGTTTGAGACTATTGTACATATCCGCTTGGCTAGGTTGAGTGGGATGTTGGTATGAGTGTGTTTCAGGTGAGAAGATGTAAAAAGAAGATATTGTCGAGAGCCAGTCGGTTTAAAGTATGTATCTTTTTCTAGTTTAGTGCTTGTTTTTGTTATTAATATGTCTAAAAAGTGACGTTTTTTGTTGTTGTATTCCATAGTGAATTGGATGCTAGGATTTATATTATTAATGCATGTTTGGAATGTCTTTAGTTTATCCAGACTTTCATTCCACAGAATGAAACAATCATCTAGATATCTTTTCCAGTTTTCTTTTTTGTTGCAACTGAAGTCATTCCCATAGATTTCCAATGTACTGTCATCGATTTTTTGTTCATGGTATCCCATGATTAGGTTGGCCTATGTTGGTGCAACCTTTGTCCCCATGGCTTTTCCTGATTTTTGTCAGTATGGTGTTTCATTGAACATGAAATAATTGTTTTTTAAGTTGAATTCTAGGCTTTCTATGATGAAATTTCCTTTGATACGATTTGGTAGCTGATGGTGAAAAGTTTCTAGCCACCAATTTATGGCCTCTATTCCGTAGTTATTGTTATATAAGTTCACAACATCCATTGAGACCATATATGTATTTTGGTTTAATTAGAAAATATAGATCACCTTGAATGAAACTCTGAAAGTGTTTGATAAGAGGTTTCAATAGGATGTCTAGAAAATTGCTTAGATGGTGTGTTTCGCAAATTGGGCTGTCCTATTATAGGCCTTAGTTTTAGGTTGGTTGGTGTGGATATATTCACACAATCAGTTTTTGTAGTATTGTATGTTTTGGTAATGAGTTTACTTTTGTGTATTTTAGGTAGTCCATAAAAATTGCTTGCTTTATCTTTATATCTAAAGTTTGTAAGGTAGGCATGTTCCTTAGAAGTAAGACTGTCTTGGTATGAGTGTACTAATTGATCTTGTGTGTATTATATATATATATATATATATATATATATATATATATATATATATATATATATATATATATATATATATAATACACACAAGATCAATTAATAAAAAATAAAAAGTAAAAAAACAAATGAAAACTACAGACAAAAGTTCATTTTCTCCATCAAGACATTCATTTTTGTAGTTCACTGCTACCAGCAAGCAGAAAATTATTTTTCTCCTGATGATGGCCATGTTGGCCAAAAATAGTCGAGGAATCTAAATGAAATAATAATAATAAAAACATAAGAATATTAATATACAACCCAGTGTGTCTGAAGATTTTAATTTTTTAATATTTTTTATTGTTCAAAATATATATATATATATATATATATATATATATATATATATATAATACACTTGAAAACATATCTTTACTTATTCTACAAGTATGAGTGTAAAATGGAGTTATTAGTAACATTTAGAAAAACTTGGTGCATTTGAAAGTTTAGTCCACAATTTTAAAAAAATATGGCATTTTATGTGTTATTTGATGTTATTTATTGTAGTATTAAAGTTGGGATGTATGTGCACATGAATTTCAGAAAATAATATGAGAGATAGAAAATGAAAAAGAAGATGAAAGAAGAATAAAATGTATTGATAAAGTGTGAATATATGTACGAGCATATACCTCAGACATTGGTATTTATTTGTCAACACAACAGTGGGACGTGGTTATTTTTAGTGAGAAATAATCCACATAATAACCTGCAGAGGGATAGGTTTTGTCGGGTCTACTTTATCCAAAACACATTATGGACAAATGAAAACTTACTGAAACAAATGGAGGATGCTATTTAGGTCCTCAATTCCACAGCTACACTACAACCACACTTGTTCATGAGACTGATATTGATAATGATGATAAATCCACATACTCACCGAAAACAGCACCTGACTCAAGGTTTCATTTCATGGTGGGTCACTTAAAAGTAACCCACATATGTCGGTTACTGTTGCAGATGTCATGTAGTAATTCTGGAGTAGTACCTACTCCACTCAGTGCAATGGGGATATTCTGACTGGAGAACAGATCTCCAGTAACCAAGCTTCCAGTATAGTTTTAGTTTGCTTCATCTGAAGACAGAGAGCTTCTTCCAGTATACTCAACTGCCTTTACGCACTTAATGTCATCGTACGAGAGGCAGCTGAAAATAATATAGGAATTAATTTTGTTAAACTTCCCTATACAATTTTATTGTGAGTTTTTCTAGGTTTTTCCTCTTTTTTGCAATTTTTCTTTAGTTTTTTATTGATTCAGATTAATTGTTATCCATTTCCAAAGTAATAATATCTATTCTAAAATATTCTGTTTTCAGAAATGATTTTTTTTATAATTTCTTTTAACCATACATCAAAAGAGCATAAAAAACACATCACACAATCACGTGTTGCAATCAACATTTCAACAAGAATTTGTTTTTCTAAAATATATTTACAACCGGGAAAAATGAATTAGAAAATAAAAATTCTAATAGAATATGAAATGCTGGATGGTTCTAAATTTGTTTGAAAGTTTGGAAACCTTGTAAGTAAACTCTCTTAAGAAAATCTTATTTAAACAAAGACATGAAATATTTAAAAAGAAAACGCTTGTTTCATTCCTTTCTGCAGTGGTTACATTCTTTTAATTCAGACATATATACATACATGTATATAATCACATGTATATAATCACATGTAGAGAAATGAGACAGATTTCATTAATTATATTTTGCAAGTTAATTTACCAGTAACAAATAGACATTAAAGATAAGCTTGAGACAAAGTAGATTACCATTTCATATGATTGCCTTTGGGCAACATTCAGTTCTTATAATCACTGAATTTCCAAGATTTTACAAAAGAGTCACAAGGTAGAGAATTCTATTGTTCTTAGGCAGAATCCTATAAACTATTTTTTCTTAGAAAACCTCCTAACCTTAAATTTATATGCACAAAACTTCAAATCTTCTCCACTGGATTCTATGGCCAGACCATAATTTCAAACCTGTTTTCTGTCAGCCAGATTTAGCAGGATATCAAGTTAATTGATGATGTAGCAGAAAGAATTCAAAGGATCTGCACTCCAATATCCTAAAGCAGTTCCATCCTTTGTGGACAACTGACAAAACACAAACCTCAGTCAAGTAAGAACATGATGAAGAACTGTGTGTAGAGAATTTGATTGTCTTAGTTGAGAATACAAACTAGCCTCCTTGTAACGGAAATGTTGGAAAAACAGTCTATAGATAGACTATGAAGTCATGTAGAGCTGATCCTGTGTAGATGTAAAAGTGGGTATCATCAACAGAATGAAGTAAGAATAATAAATAGAGTTCAGCTGTAGAGAATGATGCAAATGAATGGATAACCTCCCCAGTTGGCCTTACATAGAATTGGATACTATATGAGAATCAAGTAATATCAATGTTCTTTCTTAGCACAAACAACAGAATGAGAACAGTTTGTACCCTGTATATTGAATAAAGCACTCAGTTCAAAATTATTAGATAGACACCTGAAGAAGGTTGAAACATTGTGAGTATAACAGCCAAAATTAGAAAATGTAGTTTGATAAAATTAGTATATAATAATCATATGAAATATTTGTAGAAAAAATCAGGGTTTTCACATCTTATATCTGTTACTTGGGCAAATAATCCTGTTTATTAAAATAAACCTCTTTATTATTTACAGTTGGGAAAATGCTCTCATTAGCCTAGAGGATTAAGGTGTTGGTTTATAAATTTGTTGGCATAGTCATTATGAGTTCAATCCCCAGGTTCGGTAGTAAAAGTTCAGACTCAGTGGAAATAGTGCAAGCAAAAACTGAACAGTACTGAAAAAGAACAAGATGAGTTATAGATAGACATGGACAATGGAATGAGAATAATCCACTTTTGTAAATAAAGGGTTCAGTTCAAAATTCCCTGAAGGTTGTTCAGATTAAGAGACACCGGAAGAAGACAGGAGGGCACAAGTGCCAAAATGCAGTCCTAACTGCAACAGATGAGGACATTAATCTAACTGTAAATAAAGCTAACTTCTCATCCCAGAAATTCAGGCATGAAACTGAATGAAAAAATTCACGTCACACTGATTTGAATGACTCTACATTCAGAAATTAATTATAAATAACTTTCAGTAAGAATGTAAGATATGTAAAAGACAATGTTCCACTTTGTTCAAGCACAAATTCTGTGCAGCTATGTGAACTTATATAAAACCGGCATTCTGGTTACTCATTTTTTTTAATCAATTTAAAAGTAAATTTAATTATAGAAATCAGTAGACAACAAAAAGAAGCTTTCTCTCTAGATCACTGGAAAGAGAGAAATATTTGAATTTTCACTTTAATCACCAATGGGTTAATTTGTTTTTATTTGTGGGGACACAGCATTTATTTTATATGAATCATTCAATTTCACACCATCAAATTCCTTGGTTGATGATATCAATATTATGTGCATCAATCTTCTCTCACTTGTCATCAGGTTACTCACAGACATAAACACGCAAAGTTGAAAATATAAATTAGCAAAAAGCATTATCATCATTGGCAAAACATGTTGCCAAATATTGGGATACTCATCAACATTTCTTTCTATGTGAAATGAGTCCTATGTTGGATCTGAAGAGATGTTGCAGCCATAGAGTAGGAGGGTTCAGGGGATGGTGAGCTCTGGCTTTTGGCGGAGAGTTCTCTCCGTCTTGTCTAATTGTCTTCTGGTGTTTTTTAAGGATGTTGTTTTTTCATGGACTGCTCTTCCTCAATTTGTTCATTCTGCAGCTCCCATCACCCAATCGACGGGATTGATTTCTGTCCACAGCAAGGAGTTTCTGAGCTGATCCTTCAATCGACAACATGGGGCTCCATGTGGACTCTTACTTGATGTGAGCTCCATGCAACAAGAATAATTTTGATGTTAATATGTTGGCTATGTTGTCTACCTAACACCGATTTTTTTAATGTTTTTTTTTTCCAGCATTTAGACTTGATTTCTTTGTTAAACTTATTAAAATAGTAATTTGGATTAAACACATTTTTAAAAAATTATTCATTGCAATGATACTGTGGGGGATATATCCACCATGTCTGCTAGGAGGCCTGATAGGTCTCGTTTTGTTCAACACTAACAAGGAAGGACATAAATCCCTCTCTTTCTCTTTTTGCTCTAGAATGCAGTAGGTACAGGACAGGTCCCATCACCACAGAGAAAATTTCTTCCTTTGTATGGCCAACTGCTAAACTTCAAACCCAGCTCTGTGGTGTGTTACAACATGCACACACACACACATGCATGCACATTTTCTAACAGCAAAGCATATAAATATTTATTTTTCCTATCTGTGTATACACAAATATATTTTTTCTCTTCTTGAATAATGTTATTCGTTATATGAAAATATATATATTTAGTTCCTGCATGTGTTGAAATTCATTTCTTTTGAAAATGTTGAATTGATTTATTCTGAAAGTTTTCATCCTAATCAGCAACAAGTTGTAACTCCTCCCACTGCACACCAGTGACCAACAGTCCAATAAAAATTCTCTTCTCTACAATTCCCTTCTTTGGCAAATTATCAACCACTGTAAGTGATGACAAGATTCTCATCTGGAAAGCAGCCAATTATAAATAGAGGAGAAAAATAAACCAATTTCTTTGAATATACATATGGTCATCATTAGCTTACGTTAGGTCTTTTTTTTAGCCTGTTAAATGCATGTTACGGTTATGGATATAATAGGTCTTTTTTTTAGCCTGTTAAATGCATGTTACGGTTATGGATATAATAGGTCTTTTTTTTAGCCTGTTAAATGCATGTTACGGTTATGGATATAATAGGTCTTTTTTTTAGCCTGTTAAATGCATGTTACGGTTATGGATATAATAGGTCTTTTTTTTAGCCTGTTAAATGCATGTTACGGTTATGGATATAATAGGTCTTTTTTTTAGCCTGTTAAATGCATGTTACGGTTATGGATATAATAGGTCTTTTTTTTAGCCTGTTAAATGCATGTTACGGTTATGGATATAATAGGTCTTTTTTTAAGCCTGTTAAATGCATGTTACGGTTATGGATATAATAGGTCTTTTTTTTAGCCTGTTAAATGCATGTTACGGTTATGGATATAATAGGTCTTTTTTTTAGCCTGTTAAATGCATGTTACGGTTATGGATATAATAGGTCTTTTTTTTAGCCTGTTAAATGCATGTTACGGTTATGGATATAATAGGTCTTTTTTTTAGCCTGTTAAATGCATGTTACGGCTATGGATATAATAGGTCTTTTTTTTAGCCTGTTAAATGCATGTTACGGTTATGGATATAATAGGTATTTTTTTTAGCCTGTTAAATGCATGTTACGGTTATGGATATAATAGGTCTTTTTTTAGCCTGTTAAATGCATGTTACGGTTATGGATATAATAGGCCTTTTTTTTAGCCTGTTAAATGCATGTTACGGTTATGGATATAATAGGTCTTTTTTTAGCCTGTTAAATGCATGTTACGGTTATGGATATAATAGGTCTTTTTTTTAGCCTGTTAAATGCATGTTACGGTTATGGATATAATAGGTCTTTTTTTTAGCCTGTTAAATGCATGTTACGGTTATGGATATAATAGGTCTTTTTTTTAGCCTGTTAAATGCATGTTACGGTTATGGATATAATAGGTCTTTTTTTTAGCCTGTTAAATGCATGTTACGGTTATGGATATAATAGGTCTTTTTTTAGCCTGTTAAATGCATGTTACGGTTATGGATATAATAGGTCTTTTTTTTAGCCTGTTAAATGCATGTTACGGTTATGGATATAATAGGTCTTTTTTTAGCCTGTTAAATGCATGTTACGGTTATGGATATAATAGGTCTTTTTTTTAGCCTGTTAAATGCATGTTACGGTTATGGATATAATAGGTCTTTTTTTAGCCTGTTAAATGCATGTTACGGTTATGGATATAATAGGTCTTTTTTTAGCCTGTTAAATGCATGTTACGGTTATGGATATAATAGGTCTTTTTTTTAGCCTGTTAAATGCATGTTACGGTTATGGATATAATAGGTCTTTTTTTAGCCTGTTAAATGCATGTTACGGTTATGGATATAATAGGTCTTTTTTTAGCCTGTTAAATGCATGTTACGGTTATGGATATAATAGGTCTTTTTTTTAGCCTGTTAAATGCATGTTACGGTTATGGATATAATAGGTCTTTTTTTAGCCTGTTAAATGCATGTTACGGTTATGGATATAATAGGTCTTTTTTTTAGCCTGTTAAATGCATGTTATGGTTATGGATATAATAGGTCTTTTTTTTAGCCTGTTAAATGCATGTTACGGTTATGGATATAATAGGTCTTTTTTTTAGCCTGTTAAATGCATGTTACGGTTATGGATATAATAGGTCTTTTTTTAGCCTGTTAAATGCATGTTACGGTTATGCATATAATACAGAATTTTATAAGCTAGAATATTTTTGCAACGCACTAATGCATTCAGAAAATTCTAGTTTGCAAAATTCTCACAATATTTAGTATTGCTGAAGTTAACACAAACATTTTTGTCAAGATTTACAAACTTTATATTTTGTTCAATTTCAGAAACTAATTGTTTGAAATTTGAATAAGCTGATTTGTTTGAAAAAAATATTTTTACAAAAACCCTACTTCATAGTTTAATAATTTCTTAAATATAATTTAATTTTGTAGGACTTCATGGTGAATAATATTTTTGAGAAAATTTCTTTTTTTTTCCTTTTTAATTCTTAGGATTTCTTACTCTTGAGCATGCAACATAAAACTGGCCATGTGTAAATATTTCTTTCTTGAGCCATATTCCAATTTTTTGAAGCGTTTGGCCTTGTGATTTGTTTATAGTTCTTGCAAATTCAGGGTGAACTGGAAACTGAATTCTAGTATTCTTAAAGAAAAGATATGCAAAAAACAATATTGCATTTTTATTAAATAAGTATTTGTTATTTTAAACATTAAATTGTTTTTAAAATAGTGAGAGTATTATGTATGTTAAATAATAAAACTTTTAATTTTTCAAAAAATTAATGAAAATTTATTACATACCCTATTAAAACCAACTATACTTTGTACCCCTTACCTGTTTGTACTTCTCCCCAAAATTGGTTTTGATCGGCCAATGTAGGGCTAATTTAGCCGGTGGGGAGATGACAGACAGACAGACTAACAGTAATCACAGAATTTTATATATGGATGTTTATTTCTTTATTTATTTTGCTATAAAAAGAATCTATTTTAATATTTTGTAATTTCTGCCACTAATTAAATTTTGCACTCCATTGATATTTACTAAGTGTAGTCTGGTACAAGAATCAAGTAAAATGAAGAGATTGTGGTAGTAAGATTGTGTTCTCCCAATCTTTCTAGCATGAAGAAAGTTCTTGAAAATTATAATTTAAAATTCTTGGTTTGAATTTTGAAACTTGCATTCAAATATAAATATTTACTCAGACTCTTATAATTTTGTTTCTTTTTTATTTTTTGCAGATACGGAATTGTTCAATATATTCAAAAATTGTTTTTATCTTATTATAAACGGAAAGTTCTCGGTTGAAGAAATGTTGTGTTTGTAATAACATCTATATCAAGGTTGTCTTAGTCTTGCACAAGGATAAATGATTGTAGTAAAATTTTATTCCATTATTTGTCCAAATGTGAAGAGCATACTACCTTGAAAATCAATTTTGAAACCATGGCATTTATTTAAAATCGAACAACTGATGACAACCATGGGAAATACACAATTCAGTCAGCCACTGCAACAGGCCAAATGTATTAAATTCAAACTTTGAATGCTTGATTTACTTTTCCAAGAAAATTTCTCAGTATGTCTTTAAAATGTCGTGAATAATTCCTAAATATTCTGTAGAATTTCTGATGAGAAAAAAGCACAAAATAAAAAATGAATTTTATGCACAAAATGGCTTCCGTTTCCTTGAACAAGCGAGCAATTCAGTGTTATGGGCTTGACAAAGGAGAAAATATTCATTTCTATGAAGGCTTTACTATATTATTTTTCTCTTACTGTGCAAAACAGACAAATGAATGTTTTTACTGTTCCAAATATAAATTGACACAAAGTCATTGGAGAAAGAAATGCAGAAATAAAATTTACCATCAGAAATATTTATTTCAACTTCAGAACGTAAAAACGTGAAATCATTATTAAAGCTCCACTCGTCTGTAAAACAAGTTTATGCACAAAAGCGCCCCAGGAATTATTTAATGACCGACAAAAAATTAACTTAAACGCAAAATTTAAAGTCTTTGGGGACGGGAAGATGCAACATTAAAAAAACAAATAAACTAAACATATTTGGTGGCATGCTGTTATGACATCTTCCGTGTTTTAGAGTGTTTGTCTAAAACTGTAATCTGGCTTCCTAGAATTAAACTTCTCAAATTCCAAATTTATATTCTTTCTTTAACATTAATCAGCAAATTATCACTTCAAAATTTAAACTAAAATTATTTTCACCCATTTAAACTGACCATGTTTAAATTTTGACAGTTTTTATTAAAACCAGATGGAGTATCCCCTGAGTAGATTAAGGTTTTAAAATAGATGTCAATTAAAAGAATAATAATAGTATAGAATGCTTATTATTGTCGTCTGAAGTTCCGTGGGTGATACACCCACCGGTGAATGGTCCGAAATCAGAGGTCCACGACACCATACCGTACCAGAGAGTTGTCTAAGCTTGAGGTGAAGCTGTGTTCCCTTTGCTTTGAAACCATGGAAATGCTCCCCCATCGACAAAGATTTTCACATTCTTGTTTTCTAATTATGTGGCCTAAGAATCTTTTCTGTCGGCACTCAATGGTTTGGAGCAGAATGCATTATTGCTGCACTCAGTGAAGAATACAGTAAAACCATATTTCTGTGTCTTGGAGTGTCCGTTTGGTTTTGGCTTTTAGGGTCCATGCCACAGAGCCATACAGTAAAATTGACCACATGTACGTTTTTAAGAGTCAATATTTGAGATTTATTGAAAGATTTCTGTCAATGAAAATGTTTTGAATCCATCTTTTGCTAAGCGGATTTGGCGGCGGATTTCTCTCTCACAGCGTCCATCTGCTGTTACTAAGGATCCTAGATAAATGACACTGTCCACTTGGTCAATTTTCTGATTATTGCAAGTAAGATAGCATTTTAGTTTTGGAACTGTTTATGAGATTACAATATATTTGGTTTTCTTTGGGTTGATTTCTAAACCCTGTTTTGTGCTAGCTGCTTTTGGTAGGCCCATGAGCTTCTGGAGACCTTCTTCTGAGTCTGCAAGGAGTGGGGGTTGTGTCATCAGCGTAGCCGCTATTATTCACAACAGAATCATTGATAGCAGTTCTTTCAGGGGAGTCGTCCAGCTCACAGAGAATAAATTCACCATATAGATTAAGAAGGCCAGAGAAGGCCGAGAAAACTTTGAGGGATGCCACATTCTATCTTCTGCCAGTTAGAAAGGCCGTCATTCTGTTTGATAGCGGTTTCTTGTTGACATTAGATGTCTTCAAGTATGCATCTGTCTTTGTCGTCAATGTGAATTGTCTCCAACATCTTAAAGAGGTTTGCGTGTCTTACTCTGTTGGACGATTTTTGTGATCAATGAAAAATGCATGGACATCCTTCTGGTATCAGATGCTATATTTACTGATCATTCTGAGGAAAAATGTCGAGAATGAAGCCAAACTGCAGGTCTGGGATTTCTAATCAGATCTTGGCCTTTATTCCTTCCAGTACAATTTTGATTAAGATTTTAAGAGAGTGATTCATGAGACATAGTTTTGTGGTCTGAACACTCAAGTAGCTGAGTCTTCTTTGGAAGGGTGACAGAGACTGATTTCAGCAGTTCCTTTGGGGTTGATCCACTTTCATAGACTTTTGAGATGAGGCGATGAAGTATTTCAACTCCCACCTCTTCTAAGGCTTCCAATGTTTCTCTTGTTACTTCATCCAGACCAACAGCCTTTCCTGTCTTCATTTTCATCAGGGCATGTTGAACATCGTCTTTGGTAATCGGGGGATCCGATAAGTCTGATACAGGGTTGATCTCATTACCTTGTCTTTCATCATGGAACAGTTCCTTAATGTATTCATCCCAACGATTTGGAATATCTATCGGCTTTGTTTTGGGCTTACCATTCAATGAGTGGGTGCATTTGAGCGAAGGATTTAAACTTTTCCCTGATATGGTAGAACATCTTTCTGGAGCTACAATCTTTGAGATTTTCAGTTTCATGGCATTTCTCTTCAAACCAATTTTCTTTCGTTTCAGTGCAATTTTTTATTTCTTTGTTTAGGTTGTTATATAGATCTTCATCTTTGGTTAACCTACTACTTTCAATTCAGGTCAATTTCAGGTCTTTACTTTCTATCATCCAGTGGAAACATCGTCTTGTCCTTTGTTTCAAGAAACATGATTCTGCTGCTGATAGTATAGCTACCTTAAAGTGATTCCAATTCTCGACAGGGTCTAAAATATATCTGGTTTCAGAGACTAGCAATCAGAAAAGAATTTAGCTTTGAGTCTTGGTTTCCTGGTCTTCTTCATGTTCAGTTTTATCATGGCAATCACAGAATTGTGGTTACTTTTTACATCCACACCAGGATAGGTTTGCACTTTGTGAATCGGTTTATGGAACTGGTTACTGAACATGATGAAATCAGTTTGATTTCGGCAACAACCCCCAGGACTAATCCAGGTGTATTTGTGCCAAGGATGTACATCAAACCACGTGTTCACGATACTCACCTTATTTTATGAACACCAGTCAATGAGTCTTTTATCTCTTTCGTTCTTTTCACCGAGCCCAAATTTTCTGAACTTTTTCACTGACAACCTTTGTGTTCATATTATCCATGACCAGAATAATTTCATGTGAACCGCATTATTTCATTACAACTTTGAGATCACTGTAGAATTCTTCTACAATGCCATGCTGTCTTCTGCGACAGTTATAGGTGCGTAGGTCACAATGAAATTCAAATTTAGTTTGACTAGTAGAATGCACTCAGATTTTGACCAGAAGGCCATGACAAAATCTGAAAATCTCTTAATGATGATAAATCCTACTCCACCAGAGCAGATCACTCTTTTGTCTTCCTTTTTGAATTTGCCGGCATCTTTCCAACATATCTCGGACAGGCCCAAACAATCAATATTCTACCGATCCATCTCCTGAATTTTATTATCGAGTTTCTGTTTGCGTCGTTGGTAAAGTGTTCTTATATTCCAGATGGCAATTCTTGTTCCGATGTGTTTGTTTAGAATGCTTATAATGAACATTAAGTCATATTTACTTATGCAAGTTAATGTGTGCACTGTGTTAAATATTGCGTATTCTGCTTATGTTTCTTTACCGCTTTCTCTTTCTACTACACACCACGAGCGTTGTCTACGTAATTACTACTGCCCTAAAACGAGCAATGTAGCCGCTTATATAGTAAGCGGCAGGTGTTAATACATTTGTATAGGTGTGATGTCCATTTCATCAAATGACGGTTTCTGTGCATGCGCGCCTATAGGCTTTGAACCGGATTTCCTGTTACAGCTGCGGCAAACCGAACACGCTTCATACTAGGTAAGCCATGCTCTGCGTTACTGCAAAAATTGTTTTAACAAACAGATGGTAGTAATATTTTCAGGCTGTTCTATTTTTATTGGAAATATTTGCAATAATTTATTTGCTGGTGTAAGATGTTATGTAAACTGAGTGTTGTTCATCATGTTGTAAATAAATATATATAATAGTATATTTGTCGATGTTTATGTTTTGCTTTTTTAATTTTAGATATATAAGGCTTGCCAGAACATCAAAAAAGAAGTAATATAATTGTAAGAATGCAGAGGACGGATTAAGATGAATTTGTGAGGGTCATGTGATGTCCGTTGAGTGATGTTAGTTTGTGGGGGTTCACCACCCCAGTTGCTATGTAGATCAATAAGAAGCAAGATATGTTTACCCACGGCAGTTAAGAGAGAAAAGCCCCAAGAAACATAGAAGACACTACTAGTCTGACCGCTTTCCCTTTGGGAGATATTACAAGACCCTTTCTTATGTTACCCTGTTATACTTTGCTTCAAATGAGATCTCTTTATTAATTCCACATCAAAATCTGTCAACCTGATGTGAACGTTACGAAAGCAAAATAAAAATAAAAAAATTCTCTGCGCTTGCAAAACAACCCATCCCACCAAATATAAAATACAATTTAAAAGGAGCCAAGAACGCTGAGTCATGTATCCACCCAGACTGTGTAAAAGAACGCCTAAATATTAAAAATTATAGTCATTAAATAAATTAAATGATCTGAAAATTTACCATGCCCGTCAAATGTTTCAATTATAATTACTTTGATGATTGGAATCAACGAAATCTTAGCACCATTTTAACCAGAAGCAAATACTTCTTTTCCATGGAGATCCGTTGTATTATTCCTACTGAATAGGGAACATTTTAGAAAATGGACATATTGGAAGCTAAAACTTTGCGCTGACTTTTAATTCATTTCTGCTAATGTAGCACCGATTAACTTAAAAGCAAATAAAACTATACCACATGTTTTTCAAAATAATATTTTTTAATCTTTTCTACACAGTAAGTTTCACCCTACATAAGGCCCAGGGGCCACTTGAGGTAGAGCGTGATGTTAGGAAGTAGTTTGCACGGATAGGAGAGAAAGGTTACGGTTAACCCTAGACGTGAACAGGTTAAGATTGTAGTGATCAGTGAAACATCCTCTTGGGAGTCGGTTCTACAGAGAAGTGGTTCGCAGGAAGAAGCTGTTCAAGTGGAACTTTCTTCTCACCGATAACGCTTACTTGTTTAATTGGCTGCAATATAGGCTTATAACTTAAGGTGCCAAAAGTCATTAGATAGGTGTCTAGTATCATGTAAGACCCAGTCTAGCTCGGTGAAGTGCATCCATTCGATGTGGCATCGATTCTACAAGTGTTTTAAAGTCTTCCACTGCGATGTTAAAGCAATGTTGTCTCAATAGCTATCTACAGTACCCTGATATTTTAAGTATCTTCAATGTGAATAGACCTCTCCTCTACATCATACAGGTACTCGATTGGGATTAATTCAAGCAAATGTGTGAACCATTCGTCTTTCGTTGGTAATCCCTATAATAATCCTCACATGACTTCTTAGCAACTTTAGCCGATGATACAGTGAAATAACCAATTACTGTCCCACGGGATAATAGCCTAGTAGATTAAAGCATTAGTTCAGGAATTTAATGGCATAGTAATCGTGAGTTCAATCTTTGAGTTATTTACTTGGCCTGAGTGGAAACAGCAATGACTGAGCAGTACTAAACATTAGAACGAGGCGAGATATCCCTATACATGGGCAGCAGAATGAGAACAATCTATCCCTGTAGATTAAATAAAGGTTTCAGTTCAGAATTACAGTAGGTTACCTGGATCGACATGTTACCGAAAGAGGGCACAATGGCCAAATGTTATGATAACAACAACAAAGATGAGGACAATAGTCCCTGTAAATAATGATAACTCCTCATCATAGAAATTCAGACAGAAATTAATCTTTTGTTGTTCGGTCCAGGAATGGCTGCATATTGTCATGGAACAGTGCCGTGTAACAGTCACTGGTCAGTGATATCTTTGATGCAGCAGTGGTTCCAGCAGATGTCAAATGAACACACAAACACTAGTCTTCACAATGACCTGTGTTCAGAGCTAACGTCTATGGCCTTATCAGCCCCAAACAGCTGAAACCGTGATTCATTGAACCAGGCCATATGTCGATAGTCATCTAGGACCCAATTAATGAAATCACAAGCTTAGACGAGGCACTACACCCGGTGTTGTGGTGTTATTAGTGACTCTTCTGCTCTCATATCCCATGGAATGTAAAGAACACTAAATTGACCTGTCTGACATCTGCATTGAATGTGGATGTAATTTCAGCCAGTGTAGTTTGTCTGTTAACACACACAATTTCAGCCGGATGCTTTTGGTCACGATCATTAAGAACCCATGGTCAGACATTGCACTGTCCTTGTTGGATAATAATGCCTTCCGTCAGATATTTCCAGTACACATGTGATGCCATAGACTGAAGGATGTCAAATGTCTGCACGATTTTAGAAATTCTCCATCTGTTTGGTGCCCACTATAATGCCCCGTCCGAAATCCTTTGTCATGAGAAATTGTTTCCGCTGATTAACCAAATGTCATAACACAATTAATAGATGTTTGAACATTTCCACGTTATCAGTTAGGTGTTTAAACCTATCATTATCCTTACATACTGGCTCTCCTCGCTTCACATTTGGCACGTCAGTGTAATCTATGTTTTTTAAACCTTCAAGAAAGACAGACATCACTATTATCAATGTTATCCTATTTCTCACAAAAGGTGAAGTAATTTAATAATTTATATAGAGATAAGCTTCTAAATAGGAACAATGGTCGAATGTGGGTTGAGTATAAAAAACAATTGAAAAAAAGTAAAGATAAACCCAATCATTGTTCGTTTTTTGAAATGCTGAGTCGGCAACAAAGTTTCTACATAGAGAACTGATGTCTAAAGATTTCTTTCTAAGTAAATTGTTGCCTTATTAATGTTTACTCAAGGTTTCGAATAAAAATAAATAAACAGAATTGATAGACTTATACTTTCTGTGAAACTAATTTTATTTTCAGAAATATTGTAGTCACAAATTCATATAAAATAATTCTCACGCAGAGGTTAGGATTCCATGAGCTGCTTGCAGAAGCTTTCTCAACATTGCTGAACATATCGACTGAAATTTATTCTTTTGTGTGCCGTGTTCCTTCAGGACATAGATGATCATGGTTCTCCACAATATCCTATCCCTTGTAGCTCTTAGCAACGCTTGTCCCTCTGCCATCCCCCCCACCACTGTTACATCATCCCCGTTCACACAAGGTCGGGGGAGCCTGCTGCCTCTCCCCCTGTCCTTTTTGCCTTCGTTATGTCTTGTAAGTGACAAATCCTCCAAGCCCCACTTCCTCATTATGCCCCAGAAATTTCAGCTGTTTCTTTCATATCCTGAGTAAAAGTGTGCTTTTAGCTTTCATATTACTTCGGACTTCTTGGTTGCTTACGTGCTCCATCTATGGTATTTTCAGCATCCTTCTGTAGAAGCACATTTTTGTTGTCTCAAGTCTTCCCTTCATCAGCCGTGAGATTGTCCTACATTCACTGCCATATAGCAGGATTGATATTACATAACAGTTCAGTACTATTTTTTTGTTCCTAATGAAATTTTCCTGTTTCTTATTACTTTGATTAGCCTTTGGAAGGCATCTTTTGCTATTCCAATGCGTATCTGTCTATATTTCTGAGATGAGGTATTATGTACACTATTTACATTATTCGGACTATTGTCCTCATCTTTGTTGCCATATTTATCACAAGGTTTCGGCCGAGTGCCAGAGAAAAGCAATAATAACAAGGAAAATTGCAATATGAGCTCTGGTAAAAAAAAAATGGCAACTGCAAAAATTGCAATATGAGCACTGGTAAAAATGGTTGCTGAAGACATTGAAGTCCCAGAAATTCATGCAGAGATGTCCTTAAGGACACATGGCACATTGGATAAAGATCTTGGTTAGATCCAGTGACTGGACCCAAAGAGTTGTGTGTTCAATACCTGGTTAAGGCAGTGGAGAAGTTGGAGAGGTGAATTAACAGGAGATAACTGATAACTAACATCCATTAAACGTGGAACTAGAACAGTCTACCCAAGCGAGCGAAATAAAGGATTCAGTTCGACATTCCAACCACCTGAAGAAGGCCGGATCGTACAACGGCCGAAACGTTGTGATAAATATGGCAACAAAGATGAGGACAATAGTCCGAATAATGTAAATAGTATTCCAATGCGTATTCAGATTTCGGTGACACATTTTTTGTCCTCAGTTAAAAGACTTCCCAGATATTTAAATTGTTGTATTTGCTTGATATTTCCAAATCGCATTTTGATCTTTTTCTCTTTCTGACAACCATACGTACTGTTTTCTTACTGTTGATGGTTAGTCCTTTCTTCTAGCTTTCCTTTTCTCACTTGTCTAAGAGATCCTGTAGTTTTCCTTCTGTGTCTACCATGAACACATCTGAATATCTTATGGATGACAGAACAGGGATTGGGGAGAGGGAGCCCAAAGATAAACATAGCTAAGAGTTATAAAGGATAGAAGGTTGTGGTGAGCCATGATCGTCTACGACCTGAAGGGACATGGCACATAGAAGATGAAGAAGAAAAAGAAGAAGATTATCTTTCAGTCCGTTCATCCTACATTGGAGTTGAAGTTATGAATGCATCATATATAGCACGTAAAATGCTTCGAAACAACAAATTTTGCTTCCGACTGTAGAGTGGCGCTTCACTTGTTAAATGTTCTTTTTCTTCCTGAACATGAACAACTGGAAAGAAAAAAATGAAATAAAACTTGTCCCTTTGTTCATTTATGAAAATAATAAATTAAAAAATATAAATCCTACTTTAAAGAAATAAATGTAGATTTAACAAGTGAAAACGTAGGCTTCCTAGAAATTCAGGTTTTTCCAAATAAAATTTAATATTTATATTACAGTAAAAGTTATTTTAATGAGCATATTAAGTAAACATGCCTATTTATTTGCAAACACTGGAGTTACCACCTACCAGTCTAGTCTGGCGTTTATAATTGCAAGAAATATTTTCAGATCAAAAAATCTTTACTTAAAAAGTCATTTGTTTACTTTTCGAGTACGAAAATATAAGTTAGCAGATACAGACACGGAATTGTGCCAACGAGAAATGCACGTTTCCTTAAAAAGTGCAATTGGACCTTAGCCTTTTGCTTTAAGGTGCTTCGTAAACGGCAACCGTACGCCTAACTAAAAGATGGTTTCCTGGAAAATCTGTAATGCACATTCAATTCCTGTCAAGAGTTACATTTTTTCATAAGACTTTCAATGATCTAGGCCGGTAGATGATAATGTCACAACTTGTAAATAAACAAGAATGTCTACTCGAACGTTAAAATAACATATGTCGGATTTAATTCTCAATCTCCCTCTCTCATACACGCGCGCGCGCACGCACGCACACACACACACACATACACTTCTTTGTATCTAAAACCTTTTTAATGATATTTCGACTCATAAGCTAATGAGAAAAAGAATAACATTTATTATGCACGAAAAGATATACTGGCCGATGTAATTTGTGAAATATCTTTCTCGATGTTAATACTTTTGTCTAAAGCTGCATGCATCGAATTAGTAAATTAGAGAGGCTTAAAATCGTAGATTAATTAATAAGATCGGACCAATTTATCGTGGGGCATCTCCAACGGTTTTGCCAGTAATGGAAGCGGTTCAAATTTTCTCCAAGCCACATGTAACAATGCGTAAATATCTGGGTTTGTATGGATGACGATATGAAGGTTAATTTTAGAAAAACTCTTTAAAATATATGAAAACTACTGATGGCCACAAACTATGAAATGTTTTCACCAGTTATAATAATTTCAGAGCGCAATATTTTGTCGTTATCGACGTTAAACGACGATTGTCACAAAGTTAGAAGTTGAAATTCTTTCTCAAGATTTTTGCCATGTTGAGTAATGTTAGAATTTTGCATTGTTTCGTTTGAAATTATTTTTATTTCTTCATTATATTTCATTGTTTTTGGAGATGACAGGATTATTATTTCAATCGTTGGATTATACCTAGAAAATCCGTAATATAGTACGACGAGGTTTCATTCCACACACGTTTGTCGGTGGCGACCTCTGCCAATAGACTGAACTTCTTTAAGCGATAATCTTTTTGTCTTCTAATCAATTACTTCTCTCCCTAGTAAACTACTACAGACAATAGTTTACACGGCATTTTCCCTTTTAGAACCGGTAAAATACATTTTTCTAAAGAGACGCGCAGCTTCAGTACACGGAATTTAAAGCAGAGATAGATTTAATGGCCTACTTTTATCACACTATATTTCGTGCGCATTTATTACATTTTAGTGTAATTTAAGCAAATGATACATTTTTCATTATTTTTTATTCTCTTATAATTTTTAAATAAACAAGGATGTTTACTCAAACACGTGTACCCACTAAAATAACGCTTATAATAATAATAATAATAATAATAATAATAATAATAATAATATCAGGGCCTTTGCAAAGGCCACGTTGGCATCCTCACGGAATTTAGGGTATGCCCCTCCAATCTATGATACGCCCCTCTCCCGCTCTACTATTTTTCATAAGGTAATATTCATATAAATAAATTTTATTGTAACCTAATTATGTACAATAATGGATCATATGCAATATAGGTGAACAATTCAACTAGAAAAAAAATGAATACAATGTATCTGATACAAATTAGAGACATGTCATAAGAGATAATTTCATCTTAAATTAACAATGCGGCAATTTTTAACATCAACGTGAGATTTTTCTGTTTAAAAAAGTGAATTATTTTAAGACATTCAACATTATTAATAAAAACTACTGAATTTTATATAGTGTTTTTCGATAAAAAAAGAAAAAAAGTTGGAGAGTGATTGTCAAAATTCGCTAAAATTTTCCATCCTTTAATAGTTGTGCTTAGTTTTATTTGTAATGGATAATAAATGTAGGTAGGAAAAAAACAAATATTGATAAGATAGTGAGGCTCACAAAGCACTGCCGGGGTCCCTAAGCAGTGCCCCGGTTGAGGGGTTCGTGTGTAGGACACACCGGCCCTGATTATCATAGAACTTAATATTAATTGCTTAGATTACTTTGTTTCGGTTTTGAGAATCTAAGTTAACATATAAAAACCGAAAAAGTTCCAACGTGAGATGTACATTTCTTGTTTTTTGGGGGGTGGGGGAGGTTAAGAGGATAATTGAGCCTTACATCACCGTAAGGACCTTTGTGACTGGAATGATAACGATATGCCTAAATGAAAAATGGTTTACCAGAAATATTGAGAATTCAGGATCGCTGAATTTTGTCAAGGGATACATTTTCTTTATGATGATCTCGGCTCGTAGATCTTAATTTCATTCGCTATAAATTGATAAACACGGATGTCAACTCAATACGTATATCCACTAAACTAACTTTTATAACAATAAAAACTATTGTAATGTTTGTGTTAATGTGTGTGTGTGCGTTTGATCTCATGTGCACAATGACGTTTGGCACATTGGTCTTGCTTGAGCATAAAAAATTTACTTTTATTATTTATGTAATAATTTATTTTTCTTTTATAAACATTTATGACATCGCATTGTGCAATGTTTACTTTTTTCAGCATTTGAGTTTTCTCTATAACAGTGTTAAGTATATGCCCGTCTTTGGTTTTAGTTAAGAGTAAGTATTCTCGTTGCCAAGTTTTAGACAATACAGCCACAATGCATATATATAAAAAAGAAAAGCTTGCAATACTTTATTTATTATTTACTTGTAAGCATACCAATATATAAAAAAAGTAAATCAGTTCAGATTATATTATGCTAAAGTGGATATGAATAAATATCGAACTATTAACAAAATCAATCACAACATGGCGTTTGTTGATCCAATATCGCATCTGTACAATGATGTTTTCTGAAACTTCGTTAAAAAAAAAATGTTAAAATCTAGACACTTTTGTTAGATCTATTATCCTACCGTATGTATTTTTTGTTTTCATTTTAAATAGGCTTTTTCACCCTTCGTTAATTAATTCTTAATTTCTGGAATGAGATCTATAGGATTTTTCCAAATATAAAAAGTATATAACATTTTTAGAAGTTAATCTTTCAGTAAAAAAAGCAAGTTGGAGTTTCATTATCTATTTTGGTAATACACAGGGAGACCCAAGTAGATCCATTTTCATAGCACTGCCTAAGAAGCCAGGTGCAAACGAATATGAATTCCAGAAACTATCAGCTTAATGAGCCATATAACAAAACTCATCATCCCAATTCAGATGAATCGGGCACGCAACAGAATTAGCCCGTAAATAGGACAAGAACACTGCGGCTTCTTGAATGACACTGGAACAAAGAATGCGATATTTATGCTTAGAATGATATCAGAAAGAGCAATACAAATGTAAAAGAATTTACATCTGTGTTTTACAGATTACGCAAAAGAGTTTGATAAAGTATGTCACATAAGAATGATAGAAATGCTAGGTAGCGTTGACACAATTGGGAAGGATATTAGAATAATCCAGAAGCTATACTGGCAACAAACTGCTTCCCTATGGATAGAAAATGAATTCAATAAATACACAAAAAATAGAAAAGGGATGTAAGACAAGGATGTGTCTTCTTCAACCTATAAATTAGGGCAATTCTAAGATAATTAGAAATCCTTCTATGATTCATTATTTGCGGCCACGATTCTAACATAAGATATGCTGATGACACATTCTTAGTAGCAAACACAGAATGGAAACTTCAGGATGTAGTGAAGGGATGTGACTGAAGATCAGTTGCAAGAAGACAGAATGCATGGTTGTTAGCAAGAGGGAGAGCCCAACATGCAAATTACAAATTGGAGATACCAAAATCAAACATGTACAATTTAAATAGCTAGGAAGTGTTTTAACAGAGGAAGGAAAGTGCGACACTGAAATCCGAAGGCGCATTGGGATAGTGAAAGCTGCCTTCTAAAAGCTAAGCAAATTATTCAGAAACAGAAATTTCGTTAGAAACAAAGAAAAAAGTAATGAATATATATGGCAGTGAATGCTGGACAATCTCTTCACGGATGAAGAAGAGACTTGAAGCAACAGAAATGTAGTTCTACAGAAGGATGCTGAGAATACAATGGACAGAAAATGTGAGCAACGACTATGGTGTAGAGAAAATGCAAACAAAAGGGACACTTGCACTTAACATCAGGAAGAGAATTTCTAGGACATAATGAGGAAAGAGGGCTTGGAGAATCTGATACTCATAGAACAGATTGATGCACAACACATAACCTACCTAGTGAGCTTGAGTAAAAATGATGTTGGAACGAGGTTTAGAAGAGATAACAAACAGACAAAATATATTAATATCTACGAAAACAGGAAATTGTGGAGAGCCATGTTCGTCCTAAATAGACACGGCACACAGAAGAACAAAAAGAATGACTTTTAGACAAATGATAGAACTCAGCTCAATAAGATTGTTAGAGATTGAGGCCAAGAACACAAAGACAGTTCAGTTAGTTTTTTGTTTTGAACAAAAAAGTGAGAGGGTGAAGAACCCTCAACCCCGCCCCCAGCCGTCCCTGTAGCGCCATGGATCTAAATCTATAGATTTGAATAACGCGCTAATTTTGTAACACGTTGTGTTTATTTTGGCTGTCTAGTTTGCCCTTTTAGTCACTCTATAAAAAGTTGGTTTTGCAGCAAACGCAAATCAAAGAAAACAAACATTTAAATGAAAAGAAATATTGCCCTGATGATTTCTCTTGCTGCTAATATTTCCAGTAAAAGATTCTACTGCAAACAAAAAGCAGACGGCCTTCAGACAGCCGGGTGCCAATATTTAGCCATCTGGGTCATTACGTACCCTGGTACAATCCAAATCAGAAAAATCTAAGAATTATCAACAATGATTAAAAGTGATAACTTTTTCCAGACATCATCGTTATGTGGCTTGGATTCACTCAGACTCAGTACTAGATTTATGAGCGAGTTGTATCACAGTCTACCATTAATTCTAATGGTATATTTAAAAACACCCTGAACACCATCGCTTTTCGTTTAACTTAATAAAACTATCGTCGCTTCCCTCTGTCTTTTCTACAAATACTTTCATGGTAAATGCTCCGACGAGCTACTTTCGCTGGTTCCCAAACTGCATGAACTTATACGTGCTAGTAGGTTGGCATCTCAGTCCCACCCCTTCACTGTCGAAACGGTTAAATGTAGCCGTTTCTTCTACTCCATTAGCTTCATGTCTCGCACTTCCCGTCTGTGGAACTCCCTTCTTCTTACTTGCTTCCCCTCTAGCTATAATCTCCAAATATTCAAATGCAATGTTAATCGACATCTCCAGATGCCTTGATATAATCCTCGGCTTCTCTTCATCCTTTCCTCTATCACGTCTCTTTACTCTTGTTCCCACTCTCTGTAACCCCTTGCGTGTTAGTGGCACTCCCGCCTTGCTTGGGGTGAAATGCTTAAAAAAATTATATATATATATATATATATATATCAGGGTAATCGGAAAGTAATTAGATATTTTAGCGCTATCTCTATCTATAAATGTGTGTGTGTGTGTGTGTGTGTGCGTGTGTGTGTGTGTGTGTAACGAATGCACGGTCGCAATTTTCGACGGATTTGCACCAAATCTTACATGCACATGCTTCAAGTTAGCGAGAAGGCCAAGACCGACTTTGCATTTCCCAACTCCCATCGATAGTGGAAATAATCGATTTTTTCATGCTTCTACGGTAGTTTTCACGTAGTTTACGGCCATTTTCTACTGGCCAGAGTGAGAGCCTATAGCTGGCTGCCACGAATAGGCAGGAAGATTCTATTGGCTAGCGTGAGAGCCAACAGCTGACTGACACGAATGTTAACTAGCATGCTAGCATACAAAAAAAATCGATAGTTGCATTCGTCACAAGTGGGAAAAATTTAAATCTGCATGGCACTTTACTCCAATTGGCTCATTCGCTTGGTTAAACGCAACGTTGATTCTGATTCCGCAGGACTGGGTTGGGTGTGAAAAAGTATTTGTTGTTAACATTCTTTTTTCATTCGGTTTTTCCAGTTACCAGTCCTTTTTTAAAGCTGATCGTTTTGTGTTCATTTTGTTTAGTTCTTTTTTCGTAACAGATTTAATATATACTATAGAGCTTAGAAAAAATTCGCCGTGTGAGATAGGCAAGAAGTAAGGCATGTAGCAACATCAGTACGGCAAAGGGAACTCCTTTAAAGGCAAGGAAGGGCAAAAATATTTTAAGTCAAGTGATAGCGATTGCTGTATGAGTCGTACGATTTTTGAATCAAGCACGGGCAACGCCGGGCCATGCTGCTAGTGAAATATAAATCAATTATGACCAAGGTTAAATTGTAAGAAAGTGCACCTACAATTATTTTATCATCTATTCTATTCGACAGTGTATCGTTTGTCGAACATGAATTCATGCTAAATTTAAACTAAATTTAAACTAATTAAACTTTAAAATACAACATATTTGCCATTGATTACAGTCTGAATTCCGAACGGGTAGAACTGCTACAGAGGCATTTAAAAGCATTTGAGCAGTGTATACAGATAAAGTGAGGGCTCGAACATATCAGTTGTAGTTTTAAAGTTTTTAAAATTACATTTATGACATATCCAACAAATCTTGCTCTTGGAAATGACCCATTCTGAATAAAGAAAGTTTTGAAAATGACTACTGAATTGGATCCACTTCAAAATACCAGAGATTTGTCACCAAAACTTAATGTATCATGTTCGACTGTCCATGAACATCTGAAGCGAAATGTAAATTTTATTCAAAAAATTGCAAAGGAGGAATTTGAATTCCTCACGAGTATTCTTTAAGTAGGAATTCTTTTACGTCGCATTGTTACCATCAATGAAAAATAAATTTTGCATATCAAGAGAAAAATCAACCAGAACTCCATTCACAGAAATCTTTGCTTTATGTCTGGTGGAATATGAATAGTGTCGTCCATTACACTCTACAGGAACATGGAAGGACCGTGCCTGCTGACGTATATTGCAAGTAACTTAATCAAGTAAGCAAAGCATTAGGTCAAAAGTGTCCTGCTTTGATAAACAGAGAAGGTACTATTCTCTAGCATGACCAAAGTATACTTTATTCTTGTTCCCTTTTATATATATATATATATATATATATATATATATATATATATATATATATATATATATATATATATATATATATATATTAAATAAAAATAAAAACAGACCACTTTAAGGTTCCATGTAATAAATTATTTCACCACAGCACTTTTAAAGGACCGCGGATCATCAGACTTTACTTCCAAAGGTTGAAACGAAAAATGAAAAGAAATTTACACATTTTTGACGGGCAGTACTAAGCATATGTAAATTAACGAAGTGAGGAAGTGAGGGGAGAGAGAGACATGATTGAGTTAGATGTAAAATTTCTATTCTTTCAAATTTAAATTGTTTGAGGAAGTCCAGACATTGACACATTAAATCGGTTAACTTAACGGAAGTTATATATTGATATAGAGTAGGGAGAGGAGAAAAAAGACCTAAAGAGAAAAAGAGAGAAAGAAGTCATGAGAGAAAGTGTCACTAACTTTCTTTGGAATGAAAGCCCCGAAATAGACGCTATTGTTTTGTTTTACTTTGAGAGTTCAGAAATATTATAATGTTTGATATAAATTTGAATGTTTAAACAGTCTATAAGGAATTTAATTATATGTTTTTTTTAAAACTTTATTACAAAAGTTTTGGGGATTTAATATGAAATAGTCTATTAGAAAAATATTCATAGAATTTACATTAAAATACTAAAATTTTATTTTAAAATATAAGTTTACTTCTAGTCGTAATTGATTATTAAGGTGATATCTCTATCAGTTTGAATTTTATTCATGAATTTAATTTGCGACTATTTTTAGATTGGTAATTTCTCTTACTTAAAGTTTAGTTTTTAAGTTAATATGGAGTGATATTTGAAGGTAATATTAGAGATCTTGCTCCATCATATATTGTATACACATTCATCCAAGTTTCGCATATACATACGTTCTTTTAAATGTGCAGTCACTCATACAGGTACACA
The DNA here is from genome assembly GCA_964036315.1 of Acanthosepion esculentum. Classification (NCBI taxonomy): domain Eukaryota; kingdom Metazoa; phylum Mollusca; class Cephalopoda; order Sepiida; family Sepiidae; genus Acanthosepion; species Acanthosepion esculentum. The sequence continues at coordinate 38,295,199 of OZ038494.1, read as the reverse complement.
TGTACCAATATACACGGGTAATTTTATGTATTAATACCTACATATATCTTTTTAAATGTTTCCGCATACTTACACACACACATATATATATATATGTGTGTGTACTTAGAATTCCCTAAAAAAAAAATTTTAAATAATATTAGGTGATGACTTTAGTATTCAATTATCAAAATTCTAAATATTTTATCATCAATAATGATTATTAAAGGGTAATACATTTAATTTCAAAATTAAATTATCAATTTAAAAATATTTTCCTCCATATTGTAAAGAATTTTAAACTCACAATTCCAATTGGAGAATATTAAGGGAGAAAATGGGGTAAAACATTAATAACAGACCTGTAAGTCCTTTTTTTTTTAAATTCTATATATCCATATATATACATACACATATATACACACTTCCGTACACATGCACACACATATATATACACATATATCCATATATATACACACCCATACACATATACACACACACACATATATATATGTAGATACTCGTACATACACACATACACATGTAGATATATACACGTACATACATACACACATATACATATATATATACAAATACACATACATACGCACACATATATATATATAAATACACACACACATATACACATACATACATATACACATATATATATATACACATATATACACATACATATACATACACATATATACACATATACACACACACATACATATACACACCTACCCACATATAGACATACACACACACACACACACACACACACACACACACACACACACACACACACACATATATATATATATATATATATATATATATATATATATATATATATACACCCACATGTTCGTGTATGCAAAAAACATGTCAATATTCAAACGTATTTACATTATTATATTTCAGCCATATTCACCCATATTATATATACGAACTCACAAATTCATATATTTATACATACATAAATACATACACAGATTACCCGCAATCACATATCTATGGCACGATACACATATACCTATATATACATACACCTACACACACGCACACACACACACACACATATATATATATATATATATATACACATACACACATATACATGTACCCACATACCCATATACATACATAAATACACCCATATATACATATAACTACATATATTTACAAATAAAAAAAACAAAAGCTCACCTATATACATACAAGTATATATACATACATATCCATATCCATATCCGCCCACTCCAAATATGTGTTCACAATACACAATTACAGCAATTGCCTATTTTTCTATATAAAAGCATATACATATACATACCAAAAGGCGTATCAATGTTCCAGTTCAATTACATAGTTATATACATACAGTTATGTGTTCACATTCATATGTGCATAGCAACCTTTCCAAAAGCAAAAAATAAAGATCATGTAATATGAGTCTTCCTATATAGTTACTTCTAAATATATTTCGTTAGGTTGAGGTTGTTCTTATGCCGGCATTTAAAAATTAGTTCATTATGTCTGTTTAGTAATACATCCGGATCTTTATACTTTATTATGAAGATCTTCTCTTTTAGACATAAGTCGCATCTGTCTCTGAAACTTATTGGAGTTCTGGCTCTCGAGATGATCTTCCACTTTATTTGTGGGGTTAAGCCACCCTCCAACAAATCCCAATAATGCTTTGGTACCGTTTGGTTCTTTTTAAATTTATCTTTGAAGGACTGGCGATGGTTATAAACTTCCTGCCGATATTCCTATGTATATTTTCTTCTGTTCGATATTCTCTTTGGGGAAAATTGTTGCCTCATATATTACATTTTCCGCCATGCATACTCCTTCAACTGGGCAATCTGATCCTGTCCTGCAATTACATGTTCATGTTTTCATTTGGGATGCATTACGACCCATTTGTATTTGATTGTTATGAAGCTCTCTCAAAATTGAGATTCGGGTTTTCCTTTTGGAAGGGTTTCTAAGTGCTATTGTTAAGGTTAAATGTAACGTCTAGGAAGTTTACTATTTTTAGGTTGGAAGAAATTTCGATTTTAAATTCTAGAAATTTGAAGGCCTTAATTATTTTCTTTTGTAGTTGGGATGTTAAAGGACCATTGGTATCAGGTACAGCAACCAGTCCCTCATCCCTGTATAGTCCTACATTTTGAGGGTCAAGGAATCTACTCAGGATATCTAAAATGTATATACCTATTTAGTCAGCTATTTGAGCTGAATCAAATGTTCCCGTTGGGACATCGAAGTTATTACTTTTAATCCAAGTAGTGTTATTAAGTTTTAGTATAGATTGTCTAGAGTCCATTATGATTTTTATTTCTTCGTCAGTAATTTCAGTGTAGTTTTTCGCAAAACTTAAACTATTTTCTAATAATTATTTAGAAATGGAGGGGTAGAAGTCGATAATATCTAATTGGATAAAAGTAGTTTTATTTTTAGATTTTATGTTTTGGAACCAGTTAATGGCGTCAGATGAATCTTTCCAAAGGTTTAAGGGGTATGTTGCTAATATAGATGTGTTTATTCTTTTTAGTATATTTTTAGAAATTATTCCTAACTCTGATTTGGAGGGATTTATTAGTCTGGACTGTAGATTATTCTGAAAGTTAGGTTTATGGTCTTTAAACAGTAGGTAGGCGTCTTTTAAATGAGTTGTACCCATTCTATCAGCAATATTATATTTAAATGCGAATTTCGCAGTTTCTCTGTGTATGGAGGATAAGTGTTTGGAGTTATTATCTTTTTTATAAGAACTAGAGACTTTATCTTGAATCAGATGGTTTTATTCAGACGGATTAATTTTGTAAATATTTTTAGATTTATCAGCTCTGATCCATAGTTTTTTTGAGTTTTTGATATTTGTAATATCTTTCTTAAGTTTGAATTGGAATGGGTTGTGTTTCTTCCGGAAGGATATTTTATTGATTAACTTAATTAAATCTTGTTCAAAAGGCTCTAACAATTTATTGCTTGGCGGAGTGTTTTGAGATTTCAAGTAAAAAGCGTCATTAAGTTTTGTGGGTTTGTTTTGGGGATTAAAATGGAAGTAAATTTTCCACCTCATTCTTTTATATATATATATATATATATATAAATACATATTTCAGAGCATATTTATTTGTCGGACATGTGAGTGGCGTAATTGGGATCGGTAAGCCGAGGTCAAATTTCCGTCTAGTCTGTTGCATTCATTTTTTCACAAATTCCCGTGACAAAAGCATTAAATCAATTCTTCAGTACAATAGATTACATATCAGCGTGTGTCAGCCAGTCTATGAGAACGGCAATTTAAATTTTAAAACCGCGGAGAAGTTAACAGGAAACCACTCCAATATATTTCACAAGAAGTTAGGACAATTTATAAATAAAGCAAAGGAATCTGTGGAGAGCCGTGATCGCCTACGCTCTGAAGGAACATGGCATTTTAAAAATGTATTTATAAGCCTTATCCAATAAATCAGAACCTCTCGCTTGAAACAGATCTGTCGCGCATTGAAATATACAATATTAGAAGCCGCAAGAGTAGGTACTAGTTTTATGTTTCCTTTTTGAAACTGAAAACTAAAGATTTTAAGAATGGAAGCACATTACAAGATTAAAGAAAATAAATGAAGAAACCGGTTTAAGTCTGTTTTCTCTTTTTCCATTCAATAAAGTTTCATCCACGCCTACAGGGCACGTCTATCTTTGCTAATGTATCTGAGTTAACTGAACAAGTAACTCAAAAAGACGTTGAAGAATCATATTTTTAAAAATAATTTTCGCTATTCGCCTTTTTTATGAATACTGCCTTTTATAATCGCCTTTTATTTTTAATACTAAAATTCACCGAATACGAAGCTGGAGAGCCACTCAAGTCAGATATTTATCGATATTCTAACGTCACATTACTGAATATCATTCTTCTAAATAAGAACAAAGCTAAAATATGTGTGATTTTTCAAATGCATATCTCTAGGAATGTTCTGATCATGGTGTTTAAAAGATTTGGAAAGATGCTTTTTGTGGGTGTGTAATAGATGCCCTGGTGAATTAATTTGTGCTTATCATCTGACAAAATGGTCAAATTTGAAATAAATTTGTTTCAGCAGATCTGAAGTGCAATAATGTGTAACACACACACACACACACACACACACACACACACACACACACACACACGCACACGCGCGCGCGCGCGTGTGTGTGTGTATGTACGTATGTATGTATTTACTTATGTATGTATGAATAAAAAGAAAAATTATTCTTAGCCGACGCGTTCTCTCCTCTGAGGGACTTTGTCAAGGCTAATGTAAAGATTTATTTTGTTGCACGTGTTTATATACAACAGCAAGAATATAATTGGTTTATCAAATTTTAAGAACGTTCATAAATATTCATCAGGTAGTTGAAAGGTCAGTCAAAATATGTGGAGTACACAAAGTGTCATAATTCAAAATCTGGTAAGGCAAAAGTAAGTGAGCAATATTCAAAAATATTTTAATGTATGGATGTATGTGTCGGTGGGGGAGTGAGAAAGAGAGAGAGAATTATATCAGAATGACAATAGCGCTTGCTTTGTGGTATTTCCCATTCATGTCAAAGTCGGTATTCGAGTTCATAATAAAGTTTGGATTTTGAATGCTGATTTTCAAGGTAAATTAAACCTTCACTAAAAATGTTGGCGCCGTACAATCTTCCAGTGTTCCATTTCTTCATATCTTAAATTATTTTATGAAATAAATTACTTGTGAAAGAGAAATACATATATATACTATATTATTTGAATTCTAGCCGCTATGTTCTTTCTATATCTTCTTTCTTTGCTTAATTGTAATATACGATTCCAAATTCTTCATTCACCTTAACGAGTTTTTATCATTGTTTTTTCCTTTTAAAGTATCAAACAATATTTGATTCGTATCTGTTTCGATGATAATTATGAATCTTGGGAAGAAATATGTTCTTTTCTGGTGATAACAAATATCGTTCTTAAATTTTGAATTTAATGAATAAATTTCTGATGTTCTTTCAAGATTGTAGAATCATTTTAATTGTTAAAAATTCGCAAAGCACTTTTGAAACACATACAATTCATTCACACTACCTTCTCGTATAAATGTTTACAATTTTACACTTGAGTTGCATTTTTATTTTCCTTAAAGCCTTCAAGGACTATTTTTAATTTTTTCAAAATTGTTTCAATAGGGATTTTTTTTTATTTCAAGTATGCAATACGTCTAGATAGAAAATATATTTTTGTCACTTCGTGAATTTAATGATGAAAGTTTATGAAAGACGCTAGCACCTTATGGATTTTCCTGAAATATTTTGTCTACGATTTCTTTATGAACTTCCAATACAAAAAACACACCCCTAATTCCACGCGATTTAAGTCTTTTTTTAGTGGATCAACAATGCATTTGGCACCATTGCTGAGCATTGTGAATTGGGTCGTCTTCATCCTCTAAAGAATCATCATCATCATTTTAACCATACTACATCACTATCTGACTGATAGTCATCTGAAATATCTCCATCACGAAACTAATCTTGCGAGTCAGCATGTGAAAAATCACTATGGCCGTTTTCATTTTCTTCAGCTATTGCGAATCCGTGGTACTTCAAAAAATCAGTGAAAAAAATCATTAACGCTTCTACATGTGCACAAGACGTAGGGACACATAAATGTCCGTCCAATCTTATTTTTACACTGGAAAAAAGCTTTTTGGTGAGAATCACCATACAATAGGAACATTTTGGTATGAGTAATCGCTATAATCCGTTAAGTGGTTAAGACAATATGCCGAAGATGTTACTACTTTTTTCCCATAAGCGTTAGAATCAATAAAAGTGAAAAGAGGCCAATTCTGGGGGGGGGGGGGGGCTTTAATGTGCTATTAGCAAATTCATCAGTTCGTGGCTTGACAAGATCTCAGCCATGCAGTGCCGGAAGCTTCCGATTAAATGTCGATAGCGGAGAGAACCGTAACAAAACTAACAGGCGTCTTTAAAATAAACCCATACATATATTAACTTTCCATTATTTCTTTAAAATTATACCACTACTCGCTGAGATTATATAAACCATTTTAAGGAACACTAAAAAATCAATTTTAGTTACCGTATATTTCCGCGTATAAAACTCCCTTTAAATCCCAAAAATCACCCTTAAAAGTTGGGGGGTCGTCTTATTCTTATCGTCTTATTCTAAAAAAGAAACCTTAAATTCTGAGTGATGTCTGTCGGTGGGCTAACATCGGCCTCGATGCAATAACCAATAACGTACATGAAAAGATTCACATTATCAAATAAACTTATAATAAAAGTAATAAAACCATTTTTACCTTATATATTACTGACATAACTTCATAATAAATTGCCTATTCAAAGAATAATTCCATATCAATGAAATCAACATGTATCCATGCAAGATCAGCTGAGAAAATGTAAACATCGAGTTATGATTGCATTCACAGCAATGGAATGTACTATTATCATACATCATCATACTGTTATTAGCGGTATTTTGTGATCTTCGATGAAGTATAAGTAAATGGCCATTAGTTAACCAGGCTGCTTGTAACTGTTTAGATATAGGAAAGGAAGAAGACGAATCGGTATTCACAAGAGATCACGTGATGAAACAATGGTTTCCCTTTTGGGAACATGATATATAATCGGTTTTGTTATTTCGTTTATTTTGAATTTCTAAGGATACAGTTTCCAATAACATCATCTTCATATAATCAACAACCAGTCGTCTTATACTATGGGTGTAGAATAAATTCACGAAAATTTGCTATATTTTTACCTCGTCTTATCTAAAGGTCGACTTATACGGTAGTTGAGTGCTATGCGTCATCGATTCTCTGATGGAGATTAAAGTTGCATGCGCTTTAATTTAATGCGAGGTTCAGATGATTTTTTCTGCGAATTTAGAAATAATTTTCAAATTGACGATTTGTGTCAAACCTGCTGTGAGCGACATGAAAATAATATGTATTGAGAACTTGATCACTGAACACTCATTGTGTGATTATGTCACAATGTAACCTGGCAGGCCAATTGACGACGTGCCTCGATCAGAAATTTGCCAACACGTTTGAACAGACTTTCACCTCAGTCAACTGAAAAATTCCTTTTCGAGTGGCCACAATTCAACAGAATTGTTTTTCGACAAAGAATTTAGCAGAAAAAAGAAAACTAAGTAGTAATTCTTAGCATTCCATAAAAATGGTTGCATGCATCAAATTCCTTAAGAGCAAAGCTGTAATTAAATGAGAAAAGGGATTATAAGAAATCAATTTAAATCGATTTTTTTAATAGAGAAAAGTAAGCCATTATTTAGTATTCTTCTAATGTCAACGGCCATAGAGCATAAAGGGGTACGCAGGGCTCCATAGCTATGGATGCAGCCAGTGCAGTAACGGCACGACATCACTGGATGAGGAGGGTTTCTAGATGGACAAGGTGGAGGGTTCCTCCAATAGAATCAACGGCTATGTGTCCGTAACATAAGCGAGCTTTCAAGTTGGAGGTCACGTGAATTCATAGCTTTCAGATATTTGGAGGGAACTGATCAGATACTTTAAACTCGGTCATGGGACAGATGATGATGATGATGATGATGATGATGATGATGATGATGATGATGATGATGATGATGATGATGAAACCTTTATTTAACTGCAGGAATTGCCTAGTTTCTGCGGTACTAGATATATAAAAATGTTTCTTTGAATCGAAAAAAGGAGAGAAAAAAGAAATAAAACACTGCAAATGTCCCACTACTTTAAATATTGTGAAGAAGTCATCTTTAGATTCCGATGTTTGGACGGCAAATTGTTTGTTTTAAATCAATGTTATCTTAAGACGTTTCTCAGTCATTGTCCGCTATATTTTGATATTGATGTTTTCGCTGACATTTTCAGGTTAATCGAGGATAAGAGCCTGAAATAAATTTGATCATAGTTCTCTGCAATTGAAAATGACTTGTTCTTTCCTCGAATCACTTGACTAGTATTTGTAAAAACATAAATAAAGACGAGACTCACGGCAAGAATATCGATTTCATTCTATTCACATTGCTGCATTGTTTTTTTTATTCATTTCTTCTTTTTCCATTACTAAACGTTTTCGGAATAACATACATACACACATTTATTTTCTCTGAAGGATACCTTCATGCAACAAACTATATACCAGACTTGTTCAGCCCACTTTTATTTATTTGTGTTGAACAAGAACGACCTTAGCGCATCAATGTGTGTCACTTCCGATTTGTGTCCACCCCCTTAGTTCCCCTACTTTCATACACAATAAACTCGTCGCACATCAGTCAAGCCATTGTTGCATCTATCACGTCTATTCTGCGACGAACAATGCCTGGTGTGACGTGAACGCTTGCTCCGGTTCGTCTCCGTGCACACGCATACAAAAAATCGACTTAGTTTCACTTCCCTTCTCACTGCAAAGCTACAAGGTTAGAAGCCGTGTAGTAAATTTCGGAAGATTCTGTTTCTGACAAAGGTCGCAATTTTTTAAAGTCAGTCTCTGTTTATACAAAGTCGACGCGTTGGTGAATTTCAAATAACAATCATTGGTAACATTTGAGAAATTGTAGAGTACCCAGGGCCTACCCTTCTACGAGAAATGTCTATAAATTAATGTTTTTTTATGTATTCAAAAAATGATAAGAATCTTAATGTTATTAATATTAATGATGGTAATAATAATAGTAGTAACATTACGGAAGTATTATTGCTATAACAATCACTATTATCGCCGTGATGAGGACAACAGCAGTTGTATTGTTATGTCAGCCGTGAAACTTGAAGTGTGGACACTGTTAGGAGGCTCAATAGATAGCACTCCAAAGTTCCTGAGTGAAAATAGAAAGAAGTTGTAAAAAGTCAAAAGTTTCAAGAGAGATAGTCAACGATCGGTGAAGACTTAATGACAGCACATGCAGTTGAGAGCTGAAGTTGACACGAGTCAGCTGAGGGTTGGAAAATGAACAGTTGGGTCCCGTTTACGTTAGTGGGAAGTGGACAGCAAGATACACATGTACGATCAGGGTTGCGCGTATGTTGTAGTTGAAATATAACGCACAAAACATTGTCCTATCATGAAAAAGAAAATGACTCTGATGCAATGATTTACTCGGAATATTATTACAGTCCCAACATATCGGCCGTTATATTCGTCGTCTTTCTTTAGGTGGCTGTCGTAGTCGACAATCATGCAGAAATTTCGAACTGACCCTTTTTTTCATTCCTTTATGCTAAAAGATATCAGTAAATATTTCACTTTTAATTCATTCTTGAGATTTCTTGTCTCACCTACCGAACCAGAGTATATGATCTTTTTACACTACCCACCCTACGGATTGTACGAAATCAACTCCATTATTTTCTTTTTACCTCCCAGTACAATTAAGAAAAAATTCAATTATAAAACTAATGTCGCTTGTCTGACTCTTCAACTTAGCCACGGTTTTACACTGTGTAGGTGGTGTCATTTTTGTAACTTTTCACTCTCAATTAAAAGCTCTATAAAGTTATATCACCAAACCGAATACGGCAAAAGAAGGCAGATGCAACGAAAATACCTTCATGACATCGAAAAATGTCAGATCATCGAAAAACACCCACTTTGTGAAAACCACGACTGGAACACAGAAGTAAAATACAATGTCTCAGAAGATAACATGTTTTATTCTACGTCAGTTGTAAGAAAGAGACACCTTGAATTTAAAATGCGATACGAACGGTTGAAGCGAATGCGTGGGTGGCCGATTTGATTCTGCTTGTCTTCTCCGTATCATTTCCGCCTCTGTCTCTCGAACCTTTCTCCAATTCTCCCTACGTTCTTTTCGCCGACAATGGCTGTGGCACTTCTAACCTTCGCGAGTTTAACCGCACGGAATATAGAGGCTGTTCATCCCTTTGTATTGTCAAAACCAATTAATATTAAATTCTCCGTTCATCCACTTGAGATACCGGCCACCTCAAGATCCAACCCCATCTAAGACGACATGTGAAATTCAAGATTTCAAACCTTAAAGGGCCACCTATGCCCTAATCTACTAAAGCTCCCATATGATATTCATTTCGATGCTGACGATGCTGTTCTGTATGATTCTGACTTAATTCCACAAGGAATGGTGACCTTCTCCATGCACACACTTTTCACTCCACACATAATCAGCCATACCTGATTATGGAATTTCAATATTGTTTCAGCTTTGCTGTGGAGGAGACGATGAAATCAAGTATGATTGATCATGTATAGAGGGAAAAGTAAATGTCACCAACCCCTGTGGATAAGTGAAAATAACAGAGGACACTGGAAGATAAGGTGATTGAAAAAAATGGATGGTCATGTTAGTCTCTAATAAACTTCACAGTTGATCTAACATAGAAATGAAAACTATATGCGAGAGTCGAATTAAAGAAAGAAAATACAATATGTGTAAAACCTAAAGCTTTTACCATCTAATTACACTAAAGATAATGTAAAGTCATGTACGTAGGTTGAAGAGACAGACAAATGACATTAAATTTAAAAGTTTCTACGACTACATTGTTCTAAGGGACACATTTCCTGTTGTGTGAGAGCATTGCTTAAGAGGATCTAGTTTCCTAGCAATCTTAAGTTCAATCCCTGGATTGGATAATGCAAAAAAGGTCATATACTCTGTTTTAGTGAGAAGAGACAAGCATTATCATAAACATGAATTATGTAAGAAAATTAACTTATATGAGATACGTCTTGGTGCGGACAGTGCAAAGAGAGCAATCTACACCCGTGTATTGAATAAAGGGTTCGTTTGGAAATTCTCGGAATGTTGCCTGAATACAAGGACTAGGATTCTGCTATTTCTTCGTTTAATTATGTATGTATGTATGTATGTGTGTGTGTGTGTGTGTGTGTGTGTGTGTGTGTGTGTGTGTGTGTGTCACGTTTATATTTGTTAACTCATTTCGCTCTTCGCCAAAAGCCTAATGAAAATACATACTACTACCCCTACTCGTCCGTCGGCTGTATCAATGTAGCTGCGCTGAACAAGCTATTTTCGTGAATGTTGCATCGACCATAAGATAATATTTACCGTGCTAGTCTCACACGTCACCGTAAGTTGGCTCTTCAATGACTTCTCCATCAATGTGACCTTGTGCCAAAGTTGGCTTTATCTGACAAATATCTCTACTCGTAAATCTACTCAATCAAGATTTTAAACGTAGCTCACTTGGCAAAGATACAAGATTTATCGCCTTATCAGACGTGTGGAGTTTTACCGTAATAATATAAAGAACATGCGGGTAGCGTAACTACTATCAACGCAGAACGTGGAATTAGCAAGCCAACTTCAAATTCTGACCGCGTTTGTTTCATTCACTTTCGCACAAACGTCCTTGAGAAAGGTATGAACTCTTCTTTTCCTGGCTATTCATGGGTTAAATAGCAGAGTATACTGTGCTCTGTAGTTTTGGATGACAGTCAATCTAAGAGAGGAAGTACTGAATTAAAAACTGCGGAGAAGGTAACTTCACTGTCTTTCGCAATAATTTATGGCAACAGATATTAAAAGAAAAAGGAACCTGTGGAGAGTCGTGATAGTTTACGGTCTTGAAAGAGCATTTCATTAAAAATATCATAACATAAAAGGGGAAGGATTTTCCGACATCAACAGGTGAACACTGATAAAATTTTCAATTCGCTGTTCTTAGAGAAACAAAAATCTGAAGTACGATTTATTTATTCATTACGACGACGCATTCATTTCGTTTACGCTGGGCGCTGGTAAACAGAAATAAGAATTAAACTTAAGACTCTATCGTAAACATTATCCAAAAACTGTGCATCGATTAGTGAAAAAAAAAGTATAGTGACCTTATTTTTTATTAGTCAATAGTCAACACTTTGTCTTGGAGATCAGTTAGATCCGATTAACGTACCTATGCAATTAGTAGCAAAGATAGTAACAATATTATATAAACCTTACTTCAGACAGACACCTGCAACCAAAACTCTTGATACGAGTGATAAATTTATGTTTCGCCGAAATAACAATATAAAGAAAATAATGATGACGATTATGAAAAGATATGGAGGAAAAGAGAATTGAAAATTAGGAAACGAAAGGAAATGGCGACGAAAGTTAGAATCAGAAAAGAAAACAGTTGAAAGTGACGAGAAATGGAAAAGAGAGGAAGGAAGAGACAGTGACAATAACGGGAAAGAAGAATGAAAACTTAAAGAACAAGGAAGAGAAGAAAAGCGAGAATGAACTGTGACGATACACAAAAGAAGATGTAGGAGAGAAAGAAAGAAAGAAAGAAAGAAAGAAAGAAAGAAAGAAAGAAAGAAAGATAGTCTGAAGTTTGAAGCGATAGAGATGTGGTCCTATTGAAGTATGCTGAGAATATCATAGACACAGCCTGGGAGCAATGAAGAAGTTTTATAGAGAATAGGAAGCACAAATAAATTTCTGAAAACAATTAAAAAGAAACAGCTGAAATTTCTTTTGACATAGAATGAGAAAATAAGGCTTGGGATATTTAACAATATATATGCCCCGTGAGTGTTAAATACTCCAGTTAAATTCAACTCAACAGAAGTAGCGGGAAATTACGAATAACCTGCTTAATGAATTTAAGACAATGAAGGCAAATAAAAGACAAAAAGGAATGGTAATAGACTAACAGTTATTTATAGCAACAAAAACAGGAAACTGGGGAGAGCCATGACGTCCTGAAAGAAAATGGCATCTAAAAGAATCTGAGCAAAGGTTTTCAAAATGATATTTTTTTCTTTTTAACAAATCTAAGTGAATAGAAAATAGAAAATGCTTAATTCGTTTAACCATTTGTAATACAGATGACCACAGACAAATAATAATAGTAATAATGTCGGTATGCAAAGTAATTGTACAAGATAACGCTTTCTTTTTTCACCGTATCTTGCTTCCGTATTTTTGACTATTATTGTTTCTTTCTTTTTATTCAAAAATGTCATCATTTTCAACGAAATTAAACAAATCGGTCATATTTCACCTTGTTCAAAGTCTTACTACTGTCGCCAAATAGTGGTGTTAATAATAAGTTAACTTAGTATAATACAAAAGCACAGTAATGATCTCCCAGTGAGGCTTAGGAAGAGTGTGCTGCACTAGACATTCAACTGGAGAGAGGCTGCCCGCCGTGAAAATCAGCATTTAAGATAGCTTCAATTTTTGTTTTCTTTATTTCTTTAGCTCTAGCCATGACAAATAGGCAACAAGAATCAAATGCTGTCGGGAGAGCAAAGAATGATTGACATTTGGAGTGGAGTAATTGATAGCGGCTCGGACTGAGGAATCGGAGAATCGAATTCCAATCGAATCCATTATATTCACTTACGTGCTAATACCCTTGGGGAAATGTATGAATCCTCTTTTTCTTAGTAGGACAGACCGGGTTCTGTAGCCTTGGATGGCAACTGGTCTATCACAGAAAGAAATGGCAAACTACTGCGGGGAAAAAAACTGCCTCGTCAGTCATATATCGAAAGATACATGATCGCTTACGCGTCTATCACGCATGGCACATAACTGACTGAAGTTTAATGCTGAACAAAGCCCAGTGAGAAGAATCAGCGTTGCGCCGTCGTACTTGCATTGAACTGAATATAATTAACAAACTTTAATATATTTATTGTTAGAAACTTAATACGTAGATGTATGTGTGGTGTGTGTATATATATGACTGCGTATGTATGTAGTTTGTTTGTTGTGTGTATGTATGTATGTGTGTGTACGTGAAATCTTGGACTAAATAAAATTATTATCATTAATGGTAATGATGAGAATATGCGTTTCCATACAGGAAACATTTGTCATTCGTTGACCGAACAGTCAGTTTTACTGAATGTTTAAAATTTATAAAATCTTTTACTTAAAACAATTTTTCGGGAAATTAGACTTCTCGCGTATACCAAATGTTAGATCTCTTTCGAATATTGATGGGCGTTTCCTTTTGTTTAATGTAATAAGGAATGTTAACATCTTGATTGCATTATTTTCCATTCTAGTTAAATATACTACCCATTTTTACTGCTGTTAGAATTGTTCAGAGCAATGTTTTTGTTATTTGGTAAAGTTCTTCGATTGTAATTTTGTATCGAGAAAATAATAATAATTGAATAAGTGGCATTTTATGTCTTGCCCATTTATTTAAAAATATCTTCAGATACAGTCCATTTTACTCGTACTTTAATAATAATATACTTAAATATACGTAAATAGTAAAGATGCCTTCTAAAAGCTAAGAGAAGTATTAAAGAACAGGAAAATTTCGTTAGAAAGAAAGAATATAATACTGAAGAATTATGGAATATCGGTCCTCCTATATGGAATTAAATGCTATAATCTCGTCACAGATATAAAAGTGAATTGAGGCAACTAAAATGTGGTTCTACAGAACGATGTTAAGACTACCATGGACCGTATATGTAAGTAACGGCGAAATTTTACAGAAATGGAAACAAAAATGACGCATATGCATAGCATCAAAAAGAGTCAATTAAAATGTCCATGGCACATAATAAAGTAAGAAAGCTTGGAAAATTTGACACTCAAAGGACATACTGAAGGCAAGAAGGACAGAGGCAAACAACGCTTAGCCTACCTAATGAACCTGTGTACATGGTAGGCAGAACAGGATTTAAGGGATAGCAAAACTACAAACTTTGCTAAAATCTATAAAGGGCAGGAAATTGTGGAGAGCTATAATCGCCCACACCCAGAAGGAATATGTCGCACAGGAGAAGTTGGATGATAAATGTTGCAATACGTTTATACTAGTTATGGAAGTCATACAAACTTGCACGGACACACGCATGCACACACGCGCACGATTTATAAATGTATATCTTTTCCTTCTCTTTGTCTTTAAATTTCAGAATTATGTATGTGCATGTTTGTGTATGCGCCTGTGTGTCTCTGAGCCTATGTGTATATACTACTGTGTGTGAATATATCTGCAATTCTTTTGGCACCTTATCAATGACTTAAAAATAATTAACGAGCTTCTTCGATCGAAATATACATTAGACGAAAAGCGGTTTTAGTTCACCCTGTTTCTTTTTTCTCAACTCACTCTCTTTTTTTTTCATTCTTTCTTTCTTCTCCTTTTCCGTCTTATTCTTTTTACTCTTTCTTTTTAGTTTTATTCTTTCTTTCACTTTCTTTTTTTGTTTTATGAATTTTGTACTGAAAACAGGGGCAACAAAAGTGTTATAACTGATGTAGGAAAAGTGACACAAAAGAAGCCTGTCAGTTTATTTAATAAATCCCCACGGGGATTCGAATGAAAAGCAGAAAGAAACAAACAAAAAAAGAGAAAGAAGACTTGTTAAAAGCAAGAGGGAGGGGACGAGAACACACGCAGGCAGAGAGAATGGAAGAATTCATCAAGAAAAAGAAATGTGTCGGTGCCTGAGAGACAATGAAAAGTGATTTCCTCGAGAAACTCTCTGAAAAAGATGTGCCAAATTATGCACCAAGCAGAGAACTGGCGAGAAACGTGAGAAAAAAAGATACTTCGATTTTTAGTGAATACGACAATCAACAGCATCCACGACTTTCTTTCCGTGGTTATTCACATTTTGAAACCTAGTCTTGCGTTTGACGATGAAAAACATAAAAATTCTTTTGTGAGGATCGGATGAGCGATATCAGCGTGCAAATACAGATTTCAGAAAGAGACAACTTGAAATTTGTTTGGGCCACTGCTATAAAAAAAAAATAAAAGGTTGAATTTTGTTTATTAAATGGTATTAAACCACAAACTGAAAAATCACAGAGTAATAAGAACTAATTCGCTTTTCTCTTATTCTTACTTGAAACGAGAAAGGCCACTTTGAAATGCTTCCGATAGAAAAGGCCTCTAATCGTGCGGGGGAGAGTTTATTTAAATTATAGCCCATTTAGTTTAAGTCCGCTGTGGTTGTGAAAAGGATATTTGCAATCATTCGCAATATTTATACTGGAAATAAATGACTTGTATTTGAATAGACAACGAATCGAGTACAACAACAAAATAGAAATAGGAGTGCGCCAAGGATGGATTTTCTCGCTGTAATTATTGAACCTGTACAGCGAGATAATTCTCAGGGAATTAGAGGATCTACCAGGATCTCTTATCGTTGAATGTAAGCGTAACAACATGCGCTTGAGAGATGCCACTATTTTGATGGCAAACTTAGAAGGAAAACTCCAGAACCGTGAGACAATATAATCGAGGAAAACAAAGAGAAAATACTTAGTATTAATTGTAAGAAGACGGAATGCAAGGTGATGGGGGAAAATGAGTAGATCAAAATATAAGTTACATATCGGAGATATATAATTTATATTCGGAAATTCAATTATCTCTTTAGAAGATTATCGCAATCTATCTATCTATCTATCTATCTATCTATCTATCTGTGTGTGTGTGTGTGTGTGTGTGTGTGTTTGTGTGTGTATGTGTGTGTGATTAAATGATTTAAACGTAATCAGATAGATAGATGAACAGAATGATATAGATAGGTAGATAGGTAGACATATAGATAGATGAACAGAATGAGATAGATAAACATTATATATATATATATATATATATATATATATATATATATATACCCACATACATAGATAGATGCTTATTATATTCTATAAAAATGGATGATAAAAATATTTTGTTGACATGTAGTGGCTCAATAATAGAATGTCTGAAGACCAACTTCTCGAGAGCTCCTCTCTCTGGCTGCTCGGTCTCACGCTGTCCGCTGATTTGAGATGGAACAAATACATCGAGTCAGTTGCATCATCCACCGCAAGGAAAGTTGGTTCCCTGTGCCGAACCAGGAAATTTTTCTCCCCGGAATCGATCATCCAAGTCTATAAATCGACCATTCGCCCTTGCATGGAGTATTGCTGCCATATATGGTCTGGGGCCCCTGCTGTTTGCCTCAGGGTTCTTGATAAGATCCAGAGACGGATATGCAATGTGATTGGCCCTGATCTGTCATCTCGTCTGCAGTCGCTCTCTCACAGACGCGATGTTGCCTCGCTCTGCCTTTTTTACAAGTACTTTCATGGTAATTGCTCCGAGGAGCTGCTTTCGCTTGTCCCTAGGCCTCGTGAATTTAAACGTCCTACGAAGCTGGCATCCCGTTCCCACCCCTACACCGTTGAAACTGTTAGATGTAGACGTCTCTTCTACTCCAATAGCTTCATGTCTCGCACATCTCGCCTATGGAACTCCCTTTCACACGCTCTTTAGCACATGGCATATTTTCATGAAGCTATAATTGATAAAATCAGGAACTGAATAGGGCGCCAACGAACCAACAAACTGTTATAAACAATTGAGAAACTAAAATGTGATACAACTGCAGGCATCGATGAGATCTCTCCAGAGAACTGTTGACATAGATAGATGCCTAGCTCTTCATGCTCCACAAATTAGTTCTAAGCTGCTGACAAAAGGACAAGCTAGCCCTATATTTCAAAGAAGCAATCACCTTAACCCTCTATTTAAAAAAAAATGGAGAAAAAATTAAACTGTTTGAAATAAGCAGGTATTCTTCCTATTTCTGGCAAAATCCTCATGAGGATTCTGTTCGATATAGGCTAGTAATCATGGCGGTTACAGATCGTCACCCTGAAAGCCAATGTAGTTTCAACGGAAACTGTTGCACAATGGACATAGTGTTTTGTTTTAAGGCAAATCCATTAAAAATATCACGAGCTATATGCCACATTTGTTGGCCCGACAAAGAACTATGAAATTGTAAGCAAATTGGTACTTTAGAAAAATCTAAAGCCGGCTTGGTTTTCTATCAGAAGATCTTAATATGGTTATTCAACAGCAAATGGAACAAATCGGCTGATGTAGATTCTGTAGCGACCGCTCAATCCTCTTCTCAATCGTAAACGACGTGAAACAGATATGTATTCTGATTCCTGTCTTGTTTTAATATACTGTAGCATGACGTTAAAACAAATCTCAATGGAGATGGATGACGAATAGAATATGCACATCGTACACTTTTAACTGGCAACCTGTTCAATCTATAAAGAGACTCCAAACCAGTGTTTCTCAACCTTTTTTTTTATTCGGGGTGCACTTGCAGAATGTCTGAAACTTTGGCGCGCACTTTAACTTTTAATAAAGAAATATTAGTCATGGAATATGAAAATGGGAAAATAATAAATCAGACTCCGGAAGACATTACATTGTATAAAGCGGTACAGTTTTCATTTAAAGTGATTTATGAAGGATCAGTTATGTTTTTTAGAGAGGTCGAGACTGTTTAAAATATCTTGAGGAAGGTAAAAGGCAAAGGATTATCCACTCCTTAAAAATTAAGGAATTTAGCATCCACTTTAAAATATCAAATGAGAAAGATTTGATTTAGACATGGAAGACATGTGCTTATTTTTTCTAAATTTTTAAAATAATGATTTTCAAATATAATGATAATTCATAAATTACTTTTCTGTTAACTTGGGGCTCACTTGGCTATCATTCAGGGTGCATTAGTGCGCCCGGGCGCACCGATTGAGAAACGCTGCTCTAGACCCACAATAAGAGTGCAATAAATCTGATGAAAAAACGTCAGTTCGCAGATGACATAACTCTAGTTGACTATTCAGCGTCAACCGTGCAACAAGTAATGCCATGCTTTGCAAACAGCACAGAACGCTTTGGTTTGGGATTTAGTCTCCAGAAAAAATGTCATCCTCAATAGACTATGTTAGATTTTATTATACAAGTTTATATTCCCACAATATCATTGCTATTAATTAACCAATGTCGGTAAAAGTTCCAGGATATACTTATATTACTTATATTAATATACAGACAATAAACTATGTAAGTTCAGACTTATAATATCTTTCTTTATTACAAATATTAATAATAATTTGTTTTAGGAGTTCCAGATTTTATTAGGAAAACAAACTATAAAACTGTAAAAAACTTTACAATAATTCTCAGCGTTTATTTTCACGCCATCATCAAGTCTGAAGAGAGCTATAATTTTATTACTTACACTTGTAGCCCAAACTCCTCCCCACTTATTTTCTAAGTCATTTATTGGTTGACTATAACAATGAAAGACCCAAACTCTATCCCAGCCAACAAATCCATTCAATGCACCTCTATATTTATCACTAAAGATTACTGTGGAAAATTAGTTTTCATGTACTTCTTGCGTAAAGAGGTTGTTTGTTTGCGTTCATGCCTTTAGCCCATGTTCTTTATATACTATTCTGTTTCTTTTATCTCTCCTTACATTCGCAGCACCCTCTTCAAATATTTTCTTGCTGGACAATCTTGATTATTAACCTATTACTTTTTCTCAAGACCCTTTTCGTGACTTTTTTAAGCAAGTTTTTTCTGTTCTAATCTTTTTCATTGTTCTCTGATCTCTTTTGTACCTTATTGCAATTTCCAACGTCACGTTTATATCGCTCAATTACTTTAAAATATGTTATCCTTTGAAGTTATATTTTCTTAAAACAATAGCTACCTTTATCGATCTGAAATTAAAAATTAAATATCAATACCTGTAGGACTATATATATATATATATATATATATATATATATATATATATATATATATATATATATATATATATATATATTTATATATATATATATATATATATGTGTGTGTGTGTGTGTGTGTGTGTGTGTGTGTGTGTGCGCGTGTGTGTGTGCGTGTGTGTTTGTGCGTGTGTAGTAGTAGTAGTAGTAGTAGTAGTAGTAGTAGGCCGATGAAAGAAATTCAAGTGATAAAAAACACAACAATAATGATAATACGACTAATAATATTCCATACCATCGACCTTTTGACCAAATAGAATTATCATGGGAAAAGATGTTAAAAATCGGAATTTTCGGATACGGTTTGGTGCTTTCTAAACGAGAAATAAAATAAAGTTGGACTTTTGAGGGGTAATTTTTTTCGCATGTGTGATATCACTGATGAAATCTCATAGTCTTTGGTTAGTTGTTCGCCATGATTAAGGTTATACAGAGTTTGTAGATGTTTGTTTTGTTGAAACTATTCATTGAGAACGTCTAAATTCTTAATTAAAGTTAGAATTTTGTTTTTATTTATATTTATTTTAAGAATCCGAAAAATATTCGAAAATTCCGATTTTAAACATCTTTTCTCATTATGTTTTTATTTGGTATAAAGGCCTAATAATATTATTATTTTATTATCATTATTGTTATTGTTGTTTTTTTATCTCTCGAATTTCTTTAATCAGCCTATTATATCTAGATATAAGAAGCGTACATGGAGACTTTTCTTTACTTTTCTTTGGATGGCAGTGACTCACGTATAAAAACAAGCTAGAGAGTAACCTCTCAGCTGTCAATGCGCCTCATACTAACTTCGAGCGAGTTGCTCGGGATAGAAATAAGTGGAAATATTTGTGCCGCAGTTGTATCAAACATTTCGAAATCAGTCGGCTAAGAGACGAATGACGACGGCTAAAAGTTTTATCAAATATTCCTGTTGCTATGTCCGGAGATCCTTGCTTTGCTGGTGCACAATATGTGGACTTTTATGCAGGTCACGAGCGGGAGTGAAGTGTTGCATACGACACAAACATAAAAACTGAATGACGTTGTTTGTCGAGTCCTCACGAGTCGAAATCAACGGGAGAGTCCATCCATATATATATATATATACATATATATATATATATATATACATATATATATATATATACATATATATATATATATATATATATATATATATATATATATATATATATATATATATATATATATATACTTGCAATACGACGAATCACCACTGGGTTGTATACTAAGATCACACGCCATCAAATAAAATATTGTAAATATTTCTAATAAAAGCAAATATTGGGAGATAAAACGCTATATGATAAGTTTCTCAAAGAAATAGAAATATATCCTGGAAATTCTACGAACATTATTTGATTAGTACCAATTTTATTGTGAAAAGATTGACGTGCATCATAAAATCTGCCTTGATAATAGAAACTGAACGTAAATTCCCATAAATTTCTTACATTTTAACCCAGAAAAAACGTTTAATAATACACAAAAACGTTACTCTCCAAAAATGATAGGTACCCAGTTCATATGCACGGATATCGAACCTCTTTAAGAAAACAGTCACACACAATCGTTCATATCGAAATATATATATATATATATATATATATATATATATATATATATATATATATATATATATATATATATATATATATTTCGATATATATATATATATATATATATATATATATATATATATCGAAATATATATATATATATATATATATATATTTATATATATACCCAAGTGTGGGATTGGTATATACGGAGTAAATTCGTTGCCGGGTTTTCTGAATCACCATATACTTGTATTTTGATTGGTCACTCTGACTTAAGTTACAGCCTTTACCCCTAGCGAAGGATCGTGAACGAATTTGGAACTTTTTAAAACCATTTATTCTACATTCAACATCATCACTTGATAAGACACCGGGAGTGTTGAAACAAAATGGCTATTTTTGTAGTGATTTTATAACATATTTAAGTTATAATATTTAAATAAATAATTATATATATATATATATATATATATGACATGCTCCTTGTAGAAATACACAGCACAATGACTGAAGGGTCTTTCCTAAAATTTCTACACGAAAAGCGCGTTACGATACTCGCACATTTTAATCATTTGTAAGGAAATATGGTTTTGGATGACAAAACGAAAGCGATTGATTTCAGGCTTTCCTTGTTTATTTTTTTTTAAGGAAAAATTTTCGCACGTACGTAGACTTATACATATTGACTTTTGCACGCCTACTAATGCACAAAGAAACTGATATTACATCTGTTATTATTAATATATTAATTTTTCTCTTCCTCTCTCTCCTTCTGCCTTCCTCTCTCTCCTTCTGCCTCCTTCTGCCTCCTCTCTCTCTCTCTCTCTCTCTCTCTCTCTCTCTCTCTTTCTCTCCCTATTAACATTATTATTAATTTTACTCGTTGAGTTTTCTCTCCGGTTTTTAACAATATAAAACACTGGATATCAAATGGGAGCAAACCCTTATCAATTCACAGTTTAATATTCTCATTGACTTAGTCGTAGTGTCGTCTGTATAGTTTCAATTTCAACTCTTTCAATCCTTTTGCAAGGCCTTTTCTGAATATTCCCAGGGTTAGCACTTTCCTGTTTCTCATATTTCTTCACTTCCCTGACAATTTCTTCCTTTTATTCTCGGCTGTCTGTTGGAAGAGCAACATCTCAATCCTTATAATCACTATATGTGCTCTTCCGACCTGAATTCGTTTGAATTTCGAAATCCTATTCAATTTTATTTCTTTTAATTCTTCTTCATTCATTTTTATGGTCAATTACCATTTTCACAAGGAAGCCAACTTCCCTATCCAGTAACGTTTATTTTTTTATCATTCCTTCTAAATCTTCTTTATCCATTCATTTATGACTGACAGTCTCACCCCTATCTCCTCATAATAATTTAATTTGCTAAACGTTTACTTCAAACTTCAGTCCAAAATCTCTTGACTAAAACAGTTCTGCCGACCACGTTCCTTTGTAGTTCCTATTCTCCTTAAGACGAATTTTTATTCTTATTTTTGTCAGACTTTTTACATGAGGAATTAGTATACAATTTGCTACTCAGATCTGCATGCTCATCTTGGTTTATACAAGGTGCGGCAGAAACACATCGCATATATATACCACCCACAAAATACCCCACGCATAATGATAAAACATCAATTATAATGGTTTTACCATCATCTGGGAAGTATATGTGGAAGGTAGAATGACAACGTTTCGACAGTGGTACCCTCCCGCGCACCTTCTACAGATGTCTGTCTTCGGACTCGGTGACTTTCTTGGAATTTCGAACTGAAAATTTTAATCTTATTTATTAATACTTTTAATCAAAGTCATATCATCTTACAGTCATATTTTGATGTATGACTAAACTTAGTTTATTCATGATCTATTTATTTATTTTGGATGTTTGCACATGGTCTTTCTCATTAGGACTAGTTATGGGATTAGAATTCGTACAAATCCCTCCAAGATAACCATTCTATCGCTGTGATAGCATCTTAGATAACTATGCCCATGCTAGCAGATTTCAACGACTCGTTAGGATTGCTGGTTATCTCCCTCTCAATACTGCCCCTGTCTATTTAAACCAGTACAGCTAGAAGGCTATTTGTTGAATGTGACATGATCGTGAAAACTCCCAGTCATCCAATCTTAGGTTATGTGAATCATGTGTGAGAGGAAGGAATGCATACGGCCACCCATCCGATACAGAGCTTGACCACCAGGTCTAACGCCTGGATGAAGTCGACGTTATTAATCGTGAGGCTCTACGGAAAGAAATCGGGAACATGACATGGTCCTCGCGACTCCCAGGCCCATTGCTGATCATTGTTTTAATATCGGAAGCTGTCATGCTCTCGATACATCTGAAATAGAGATGACAATTTTCATAATTAGCTCATGTCGCATGACACATAGCTATTTTCCCACATAACTCGCTAAAGATGTGTTCTCAAATACCTGACCCATACTGAAGATGTCCCATAGGTAAAACGCAATCGTGACATGTACTTAAGTGATATAACCCTATTACGTGTTTTACCCTTATTTGGTCACATGTGTCAGTGTTCTTTGAACACACCAACTAAAACTTTCCCAAGATAGCTACAGAAATTGTGGGTGAATTGAATAAAATGAATAGTATCAGAAGGCAAACAATCACCTCTATCCCTAAGGAATAGAGACTGAAACGAAGAAAGTTACTAAGCTATTTCTTTTATACGCCATATCATTTCAACACGTGAACGATCATTGTTTTCCACAACTAATTGTTTTTTCTTGCTTTCAGTAACCCTTGTCTCTTTACTACTTTTCTTTGTTCTTCTTTTGTTATCACATTCGCATAAAGTCATTTAATAGCTTACTTACTAGTTTCTTCTCCTTCACTTGCTTTCCAGTATTTCAGAGTATTTGAGAGTGTTAAATTCTCTCAGCCCGCTTTCCTCATTATATGACCTAGCTGTGTGTTTCTGATTGATAAGCAACAGTTTCTTTGTAGTTCCTATTCACCTTGAAACTTCCTCGTTACTCAAATGGTATTTATAGCATTCGTTACTAGAACCACATCTCTGTCGCTTGAAGTTTCTTCTTCATCTGTAAGAAGATTGTTCAGCATGCACTTCCATATAAGAGATTAGATATTACAGCAGTTCAACTTTAGTTTCTGGAAGGCCTCCTTGGCTATTCTTATGCGCTTTAGGGTTTCTGTGACACACTTTCCGTTGTCTCTTACAACATGATCCAGATTATTATATTTATGTACCGACTTGATTTTATCAATGGCAATACATAATTCACACTTTGGCCTGTTTATTCTGCAGATAAGCATGTATTCTGTTTTACAGTTGATAGTTCTTTTTTCTTACATTCTTTTCCTGCCTTGTCTAAGAGTTCTTCATAGGTAAGTGCTTTATAGACCTGTATTTAATTGCAATCAAATAAGCACATACCTGAATCTGCCATTAACAAAGTAATCCCGTCAGAAAACGCTAATAAAATATAAAAACTGAAAAGTTTGATATTCGCAATAAAGACACACAGAGCAGCAAAAATAACAGAACGGGGGTTAGTAGATGATACTAAAGCAACGAATTAAAATATACAATTAAAAAATATTAAAAATGAACACAAAATATGGCAAGAAATAACTGTGTGATGTAAATTGCAACAGAATTTATCAGCAGTCTTAATAGAAGAAGCCAATATGTTGAATAGTTCGTCTTCAATGTTCTGTGTCTCTTCAGGACTAAGTATTCTTGGCTCTCCACAACTTCCTGTCCATTTTACTATATCTCCTAATTCCTGTTCTGCCAACGATTCACACGGGCTCGTTATACGCTGTTTTCTTCTGGTCCTCTTGTCTTGAGTATTTTCCAAGCCCTCTTTCTTCATTATGTTCCCTGTCAGCCTCCAACCTCCTTTTTTATTACACCTCTTCATGTGTATAAAAACAGATAACACTTATTAATGGACTATCAGTGTTATAGGACTTCTACATTTTTTTTATCATCCACTTTTAAGTCAGTCATTGGCATTCGTGTCATTGAGTCGAAGTCAGTATAGATATTGTTCAATTCGCTACTCAAAGTGCGACTATCAAAAAATACATTGTATCTGGGAAAATTTTAAATTACAATATACTTGGTTACAAAGAAATAAGTTCTATTGCTCAAAATACAACAATGCTGAAAAGAAGACAATTCCTGGCATGTATATCGGATCCGGACGCGAACATATATCTGGGCATGTAATTGTCGCCAACATAAAAATAGTCCGTTTAAAAAACCATAGGCGACCTGGATTTACGTACATATTTTGGCGATGAGAAAAACTCAATGACACACCGAACTTAACGATATCATTAAAACAGAATGTCCAAGAAAAGTAAATTTTACAGACATGTAAATGAAAAAAAAGGACGTTTTTGATACGACTGAAACGAAATCTTTGGAGTGTAGGAAGGAACACAATAGGTAAGCGAATAGAATATAATCGAAGACGGACATGAAACAGAAAGAAACGTTTTTTTCAAGAGATTTCAGCTCATTAGTAAAAGCTAAACACAACAAGGAAAACTCACCGATACCAAGATGAAGAGCAAAACCATTCTGATTCAAAAGAATGGCCCTAGTGGAAGGATTGTAAGTAAATACAATCCTATAAAGTAGAGAATCATAGCAAAAACGTGAAGAGATAATATACTCCTTGATCTAAAAACTTAGACTAGAGAAGCAGAAAGGATACAGAAAAGGGACCAAAGGAAAAAATAGTTTATATATTCGTAGACAAAGAATATCCAGAAACAATTAAAAAAATTAGCTATGGTAAAAGTAAATAAAAATACCACAATTTATGTCTGTCTTAATATACTTTTCTCTATAGAAATTTTATAGTCGCTTAAATTTCTTCAAGTATCCCCCGCGTAACCATATCTGTTATTCCTATATACTGACACTGTTGTTTTTCTTCTCGTTTTTGTTTTCTATCTTTGGAGTTTTCTGATCTTCTTTTGTTCTCCTATAAACTCTGTTACAACTTTTAACTGTCATTGTTTAAAAAATGCTATGTCTCTTCACAATGAATCTTGATCATTTCAGAGTTTTTCCATCTTAGACTGGATGCCACCCAAAACTAGAAAACCATGCTATTTAACCCTCAAGAGATGGATCCATTCCTTTCCCAAGGATATTTGTGATATAGTGAGCACAACTGATGATGTTGGAATTTGAAACCAGCTTGTCGATTCCACTCTCCGTGCCAATATCCATTGCACCACCTGCACGTCCTTCAGCTGTCATCATTAATCGTTAATGATTCTGCCGTGTGTAGATCTCAAATCCTTTAATAGTAGAGTCAATATAAGCCTTAATACAAACGAGTTCTCTTTTTACCGTTTTCCTTTTCCCATGCAGTCCATCAAGTTCATTTCTCGTGTGTCAGGTCTTATATGTGGTTACCAATTTTCTCGTTCTTTGGTAGAAACTGATCAGTTCTTCTCTCGTCCCGTTTAGAAAGGACCACGAATATCTTACAGTAGATACAATCTATGTAATTGTGCTTTTCATACGGCTTCTACTGTGGTTTCTCTTGTTTATTTCTTCTATGACAGATTAGTCTGTTATTTTCTAATAGACGTCTTCGCTGCAAAAGTTAAGTCCATTTTGATATTTGGTATTTCTTCTGTGCTTTATCAATTCTTCTTATTCTGGTTTGAGAATTTGTATTTTTCCTACGTGGAATTCTCAAGTAAATGTATAGTTTAGAGTACTTTCCCATTTATATTTAACTACATTGCCTTAATAACATATATGAAACTCTCAAACATCTATCTATCTATCTATCTATCTATCTATCTATCTATCTATCTATCTATCTCTCTCTCTCTCTCTCTCTCTATATATATATATATATATATATATATATATATATATATATTACAATGAATCATTCATACATTGTAATGTAAATTGAACTTGATATATATATATATATATATATATATATATATATATATATATATATATATATATCAATATGTTCCTATCTAGCTATGTCTGTAATATTTCTCCGGATTATTAAGGCAATGTTTAAACTTCGTGCTCGCAAAACAAAAAACGGTGTGTCAAAAGGACGGTTATTCTCTTGGCACCGCTATTACTGTATACACTTTTGACTCCCTCAGTAATGCTTATTTACAAAATTATAAAAATATGTGAACAAATTACGATGCAATATTTATTATTTACCTTTTATAACGAATTATTTTCCCATTTTATAAAGAAATAAATTTGAAAAGAAATCTGTTTATTCAAAAGTTGATAAAAAATTACAAAATTGTCTAAATATGTAAACTAGTTGCAGTGCAATAATTATTGTTTACAGTTTTATAAATAACGATGAAAAAAAGTTTTTTTTTATTAAAATAATAAATAAATATTGAATAATTTTGTTGTCTGTTTTCAAGAATAAAAAAAATATACACATCCGCTTCCATTTATTTGGGTTTTATTAAAATTCTAATCATCGATTTTTTAAAATAATTAAAACTGCCGAGGGAGATCAAAAGTGTGTACAATAATAGCGGCATCAAAGGAATAGCCGTCCTTTTGAAAATGCACGAAGGTTAAGCTTTGCCGATTATTTTCTAGGTTTACAAAAGTTATTCCTTTCAAGTATTATCTAAACACATCGGTTCACATACTTTTTTGTTTCAATAAAATCAAAAAACAATACTGACGTTACATTTTGAGAGAATTCCTATTTGAATCTTTCATTTTTTTTTCTCATCATTATCGCCATCGACACTTCTGTCGGTTTTAAAATTATTGTTATTTTAATAATTTATATTATAGCATTTGTATTTTTATTTATATACAGTTGTAATGATTTTATGAAGATAATAATACAAGGAGAAAAAAAGATGAAGATGAGATAAGGAGTAGGAAGAACAAAATCAAGTCTATAAAGAATAGAACCCACCCCAAAATTACTGCAACAGGATACAAAATGGTTTACTTTAAGGTCGTTAAAAGGAAAAGATAATAGGAATTGTCACTCAGTCTTTTCTTCGTTTTTTGGTAATGAAGCAAAAGGTTTATTTGGCACAATAAGATGCTATTTTTTTTTTTTTTTTTTAGGAAATCAAGCATTTAATTACGCGGCGTTGAGTTTTGCAAGCAAAACTAACTGCCAAAGAATATTCAGAATCCTGGATTTTACTTCTAAACTATTTTAAGGGACAAAGATTGTAAAAAGATAGATCATGTAGCGTCAATTTTGCGGGTAAATGTCATGTGATGCAGAAACTCAATTTTCAAAAGCGCCATTCTAGTCTAAGTGCAAAGTGAAAAGAGTAAAGAAGCCATGAAATAACAATGCCTTAAAGAAAATAGGAATTTCTACTTTTTCATTGGCTGAAAAGTCGCGTCGGTATCACCGTTTTGATTTGAAAATGACTGGTGACTGGGAGACAATGAAGAAAAATAGCAAAGAAATAGAGAGAGAAAACCAACGAAAAAAAATGAAGGAGGTCAGAAAGCGGGGACGACGTGAAGTTTGAATTGAAAGGAGGAAACTGGAAGCCGAGCAAAAGTATACAAATGACGCAACTAGAGACAAGAGGAAAACTATCGATTGAATGGGTGGAATGAAGAAAACAATGAATAAAACTGTGACAGGGAAAAGCCGAATGACAAGTAAAGCTTTAAAAAAAATGGGAAAGAGACAGTTTAAATTGGCTTTAGACGACAAAAGAAAGCAAGATAGAAAGAAAGAAAGAACGTGAAACTTGTCAAAATAATAAGAAAAATATGAAAAAGGAAGAATAAAATGGAGTAAAGAAATCATCCCCAAACATTATGGTAGCATTTAAACAAGAGAAAACTGCCATAAAAATGAACTGTAATAAACCAACAAAAAAGAAGAAAAGGTAATAGTCATTTGAAAAGAGTAGATTTAATTGCGTTAACCACAAAAAGGCGTCTTTGTCAAATAAATATCGACTTTTGTCGTTTTTTTCAGCAGCCCTCTTTTAAAAAAGTAGAGAAGGAAAAACAGATTTATTTATTTGTTTACCGTTCATTTAATTGCATCTTTGCTTACGACTAACATTCCTTTTTCGATATTTTGGTAAAACAAAAATGAACGCTTTTTTTCGTTTTCTTTTCTAATGTTGATCACTGGTAAATGAATGCTTATACTACTTTCTTCTTTTTATCATATCTGTAATGTTTTAGTAAGAATTTGTAATGTTTGTTTTGTTCACTACTGTGTGAGTAGTGCCAGGCGATAAGTGACTTTTTAAATATATGTATGATTGTAGCTGCGTATGTGTTGCGAGAATACACTGGGTTTACCGACCTTATCTACCAGGGAACTTTTCCTAACGCACGTAAGGCGGCGTTGTATAAGACAGTATAAAGCACAAACCCTATCTCTCTCTCCTTTCTCTCTTCATTCACAGGATGCCATAATGACAAGACATGTCTCGTTTTCCCTTCAGTAAGCTTCATGTGTCGCATCGTGTACAACACAACACTGCTGCCTGTTAGAAAAACATCAGGCAAAATAATAATGCAAAATAATGTCTCCTCTACAAGCTATCACGCACGCACGCACACACACACACACACACACACACACACATATATATATATATATATATATATATATATATATATATATATTTCATCAAACGAAACAACGCCGTTACAAACTGATAACTTCCATAACAAACTGGTAGCCTGAACCCGTTACAAAAGCATATTGTCGAAGGAATATATTCGTATTGATAGCATATAGAATAATATTAGATAATCGTATTGTGGTCACCCGAGAGTTTCCTCAAGCAAGAGAGTAATGAATATACAAAAATTTCGCAGAATTAACAATAAGTTTTATTACCTGAACAAAATTAAAATTAAAGAACACCAAAGGAGTGAATGAAGTTGTATAGTAAATGTGTTCTTTATCATACGTACGTGAAATTATGACAGACATTTGAAAAGAGTCCCTTATTGATCTGGTAGAATTATGGTAGATTATTTTTGTGGACGTATATGGGAGAGATTGATGGAAAGAATATAATTATATATGTATAGGAGCTATAAAGGCTTTGTATCCAAATATAGTAGCCATCGCTTGACCACATGGTGAAAGAAGGTATGTTTGTTTTCAATGTAGCAAGGACGCATAGACGTCTAAAGTCGCCAGCTAGTCATACAAATGTCATATTTCATCTCTGGGTATGTTACGCTGACCATAGCATTTATTATTTTCCATTTTACTTTTGCTGTTTTATTCGTTTCTTTTAAATGCCAAAAATATTTTGATAGGGATGTCTGATTTCTATTTCTAATATTATTGAAGGAGCTTTTGTGTTGTCTCCATCTAATTTAAAATTCATTTTTTGTGGAACCTATATATATCATTTCAGTGTTAGAACTCTCAATGGATGAGATAGTGCATTGGTATACCACAGATTTTATGCTGCATTTATTTTCCAAGGGGCAATCTTGAGGGTTTCTACAAACACAATTTTTCATTATTTTTGTCTAAATTTAGTTTAGGGTTTTTATTAATACTATTTTGGCATGCGTGTTTTTCCAGGATTTTATTATGTTTTTTTAACTTCGGATTATTAACCTAACGTGTTCTTTCCTATTTTTCTATATATTTGCACACACACACACACACACACACACACACACACACACACACACACACACACACACACACACACATATATATATATATATAATTTAATAATAATTTATATGTATATATAAATATAAATTATTATTAAATTGTATATATATATATATTATGAAATGGACAAAGTCCGACAATTATTTAAAGACATTTTTATATAAAAGAATGTTAAACATAAAAATGTCTTTAAATATATATATATATATATATATATATATATATATATATATATATATATATATATATATATATATATATATATAATTAAAAATAAGTGAATTGTTGTAAGACTGAAAGCAAAGAAACAAGAAGAAACAAGGGCATATCCATTATTGTCAGGACAATGTAATCTCTTCCTGGTGTTCACCAGTACTTACATGTTTTTTTTTCTTTTAAGATATAGACCGGCATTCCAATTCGTTGAAGTCTAATTTAGGTACATGAATATTTCTCATCCAGTGGTCTCACTATGAGAACGTATCAGTCTTATTGGCCCATATGAATACAATTTGACCTTTCATACAGTTCACAATGGAAAAGGAATACAATAGAGAATTTCTTTTTTCCGATGGTTAGCCGCATTGGTTATAGCACTAGTGTGTAGAAAAACTCCCCGCCTCTAGAGTTATATACAAACTTTGAGTTAATTGATTCTACGTGAAGAGCGTCTAAGTTCGTTGCCTTCCACACTGCGCGTGCAAGTCATCAACAAGCATCCAACGAAGCCGGAAGAAGAATTAAGTGACATCAGTAACACCCATTAGCGGAACTACTATCCGTCTGAAGATAGGAAAAACTATGTAGGAAGAACTGATTTGTGAACGTTGCTACCACATTCTGGTGCTTAATAGAAACTACTTTTAGGAACTTTCTTGATAGAAGAGATCAGTTGCGTGGCTCCGAACATCGTGATTTTTTTTATCATGCTTCCATAGATATAAATAACCGAAACTGCATCCTTGTATATCAAGAAAAACCAAGTTTTAATAAGTAAAATAGAATGTTCTCTAAGATGGACCAGTATATCTCTGACCAGTATATCTCTTTGATGTCAAGATGGATGACAGGTAACCACAATCGAAGGCGTGTGATGAATTTCGACATTACATTCAGAAGCTATTCACCAAGCAGCCTAGTTTGGATGCTGATTTTACTCGCCTCGGGACGACTGGAGCAGTTAGGTGCGAAGTGTTTATACAAAAGGAAATTCAGGAAACGTTTTAAAGTGTCAGTACAAAGAGAATCACCTGGGCATCTCTACCAGAGATTGTGCTTGAGGCTCTCGCATGTGTTTTCCCTTTGGTAGCAGTCATCTTTGACAGCTAGTTGATATCATGACAATATTCCTCAGTGTTTCACCATCAGTGGGGAGATTCTAGGTCAAAAATAAATAAATAGAATATTATTATTATTATTATTATTATTATTATTATTATTATTTCCTTGGCTCTCAAAGAGAGATCTAAGATCAGAAATAGCTTCATAACATCTTCCATTGACCATTTTTTGTAAATATATATATATATATATATATATAATTACACACATTTTAAAACTCTTCGTAATGTATGAATTGTACTTGTGAGCTAAATTTTACATATCCCAATTATTAAAAAAATAATATTTAATAGTAGCGTTTCACAAGTATTCTAGCTAAATAATAATATAGAATTTTAAAACATTAAAAATATGTTTCTTTTCATGTTTCTTATCTTTATTTTCAGATTCAAGGTTTGTTATCTACTTCGAAGTTTCAAATAAATTTCCAACTGATTTAATTTCTCCGGTAATTTATCGTTAATTATACGGGAACTTTTCATTAATTACACGATTTTTTAAGATTTTATTTCTTTGTAGTTCTGGACATTAGTTCTTATTAGCTACGTACTTAATAGCGAAAGGATTTTTTTTTTCCTATGCTGAAGTTGTGTCGAAATATTGACTTTGTGACGAATGTATGGCAAGATGCTGGAGTGTCAATCCTACTTTAGTTTTGATATATCTGACTGATCTCCAGTTGATATCAAAAGAAATCAGCCGAGACAGAGACTGTATCTCATTCTCCTGCAATGTGATAGAGAGCTAACAAAGCCTAGCGGTATAATGAGGTACTGTAGGGGCGCCCTGGGTTAGTGGTAATGAAGCCGTGGCCTAGAAACCATGTCTGAATCTAATGTCATCATCTGATGACAGCATTGTTGCGGGTATCTCTGTTGTTGTTTCAGCGGTCACTGTATAAATTTGTATTATTTATACAAATATGAATATTTTATAAATATTTACATTCGTATAAACAATATAAAAAGCCCTTAAAAATATTTTATTGATATTCCATAATAATTGAATAATAGCGATTGATAATAATAATTGATTGACTTAAAAGAGTTTCCAAATTTTTTTTTACAAAATTCTCTTTTCATAAATAAAAAATATACAGAAATGAATATGTACAGAACATTTTATTGAAATCAGATAATTAATATTTCTGGTAGATTTTTAAAATCTGGCAGTTTTTCACGTAACAACTATTTTTTAATGCAAAGTATTACATTACACACTTTGATGCAATTTAAACAATGTTTCAAACAAAACTATCTTCAGTTCTGGACGCAAATAATTTGTATGTAAAAACGTTCTCCATTCTTTCTTTTACTAATAACACAAAGATTATAATATTGGAATGTTCTGTAGTCACATATCACTTTCTTGTTAAAAGTGTACGGAAGTATCTAAAAGAAGCTCGGAATTATGAGTGTGGTAATATGGATGGTGCGACAGAAGGAATTGTACGAAGATGAGATTTTTCTCACCCCATATTCATTTTAGTTTTCCATTCTCTTCCTTCTTTCCAGGTTATATGAGTGAAAGTAAAATTATCTAATGATGTGGTAAAATTTTCGACTTTTTTTATTTTTGTTCATCTCATAGTATTTTTCGGTCAGTTTAACTTGCTTGTCATATTAGACTGTTGGTGTCGGGAGAAAACAAACATCTTTTTTTCTATCAATATATTTGATTTCATCTTTTAGAGAGAAAACATTTAATTGAAATAAAAGAATCCATTTTTTTTATTCCCCACCACCACCATGAAATTGTAAATATCGGATTAATTAGAATTTCCATAACGAATTTGTGTGTGTGTGTGTGTGTGTGTGTGTGTGTGTGTGTGTGTGTGTGTGTGTGTGTGTGTGTGTGTGTAATTGTCGCAATTAAGAAATATTCTATATAAGTGCGGTGTTTTGTTGAATGGACTAATGAATAGCATCTCGCCCAATGAATGTAACTCGCAATAGAAGACGCAATAGTAATGACCGACAATCCTCACAACAAAATTTACTCAAAAATAAAAGTTGAATAGAGAAGCGTGGATGACACCTGACGAAGGCGGAAGACTGTTTGGTCGAAATGTTGTGTTAACAAGAGCAAACATACAAAGAAGAAATGAAAATGTCCAAATAATGTCGCTTTCTTAATGACTCTTAAACTTATCGATAAAAACAAGCATTCTTGGTACTTGTTAATGTTCTGTCAGAGACTCTGGAAATTAGTCTCAATGACAAGTCGGGCTGATTTTCTATTCTCGATATATGAGATTTCTTTTAGTAAAAAAATAAATAAAATAAAATAGAAAGGAAATTTTTATCATCTTTATTTTTCCCAGTAATTATGAAATAATATTTCTATTATTCAAATTGAATACCTGTCTCGTTCAGTAAACCAAAAATTCGCATAGTCTAGCGTGGAATAATATTTAGTCGGTTATTTGCGTGTGAATAATTTAATTGTATTTCTATCCTTTTATATCTGCATTAATCTTCATATAAGTAAGTCCACACTTTTATACAAACTCTTGGGTTTGTTCAACAAGGTGAGGGACGAATCCTGCATACTAGCTACCAGGTTACAACAAAAGCTTCCTGTGTATGTGGAAAAAAAGAGAAAGACTGTATGTTTTAATGCATTGATATCGTGAATAAAATTAGACGTTTTGTTTTTTGCAATAACAAAGTTTGTTTTCACTTAGAAAACAAGAAGTTACATAACATATATTCATTTTTTTGTTTTGAAAATCGTTTGTGAGCAAAACAGGAAAGTGCCAACATCTTTCAGCAAAGAGTGAAAAAGAGCGATCAAAAATATTCACCACTGAAATTTATCATTTTATGAATTTCTATGTCTCCACTTGCATGATTAATGGTGTGTATGAATGATTGAATTCATGTATATGTGTTGAGGAACTTATTCATTTCTAACATAGAATATACTCAGATAATGTTCATCTCCCCATTGTGATACCATCATTTATTAATTGCAGGCTTCAGAAATGCTTTAACTCTTCCCTCTTTCTGTAAAGATAATTACAATTTTCGTAATGAATGCCATGGCTTATGTGAATAAAGAAGAGAATCGTCGGTCATCGAAAACTTTCGTGGATTTCACAAATTAATATCTTCCCTTGTTTTAAAGTCTTCCCTGAAATTTTGTCGCCTCTTTACAACTACTAATCATGGCGATTTATTTATTCTGTTTTTAATTACGCATACTGCTTCTGGTTAGCTAAATAATACATTTTGAAGAGTGATGAAATATTTCCACTCAATTTTTCCAACTACGTCTTAGGCAGGAATTTCTAATACAAATCTATGGATAGCTGGAAGATAATTGGTCAGCTCTGATAAAAGCAATATTAATGAGAATCTTCTTCCATTTTCCGTAACCCTTCCGTGTATAGACGATCATATCTCTCCACAACTTCATATTCTCCGTAGCTCTAAGTAAATGTTTGTCTTCTTACTATCTCTCCCAGTTCATGTTCTGCCATCCATTTATTTAGTAGGTTGCTCGCTGCTTCTCTTGACTTCAATATGTCCTGTAAATGTCAAATTCTCTAAGCCTTCTTTTCTTTATTACGTGTCCAAAAAATTCAACTATCTCTTTTTGATTACATATACAAATTAGAATAGCGAAAGTAATGACTATAAAAATAGGTAAGCAGAGTATTAAGAAACATGAAATCGTTAGGAACAAAGAAAAGAATACTAGACTATTATATAATATTGATCCATCTATATGGCAGGGAATGTCGAATGCTCTCGTCACAGATGGAGAAGAGATTTGAAACAACAGAAATGAAGTTCTACAGAAGGATGCTGAGCATACCATGGACTGAACACGTGAGCAACGACGAAGTTTTAGGGAAAGTGGAAAGAAAAAGGACACTTATATATAGAATCTAAAAAGACAGTTTAAATTTCTAATGAGAAAAGATGACTTGTAAAATATGATACTCACAGGACATTCTGAAGGCAGAGGAACAGAGGCAAACAGCGCATAGCCTACCTAACGAGCTTGTGTGCATGGTTAGCAGAACAGGGATTAGGATAGATAGCAAAAAGACAAACATTGCTAAGTGCTACAAGGGAGATGAATTTGTGGAGGACCATGATCGCCCACGTCCTGAATGGAAACGGCACATGGAAGAAGTACAGATGTCCTTTTCCTTGCTATTTTCTTTAAAATTTAATCGCTGCTCACATGGTATTCGCATCATCCTTCTGTAGAATCAAATCTCTCTTGCTTTAAGTCTCTTCTTGGGAGAAAATTATCCAGTATCCACTGCTATATGTTAACAAGCTATAGATGATAGAGTGTTAAAACATTTTATTGGCAGAATAAAAGTGTGTAAAAGGAATTTTTGTGCAAATAAATTATCTCACATGTAACTTACATATTTTCATATTGTAGAAATATCAGTCAACTTAGGTCTTGTTAAATTGAAAACAACTAGAATTGTCGCAAAAATGAATTCGGAACATTTATTTTCGACTGATGGTTATCAATATCGTGAAGTGGGCTTCACGAATGGCCCAGACAAAATAGAAGTCCCTGAATGAAGATAAATTGCTCTTTCGACGAAGACAACATGGCAAAGAACCGTGCTAGCTATAAAATAACCAGTACGCCCAAAAAGACACGAAGAGAAACGAAGTAAGACTCGGAAACGACGGACAAGGAAGACACCTGTTAGACTGTTCACCTTCCCCTCACCTACGCCTTATCTCAACTTCGTTCGCATATACCAGTATGTCACAACCCAAGAATAAAATCTGATCTATTGCTAGAAATTGTTTTGTTTTTCACTCGTGGGTAATGTTCGAGCGTTTGACTGGAAGAAGCTGCACCCTGTCAACGAACCTGTTGTCTGGTCTGAACTGCAATGCAACAGTATGAGTGTCTAAGTTGTTGAAAAAATGCATTAACGGCAAAATAGATCATTCGGAATATTCTGTCTTGTGAGCAAAGTTTGGGGGAGACCTACATTGTTGCTTATACATTTAGCAACCGAACGACTTTCATAAAATATGCATTCATTTTCACTGTTTTCAGATATCCGTTTTCTTTGTTGGACATTACTCTCTTCCCTTGTTCTAGATGGATGTGTAGTCAGTAGAGTTGGAACTTCAGCCTCCAAACTATTTATCCTATACTCTAACCATGGAACTACGTCCGTAAGTACATATGTTCGAATATGAGCGCAGACCAAAATAAAAGACTGCGCATTTTTTACGCGAATCTATATTTATATACTTTATTGGTTTGCGTACACATGTGTATATGCTTAGTAAGTTTGATAGATCAATAAATCAATGATTGTGTTTCTCTCTCATTGCTTGTGTCTACATTCTTAGATTCAGATGAAATATACTTGTTGGCGTGTGCGTATACAAGCATGCACGTAAGTGCGCACATTCGAGCGTGTGTGGGGGGGGTGTACGTCATCATACATTGTAATTTATGCAATAACAGAGTTCGTTAATACGGAAGACGAGATAAGCAGGAAGAAAGAGCAGAATTCTGCCATGAAACGCATCCACAAAGTGAAATCATTCCCTATTATTTCTGCTCTTGCACTTGCAGCTGCCGTAGAAATCCCCATCATCATCATCATCGTCGTCATCATCACGATTAGTAGTAGCAGTATTTTATTATTATTGCGATAGTTGTACGAATCTTGGAAGAGACCAATGCCAATTTTTAAACGTAAATCGCCGAAGAATAATTCGAAAAACGCAACATTTAAACGCAGAAGAATAATTCGACAAACGCCCTTGACTCGGACATCTTCTATTCATAGTCTTCTTTCAGCCATTTAACAAATGACATTATTTAACTTATAGAATAACGGAGTACAGTTATTAAAGACTCGAATGAAGTCTCAATCGAAGATATTTACGGTAATAAAAGAATAATTTTAATCTTGTTTAAAGAAAATAATTTTAAATAAATCAAGAGAAAAGTTATAGCAATTTTTTATCTTTCCTCTTCAATTTCTTTTTATTATTATTATTATTATTATTATTATTATTATTATTATTATTATTATTATTATAATTATTATTATTATTATTATTATTGAATTTTCATTCTAATTAGAACTGCTGGTCTTTACTGGAGATTAAATAAGAGCAAGTTTCTGTGATCATCCAACACCCTCCTCAGTATTCTAGTTGATTTTAATAATGTTGCCATTTCGATGCTTCCGATTCGTTTTCTTTGATCAGTTTTAACTTGAACGACTCCACATTTACTGTTGGGTGAAGAATCCAATACATTAGAGACAATCTTTAATCGAAACCTACTGAAAAAAACAGTTTTGGTTATCAAACAAAAAAAATGATGCACTATATCTAATAAATATACACTAAATCTATTAAATTAATAATAACAGAGACAAGCAAGTAGTAAAAGCAATATTAGCGACAACAGAAATAGTCAGAGCTATCGTATCCTGCCTGAATATTTTCGTTGAAATTTAGTGGGATTAAATAATTTCTTTTTATATATAGTGGGGTTCCTTCTGTACAAGACCCAGGGGCCACTTGAAGTAAAAGTAAGAGGCAGTTTATTTGGATAGGAGGTGAAGATAACTGTTAACCCTCCCTACACTTGAACAGGTTAAGATTATAGTGTTCGGGGAAACATCCTCTTGTGCGTCGGTTCCACAGAGTTCGTGCAAAGAAGCTGTTCGAGTGGAACTTCTCACCAGTGGAATATGGAGGGAATGTGGGTGATTTGCTACAATATGAGTGCCATGACGGGTCATGGCCACGATGGTTAGGACTGTCGGAATGAAGGAATGCAGTTCG
This sequence comes from Acanthosepion esculentum, assembly GCA_964036315.1. Taxonomy (NCBI): domain Eukaryota; kingdom Metazoa; phylum Mollusca; class Cephalopoda; order Sepiida; family Sepiidae; genus Acanthosepion; species Acanthosepion esculentum. The sequence continues at coordinate 38,256,150 of OZ038494.1, read as the reverse complement.
TCCGAGCACTTTCCATGGAAGTAGCGATAGAGCAGTGAGAGACTCGTCACATCCCGTCTGTGAGAGAGAGAGAGAGAGATTGCAGAGTAGAAAATATTTTGTTTTAATCATTTCACCCCATGCAAGAGGATAATGTCACTAAGACGCGGAAAGTTATACGGAGTGAAAGAGAATGAAAAGGCTTTAGTGAGAAGTGAGAGAAAGGACAATAAAAGAACAAGTTTCGAGAAGACAGAAGATGGCGATTGACGTTGCAATTAAATTTTTTAAGGTTGTAGGTAGCAGTAAGTTTGAAAGGAGTGCCACAGGCGAGAAGTGTGAGAAAAGAAACTATTACAATAGAACAGACAGTTACATCTACGTAGTTCAACAGTAAAACGGTTAGACCTAGTTGTCAATCTAGTAACACGCTTGAATTCATGTAGTCGAGGCACTAAGGAGAAAAGCTCATCAGAACAATTGGCACGAAAATATTTGTAGAAAGGACAGAGGGAAGTCACGTCTGTGAGAAAGTGATCAGGATCGATTATATTACAGACCCTTCTATGAATTTTATCAAGAATTTCTAGATATATAATAGAAGCGCCAGACTGGATATGGCAGTAATGTCCAATGCACGAATGAATGTTAGATTTATAAATGTGCAAGATGGATTCTGACGAGAAAAAATTCTGGCACGAGACAGTGAACTATCCTAGCAGTAGACCTAGCAATTGATTCCATATGCCAGTGGAAAACGTGAGCGCAAAAATAGGCAAAGAGTTACTGTCCTGGAGTTTAGCATCAGCTGTGCAGAAAAGGCAGATAGAAAATTTTCTCTATGGTTTTGTTGGTAGGGGGAGGGCATTACAATTTACAAGCCATTCCTTGCCTTAGTCAACCACTGGTTGGAGGTACTTTTCGAGAGGAGTTGCCAGTTTTACCAGGAATAAATAGTTGTGCCATCTGTATAAATGCCTAGTTGGGAACTGATAACATCAAGAAGGTCGTTGATGAAGATCAGAAACAATGCAGGTCCGAAGATAAAGGTCTAGGGGACCCTGCATTAATATGAACTGATCTAGAAGCGTGTCCGTTGAACACGTCCTTCATTACACGATTTGTTAGGATCAACTGGATTAAGTAAAATATTCGTCCAGAGACGCTGTAGCCCTTGTGCTTGCGGAGAAGGCCAGCATATACCAGTTTCTTTGCCTATGCAAAGTTTATGGTCAATTTGCGCTTAAAATGCAGGTTCTCGTTCGATCACCGAAAATCAGTGTTGATCCCGGTCAGCACTTAGATGGGAGACCACTTGCGAATACCGGGTACTGTATGCGAACTCCCACAATCAGAAATATATTTCAGCTTTGATAAGCCGAAAAGAGTTGATAAGCCGTAAAAGAAATCAGTCACCTAAAAAAAGATGTTGTTACTTTTCTACATAAAGTGTACCTCTGACTGATACCTTTAGCCCACAGGGACTGTCTGTAGGGAACGGTCACTGATTTTCTCTAAGCCGCTCCCTTATAGCTGATCTTGGCTCTGTCAATCATATTATTACTTTGGCCATAGCCCTAATTATTCGCCATCATTCTGGTAGTCATTTAATAATCACAATTTTATATGTATTCATATATGTATAAAATATTCATAATTTATAATATATTCTGTGACGGGTATGCACACGTTAGTCATGCTACAAATGTTGTAGTCCTTCATTATTCAAGTAATTATGAAAGACGGGGAATTTATGAACAATTGTGTTGTTAATAGTCACAATGTCAGTTTAGTAATTGCGGAAAGGGAATCTGCTATGAAGGGATTTGGTGCCAAGATATTCATGAGAAGATTCTTTCGGATAGAGAATATGGAACTTTGCCATCGATTATTTCCTTTGAGATGCTTACTGATTTCCGTCCTCACAACATTCAGTAAACTTTCTATACCGTTCTGATCTGCGAAAGGCACTGAAATAATTGGCAAATGTCCAGTGGGGAATAGATTATTAAAAAATATCCTCAAAGCAAACGAAAGAAATCTCTTTGTTTTCTTTATAACTATGTTACTATATTGGTTGCCATTGTTGTACGAGTAGAAGTCAGAGATTGTACTGATTTCTGTTATTTTTTTTAATGCTTATCAATCGTTATCAACATATTTGGATTCTAAGAATAATTATATGTTTTGCAAGTGAATATTGCATTAAAATCTTTTGAAAATAACTAAGACTTTTCCAGGTGCAAGACCTACTATTTAACCTATAGCTGGAAGGGAAAAAAGATAGATCATACTTTTCTCACAGGTATTTGCGTGTAAGTGAATGTAACAAACCCTTCTGAAATTCTAAAGCAGCATCCCGATTCCTCAATCCTAGACGCGATCCATTACACCATACGAAAGCCCATCAAATATAGTAACAGTTTGTGCCATGAGAATGGCAGTAGTCATCATCATAATGCCGGTCAGAGTAGCAGTCAGAGTAACTTACATTACTGTGGTAGTCGTAATCGTATAAGCTGTTCATTCATGACTACATCTCTGGTATCACATACTAGACTTCAGTGTAGCATAAATACAAGAATGAATGATGAACGAAGATAATCAAATGGAAATGGTTGGTAGAGGATAGCAATGAAAAGGAAATGCTAAAGAAGATGTAGAGGAAAAGTAAGAGAAACTCCTTTTTCAATTGATTTATAAGTTAAATAATGATGGACATACAAAAAATATAAATTTCCTGTAATTTTCTCTAGGGTTACACGCACGCCGGAATCTTGACACGCGCACACGTTACGCAGGCGTAGACTTTACATCAAGAACTGAAAACTATGGTTCAATTGTAGCACATACCAAGAAAAGGACTGAAGGTTTTTTTGTGGGTGATGATTGGTTTGTCACATAAGTATGAATTGTTTTCATTTCAAAATAAAATGACTTAAAATATAATCCTGTCATAATTCACATTAAGTCGGACTTACAAACAAGTGACCTCCAGAACTTAATTACTGTAAAGACATTCGGTTGAAAATTTTAACAATCACAAAATAAATGAATTCAACACATATATATGATTTTATAGATATTTATACACAGAACTAGGTATAACATAACCCAGAAAAGAAAAGAGAAAATTTACTAATTAGTGATAAACTGACAATGTTACTTTGAAAAAATGTATTGGCCGATTTGTTGAAGACAGATATAATCTTGTATTGGATTTTTGTTGATATACAAGGTGACTGAAAAGTAACCCCCTATTTTATGTATGATGGAAACTCCCGTCTAACTATAATTTTTACAAGACGGGAGAGTTCATCATACATAAAATAGGGAATTACTTTTCAATCACCCAGTATTTTTATGTAATAAGTTGGTGTGGATATATCGTGGGGGGGGGGGTCTTTCTTCGAATATGAGATAGAGTTATATACTGTATGCGACACTTGCTTCGTCTGGATGCTAAGATGTCTCCCGGAAGGAGAAACGAGACCCATTTTGTCATTACGATATCCTGTGGTTAAAGAGAGAGAAGAGAGAGGAAGTTCGTACTCTACTTTTATATTTCTTTATACAACGCCACCTAGAAAGCGTTAAAAGAAGTCCCGTGGCATACAAGGCGGGATAATCCCACATCACATTAAAGAGCATTTGTTATAAAAAACATGAATATATCAAGTTATGAAGTTATAAAAAACACATACATTTAAATATGCATATATACTTACAAATATGCACATACATGTCTATGTCTGTAGGTAGATGTATATGTTAAGGCAAACTATGTGGTTTTATCCATCAGTTATGAAAAGGCGGCAAGAAAGGAACAGAAAAGAAAGACTTTCTTATTTTTCGAGAGAGAAACGAAAAACCAATTAAAAGGGCAAAAGATATGTTGAGATAAAGAACGCATTCATTTTTATATTAATGTAAAAGAAAAGCTATTGATGGCTTGTGCATAGCAAGCGCATAGAGATCTCGTTAGTTGAGTACAATAATATAAAAGGTGTAATAAAAGAAAATCCAGTTACAACCTTCCAGTAGAACATAAAGAAAGTTCAAGGTTTTCTGAGAGTTGGGTGAATTTTATTTGAGTTTCAATTGCACATGTCCACACATGCCTACAAATACATAGCTCTGCATACACATACACAGATACATCTTTAAAATACATGGATGTGCATACTTATTCATGAGTGTAAACATACTCACGCAAAGTCTTAGAATCGCTAGAAAAAATTACCTTTAGACTTGCCAATAAAAATTCGTGCGATTGACGCATGTCTTTGTTGATTACAGCTGTCATTCTGAAGCAAGTATCGAGAAGTGACTAGCCTGTATTCGTCTGATTTTATTATACATGAAGAGAATATTTAGGGAATTCTCGGATAGGTGAATCTGATAATGAATAGAAATAAGTCACATAAATAGACAAGGGCTGTCTTCTAGAAATATATCTAAGAATTTACATTTAACTATAATGATATAGCAGCATATACTTTATGTCAAAATTATTTAAACGCGAGATTTTTTATTATATTTCTTATTATTCGGACCAACATTTGAAAAGATGGACACTGATCATTTAAGTATTCCATACCACATCCCAAACGAATCTACTAATAGAAAATAGCGATCTTGCTTTCCCTCCCGAGGCCAATGTACTCACGAGGAGGGGAGGGAGGACTTTCAAGTGCTCCAAGAAATAGAAATAAACCTTTCCAAAACAGAATCTATGATCTGGAATTGGAATGAAAGCATTGATGACGCATACTCTGAATCCATCATAAAAATTCGGGCCGTGGATTTAGTCAGTACTAAACACTTCAGATAACTCGACGTATGAATCAGTAATAACAAATTTAGTGTAGGAGAAAAGGAAACTGAATATAGAATAGGCTGCACTAGAGGTAGTTTCGCCCAACACCGTAAATTCATACAAAACCAAAATATTGAGTTATGGATGTCATGCATGGCGCCAAACCCCTTCAAAAATATCTAAAATGTCAGCTGTATACAACCGCTTCTTAAGGTCGATGATTTAAAAAGGTTTTGAGCGAGTGAAGCTTTTGGGCAAATACCTTGGCAAATACCATCCTTCTTCGAACATTGTGGACTGGTGCTACAGAATCACAAAGAACTGTAACAGAAACCACATCACTTGAGGATTTTCAACGGTAGCAAATCCAAAATGGGCATCACATATAACTCTGAGAGAAAATAATGACATAATGAAAATACCGACGGTCCATACTACTTCAAATAAAAGGTTAAGAAGGAAATTCCATCAGTACTGGAAAGAGCGATAACAGCTACTGGACTTGATGAAACTTATTTTCCTGAAGAATTGTTTTAAGAGAAAGACTTTAGAAATGTCAACGGACAGTAATACTGGTTGCTCGATCAATGAATGTCGACTGTTTCCTCATAAGGAAACGGCTAATATTGCCATTACCATGTATACTTTGATTGTGATTCTCAAAACGCTTCGACCATTGTACCAGTCGCTGCGAATCTTTTATTTTATTGTTTTAATATTTAATAATATTTTCATTGATTGATTTAATGAAGGGTTTGCTTCAAAATCTCGAAAATGTCAGCAAGTAAAACAAAGTACATCTGTAGAAGGCTGAGGGTAAAACGTCTGAAATATGAGTATAACAACCAAGATGGGTATTCTGCTCTAGATAATTAGGCATATAATAAATGCATATACTTATACACGGTGTGTGTGTGCGTGTGTGTCCGCCCCATGTATACAAAAGCACGCACATATATGTACATACGCGGTGTGTACTCTTATGACAACAGGTTCTTAGAGAATTTAATTAGTGCTGTAGATATCCTTCCTTTTTATAACTGGAGTGTCAGAAAAGAAAGACTCCCTCTGAGGATGCGAACACAGGATGCAATAGAAAATAGTAGCAATTACAGGTAAGCGAATTTAAGGCTTCTCTTTAAAAAAAAAATAAGGAAAGAAAGTGTCAACGACCTTTCGATTACAACTCATTGTTTCGCCTTTATCGTCAAAAACAGCGGCATCATTCGCTATTCAACACAAGAGAGCATGTGAGAAAAGATTACTTAATAGGTTTGATCGTGATAACTTATGACACCTGGGAATGAGATCGATATTTTTGGTAAAAAGACTTGCAATATGAAAGTTTCTGCGTAAATCTGCATTTAGATCTTTTCAACAATACTGCCTTTTGCTTTTTATTTTTTTTTAGAAAAACAATCGAAACACAACGTCAGTTCGCAAAGAAACTGCTTCTCTATCTTATATTTTAACTGCTGATATCTCAAGCAGAATGATGCTTTTTGTTAACTGTCAATTTCTGGTTGAAAGTGTCCATTTTCAATTGGTAATCTGCAACGAAAACAGCTATAAAATTATGTATTTCTTTTGTCAATTTTTGTTAGAAAATATGTTTTAATTATTGTACTAGGTTGGCCAGGAAGTCTTGACTCACTTAAGAAGCGGAGAGAAAACAACAAATCTTGATCTCTGTCTGGTGGAATTTCCAATGAGTATTGCATTTCAAGTTTCTTCCACACGGTCGCGCCATCAACGCTAAACTGTCTTACCAGCAGCTAGACCGCGTGTACGACAAACTAAACAAGTAGTATCCTGCTTAGGTCAATCGAAGTCGGGCATTGTTTGAGCAAGACAGTGCTAGGCCACACACTGTCAAGTTGACTAAGGAGAAGTTCAAACAGATGGATGGTGTTGAGATTCTTCCATATCCATCATTTATTCCAGATACTGTTCCCAGTGACTATGGCCTATTCCGTTCGATGACACACTTCCTCCTAAACCAGTGATTCAACACTTTTGATGAAGTGAAGGAAGCTTGTTTACAGTTTTTTGATTCAAAACCAGCGGACTGGTATCAGGGACAGATTCGGATGCTGACTGATCGCTGGCAGAAGACCGTCGAGAATGATGGATTTTATTTTGAAGAATAAATGTTGGTGTTGTCCCATAAAATTGTGTTGTTTTTTTTCCAATTCCTAAGTGGGTCAGAACTTCTTGGCCAAACTAATATATAGTTGATTCGTATTAATTTCCTCATCTTTTTGTCGTTTTTCACAACGTTTCGACCTTCTTCGAGTGTTTCTTATGCTCTGGAATGCCGTCGAATTCTGTTCTGGTATTGATTGCGCACCCCTTTTCATAAATGTCCCCTGCAGTACTTGTGTCCCTGCGCTTAAAAATTGTCTCCTTCTGACACCCACACTGAACTCAACATTGAACTTTATACGCATTCTCATCTCTCAGGCCAGGATTAATGGTTCCTTAAAATGATTAAGATTAATTAATATCCTTTCTCATCCAACATATTAATTTATCTGAGCAGAGGTGATCAGATTCTTGCAAACGTCTTATTCGTCAATGAATGATCCGAAAAATGGGAACACGTCAAACTTCATCGGGGTTCAGTGTAGGGGATTATCTAGGCGTAGCTTAGATGCGTCACAAGGCTGAAAGTATAGAGCACCTTGTGAGGATCAATCTCACTACTCAGTCATAATTGATCTACCTGGATAACCATTACACCGCGTCGAAGTGCCCAAACGCGGTTCGGTGTAGAGTAACAGACATTTCCAAAAGTAAACAGGCGTAATGTGCATGATTGTGCTGTCATATATTCTTCCAGAACACAACAAACATCTAAGGAAGTCTCGAAGTTTCACAGTCGAAACGCTGTAAAAAATTAAAAAAATAAATATAAAGATAAAATAAAAGATAATGAAATCAATTCAAATCAATGACAATGTCTTTCTTAACTACATCCAACAAAATCAAAAATGTTTTATTTTTCCCCATTTCATAGTGTGCGTCTATTATTTGCTTGTGTATGAGTATATGTAGAGATGCTTTGGGGGTATATTGTCATGCAGGAGACTGAAGCTCACCAGCAGAGATGGTGGGGATGCCTTTACATTTTATTACCCCAGGAAATTGACTCCCACTATTCTGTCTGGAATCCCTAGTAGTCACGGGTGCCATTTCATTGGGATTAATGGTACATTACGTGTGTGTGTGTGTGTGTGTGTGTGTGTGTGTGTGTGTGTGTGTGTGTGTGTGTGTGTGTGTGTGTGTGTGTGTGTGTTGCTTATCACTTCGGTACATCAGTTTCTTATACTATCAAGAAAGACATTCATTATTAATTTTATTACTCTTGTTTTATTTCCTTCGCTCAGCGGTTATTTTGTAATAAAAGACAGTGGCATTGGAAATTGCACATGGGTGACCCTCATTAAAAAGAATCTAACCTTTGGGAACATGGGCGTGTATGGTTAGCAAAAATGTTTTGCAAGGAATAAAAGTTTTGTTTTTGTGCCATTCGTTTGTACCACGCTCTCTTTCCTGAACGTTAGTATATCAAATGAAGCCCAGTATTGCATATGTGTCGCAGACAATACATTTAGTAAATGCCAAAATAAAGCAATATTTTAAAAGTGTAAAAGAATAAAGGCGACACTTATGATTTGATATCAATGAAAGAAAATGAAGTTTAATTTTTGAACACAGCTTTTCACCGTTCAGGGGTGGTCCCGAGAAAAATTAATTTCTCTATTACATAGTTGTCTGTACTGAAGAACTCTCCTACAATCAAGAGAAAAACAAATAAGTGAAAAAATAGAGCAAAACCTGAAAGAGACGTAAACGCGAACAAAATGAAAAAAAAAAAACAAAACAAAAGGGAGAGAACTAGAAAGAAAGTAATGGACGCTGGTTTATGTAGAAAAACCAAAGTTGAAAAATAATGCAAACAGGAAATCACAAGGTGTCATTCTTTCCCCAACAATTTCCTTCAGATTAAGGAGTATTTAATTGGATAACTATCCACAAAATGATTATTCACTCTTCGGTTTCTTATTTCTTGTGCCAACATTTTCATTCTTGATACTTTGAGTTTTTCACGCTTTTCTAATACAACATTTTATTATTTAGTTATTTTTCCGTGTCTTTTATTTATGGGTTAATATAATTGTTATATGTATTTGTTTTCTTCCTGTACATTTTTTATAGAACTCTTTATTTTCTGTGTTTTGGTTAGATTTCCTTTCTAATCTGTTTATTTATTTATTTATTTTTAACCCCCTTATTTTTATTTTTTCTTTGTGTCTTTCCTATTTTTCTCCTTGAAACTTTTCCTAGTTTTACTTTTTCTCAATTGTTTTTCTCTTGAAATGTCTTTTTCGTATTCATTGTTTTTTCTTTGGCTATAATCCATACCTTAATTCTTCCCGCATTCTTGATTTTTATATATATTTTTGATTAAGTTCTATATTCTTTCTTTCTTTCTTTCTTTCTTTCTTTTCGATAAATCTGTATATTTTTTCTTCTATTTTGCTTTCTTTATTTTATTTCATTCGTCCTTCCTGTTCTTTCTTTCTTTCTTTCTTTCTTTCTTTCTTTTTAATCTCATTCTGCTTTTTTCATCATTCCTAATTTTTTTTTATTTATTCCCGATTTCCTCTTGTGTGCTTTCATTATCATTTTTCATCTGTTGTTTCTCTTCTCTCTTTTCTATCAAAGTTATAAATTTTTAAGTTCTTTTCTTTTCGAACAGCCGTTTTTATTCCTTACTATTTGTTTGTTTGTCTCAAAACACATATCGATTTTAGCATGCAAAGAAATCCTAAAGAAATATCTCGTATGTAAAGTAAGTTCGTATATGCGTCCCTAAGACATTGTTTACCCAATATGTACGTTTGTTTGAAGTAACATGTGATTAAATACATATACAGAATTGCGTTCGGACATATTTACAATTTCTGTAAAATACACACACACACACACACACACACACACACACACACACACACACACACACACACACACACATATATATATATATATATATCGACAGAAGAATATAAATAAATGTATATTTTTGCATATGCAAATAATATGTGATAAACAAATATTCTGCGAATTTGTGTGTGAAAAATTACTTATTTTAATACCTAGTTTGCCCGGATTCTTCAAAGCCCTCCGTTTACTATACAACGATTTCAGTAATGTTTCGAAGATTCTATGCACTTAAGCAAATGTCCATACTACATCCTGTCTAAAGTTTTTGTTAGCACCTCGTAGACCTGTGATAGTTGTGTCTTTATATTTTCTTTTATTTTCGGGAGGGGGGGTGTAGTATAGTAAGTAAGTACGAATATAGGTATATACTGGTGTTGTTTGTGTATTGAGTTTATAAACTTAATTCGATGTATTTTTATTAGTATTGTTGGCAAAGCTTTTCTCTTCATTTGAGCGTATGTAAACCTAATTTATTTGGATTCATTCAGCCAAGAAAATGACGCAAGAGTACATTTCTATGCGGTCAATAGAAATCGAATTCACCAACTATGCCTCTCGAACAGTGGGTCTCTACTGAATAGTGTCTAAATTACGGTCTCTATTGTATATGTAATGTAAGCTTGTATAATTAAGTAGACATGCAGTTGACCTGTTGCTTTTAAGCGATCGAAGAAAATTCTTCTAGAAAAACAGGTGAACACAATTATTTGCAAAGACAATTTACAAAATATCTTGATAACTTTTTGTTTAATACTAATATTCATTTTTGAGTAAAACAATAGATTTTCATTCATCCATCAAGAAACATTTTTTAGCAGGATATATTTCACTCTGTGGAAGTAGCTTACAAGAATATGAAATATTTCATTGCTTAACTATTCTTTTTCGAGAGCCTATATAGATTTTGGAATCAGCTCACCTTTTCTAAATGCATTAAATAATACAGGTTAGTTTATTTTGACTAGCAACTACCCTTGAGAATTTATGTGCCATTAACAGTAAGTTCTGGTTGTCGATAACTGCAGCTGCTACTTCTGCTGCTATTATTATTAGTAATAGTATTAGTATTACTGAGTAATTGAGGGAGCAGCATCCTAATAAAGTGCCAGTAGGGTACAAATTTACGAATGCCAAGATCGCTATCATGACACCCACTCTGATAAGGATATACAAGGCATATGCATCCCAGTCAGATGTGTGCAATATGGTGACGAGCTTTGATAAAAGCAGCATATAAGCTAGTAGGACTCAGAAATACTTTCAGTTCAGGTAATCCGGTCCGATCAGGTGATCTTCTATTAATGGCGTTCCCAATTATTTATATGTAACTCCCAAGTCACCTTGGCTTCCTTGTTCTTCAAACTTTAAAAAAATAAAACAACACTGCCGACACCCAGCCATGATGCTAACCTACTATTCCCACTCATAAACAGGGATGCACTGTGTCAGCCCCAACGGAACATACCAAACTAGTTACGGTCAAATAACTAACAAGTAAAACTTAACGGGATATTTATTGTAGTTCATTTTAATTCACCAAGTAGGACATGTTAAGACCTCCAATCAGTTAAAACAAGAAACTATGACAGCCATGTCTGGGATTATCATCATCATCATCATCATCATCATCATTGACAACAACAGCAGCAGTAAATATATTATTTTCAATGTAACAAGATACGTTGTAGGTTCACAAATATGAAACCAGTGTTTTTTGATAAAATGTATTTTTTATATAGATTGATTTGATTGAATATGACCTTAATTTCTGAATATTTTTTAAATAGTGGTGATTGAACTGGCTTTAAACTGGGGGTAGTCTAACTGCACATATAATGTAAAGTCAGAACCTTATATGTTTTTTAAAATAAAGGAAATCTTAATTTACTATGGCCTATGATGTTCGCAAAGTCATGGCTGCAAAGTTTCGTTCAAATCGATTCTACAGAGCAAGTGTGCATAAACTTGTAGCAGACGACAAAATTATGCATGAAAGCACATCCGTGAATCATATTCAATGGCTATTCCTCAAGTTTTGCAAGCTCCTCTTGGAGTAATATAGGAAAATACATACATAAAAGCCCATCCTTAAATCATAATCTGGTATCATCCCAAATTCTGCTCCGTTTCGGATAATATATGAAAATATAAACATATAAATATTTTCCAAAAGCAGAATAATCTGATACAGTGCTGCAACGAGAGAACGGCACCCACTGAAGACATAATATCCATTATCTATGTCATGTAAGTATCTCAATAATACGCGACTGATCACCATTGTCTTTGGAATGCAAATTGCGTTCATTTTGGTAGAGTAAGTTCCCATTTCACGTCGATTCCACTCGAAGAATCACAGACGTTATTTATGCATTTTCATTATTCACATATTTGAAGAATTTGCATGCGCTCTGGGATCAAATTCTAAATTACGCGTGATTACGGATTATTATCAATTAAAACGCACGGACACAGAAAAATATTGCGATTAGAATATGAAAACTTCGGGGGCACAGACTTGAACCTGTTCCTTCTGATGAACAAAACAATAAAGAGAAACAAATATAGACCAACCGTGCGGAGAGTCCGCTGATCCGTTTAGAAAATTAAGTCCTGCTTCGTACCTCACACCAGATCGATATAAATCGATAAAAATCAATAATTACTCGAAACTAAATTTTATTGCAAGTTTTCCTTTTTTCCTTTTCTTATTCTTCTTCGTAGTCAGCAATTAAAACAACTTCCACGCCTAATTATAGTAATTAATTTCTGGTGACTCCGCGTCCCTTTTTTCAAAATTTTGCAATCATTGGTGAATACTAATGCGCAACAGAACGCATACTTTGTTACGTTTGCTGACAATGTTAGAGTCGCAACAGCAAGGGATTTGGAGACATTGCAGCAGACTTTCTTGGTTCAAATGCTGGACCGGAAATATCTTAAAACGGACGACGTTTGTTCCTGATTGACGTTAGAATATAGTGAATTATGTTATCAAAACAACAAATGTTTACGTGCAAATCCTATCCAGACCCCAAACAAATAGTTTCATTTTCCTGTATAACGCAGCATATTGTCATAAGTATAGTTAAAATTCGATATATTTATAGGAGAAGAGTGCTCATTATCAGAGATAAATCTTTTACAGATATAAACAGTGTGGACATAGGAATCAACAATGACTCGTTATGGGATAATGAGGAGGTTAGGATGAGGAAAATCGGCCCCTGCCAATTTCTTTTGTTTTGGGCTCATGCTGGGAGTTATTTACGGTCATGATTTCTGGGTAGCTTCTCTATGTTAGTTAGGTGGTTGAAGAACAGGGGGTATAGGTACATTTATTTATGGCCATGGCCCTGAGAGTGTTCACACACACACACACACACACACACACACACACACACACATAGTTTCTGTTTTTCAAACATGAGAACTCTTATGTAGCGATGGAATCATATTTTTTAAAAATAATATATATATATATATATATATATATATATATATATATATATAGAGAGAGAGAGAGAGAGAGAGAGAGAGAGAGATAGATAATAGATCAACAAAATGTGATAGCTAGCTAGCTAGCTAGCTAGATAGATAGATAGATATAAATAATTATACTCGTCTGGAAAAACCTTAGATGTTTTGGCGTGTAAATGAACAAACCAATATCCAAGGAAAAATAAGGGATAAAAAAAGAAAGAACTAAGAACATGTAATTGAGGCGAAAACAATCGTCCAGAATCCAAGCTCAGAGTCCAAAGAAAAAAAAACTCCAAAATGAGTAAAGCAAAAGTAACTAAGTAAAGTGCTCAATAAACTAAGTAGAGCAAATCTAACTATGAACCTAAAGAGCCAGGTAAACCTACCTAGGTTTCATCTACGCGGATCGTCAGGGTGCACTGGCCAGTGCACCCTGACGATCCGCGTAGGTGAAACCTAGGTAGGTTTACTTAGGTTCATAAATAGATAGATAGATAGATAGATAGATAGATAGATTGGAGGTTTCTTCCTGTGCTTTCATCAGAAAAATATTTAAAGATAAAACCCTTGATAGGTAAAGCGGTTTGTATTTGAAGTGATAAGCTTATAAAAAGTGAAATGTAGACATGGATATAGGAAAGATAAAACACTATTAAATAAAAAGACGGTGCACTCATTCATTTTGCAATATTTTAATAACAGACATTTTCTTTGACAACCAAGTTTTTTCGACAGAAATGAAATTGCATGATTTTTGTCTACGCAAGCTTGTTGACATAGCTTATTGTTTTACTTCAATATTACTTCCATTTCTATCTATTTTTTTATTTTTATTTTATTAAAAAGAATTTAGAACATTTTCGATAGGTTTATTTCCGGAATGAAATTTCACTATAATCGATACATATTCTAACCAGTGATTATCATTCTTGGAATTAGGTTATAGTCAGTGTGCATTAACATAACACACATAGTGGGAAAAATCAGTCTCACATTTGAAATGTGAGCCCTCTTGAATGAACTATCCTGTCTTTCTTTCTTATACACACTGAAATACAAACACACACACACACTATGCTCTCTCTAGATGTATTAAATGTTTATTGGATGTTTTAATTTTAAATAACCACTACCGGCACTTTCACTATATCAAATGTAAATCAATGGGCAGACATTTTTTGTCAGATTGGTGTGACACTATTTAGCTATGGTAATTGGCTAACTAATTAACCATAGAAATTAAAACAGAAAATTGGCCTTCTTAAAGCGAAAAAGAGCTATAACGAAAGATAGACTGATCGACGTTAAAACAAAGATTTTAATTTGTTTAAAAAAAAACCGCGAAGAAACCACGTGTGCGGTCTAGCCAAGTCGAGTTATCGCCGAGGGAGATAGAAAGAAAGATAAATATGGAATTATCGGCCAAAACACGTGTCGATACAGGCAGGAAGATTCAATGTTAATTATCTTTCTAATTGTTGTGGTAGGATCCACCTAATTTGCATAATGGAGTACCGACGATATAAATATGGTTGGTACCGGAAGACAGGGAGGCAAATCAAGAGATCCAACTAGAGACTCTACCCGACTGCGACTTAGTCAACACATTCTCCAGGAATGGTCTTCCCAGGAATATACAAAAGACTATATATAAATATTGTGTACACTTTCTTGTTTCAATACATTTTATTCTAACTACATTTTTGTGTTTGCATTATTATTCCATGCATTAGTCAAGTTTCAACAATGGCGACGAAGTAGAACGAACCATACGGAAAAAAAAAAAGAATTAATAATTGAGAGTTTTTAACAATTGGGACAAGTCATTGAAGAACCCAGGCTGAAAAAAAAATTATTAATTCAAAGTCCAACTTTAACGTAACGACGAAGGATTCTGAACTTCTGGATATGTAGAACTCGTTAAAAGACGACTAAGCATAAAGGAACGTTCACTCAGAAAAATTTGAAAGGTGTCGTAAACGAAGAACGGTAATTTTAAATTGAAAAAATTATCTACAACGAGGCACCCGTTAAAAAGAAAAAAAAAACTGGCCGACTACAAAAACATGCATGGAAGTAAAAGGAGCACAAATACACCGTGTCGACTTTGAAAGGTAACGAACTTTAAAAAATTATTTTTTTTGTTTGTTCAACAATATAGTGAAAAATTACCTCTGATAATAAAATCAGAAGTTGTCATTAAAATACGCGAACAGAAGTCGAAAACGAAAAAAAAGTCCGACGGTCTCTGTTCACAAAAAAAAAAAAAAAAAAAAAACCCACCAAAGTTGATTATCACGGGCGGGAATGTAAAAGCAAGACATAAAATTAAAAAGTCGTACGTTGTTTCGATTTTTTTGGTCAGCTTATATGATATCCGTGGATACACAAATTAAAAGTATATTCTTGTTGCATGAACACTATCAGCTAAAGATGGATGAATTATCCAAAGTCATATCTGAATTATTCAAATCCCAGCAGATGAGTCAACAACGTCAGCATGAACAGTTCGCCTTATTAATAAGGGAACAACAGATAGCACAGCAAAAATATCAAGATAAGCAAGATGAAAGACAGCAAGAACAACAGATAGCGCTGCAAAAATATCAAGAAAAGCAAGAGGAAAGACTTTTAGAAATTCAAAAGTTAACACTGGAGAAATTAAACAACTATCAGGCAAATGAAGGAAATTCTTCATATTCTAATAACACCATATTTAATTCGCTGGAAACTTTCAACTATGTGCCAGACGAAGAAAAAACGTTTGAAGCGTACTTTAAACGATATGAAGATATTTTCTACACAGACTGTGAAAACTAGTCGAATTCAAAAAAAGTCAGTCTATTACTAAGAAAGCTAGGTACAGCAGAACATAGCAAATTTGTAGATTTTATTCTACCGAGAAAAACAGCTGAATTGGAATTCTCGGAAACAGTGAAATTGCTAAAAGAGCTGTTTGGAGCAAATATGTCGCTTTGGCATAAGCGATGGTTATGCATGAATGTCTCTAAATCCGACGATCAGGATTACTTAACATATGCATCTATAGTGAATAGACATTGTGACAATTTCAGATTGGCAGAGATTACGGTTGAAGAATTCAAGTGTTTAATTTTTGCTCAAGGACTGGTATCCAGTAAGAGTGCCGAAATAAGACGTAGAGTTTTGTCTAAACTCGAATCTGAACAAAACCTTACCCTGCAAAAGTTAGCAGAGGAGTGTCAACGGGCCGTAAGTTTAAAGAAAGAGTCGCAAAATATCGAAGAAGCTGGCATTGCTTATATTAAAAAAATAAAAAAACAGTCAAATTACCCATCAGAGAAAAATTGGAGTAAAAATTCGGCGTATTTTAAAAATAGACAAGAAAAAGAAAATAAAAAGAACGAGGATGGAAAAAAGGTCCCACCATATAATTGCAGACGTTGTAACGAAAGACACTGGGAGGTAAATTGCCCATATAGAAATAAGAAATGTTTCGTGTGCCAAAAGAATGGTCACAAAGGATCGTGTTGTAAAACGAAAAAATTCAATAGCCGAATTAGACAAACAAATTCGAATATCAAATCAGATAGAGATTTGAGGAAATATGTGACGACTGAAATATTCAAAAAGAATATCAAATTTCAACTCGATTCGGGGTCAGATTTAACAATAATGAACGATAAAACATGGAAAATTTTAAAAAGACCTGCAATAATGAAGTCAATGAAACTCGCTCGAACGGTAACTGGAAAGGAAATTAACTTCGAAGGCGAGGTTGTACTTCCCATGAAATTGAACGGGATCGTTAAAAAAATAAAAGTTTTCATTCTGAAAAATGGAGAAAACTTGTTGGGCACAGATTTTATTGAAACATTCGAATTGTGGGATAAACCGTTAAACTCATTCTGTAGAAAAGTAGAAAGTAATACGCAAACAAGACAGGACATTAAAGAGGAACTAAAGAAAAAGTTTCCGGAAACATTTACACCTGGTCTTGGAAGATGTAACAAGTTTGAAGCTAAATTTGAATTAAAGGAAAATACTATGCCTATTTTTAAAAAGAAACGTAACGTGCCTTTCGCAAGTGTAGAGAAAGTTAACGAAGAACTTGATAGGTTGGAAAAAATGGGAATTATTTCAAAAGTAGAATCTAATTCATGGGCTACGCCGATTGTGTGCATAAAAAAGAAATCAAACCAAATCAGAGTCTGCGTTGATTTTTCGACAGGGTTGAACTCGGTAATTAAGGACTACCATTACCCGTTACCGAGTCCGGAGGAGATTTTTAACAAGCTAAATGGCGGAGTGATATTTTCAAAAATCGACTTATCAGATGCCTATCTCCAAATTCCCGTCGAAGAGAAATGTTCGAAGTTACTAGGGATAAACACGCATAGAGGTTTATTCAAGTACAACAGGCTTCCTTTTGGTATTAAAGTGGCACCAGCCATTTTTCAACAAGCTATGGACGTCATGTTGAATGATTTAGACTTTGCGTATGCCTACTTAGATGACATCATAGTAAGGAGTGCAAACGTCGACGAACATCGAGAGCACCTCAATCAAGTATTTAAAAAGATTCAGGACTTTGGATTTAAAGTCAAAGAATCAAAGTGCGAATTTGGTTTGGAGGAAATTAAGTATTTAGGTCACATAATCAACAAAAATGGCAGATTTCCAGATCTGGAAAGGTCCATTGCGATTAGAGACATGCCGACGCCCACTAATGTGGCGACACTACAGAGTTTTCTGGGGCTCGCAAACTATTATCAAGCGTTCATTAAAGGAATGTACAATCTAAGAGCTCCGTTGAATGAACTACTAAGAAAAGACAAGGCATGGGAATGGACGGTAGAATGTCAGAAAGCCTTTGATGAAATAAAGAAAATGCTTACGTCCGACCTCTTTTTAACCCATTACAATCCAAAACTTGATATTGTAGTGGCAAGTGACGCTAGTTCATACGGGGTAGGAGCGTGTATTCAACACATAATGCCAGATGGTTCTAGAAAACCAATTGCACATGCTTCGAGAGCATTACTCCCAGGAGAGCGAAGTTATCCACAGATAGAAAAAGAGGGGCTGAGTATCATTTTTGCCATAACAAAATTTCATAGATACATCTACGGCAGACATTTTATGTTAGAAAAGGATCATAAACCTCTGATCACTATTTTTGGTTCAAAGAAAGGGTTACCCGTTTACACGGCAAATCGACTGTTAAGATGGGAACCATTCTTCTCAATTATGATTTTCACATAAAGCACCTATCATCCAAAAATATAATTCATGCGGATACTTTATCAAGACTCGTACCGAGTCAAGAAGAAAGATTCGAAGAATCAATTATTGCAATTATCAGAGCAGATTATGAGGTGAAAAGCATGGTAAACAACATTGTAAGAGAGCTACCGTTTACATCAAAGGAAATCAAAAAAGAAGCTGAAAGCGATGATTTAATTTTAGAAATAAAAAGCAAAATGGTAGCAAATGACCAAAAAGTGCAGGAGATTTATTCAATGTGTGACGGAATTTTATTATATGGTGAGAGAGTAGTAGTACCAAAAAAGTTGCAGAAAAGAATCCTACGGGACTTTCATATGGGTCACCCGGGGATTAATAGAACAAAAAGCTTAATGCGAAGCTTTGTATATTGGAAAGGAATGGATGTGGATATCGAAAACATGGTTCATCGATGTAAAGGGTGTGCGTTAGCAGCTAAGGCACCACCTATAGTACACAAACCATGGCCAAAGACGGATCATCTGTGGACAAGATTACACATTGATTTCGCTGGTCCAGTAGAAGATTATTACTACTTAATAGTGGTAGATAGTTTTACAAAATGGCCGGAAGTACTACGCTGCAAAAAGCCTACGTCCAATACCACAACAACTTTTTTGCATGAACTATTTGCACGGTTCGGTGTGCCAGAGTGTATTGTGAGTGACAATGGTACACAATTCACTTCTGAAGAATTTAAGGAATTTTGTGAGTTATATCAAATTAACCACATAACGACGCCGCCGTATCATCCGAGATCCAATGGACTCGCAGAAAGATTTGTCGATACGTTAAAGCGCGCTCTGAAGAAAGCCTCAGGAGTTCCAACGGAAAAGGCGCTTCAGCAATTCCTACAAGTATACAGAATCACGCCAAACCAGAGAACACAATCAAACATGGCACCAGCTGAATTAATGTTCGCTAGGAAAATTAAGTCAGTGTTTGACAAGCTTTTGCCAGGAAGAAATAGAGTAAAGAACACTATGCATACAGCTAGAAAAAGATACACCGCCGGAGAGAAGGTGTTTTTCAAGTGCTACAGAAACAACGTTGAGTTCTGGGAGCGAGGCATAGTGGACAAGAGAATCGGTGACCTGATTTACATAATTAAAGGGCCGAAGAATACTCATAAACGGCACCAGAACCAACTCAAAAAATGTTACGTTCTAGAGCATGAAGAGAGTATACCGGATGAGGAGGAAGATCCCATTGATGTAATGTATGATATTTTTCAAGTAGAACCTCCGCAGAGTGCACCTGAACCGAGAAGATCCGGTAGGAAACGAAAGTTCACGGACCCATTGGACGTGAATCCAAAACGGAAAAGATATTAAAATTAAGCAGATTGACATATACATATGAAGTATGCAAATGGGATCAACAAAGAAATAGCCATAATCATCCCATATAGGAAGCCAGTTGAAATCCAAAAGGGATTCCAAGGCTTGGGTGTTGTGGTAGGATCCACCTAATTTGCATAGTGGAGTACCGGCGATATAAATATGGTTGGTACCGGAAGACAGGGAGGCAAATCAAGAGATCCAACTAGAGACTCTACCCGACTGCGACTTAGTCAACACATTCTCCAGGAACGGTCTTCCCAGGAATATACAAAAGACTATATGTAAATATTGTGTACACTTTCTTGTTTCAATACATTTTATTCTAACTACATTTTGTGTTTGCATTATTATTCTATGCATTAGTCAAGTTTCAACACTAATATATCGTTTAATTTCTTTTCTTGGATACAGTCGAAGAGAAGCAATGTGGCAATTATAAAATGTTGGTATTGTCTCGATATAGGTGAGAGGATTGTTATCATTTACTTTGCCAACAGACGCTAAGACGACGAATGGCAATGTAGCAATTGTAAACATTTGACAGTCCCCAGAAAATCGTGGAGAATTGAGATTTGACGAGATAAAAAGAATTTAGTTTCTTAACAGGTCAGGGATTCCATGATAAAGCTGACTTGGAGTAGGAAACCAGATGGCAAACTTTGACAGTGTTTAATGAAACGGTAAGAGTGTGGGATAAGGGACTTTTGGGTGTCCCAGGAGAAAGAACATGTGATAAAATTTAATTGGTAAGGACAATTTTTTAAACAAAAATTCTAGATTATAATTTTAAGGAGGCCAGCTAAGCCACATCCGCACTGCCGAGAGATCATTGGTCGTTTGGTAGCATGGTGATAGGCGGAGGTGAATGGATGAGAAAGGCGAAGAAGATGTTAACGCCCACTGAAGGGATTGGTATGGGATATCAATGTGAGAGAGAAAGAGTCTAGGAGGATAGCTCCCCTCCGACCTTCCCTCACGAACGACGAAGACACCCCCCCGAAATGGGAAGTGGTTAATTTTCCAAAAATGAGAATTAATCAATTTTCCTGTCCTGACAACAAAGAGATTTCTGGTTAGAAATAGCGTCGGGCCCACACACCGGGTTTAGTTCGGTACCCATATAAACGAACGACGATGGGTTGTTACACAGTAGAGTTGGTGAAGTTGCAGTTGGAGAAGCAGTTGCAGTCAGAGCTTAACCAGAGTGTTGCCTCGCAGAAGCTGGCCGAGAGATTCCATGACCTCCGACTTCGCAGATGCTACCGATAGCAAGTTATACTGACGAACGAAGTTAAGCCAGCACTTAAAAACTAAATTAGTTGACTTACGATACCACCTTGCTTGAAACATAAAAGTATCACATTTCGTAGGAAACGGACTGGGAGAAAAACACGCTCCTGTATACAAGAGAAGTATAAAGTTGAATTATTATTTCTTAATATACTTGAACCTCTTGGGTTTTTCTTTCATTTATATTTTTTTCTTTGCGCTTGTGCAATGTCACCTTCAATTTGGACTCAGCTGACAATACGACCCGACGCCTGATTGATCTCGTCTACCTGAGATCAAAGTCACAACGTGAGTAGGTTAGACTTGAGATCAAGGCATTTACTCCAGTAACCAGACGTTGCAAGTGAGCTGGGAACGATAGAGTTGTCATTGAACCGGGACAGCTGGTGAAGCCGTTAACATCGACGTCCAGAATTCGACCCTGGTGCCACATATTGGTACCTTGACCACTGGATTCGACCTAGGACGACTGAGTGTCACATATTGGTATCCTGACCAGGGGATTTCGCCGAGTGGCGACGACCACCGAACGACCGGGACACAGGCTGGTGGCAGCGACAAAGAGTCAACCCCAAAACGCCGGTAGAAGAAACCTTACAGCTTTGCGCCGCGACTGGGTGTTGACCACAGGCCGACGGCTTGGTGTCACATTGGTCTTGTCCAAAGTTTTATGTTTAAAGAGTAAATAACTATTTAATACCCATTATTATTGATTGTGGAACGTCATAAACAGAAGATTTTGACTGTTTAGTTCTGATGTTTTTCATCACGAAACTTTTGGGCTACAAACAATAAAATACATAAAATGGTGTTTTGGCCTTTTATGAAATATGTATCAAACGTTAAGGTTGTTGTCGTTGTTCATTGATTGTTGGTTATGTTTAAATTATTTTTTTTTGTTTTCATCATAATTTAAAGAGTGAGTTATATTAGTTATGTAGAATAACAATGAAAATGTTTACGAAAGAAGAGAAAAAACTGTAAATAACGTTAAATTCCAATGTGTTGACGACGTTCAGAATTGCCTTTCAGCTCAGTAAACATTAAACAATAAATGTGCAACATGTCACGAATTTGAATGGGTGCAACAAACAAATTTGAGAATAGCTCAAGAAAAGATGAGCGATTAACTTATTTGTATATATTAGTTAAACTAAATACCAAGTTTCTACATTTCAGTAGAATAATACATGATAATTATTTCGTTTATATTTTGCGCACTAATTCTGAATTTAATTTTGTGAATTAAATTTGTTTCAAATACAGAACGTGTGGAACGTGAAATTTACAGTCGTGCCTATAATAGTTGGTGCAACTGAAACCGTCCCCAAAACATTAGAAGCAAGATTAGATGAAGTGTGTATTTTAAGAAGAGTTGAAACTCTTCTGACCGGGGCATTGATGTGGTATACGTGAAGACCAAGGAATAATAATAATAATAATGATGGCTATCTAGCCATCATCATCATTATTATTATTATTATTATCATCATCATCATCATCATCATTATTATTATTATTATTATTATTATTATTATTATTATTATTATTATTATTATTATTATTATTATTATTTCTTCAATACAGAGAAATGGTATAAACAAAAATCTCCACCATTTCGAGAAGGTGTAACTTTGCCCTGGGACTTTGACGTGTACACCGACCACACTATACGAGTCAATAGGACAGACATTATCATAAAAGACTTAAAAGAATATAAATGCTATCACGTTGAAACACCGGTTCTCGCACGATCAACGAAGTTAAGCAACGTTGATCCTGGTCAGTACCTAGATGGGTGACCGCTTGTGTAAACTTGGATGTGCAAGTGATGTAATGGATAATGGTTCGGTATTGGAAATCGGATTCGTTATATTCACTTACCCTTGGGAAAGGTACGAATCCACCTCTTCTCCATCCAGCTATCAGCTAATAATTCGATTTATATTAATAAATCATGATTATCTCTAAAACCTTCTAAGTGAAAATATTTTCTGGCATTAAATAACTTGCAAAAGGTTGATAAGCCGTACAAACAAATCAATCAATCGAATATAGACATGGCCATACTATCTAAAAATATAATTGCAACAACAGAAGTGGATAAACCCTCCAAATATAAGAATTATTCTAGAAGAAGAAGGATCGCTGAGAATGATTAAGAGGAATATTGACACATATGTTCAAAGGAAATCCCAGGAAATTTGACTTTATCTGCTCTTATACTTAAAAAATATATTGCAATAAGTTCTTAGCAAAAAAAAACACACATTTATTCACCTTAGGTCTCAGGTGAAAATCTTGGCAGATAATTGCATGAAATCACAAAATTAACGACGAGGACGACGATGCTGATGATGCTGATGATTTAATTTGGTCGAATTCACAATCCGAATGTAAAGATACTTTAAATTTTCTATTATTAAATTATAGGGCGCACACCCAAAAACATAAATAAAAAAAGCAAATCTTCCCGAAGTGCTCCCTAAATATAATGGCCTTTTGTCAATATAAAATTAACGAATTAATTCAAGAAATACAAGTGAAAAAAATAAGTTTCAAACTGAATCCTTAATTAGTGGTCTTGTAATTAAAGCGATTTGTTCAATTGTTATTCTTCATTTAATTTTACAAGTAAACATTTTTTTTTACATTTAAACCATTTACTGACAAAATTCTTTTCCGGGTCACTGAAATCAATTTAAGACAAAAAATGTAATAAAAGTTCGAAGAGTAATAAAGGTTTTAAAGTAAACTAACCTATTTCCCGATAATTCCAAAATCTATAAATAATATTTCCTTTATATATTTATATAAAAAAAATATTTATTATCAAAATCAACGCTGATTTTCAACGCATGTGTCATTATTATTTTGAAAATGTGTGATTTTGCTTTCTTATAACGCTTTTCTATCATTTCATTAAGAAATATTTAAATTTTCATAGATGGACTGACTAGTTTGAGATCGACATAGAGGTGGGGGGTAACATTGATGTCAATCAATTGCCACACATTTTCCATACTGATGAAGGCAATACTTGAGGTAATAGAGATTTCATAGTAGGATGCTGAGAATACCATGCACTGAGAATGTGAACAACGAGGAAGTTTTAAACATGAACGAAAGGATATTTCTGCTTGAGACCAGAAAGAGATAGTTGAAATTTCTGGCACACATAATGAGGAAAGTAGGATTGGAAAATTTAACACTCACAGAAGATATTGAAGGCAAGAGAGATAGAAAGAAATATCGAATAAGCTACTTATCGATATTGTGTAAATGGGTGTCAGAATAGAAACTGGGAGGGGTTGTAAAGGGATAAACATTATTAGAGCTACAAAGGAGAAGAAGTTTTGGAGATCTATGATTGCCCACGTCCTGGAGGAAAAGGAAGAAGAATGACCACAGTGAATGTAGAAGATGTTGCTTTTTATTTGTTTTTGACATGGCTGAATCTGTTGACAGAGCAGATGTTTGCATTCGTGACCATTCTCAAAAAGGGAGATCTCTTTTCACTGATTGTACTCCTACTCGCAACCCCTTGTAAATTCCGAATACGTAGGAAAAAACAAAAAAGAAATGTTCGACGAAGGAACTACCACTACAGATATTGTCATGTATTAAGAGGCGGGGGCGGTGTTGAAAAGTTATCCACCTAAAATAATTCGCAACTGCCGTAATCTGAAGTTTGGACATAAAAATACGGAAGCAAATCAGGCCGAAAACTTTTTAGCATCCCTCGTATATTTTCCACTGAATTAATTTTAAAAACAATTGTATTTTAACTTATTTCAATTTAGTTTTATTTTCTTTATTTAACATAGAAGAAAAAACAACTTTAATGAGGTGTTTTAATTTTTTTTAACATAGAAAACAAGTTAAAAAATCAGTCTGTTCATCAGCGCAGTGCCGTGCAACTGAGGGTGAGAAAATAACTACACACTACAACGGTTTTCGCGCCTGAAAGAAGTTTTGCCGTGCTGTTAAACAGACACACAGACACATTGTATTTAAATTTGCTGTCTAAAAAGGATGAAAGGAATGAAATGCAAGCAGCGGTAAAACAGACAGAAAATGTTTCTTCGTTTTCCCGCGTTCACCGAACTTGTCTTTCTTTCATTGTCGTAATACAGTGTACACCCTCACACATACAACACGCACTTAAATATCATTTTCAGTTTCTCTTCTATTTGTGCTAACTCTGAAATCTTACGTGTCAATAGTACATAATGATTTATTTAATTTAATTTATATGGTATTTTTCTATATCCATTCATTTAACAAACTATTGACTGAGTTTGTTCTTTCCAGGTTCTACATTAATCGATGAATGAGTGTATATATATAATTGTATTCACATCATATCTGAAATGACTACAAATATGCATTTGCAAAAAACTTATACAGGAAAGGTTATTTGGAAAGGGAAAATTATGTACACTTTTCGTCCATGCTCAACGGTCGCTTAAACAACGGCATCGGCTAATCTACGTACATAGAAACGAATAAATTAAATTTATATACAGTAATATAAAACGCATGAACTGTTATGGAAAATGAGGATCAATTTTAGCCTTCATTATGAGTAGAACCCTTCACCCAGTCATAAATGATTTTTTCGTTTTTGCTACCACAATCAAATTGCTACTAGGTGCGTAGGTTGCTATCGAGGAGTTGATGTTTACTAAACTTTGCTTATTTTGGTACAGGGCTACAAGTAAGGGTCATCCAGTGAGGATTAAACTCCTGAGTAGAAATTATTAGCGAGATTAGCTCGCTATCCGTTGCCCCAAATTGAAGGCACCTTGTTAGTGCTCAATTTTGATCAGGTATCCTCACTACTTCGCTAAAAAAGGGCATAACCTGATGAAAAAAGGCTCCAAACTTGTTAAATTTTTTTATCGTCTAAATGTTTATGTTATTAGTAAGAAGAAAGACCAAAATATGTTTTGATTATTTTTTAATCCTTTCTAGCACATTCAAAATTTTAGTTAAAAGTCTGTTTTTTTTCGTTTTTTTTTGTTTTTTTTAGAGTTAGCAAAAATGCTATAAAATCGATCATGTCCGCCATTTTTGACACCTTTGTAAACAAAAATTAAATTCACCGCTTAAAAATCTTATAAAAATTAATTATAACTTTTTCAAAAGTTATTTGAGAAAAATTAGAAAATGTAAAGTTTACTTAATGTAATTGGAAACAAACATTACTTAACATTTTAGCAGAAAAAAATTAATTGAAACGAAGAGAAGCATGCCTAACCGTGGTGATTTGTTTTGGAGGTGTGAATTGACGTTTACATCAATGTATCAATAACTAACGTCAGGGCAATTTATCGGACGGAAGGACAGAAGTGACAGTATTTTCACATTTGAAGTAAACCAGCTTATTTAGATATAAAATATTTTTTAAAAATTAAATACTTTCAAAAGTCTAATATTTTATAGATTTTTAGGTACTTTTTAACGAAGATATGTCCAAGATATGTCCAAAGCCTGCACTGTTTCCGTTCATAAAATTGAATCTAAAAAAGAAAATAATTAATAATTGCAGTATGTCACTCACTGAAAAACAATAAATAAATTATATTTAAAAATGAAATTAAAATATTTAATGAAATAGGAAGTAAAAAACAAAATTAAAAATTTGAAAATGCGACGATGCTAGTCAGTCAGAGAATTTAATACGTGCTGGCCAGAAGGAAAGCAAAGCAATTTCTTAAGGCCTTTCTCTTAAAACACGTGACCTATTATTTCTGAACCGTGCTTCCATAATTTTGGAGAAAATGTTTTTAATACATTTTCTGCATATTAAAAATATTTTTAAAATATTATCATATAGCAGATTGTAATAAGCTTTCAAGTTTATGATCTGTAAAAATAGATCTTTTTAAAACTCTTTTTAATAACAGCATTTCCGAAAAGACATGGATGCAAACTTAGTTTTAAAATATTTAACAACTTTATCACATTTTGTATTTAAAATTGAAAAAAACGAAAACAATTCTTGTAAAATTTCATTTTTAATTGGAAAAATATTCTGGCTTCAGACAATAGTGTCTTTAATATGTATTATTCATAAAAGCCATTAAATGCTTTTTAATTAAATAATGTCTTTTATTGGGTTTTGTATTTTACAATTAAGAGCTGAATTTTGGGTAAAACCGGGTTTCGATTTACAAAAAAAAAATAAAATAAAATAAAAAAAATCAATGATTTGTTTTCTACAAAGTCTTTTGCTAAAATAATTTGGTCTTTCCTCTTAATAATAACATAAACATTTTGCCGATAAAACTTTGTTTTTATTAAGTTTGGGGCCTTTTCCCATCATGCTATGCTGTTTTTTCGGCGAATTATTGAAGATACCTAGTTTTTATTGACAAAAGAAAGTATTCTCATAAAAAGTTGATAAGCACTAAATTTTATTAAAATATGCAAAATATTCCGATAATGCGGTGAAAAGGTAGAATCTCTTTGCAGAATGTGAATACATTTTCCCTTTATGTGAAGTACAATTTCCCTGTTTGTGGAATGTGAATACATTTTTCCTTTTTTTGTGGAATATGAGTAGATTGTTCTTCTATGTGAAATATAAATACATTTCGCTCTTTGCTGAATATGTGTATACATTCCTTCATTGTGAAATGTTAATATGTATAAAGAAAACAGATTATTTTATTGAAATTTTTATGAAAAGAAGTTTAGACAATTTCACATTATTTCTTTATATAAATATGTGAATGCGATTATTGAGAAGATTATTTATCAAATATACCCGTAGCTAAGTCCTTGCCGGTTCATTTTGCGTAATAGTAAATTGTAAACGCATACATACACGCATACGCAGGCGCGTGCGCATTCTCGCGTAAATACACACACACGTAAACGCAAATATGCACAAATGTACATACTATTTAATATATTTTTCGTGCATGACATATACGTTTGGTTTTTATTTAATTTTTCTTGTGTTCGTGTTATTTTTTTCTTTTCTGAATATAAAATATGTAAAAATTGTCCGAATATTCCATAAGTCCGAGCGCTTTCGGTTATTCTTTTATTCATTATCAAGAATTTTTCTTTTTTAACTGAATATATGGATTTTTATGTATGCATCTAGAATTACAGGAATGTTTTCTTTTCCAAACACGGTCAGCACATTGTGACCGTGTTCATAGTTGGTGCTATTGAGTGTTGAATTTTTCCTTTTTATTAATTATGCTTCCATTATTTTTAGCCTTTTTTACATGTGAATGAAACTATTATAGTTGTATTTTCTACGAATGTATTGTGGATGGATATATATATATATATATATATATATATATATATATATATATATATATATATATATAGGAAATGGATTAAATTCGGCATATTGTTATTTTGAATTTATTTTTATTTTGTTTAAACGTTATGTTTTGATAGCTACTCATATTCGAGTAGAAGCGCTTTTTTATCTAACATCTGCCGGCCTGAGAAATCTTGTCAGAAAAATATGCCTCCTCCAGTAGGATTCGCATTATATATATATATATATATATATATATATATATATATATATATATATATATATATATATATATATATAGTTGGATTGATGTGAGTTGCGATCGTCAGACAATCAGTTTGTCTGACGATCGCAAATAGCGTGAAACCCAGAGTCACACACTGACATCAATCCAACTAAATATATTAGCTCTATCATTGATATTGAGCGCTTTCCAATATGTACTGCGTATATATAATATATAAATAATGTATATAAATATTACACACACACATATATTTATATTTATATACATAGACATTTTCATTTACATTTATATATATATATATATATATATATATATATAAAAGTGGACATGGAAGTCAGCACTTAGAGGCGACAGTCTGCTTCATGCTAGTGCAATCGCCTGACGATTGCACTAGCATGAAACAGACTGTCGCCTCTAAGTGCTGACTTCCATGTCCACTTTTATATTTACACACGCTCTATCTCTGATATTGAGCACTTTATCCCATAAATATAGCACACTTTAAGACTATATTTCTTCATATATATTGTTGAGTCTTGACTCAATGTTGAATCTCGCCTATTGCATGGAATAATAATGCAACACAAAATGTACTTGGAACAAGAATGTATTATAACAAGAAAGTGTACACAATAAATACATATAGTATTTCTGTATATTTCTGGGAAGACGTTCCTGGAGAATGTGTTGACTAGTCGCAGTCGATCAGAGTCTCTAGTTGGAACTCGTGATTCCTTTTCTCGTCTTCCGGTATCAACCATTATTTATATAGTTGGTAGTCACCTATGCAGATTAGGTGGATCCCACCACAACATATATATATATATATATATATATATATATATATATATATATATATATATATATATATATATATATATATATATTTATATATATATACTTTTATTTATTTTTTTATTATGATTTTGTTGTAAACTCACAAGTGTCTTCTCTTCTGGACTTGGCCATCATCCACCTGTCAAGACGACTGTCTCTACATCTGTCCGACCAGAGCTCAATACAGACACATCATTGAGTCACACATCGTGATCAAGGAGGTGATACGCACCCCAGCCCTACACCCCACCCCTTTGAAAAGTGATGATAAAATCAAGACCAACCATTAATAACACAACCATAACTGTAGCCATAAACAAGGCAACGGATTCGGAAATGTATAATATGTATACTTTCTGCAACTTTTATACCATCTAAAACAGCACATACACCCCCATTTATTATAGTCGAATAACAAAAACTAATCTTTGAAAATAGCTAAAAGTTTGGCCGAAAAATGCTGGGAGCCAATCAAATCGTCGATCAACACCTTTGGATAATTTTTACTTCCATTAAGAAGTCCATAGAAGAAGACACATTGTACGAATAGATAGAAAACATAATAAAATAGAAGCAAACAAAACTGTCTTTTCAGTCTTGTTCAACGAAAGAGAACTTGCTGCCAAAATAGAAATATATATATATATATATATATATATATATATATATATATATATATATATATATGTGTGTGTGTGTGTGTGTGTGTGAGTGTGTGTGTGTGTGTGTGTGTGCTGCAATAATCTTTACAAGTAGGCAACATATAGGAATCGGAGTTTGTTTTTTTATTTCTGTTTAGTGTTTACTTCAGGGTCCTCATTTTCAGGTATATATGTCTACCTTTAAGCTCCTACAAAGATATAAATAATTATGGGACTCATATTCCTTTCTTTTCTCTGTGTTGATTGATCTTAAATCCTGTATCTACGAAGATTTATGTCAAAAGAAAAATACAAAATTCTGTAATAATGTTTGCAATATTCTGTGACGGTTTAATATTTCAGTTGTTGAATATATCTTAATTTCTGGCAGCACTATAGTCACAGACAAATGAAAATTCTGTCAAATGGAAACATCCGTCTATCTGCTACTTGTCTATGATAAATAAATATTGCAAATAGACAAATAGACTGCCAAGCATTCAGAAGATTGTATAGTGCTCCTCTTTTAAGAATTGGTTCTGCTTAGGAAAAAAACACCCGTAGACATTTTAGCACGTAGCTAACTAGAAAGGTAAACAAAGAAGCATTGTTAGAGAGAATGTTTATTTGTGTATTGGATTCTATATATTTACATGTAAACGCGTATGGATAAAAAAAGAAATTATTAATGATATGAGACAATAGAAAAGTATAGACTGATAGGCAAGTTAGATAGAGAAATGGAATTATTGGCATGAAACATGTGTGTACCTAATCAGACACACAGAGGAATAAAAAGGCTAAATAAGGAAAATTGATATAGAAATCAGCCTTGTAAAAAAAGAGTGATGGGAAGCAAAGAGGTATAAACGATTCAAGGGACATTATAGAAAAAAAGTTTTATTTTTTTGTACGTAGGGAATATGTTGTCCATACGTTTTCAATTGAAGAACTGTAGATGAGGGCGGAAATGATAGCTGACCGGAAGACGAAAGAAACTGATTAGTTCGTGTTGGCTGGAGTGCATATAACTGAAAGGGAATAAAAGCTATTATAAACTGTAAGAAAAATTAAACATTTCCCTTTTTTTACTTATTTATATTTTTAATTAATAAAACAAACTGTGTTGTAATGCGGCCTTCCTTAAGCGTCGGGGTTACCAATTGTAATGCGTGTTCTTAGAGCATATATCTATTGTACATTTAACGATTCAAGAAAAAACAATGAGAGTCCAATTGTGGATCAACAAATAAATATATATTGAAACAATAACATACAAAACAATCATGCAATTAAATGTAATGATTAAGGAAGAAAAAGTTGTTCCGCTTCAACTGTACTCTGATTATGATTGAATGTTCAAAAGAATTTCTCTTGAATAAGAATGTTCAGGATTCTATGTTGAATAGAGTCTGCTGTTAGAATAGAATACAGTTAATTAAGAAGTGTGTTGTTTTAAGAAATTGATAGAATGCTGGTTCATGAACTTGGCTAAGGCACAGAGAGAGAGAGAGAGAGAGAGAGAGATACGTATAATGTGATACAAAAATCTGTGTCTGTGTGTGCGTTGTGAGTAAAGTCGTGGATTTGTGTAGACAGGCGAAAATACCTGGACTCTACTGACAGTTGTGGAAAAATTGCTTCTTTTAAGGCTGCTACGAGGCTACCAGCGAAAACGCGGGAAAAATTTGATTTAGCACTAAAATGTTTGATTGGTTAAAATTCGACCAATCACTGATTTTGTAACAAAGAAACATGTGAGCAAGTTCACAGCAGAAAAATTCAAAGTGTTGATTGCGATTGCTAAATTGTCTTATAGAAAGGCAGTATTGATTTACTAGCCAATCGCAGACGAATAAATTGTGGGCGTGGAAAGCGTAGCAGTCGCTGCAGTGTCTATGACGAATAGCTAAAGGCATAACTCAGATATGAATAAGGCATTGTTTTGTTATTATTCTCTCAATAATCTCTCTCGTGGTACAGTGCATATGCATCTATCCACGGGCTTACACGGATATTTGCATACTGAGAGATTTGTTTTGTTTAATTCCGATTAGCCAAAGCATTTTATCATTCTCTTTTTGTTCATTTAGCCTCAATTTATAAAAACAAACATAGAACTCAAATGTACCGGAACATTCTTAAAACGAAACCTATTTTAAATGTTTCCCCACTTGTCCATAGAAGAATAATAATTTATGATTATCTTATAACGTAAGAGTTATATTGTAAGTAAATATATATATAATTATATAATGATACTTATTTGTGTTTTTTTTATTTCAGATATGTACACATTGTCATGGGACGTAAAAAAGATATGACCTCAAAAGACTTTGTAAAATCATTGAGTGATGCGAATGCAAAATTGCGAAAAAGTTGAGCAGTAATCAGAGAATAAAAAAAAGAAAAAGAAAGAGAAACGCTATTTTTATGAATGTCCCAAAAGAGATTTGAAATAAATTAACAGAGGATAATAAGCAAGAGAAAAATGGATTGACCAGCATGAAAATATTTGAAGTAGCTGATGCTAAGAATGCACACAGAGATACAGAATATTAAGAATACGCCTTTAAAAAGGCATGAAAGCATGGATGACAAGTATTCTTCACTGAATTAATCAAGCAATATTAATTTACAAAGATTGAGTAATGGTTTTTCTCGTATTTTATGCACTAAAATTTATATGTAACCTTCAACATAAATACAGAGAACGAAA
Source organism: Acanthosepion esculentum (assembly GCA_964036315.1). Taxonomy (NCBI): domain Eukaryota; kingdom Metazoa; phylum Mollusca; class Cephalopoda; order Sepiida; family Sepiidae; genus Acanthosepion; species Acanthosepion esculentum. The sequence goes on along the minus strand of OZ038494.1, from coordinate 38,223,226 downwards.
CTACATTCCTGAGGGAATCCTACAGATCACAACCAAAACGTTTTAAACTACTTTACTATTAGTATATTCATGCAAGACAATGCTCGTTCATATACTATAAAAATGACGTCAAATGAATGGTATAGCCCCTAATCACTCCCGATAATCACTCAGCGCACTAGTGGTCCATCGTTAAAAGAGATATAAATGTGAGCAAGGAAAACAATATTGAAGCAAAAAAAGATCACTGGAAAGCAATAAAACTACTTCAAATAATGATACAGAGTCGAAAGAGTAGAAAACTTAAGAAAATCATTGAGTCTGGCGAAATTTAATAGAATGTCAAAAGGCTCCTAATGGCCAGTCCTCTGAAGCCCATGAGATCAATGCTGGCATCCCCAAGGCTCTCTCCTCGATCCTAACCTCTTTTTGCTTTATATCAACAATCTACCTAAGAACATTCTCCGATCTTTAGTAAATATATATGCAGATGATACCGGAGTGTACGGTGCACCTGCAAGTATCTGGATGACCAGAGCTTGGCAGCTGATCTCTGCTCTAACCTAGCTTTCACAGATCAACGAGGGAAATACTGGCTTGTATTATTCAATGCCTTCTAAACAAAGCTAGTAACATTTCATCACCATTGAGCAAATACCCTTAGGAATGGTATGAACCCTCTTCTTCTCCCCCCAGCTATGAGTAAACAGCAAGACAGACCGCGTTCTATAGCCTTGGATGGCAACTGGTCTACCGCAGAAAGAAATGATCAAACGTTGATAGCCTTTCACTACGCTATCGCTAATTATTATGGCTAATGTTGAAATGAGCTACGTTCTTTAGTTCCACCAGTTCAGACCTTCACAGCCAGGTCATGTCCACGGCGTCAAATAATCCTCATTCTCTTTGTATTCCTTTGGCAAAGAGGAAATTCCATTCATTTTCTCCCCACAAAATTATTACTTTGTGAAATAGAATCTTGAATGGATGTTTCCCCAACCACTACAATCTTATCCGTTTCAAATCTAGGGTTAACCGATATCTATCCTACATATCCTCATAATAGGCGATCATTACTTCCTCCTTTCCTCACACCCTTACAACGATCTCGGTAATCCTTTACCTTGGGTAGCTCTTCGTCTTTGTATCAGGTCAACTTAAGTATTAAAAAAATCAGGTATATGATATTATGTTAATCAAATATATATGTTCCTGCGCTATACATCTTTTGAATTTATTTATCAATATAAGTTTGTTGTTTTGTCTTTGTTTGCATGAGAAAACATAACATACCCAAGTTATTATTAATGGTTTTATTGTACAAAAATTGACTTACATCATAAAATTTTACATTGTGTCTACTATTATGTGAAATCTATCTATCTTCTTATTTTGTTTTTTGTTTTTTGTTTTTGTTTTTTTTTTTTTGCTAATGATCCCCCAGCACAATGTCCATAGGCCACTCAAGTTAGAGGATTACTGTTTGGTGTTGTATTAGTGTAAGGAAGGATAAGAAGTGAAATTCTTGGGACTATACAGGAAAGATAACGGCTAATTCTAGACTTAAAGATATTAAGGCTTAATAAGTGAATGAAAGTATAGTTAGAAGTATAGAGTTGAAGTAGACTTTAGAAGGAACCAGAAACTGAATCCTAAACAGGAAAGAAAGGACAAACCTCTACCCCAGTTCAAAAGACCGGAGACGATTGTGAACCGAACGATAGGTAAACCTATCTACTCCCATTACCTATCTCGGTCTGTTCATATCTATCTATCTGTCCATATTTACATATATTTTACATTTTAATTCATAAAGTGCTTAAGTCACGTTATATAATATATAAACAACGTTGACTTAATCTCAGACCTTAGTGAGCATGGTACTTGTAAGCTAATCTTTCAACAGTACATGTCTTCAATGGCCAATCTGATTATAAATACCATTGTTAGTTTTTTTCATAAGGATAGATATTCTGTTTCCTGTATATAACTAAAGCGTGCTGTTAAATACACAGTAATATCTGTCAATATTTGCGGGATTACCCAAGTCTGAGACAAGCCGACGCTAAAACACAAGGGATTACAGGGTGTAGAAGAATTAGGAAAAGAAAAATTGATGTTGAACAGAAAGAGAAGATAGTAATTAGATGTTCAATAGATAGCGATTGACATTGCATTTAAATTTTTGCAAATTGATGTCTAGAAAGCATGGAGCCAGAAGGGAGTTTCACAAGCGAGAAGTGTACCTTTTCTAACCATACAATTAATTATATTTGCACATATACACGTATACTTATATACTGTTCGGGAAAGAGTCGCCGATTTATACATTTCTGTGTACATAGAATTATACATATTCATATGCACAAGTTCCAAATATCACAAAACCCAGACTTAAAGATCAGTGTAGGCATCGACTTGATTAGATTTATGTTTTAAAAAAATGGGTAACATAAAACAAGAATAAAAGTACAGACTTGCATTTATATATCAATGCAAACAAGCAAATTTGAATTGAATATAATATATATATATATATATATATATATATATATATATATATATATATATATATATATATATATATATATATATATAATGTATGTCTTGACAGCATTTGTTAATTTGTTAAACACGGAAATATTTGTATGATTTTAATTGTTTCTTTCTTTCTTGCAAGTATTCTGATGGTTCGTTTTATATTATAAGTAACCAAAGTCGCTGAAAAACCTGAAGAAATTATGCCGGAAATATATTTATAATCATGAAGCATTAATCAAAATACTTTTGAGAAATGGAAAATTAACTAAAAACTTCTTTAAAAATCTTTCATGGTCTTTAATGTGTCTAATAATAATAATATTATTATATATATATATATATATATATATATATATATATATATATATATATATATATATATATATATATTGTTATTATCATTATTATTATTATTATTATTATTATTATTATTATTATAATAATGATAATAACAATATATATATATATATATATATATATATATATATATATATATATATATATATATATATATATATATATGCGCGTGCGTGTATGTTTCAAACATAGCGTGTTATACGGACTGCTATATCAGTTAAAAGTTTGCCTTCGAAGTCAGCAATCAATGTACATGCGTAGAATATTTCAAAAAGAATATTTCATCTTGAGTTTTTAAAAGTTTATTATTATTATTATTATTATTATTATTATTATTATTATTATTATAAGATAGTCGTAGAAAAAATATTTGAAATTACCTCATTTTTTTATGTTTTTGAACCAAATGTTGATTAAGTACGTGCACAAGTATTCCTCAACAAATGTATATTCATTTTTTATATACTTTCACAGATTGCACACACGCATCTATATGTGAGTGTCTATGTGTGCGTAAAAGAGAGAAAGATAGAGTGGGAGAGAAAACGTATGTTTGAAAAAATAAATTAATAACGTAGATATTCACACACCTAAATCTACAAACTACTTTATCGACACATAGAATCACAAGTATATACAGACATGACACACAAAGATATAGAGTCTTATCGGCTTCAGTTTGGGTGTACGAACCGATTTACGCGCTTACAGAGACGTGCCAACATCGGAAACAAATGAATTTGTTTTCAATGCCCAAACTTGTGTTCGAGTCTATTTAATACCAGTTTTGAAACGTTATTTTATTTTGAAAGAAATTGAACCTTAGGAGGGTGACGCCATTCAGTCTTCTAACATCTTAAAATCACTAGGTTCATATATTTGCAAAATCTACTGCACTGAAAGTAGTAAAGGACGACAATGAGGAGAAGAACAAGCTTTTAATATATTGATGAACATAAAGAACAATGTTACGTGCAGAATTCTGCTTTTGGCTATTTCTCATTAATTTCTAATTTCTTTTTTAGCCAACCCAAATAGGAAACGGAAACAGACTTTGAGAATGGGAGACCGAAAACTAGTCAGTGAGGCTAGATCTCATGTAGCAGAATGTAAAACGTAATTACAAAGCTGTAATAAAAGTTATCCGTAATACAGACAAAACAGTGCATTGCCTTATATAAGAGAGGGTGCTGAAAAGGCCTCGTCCAGGATGACTTCCCTAAAAATCAAACCTAAAGGCCGAACATGAGAATCTTTTTGATGGAGGTTTTTGATCGGACCAAAAACTTTTCAATACGCCATAGCATATCTGTCTGTCTGTCTATCTATCTATCTATACAGACACACATACACACACATCACACATATACTACATATGCTTATTATGTATGTACACATACACGTACATACGACTAAAGTGTTCATAATCTATATATGTGTGTTCATGTATGTAGGTGCATATACTTATGTGTATGTGTGTGTGCATATATATATAGGAGGTTACACAGAGATATATATACACATGTATGCACATTTAAGAATTTCATGGATATATATATATATATATATATATATATATATATATATATATATATATATATGATGTGTATGTATTTATAAGCCTGTCTACTCCTTTATATATATATATATATAATTTTGTTCAGAGATAGAGCGTGTGTAAATATAAAAGTGAACTTAGAAGTCAACACTTAGAGGCGACAGTCTGTTTCATGCTAGATGCAATTGCATCTAGCATGAAACAGACTGTCGCCTCTAAGTGTTGACTTCTATGTTCACTTATATATATATATATATATAACGATTATGTATTTATACGCCTGTCTACTCATACATTGTAACAATTTAATTTCTCCCTCTTTTTCACACACACATAATGTATATGTGTGTGTGTGTGTGCCTGTGTGTGTGTGTTTCACTCTGTTATCGCGCATGCATTGGGAAATGTTTAGATATATGTGTGTGTGTGTGTGTGTGTGTGCGTGAGTGGGGGTGTTTGCTCTTAAAGTGGCAGAGATTAATCCTCCCATTTAGGAACATACAATGAAAACGTTATATATATATATATATATATATATATATATATATATATATATATATATATATATATATATATATATATCCTGCTTTCTTTATCTATCTATCTATCTATCTATCTATCTATCTATCTATCTATCTATCTATCTATCTATCTATCTATCTATCTATCTATCTATCTCCTCCCTGACACACTCATAAACAGAGGGGAATGTACACAGGCACACCTTGTACGAATTTTCTGCCCTGGAAATAAAAATTAATCTCCTTGGTTATATGGTTGATATGACAATTCTTCCTTGACACACACGTATGCGTACCCAGTCTTTCATCAACATAAAGAGGGGGAGAAAGTGAGATCATACACGTGTAGACAATAGACGTGTATATAGATGAGAAATAGTTAAATGAACTGTCATATATGGGAAGATGAGAAAAATACCCCCCAGTAAGGCAGGATGTGACATAAGATCGTATTTATGCGGGTGCCCATACACATATGTAGAGACTCAAGTATATTTGGTTTAATGATTCACCATGTCTTTTTTTAATATCCGTGACCATTTCACTATGTGATATTACAAATGCAATAAGGCGCAGACTTACTGGCACATAGAAATATTACATCTTTACACACGCAAAGTCTATATGATTCACTAACACCCACTCA
>OZ038494.1:38065124-38207624 GCA_964036315.1 Acanthosepion esculentum | reverse complement strand
TTTCTTCTTTCTTGCAGTTTTCACATACGCTTGAATAAATTCCCTTTTCTACTTTCACTTTCACTTTCTTTTTTACGCTTATTTGTTAGTTTTTATTTTATTTTTCAGTCATTCATTCATTCATTCACGAAGTCACCCACTCATAAATTTTACTCTCCTATGTCTTGTTGTTATTGTGCCTCACGCTCCTGACTGTGATTGCCAGTAAACTATTTTGTTTTTATTTTCTTTCTTTTGCCATCAGCATCTCTTTTAAATACTACAGTCAGTTTACATCATCTTTACTCTGTTGATCTTGATTACAGCGAACGATAACAACAATAGTAACAACATTACAAGAACATAGCACATCTCTCTTATTGAGTCATTGACAGTACATCTCTAACAAATGTTATCTCAAAAAAATATATATATAATGACTAAAAAAGTGGGAATCTTGAAGAATGGCAACACAAGAAAGGAGATTTTATAGATTATTTTGTCTCATCGCATGAATTTAAACCCCAAAGATAACACGGAAAATTCTTTTAGTATGGAGAAAAGACATTTTCATTTTTCTGATAAACATATTCACAAACATAAGTTTTTAGAAACTGGAGTTTTTACTAAATGTTTACTTCTGCCAATACTTTTCTACAGAATAACACCCGAGAAAAAGGAAAATTAGAAGTAAAAAAGAAAGAAATATCAATAACTATCTTCTTTCCTCCCCCATTATTCTATTTTTTTTATTTTTTATTTTTTTGATAAAATTGTTTTTGGTTCAATTCAGTACATTTGTTTTTCTTAGTCTACTTATTTTGTTTGCCACTGATTTTAATGGTTTATTACTTTGGATAATTAGAATATAATGTTTGAATCCGTATAGACTAACCGAGAAACCCCTATAGAAATATTCTGTGAGACTACAAGGGAAAAGTATTTTCACGAATAAATAGTCTTATCTAGTAAAGTTGTAAAGATCGGTCACTTTTTCTACTGTAAATAATAAAATATAAATAAAAATGCTACGAGCGCTTAATCATTATAAAAGATATCTTTCCATCGCTGAAGTTCGTCTGAAGTTTTTGGTTCTTCAGTTTCAACTTTAATCAACCATTTCTTACCTCCCCTCATCGCAACCGCGCGCCAAACCTTTGCTAAATATGTTATACCGTTTTTTTTATTATTATGTTGGTCCATTAAGAAAACATGTTCGATTTGACCACTAAGGTGTTTGTACGTCAAATCGATCTTTATCGACTAGCAATAACCTCAGTGTACACCCACATTTGTAAAAGTATGTTCTTGACTGCATTCAAATCCGTATATTTTAAAAAGTTGACACGGTGTTGTATATTGCAGTCAAGGCAACCAATTTACATCAGATGCTTGTAAAATCTCTAAAAACTACAAAGTGTATGTCCGAATGGGCATCAGTAAGTCTGCAGCTTGACATTTGCGTTTAAAATTACTTTTGTTTTTAATTACTATCCTACAGTTCTATTGATTTAGCTACGTATGTTGTAAGCCGAGGCTCATTTAATAAAGTGTTGATTCAACATGTTGTGCAAACCAAATCAGTTTTATGAAACTCTTCATTATGGAAGCTGAAATTTGGGCCATTAATTGTTGCTTCAGTTTGTTTTTCTACAAATTCAGTAAAATCACATATATGAAAATTCGGTGAAATATTTAGATATATTATTAAAAAATAAAATATTTTAAATGCATTTGGGTGAGACAGCTCATCTGGTCACACATTTGGTTAAGATTGGTTAATTTTGGTCACGTCAGTTCCTCTGACCCACTGGTGGACACTATTATTACTTAGCTGAAAAATGTATTAAAGAACTTTTAGTACTCTTTACTAAATTCATTTGCTTTATTTTGTCTATTATCCTCACATCGTATTTACGAAAAAAAACATTCCTGGTTAACGAATCGGTAAAGATTTGCTCCGAATATCGGCTCGGCTATCCTTTTTCACTCTTGACCAATACAGTCATTGCTCGTACAATGTGGGCTGCTTTTTAAAATATCAATTAAAATAAATTCTTAGCTTCAATAGTCACTTAAATTATAAACTTCGTCTTTTTCAATAGCTAATAAGTATGTCTCACAAATCTGACTTGTGAGTTCGATACACACTTGATGCTCCAGATTTGTAGCATTAGATAAAAACTAATTTTACTAAATAACTGACATTGACCATTTATTTAAGGTCCGGCTCATTCATTTGTCACACGATATTTTTCTACTATAAAATTTCAAAAATCTTTAATGAGTTTGCAGGTTCAACTGATAAAGACAATTCGTTCTGGAGAAAATCTCTATTTTGACAATGTACTCGCATATTTGTAAAAAATTTACTCTGTAAAAAAAAAAATCTCCATTCCGGTATGTATTAAAACTGATGCTGGAAACTTAATTTAAGTACTTTAATAATCAGAGTACGTACTGAGGATTATTTAATTAACTTAAGTAATTTGATAATCAGATTACGTACTGAAGATCATTTAATTAACATAATTTAATAATCAGAGTATGTGCCTAGGATAATGTAATTAACTTAAGTAATTTGATAATCAGACTACGTACTGAGGATCATTTAATCAACCTAATTTAAGTAATTTGATAATCGCAGTACGTACTGAGGATCATTTAAGTAACTTAATTTAAATAATTTAAAAATCAGAGTACATACTGAGGAATATTTAATTAACTTAAGTAATTTTATAACCAGAGTAAGATCTGAGGATCATTTATTTAACTTAATTTAATAAGAAGAAGATCATTTAATTAACTTTAGTAATTTGAAAATCAGAGTACGTACGGTGGAACATTTAATTAAGTTAATTTAATAATCAGAGTACATAAAGTAATTTGATAATCAGATTACGTACTGAGGATCATTTATCCTAATTTAAGTAATTCAATATCGTTTATTTGGCTTAATTTAAATAATTTGATAATCAGATTACGCACTGAGGATCATTTAATTAACTTAAATTAAGTAATTTTATCATCCGAATACGTACTGAGGATCATTTAATTAACTTAATTTAATAATCAGAGTATGTGCCAGGGATCATTTAATTAAGTAATTTAATAATCCGAGTACGTACCGAGGATCATTTAATTGGCTTAATTTAAGTAATTTGATAATCAGAGTACGTACTGAGGATCATTTAATTAACTTAAATTAAGTGATTTTATAATAAGCGTACGTACTGAGGATTATTTAATTTAAGTAATTTAGTAATCAAAGTATGTGCTGAAGATCATAAGGTGTTAATTTCGTTATTCAGACTGCAGACAGTACGCTGACAATCTTGTAAAATCAGATACATGTCTAATTAGTATCCAATGATTTCTGTCACTGGGATAAAAGTTTCTAAGACAGCAATGATGGTCTTGTGAAATTCATGATTAGGTATTTTCTCCAATTAGGATTGCTTTTGTTGAAGAAATAAATTAATTACTCTGTGCGAGCTTCGAGGCTTTAAGCTAATTTCTGTATTCTAAAATGTTCACTGCCATATTTCTATTTGGGACATACCGACTTTAATGCGATATATATATATATATATATATATATATATATATATATATATATATATATATATATTGAGAGGTTGGCACATATAGCTTCGCCTACGAGGACGTTGGTTAGACTAGCTAACCTTGGAAAATGACTGTACATTTTCTCTGGGTTCAGTCATTGAAATTTGCAAGAAACTCCTTCAAAATTCCTTCCTTTCTAGTAAATCCAATTCTTTACGTTAATAAATCTATTGTAAGAAAATTGATAATCCAATCTTCATGCAACAAAACTATGCTTATCTGTGAAGACATCAATTTTACCTTTCAGTATTTTTTCTTTACTTTTTAATTTAACCCTGCTCATTTTACATGTGGTAATAATATTTATTTAGCTGTGAAATGCCCTTGCAAAATATCCCTGTGAAATATTCCTGCAATTCTGCAAATCCCATGTCTATAATAATCGATTTATATACTTGTAATGTAAAATATGCTATTGTTTTCTGAAACTGATTTTGAGAAATTGTTTGTTCATATATGTGATGGTAGTAATTATTCTTAATCTTTTTCCAATCCAATATTTCTAAATATGCTTTTAAAAAATGTAAAATTAAAACCATCTATAATTACATATTACGGAAAGTTACTGAAATTCAATCATTAGAAAAGTTATTTCAAACTCAAATCCATCGTTACAATCGTATTCTAGAACATGCAACAAGAGCATATAAGAAAAAAGTACCAACTACTTGGACGACTAATAATTTAATAAAAATAGTGCTTTTTATGAAGAAATCAGACAAATTATTAATAAGTTCAACGCTAGCTTTTTTCTCTTGTTTATTGGTAAATCTATATTCCATAGTGTATTTAACATTATTTGTAACACGAGCCTTGACATCTCACATCGAAAACAATCGTTCAATATTACATTGTCATTCATGCACCGATGAAGTTCACTTTCTAATAATTGTAACTAAACTGATAAACAAATTTGTCTTAATATGCGAACATTGTTAAAAATGTTAAATATATGTAAAACTATTGGAAAATATCTTTGTTTAAGTACACGAGCTGAAAGGAAATGTTATCGTCATTCCTTGTATATTATCATCCTCCATGCTTCCATGAAGTTAGTTCACATGCATGATACAAAAGTAAAATAGGTCTCTTTCTTGTACCTAACAGTAAATTTGTGAACACTTTTAGTTTTATTGAAAGAGATACATGGTGATTTATTGTATAGATCATCATCTTCCGAAAACATTATTCAGTTTTAGTTTAGAACAAAGAATTCATTGATAGATCTGTAGTAACTTGTTACTTGTGTTTGCAAAATAAAAATTCATGATGTGTTATCATATTCTTCACTTTCAATTCTTTACAGTTGGTTCATTAAATAACAAAACGTTTATTTATCTATTATATAAATTGTATTCAAAGTTGAGCGCACTTCTAGACTTAGACAATGTCAATTTTACCTACCCTCGTCTGTTTTTTGTTTTATTTAAATCCTAAAGTGTGCGTATGCTGTTTACTTTTGGTGGTTTATGCTTACCGCCATATGTGATAGCTCATTTAGTAAAAACGTTCATTAAATCTTTAGCAAAAACATTATGCATGTTGCATAAAGCTATTATTTACATAAAAGGGATGATGGTCACTGTTAGCGAGACCTTAATGTGTTGTTTATTCCCTTTCTCTGATTTGAAAAGAATCGATGAGATTGTAAGCTTTTTAGTTTATTAGCAAAGAAATACCTGGAATGCTATTTATTTAACTACTTTTTCAAAAATACACAAGAGATGATGACAATTGATAGGTCATTCCATTCTCATTATTGTCATTCATCTGTTGTTAGTTAATTATTATTATAATGCATCAGAGAAAACGTTGACTCCTACTTATCTCAATAAAAATTGTCATGAATTGCAAACCAAGGAGAGGTCATAAATATCTGTTGCAGATTACGGGGTAGCGAAAATGCCAATGGTTGGTTTGTTGAAGCATTATGTTCGAGTAAAAAAGGAGATAGGAGTAAATAATTTGAGAGAATTTTGCACTGTTATTGACCCTCTTTCTCTCTCTTAATTTTAATTGCACTAAATTCTACTAAGCTGTGTTGTACAATAGGTGGTAGGGCAATACGTTGGCTCATCTTAGTAAGACGTCGAGTCAGTAATAATACTTAAACAGTACAGTTGAAGCCTGCAAGTTTATTCTTGTACTTGTAAAATCTATGTTACTGTCAACTATTTTTCTGTTTATAAAATTCTTACAGGAGAATGCTAATAATTTGTAATTTAATTACTACTGCTTACTGACTCATTTCAAGCAATTTTAAATAAAATAGTTGTGATAATGAATGTATATTGTAAAATAACAATAACACTGAACTGAACAGCGGTGACAATTAAAATATTAAACAATATTTTATATTTTATTTTTAAACCATTAATAAATCTGATTTTTCCCAACACTACTACTGACAGTGTTTTCTTTTTTCTGCTACTATTGGTATCGTTGGTGGTGCTACAACTACTACTACAGTTGCCGTGACTACGACAACGGCGAAGATGACGGCTGCAGCTTAGGAGAGCAAAGTAGGATTAAATGTAGGAGGTAACATCAGAATGGAAGGCGGAGGAGTAGGCGCTGAAGAGATGCGAGCACCAGCCGATGACGTCACACGCACCTGAAGTTTACGGACCTGAAGTTTAGCTGACCCTCTCAAATCCTGCCTTGCCCACCTTTTGCACTGGAAATACACAGCGTGTGTTTACATCACGGGGAGAGAAATCTGAAATACACAGAAAGAACATATGAAAAAAAGACAAAAACATTATCAGACTGTGAGGTTCTGTAAAAGAAATGAAAAAGGAAGAGGGTTTTCTTGTCTTTATAAGCAACAAACATTAACAATCAGTTATTGAAACCATCAAAGAAAAAAGGAACAAAAACAATAACCCCCTTCTTGTAAAAAGAGGGGAAAAGAGGTGCAACTGTGTGTCTGTGGTGTGCTGGCCATTTTTCTCCATGTTAGAGCTGGCTTCTTCTTGTTCGCACGCAAAAGTCATCTCTTCGACGACGGCGCAGCATTTACCAACATGACTGAAAACGCCGTCGATCTTGAGATGGCTACAGCCTCTCGATTTTAAAGAAAAAAAAAAGAGAAAGGAAAACAAAAAGAAAACGAAACCTGTTTTTCAAAACTTAAAGCTTTCAATCAAGCATATCTAAGGTAGGTGGCATTCATTTTTCCATTTTTCTTTATGGAATTATGATCATGACGACGACGATGATGATGGCGATATCTGTATCGCTTTTTAATCTTTCATTTTATTCATTTTCTTTCAGCCCATAATTGTGCTCTGCCTATCTATCGCTTTCTCTATCGCACCATATTTAGTGTAACATGCAATATCGCACACCTACAACTACTTTTAATTGTAAATGTAAATTTATTATTAAACTTAAATTTGCTAAACAGGTGCCCCGTTCCCTGCAGAAGATTTACATTTTTTTCCTCTTCTGGTCTGCTACAATTTTGTGAAAATGCTACTGCTACTCCTTGCATTGCATGTCATTCATCTTTCTTCAAGGAGAATGGTCAGGAAAATTTAGTTGGTGATGTTTCTTCTACTCGTTTCTCGTAATTAGAACGAAACTTGCATTTAACGTCTACATTGCAATTAATATCATCCATTTTGGAGTTTATCTCTAAACTGCTGCAGTTCAATATCGCTCTCTCTCTATCTCTATCTCACTCCCCCTCTCCCCCTCCCTCCCCTGGATGATTACCATTATTGTAACTATATAAAACAACTGTAGCATTTCTCTCACTCACACGCAATGAATTACACTTCCTAGTATATTTTTTCTAGTGGAGCACACATCTAGAGCGTAAAGCTTTGTGCCTTCATCTACAAAATATTAAATGGTGATTTATTGTTGGCTAATGTAAACGTATCGAAAGTAGATGTCTGATTTGAAACCTAAATCCAGGAGATTCTTCTTTTTAGTAGTCAGTTTCACTACTACTTATAAAAAAAAAACGAAATCAGAGATCAGTCTTTTCCAATCTTTCCAGTAAAAATATTAAAGTTTTTAATTTTATCATTTCTCAGATTACAACAGTTTCATGCCGTATTCCGCTTTTTACCAAATTCTGACACTTGTTGGAAAAGAATTATATTATCAACACAAGTAACAGCTGTTTTATTTTGATTAGCTCAGAAATCCTCTAAAATATTTTTGAAACATGTAGTGAACAATATTTGTCACCTTAAAATATTTATTTCGTATGATTATTACATTATTCCAAGACTTTCGTTGACATTTGTAATAACTTAACGATCGTAGAAACATAACACCATATTTTAAGAAAGAAACAATTATGACAAATGAAATCACCCAAAGAAAGGTTTCTTAACCTGTCTGTAGTACGTTTTTCGACAGTATGATCACGTGATTTCATACATCCGCTGTGCCATGTTTTATTCTATAGTTTCAAGACAGTAAAATGAACGCTGGTTGTAAATAATTTTCCTATATATCCCGTGATTAATGGTTTGTCCGTTACAAACGTTAATGTTGTTCAAATTTTATATAAGCATCATTTTCAATATAAGATTTGTAAAGTAAAGTATAATTTGTCAAGTAAAGAAAATATAAGAAAAAGAGGTTTTAACACTCATCAGGTCCTCCATATCATCATCATTTCTACTCCAGTAGCAGTTGCATAACCAATACCATCTTACTCTTGTCATTTGTAAAATCTTACTATCTACCTAACAACGACTACTAAGCCGATAATAATATTTCATTCTGATACATTTACAAACATAATTTCAAAGAATTTATATTTTGCTTCAGACACAAAAAGAGAACACCTCTTTTCTGTATTTCTTTAATTTCTTTTAGTGTGCCTTCTTACCAAGAAATTATATTATAGAAAATTGTTTCAAAAGCCAGCGACCGAAAAATCAACTAACATCAGTCAGCGTTTTCGTGATTAATTATCTATGCTTTTGAATACACCTATCAGTCTTGTAGTGAGGGGTTAGAGATTTGAATAAAAAGGTCAGTCACACAAGTAATATTTCGTGTGCCGTTTTAATTTTGCAAGAGGAAATCAGGATTATTTTAACTAACTCTAAGCCTTTTTTAGTAACTAAGTGAAGTAGAAAAATTACCCCTTTGCTTTCTTAAAGACAAAGAAAAGATTCTAGAACTTAATATTTATAAAATTTCAATAATTATTTTTAATGAACCATTTCAAGCTACAATGATTGCAATAAGTTGAATTCGAATGAAGTCTGTTCATTTCTTCACACACGCGTCCATTTTCAAATATTAGATAATGTCACTGGTACACTAAGAGTGGACAGGAAAAAAAGTTGACGGCTTTGGGAACTGAGCACCAAACAAAATTACTTTATATACTCAGCATAATTATATTTATATTGAATATTTGGAAATATATGCATATTGTGTGTGTGTGGTAATCGGATGCATATAGAGAATATTAGCGTAAGGAACACAATGTATACAATGAATACATAAAAGGTATTCATTGTATGTGTGTGCGACATGTTGGTTGTCCCTAACAAGCCTACACGTCTGTTTAGGGGCAAAGAAATGTGATTTTCAAAAGGACATTAACATACTAACCATTGCAAAAGGGAAAAGACAATTAATTTCCTGCCTAGTCATGATTTATTGCATTTAGCAGTTGTTTGTGCTTTTAAAATGGATCATAATTAGACGCATTCATAATTTTTCGTTAATGTCAAAATATCTCCACGCACCTTCATTCTTTTGTAATTAAAGTTCGCTTTGCTTTATGTTGTTTTTTTTTTGTTTTCAATTGTTTTTTGTGTTGTTTTCCAATCAAATCAATTTGAAATTAAGTATTAGCTTTTTTAAAACCCTTCTTCAATGATTCTTCACACAGCATTGTCATTCTTACACAGGTGTATTGCATCAAAATAACAGATACACGATTTAAGCACATTACAGAACAACACATTGCCATCAAGTACGAGAAACAGTACTATTCTGTATTGTATTTTTATTTCTATAACATAAAAAATGGCAACTTAATACATTTCTTGAAAAGGAAACTATTTTTGCCTTGATAAAAATATATTTGAATTGAAATGTAATTCACGGGTAGTTGGAAATACATTCATTGACTTGCAGTAAATGTCAGATAATTTTTTATCTAACCTTAGATACAGAAAATTTTCAATCGTTATAATGTCTTGTATCCAAAAATTGTTAAAATCTTAACTGTAAATATTTTTATTTATAAAACAATGTATTTTTGGTTATTTGCATAAATTAGTGGATTTTACTTAATCTGTTTACCTTTTTTTACAAATGACATTCATGTTGGCAGCAATTAATGTTCTATTACAATATAAAAAGTCATTTCTGTTTATTTTTGTATTCTTTTCTGCATTGCAAGCCTTGTAAAAGATGATGATAAAATGACAGCAAGACTTCTCACCTTTATTCTGTCTGATTTTAAATATTTGAATTCTGTTTAAAATTGCAATCGATCGCCGCCATTTTACACTTCAGCAACTGATCAAAGACTTGGAAGATGGCGAAAAACGGCAGTTGCGGTAGAAGAAAGAAACTAGCGAGCTGAAATAAAAGGAACAAGAAACCACCGCCATTCTGTGGTTTTTCTTTCCTTTTTTCTGTTTTTATTAAAACAGTTATCGACATTAAATAGAGAAAAACATTAGAATTGTAAAGCTTGCACCTAAGTGTACAATTATTGATGTTTGAAAAAGGTAAAGATAAAATAGTTGTATTTTCGTCCTCCATATTTGCTCTCTTTTAGTGGAGTTTTGATTTTTAGTTTTAGAATATTGAAATGTCGGAATGCAGTGCTTGTTGAAACATTTTTCTTCTAGCTTATTCTCCAGTTGACCTCCGGTATTTGTTGATGTTAAAAAAAACTGAACATGCCATTTTTTTCTATTGATAGGTATAGAGCGCAATTATTTTTATTTCTTTAGAAATATACCCTAATCTACACTGCTAAAACCTACCACTGCGACTGGCATGTCACCTGTGTTAAGGAATTAATGGGGTCAGTCAATCTACGAAAAACTGAAGTTTAAAGTCAGTGTTATAAAACTGAGCATTTTCACGTTTATTATTTTGCCACTCTAGCTTTTAAGATCATTCTGTCCATGTGAAGAAAAGAAGAAATCTTCATTATCATTGACTACGAAGCACAACTGCGAATAAATTTTAATGATTCTTCTTGGTAAGCAAATGTGTGAGCAGTGATTTATGGAACTAAATTTTGTGTCAGCATTTCAATTCAAATAATTCTATCTATATCGAACACCTTAAGGGTAACTTGCACTTCTCTATCAGTTTATTCTGATTTTCATAACTCATCTCAAATTATACTGGAAACTAAGCCACTACATTTTTATAAAATTAAGTTTCAAACTGTTAATACAGCCCATTCAAAACTCTATATCGCCATAATAGCCTTAATTTTAGTTGGCAGAAAATATTTATATATATATATATATATATATATTCTAATTTCATGAATTAGAAAGTAGTCATACAGTAACTTTTCCGTTTATTTCACTGATCTTTTGATAAGATCTTAGTCAAGTCTCACAGTTATCTAATATTAACAACATTATTGAGCTGTCGAAATTCGCCTGTATAGTTTTTCAAACACTGTTAATTTGTTAAATGCTTTGGAAAAGCCTTAGGAACAGATTGACAGGCCAGAAAAGAACTAAATGAGTTGGATTCTCCCCAATCCTACACAATATTATCAGCATTAACGAAAATGATTTCACTTTTGTTTTTAGTTTATAGTGTTCATTCTTGATTAATCTTTAGCTTTTATTTAAGGATCAAATAAAATTAAGTAATTGATCAGAATGGTTCGTTACATGTCAAAGACATAAGAAGACAGTGAAATTTTTAAAAAAATTTGGGACAGAGCTGTAACTTGGTTGCTTCTCGGTGATGGATTCTGATGCTTTCTTATTGGTTAACAACTCTTTAACTGAAGATAATGGTATTTAGGTCATTATATATTTGATAACATCAATTCCTAAAATTCACACACACACACACACACATATATATATATATATATATATATATATATATACATATATATATATATATATATATATACATATATATATATATATATATATATATACCTCAACAGCCGATTTTATGAAATAAAGTGGCCAATTCCAGTGAATGAAATTTTGAACAATAAGATTGTTTAGCAATAGCTATAAAAACCAGTGACCATTCATTTGTAATGCACACATCATACTATCTTTTTATTCATATCTTAGAGTGCAGATCAGATAAACTTTCCATATTTTGCATACATAATACCCAAAATATGTCCCCATAAAAAGACATAATCTCTATGTTGATGTTCTCAACTAGGTAGCTACAATGATTATGTATATTTTATTAAAAAGAATTAAAACAAACTGAAAAAAATGTTTTATTTTTAAAGTTTTAATTGCAAGAAAATAGGATAAAATTAATCATAAAGAAAAATAATAATTACTCTTGCATACTTTAGCACAACTTTTGTCATTAAAATTAATCTCAATTGATGTCTGCCAGCAGCTCAACAATTTAACTTTATAATTAAATTTAGCAAAAATTAGTTAATTTAAAAATTTTATGGTTACTAAAAGAACTTTGGAAAATATTAATTTACTTAAAGTATAGTAGAAAATACACATTTATAACATCTGTTACATCTCAACTCAATTCAAAGGTCAAATGGATATGGAGTCAGCTTTCCTTACCTGTACATGATAAAAGCTCATTTAAATATATGAATGAATTATGGATGGCCAAAATTGACAAGAGTTGATATTAGTCACAATGGGAAAAGTATAACATTAAAATACCAACATTAAAATACCGTCATATGATTGACAATGCTCAATTTGCTTAACTTTGTACAATTCAAATGTAATTATTATTCTTGATTTAAATTAGAACAAGTCTTGAGTTGTGGTTCCACCTAAAGGGGGAGACTAAATTGTTCTAATCAGATAAGTCAGACTTGTATTTTTTCAAATTCATTATCACACAATACAAATATTAATCATAAGGGTCACATGTCTCTTTTGTTTTCCATTAGCATCTCTGCTGTAAATATGAATACATATCAAAGTTTTGGGGTTTTTTAAATGGTAATTTTTGGTTGGATTGGTGGGAACATTTTAGATATGGCATATGTACATATGAACATGTTATGGTTTCTTTTTCCTTTCCAACAGTTTGTATTTTTATTTCCATAAATTATAACAAAACATTTTTAAAAGATTTGATTCCATTGTTAAATTCAGTGTTAGTCAAAACTAACTTCACTTCATTAAGTGGAGCCAATAGAAAAATCATTTATCAAATTGTATACCATTTTCAAAATGATCTTCTTAACTGTCTACACAAACCAAAAGAACTGAAAATCAATTATAAGTGCAAGTTAATTAAACTTGTATCTTTAATGCAATGAGAAGGGAAATCCTCATTCAAAAACTTAGACTTGTAAATACCAGTAAATGCCTCTAAGTTGGAGTCATTTACCTTTCTGGTTTCTGTAGCTGGATTTGCTTTAAGCAATGGTACATTTTCATTTTGTCTGGCCAAGAGTCTGGAACTTGATGGTGTGAAGGTCTAAACTTCTTTTAGTAACTACCATTTCATCATAATAGGTGAACATGAGATTTATATTTAAATATCAGAATCTTATACCACTAATGACTTTATAACATTTTCAATTACATAATAAAATTTAATGTGACTGCTGATTTATGATAAATATTTATTAAGATTTTCTCGTAATTCCTTTAATCAAAAGTAAATAGGAAAATGATGGTTGGAACATTTTAATCTCTGTACTTTTTGGCATCACCTGAGCACAAATGAAATAATTACATTAATTTTGCCTTTTTTGATTTTATTTCTTTTGCTTTTTGATTACATTTTTTTAATATTTGTTTTTTTCCTCTTGGTTTTGGCTTTTCTTCATTGTGAAACCAGAAAAATGATGAGGATGAAACCGACCTTGATCTGACTCCATCTTTTCAAGATGTCACATATCTGATTATTCTCCACATTTATATCAGCTTGCATGGTGCCACTGCCAAAATTCTTTGAAGACATCTCATCCATTCACTGCATAAATTGTAAGTTCATATCTGTTTGTCATTCCTGTTGTCTCATCCCATCCTCCTAACACCTTGTTTGCCTCATGAGCTAATTTTTTTTTTTTTTTTTTTTTTTTTTTTTTGTGAAAATCTAAATTATAGTTCTTTTTGATTTTTTGATATTTCTTATACATGTAAAAATTTAAAAAATGCCATCTGTGGTTAGGATCCAAGGTTTGTATAAGATATAAGATATATAAGATCAAATAAAAAAAATTTTAAAGAAAAATATTTGCCGCTGATTTTTAAAATTATTCCGAACTCAATCATCAAAATGTAAAGAATTTAATGGTAATTTTTATCTTTATAATTTGGAATTTAGAAGCAAGTTACTAAAAGTTTGGTGCAAAACATTATTAATATAGTAATAAAACTAAAAGTCTGCAATTCTTTGATGAGGAATTTTTCAATAACTCAAAAAGGTATGAAAAAGAAACCTAATCATAATCATAGAAGCAAGTTTCTTTCAAGTTAGATTAAAGATTTGCACTAAAATTATGTAATAATTTGAAAGCTAATTTCCAGAGTAATAAAGACTGAAATTAGTTTTAAGCTTTATAATTATCAATGGACACATTCGGCCAATGGCAAAGAAAAAAACAAATAAATTGAACTTGAAAAACCTTCTCCTCTCTCTGCACATATCTTCACAACACATTTTTGTTATTCATACATCATTGTATTATTGCTTGTGTAAATTCATTCCAACTAATGCCTACTATTTCTTAATCATTGAATCAATCTTTTGTTATCATCACCACCATTTTTATTGATTTTATAACAATATTTTCTTTTTAAGAGTGCTTTGGCCTTCATGAAATTTGACAATTTGACAATTTTTTATAGAAAAAGTTCTTTTTTTGGTTTTGATTCATAAATTTATTTTATTATAAATATGAGTAACTAAATCAACTCTTCTGAACAATGGAATTAAAAAATTTGAGACTTTTTTCTTTTATCAGGTAAAATATTTCATGAGATAAGTAATAAAATATAATAGAAAGACTAATGACTAAGGTGGCAAAGACAATTTTTATAATGTATTACTAAAGTTGAAACAATTTATTATATCTTGCTATTCACTGAACATCTCTCCTGCAGGTTATCATTTTTCTTTTTAAGCATCTCAATCATTTCTGCAGACAAGAACAACTCCAAACAAGGACAAATGGAAAAAAAAACTTCAACAAATTTGTCTTTTTTAATGAAGAATACTTTAACAAAGAAACTGATGATGCTTTGCCAAAGTGGAATAAATATATAGAAAACAAAAGAAAATGAATATTTTAACTAAACATGTTTGTCCTATTATTTTTATTTATACTTCAATTTGATATTATAAACAGAATTTGAACATTTGAAAATATACTTTCTTTTCTTACTTTGTAACATATTTGATCAAATTTTTGTTATTGCTTAATTGTAAGTTTATGATTTGAAAACAGACTGTTGTATATTTTGGTAATATGTATTGTGAGAAAATAATTTTTCAATAGATGAGCCAATTTATTTTATTTACAAATTGGTGAGAAACAAGACAGTTTGTATTTCATGAACTCATTTATGACAGACTTTGAGAATAGTATCTATTGAAAAAATAATAGAAACAATATGTTAACTTTTCTTATTGATGCTTTTATCAATCATTTATGCTATTGTTACATCTAACAGTTTTCTTCAATCATTAAAAAAAAAAAAAAAAAGCCTTGCATTCCAAAGAGGTTGCTTTATTTTACATCAAATGTTTGGTTAAAATGTCCAGTAGCTAAGAAGTTAACAACACTTGGGAATTTAATACAGCATTAATTATTTTCTGTAACAATGTATCAAAAACTATCATGGCATCATTTTGGTTAACAAATAATTAATATGCAGCTGACCTTAGGGTCAAGTGATTAATTTTCAATCTATTACTACAAGGTTGTAATTGTTCAATTTAGAATTTGGATAAGTTGTTTGCTATAAACATTCCCTTAACAGGACTTTCTGATATGAAAAACCATTAAAAGCTTCAATTTGTTCCCAGTGTTGTATTATGTTCACAGACCTAACCAATGTCAATAATTGTTAAATGATTTTGCTATCATGATAGAGGATTTTGTTTTTGTTATTAGATTTATTTTATGGATTTTTCCCCAACTGAAATCTTCAATTTCTTTCAACAGAGACTTTAATCTTAAAAGGAAAACAAAGATGTTTATGAACTCTTAATTATTTCCAGAGAACAAATAAAAACAACTGTTTTTAAAAACATGTCATAATATTCCTTGGATATTTAACAAAAACTATATAAAAATATTCATGAAGAATATTTTGAAGCATTTTAAACAGCCAATCAAGTAACCAATATCAGTGTAAATTATCTTGTAGGAATCTTTTAGTTTCAACAGTTATTTTTATTTTTTAACAATATTTAAAACCATCCTCCTAATTTTAAAATAATAAACACTGTAATTATATATTTTGAATATCACAAATATTTCAAGTAGTGACTTTCATTTGGGAGAAAGTGAAGTGAAAAACATTCGACAATATCAGTCTCCAATAAGAATTGAATGTGCTTGTTAGAAAATTCACAATACCATCTGAACAACATTCAAATACTGAATAGATACTCAATAGATATGTTAACAATTTAAAGAGATAATAATATGGAGAGATTTGGAACCTCTTGAAAAATGTGGCTGAGAAAATTTAAATGCATTCACCTATCCATAATTCAAAAATTTTTCTGAAGAATTTCTATTCTCCTCCTAAGAACCAGTCAGATTAAATTTACTTTATACTCTGCAACACCAGGTTGGAATATGTTAATTCAAATATCTACTCCAAGTTTTGTATCTTAGCCAAAGAAGAGGGTTTGTACATACTTTTCCAAGAAACTTGTAATTTAGATGCTTGATGTAAAGTAATTTGTAACCTGTTGTAGTTTTGGATTGAGATCACAACTTCTTATACCACCCTTTATGATAGACTCATCAGCCTAATATCTATTATCCCTTATGGATTATTATTATTAATTATTCAGACTCTTACTGTCAGGCTTGGGCCAGTTTCAGTTTAGGTAATACACTTTAATAATACAGTAGAATAATTTCAAAGTTGGCTCAATTCCTAAAAGTTTATAGTGTTCATTTTTAATAATATATAATCTCCATTTTTGTCAGCTCATTTCAGATTCCAGTAGAATTGCTTGGAATATTTTGATTCTTCCAAGAATCTGGTAGAATTTGTTATTAATTATAAAAATTAGAATAAAAACCTGCTATTATAGTTTGAAAACAAAATCAGCATTTATTATAAAAATCTGGTATTAATTATCAGTTTCCACCTATAACCCATTAATGTTCACTGTACCATTTCTGGGACAGTTGGTGTTAATAGGTTCAATAGTCTAAGGTCGCCAATAATTTAGCCATTCTATGAAATGTTGTGGTTTTGTCTTAAGGATTTTGTAACTCGATACACAAACTATAAAGAGAATTCATAAATCACTTAATTACATTATATATATATATATATATATATATATATATATATATATATATGTTTTTACTTCCATATATATAATATATATGGATGTTGACTTCAATGTACACTTTTATATTTACATACACTCTATCCATGATATCACTTTAACACATAAATAAATATAACATACCTTAAAATTATATTTTATCATATATATATATATATATATATATATATATAATGTGTAGTGACTCAAGCTTATAAACATATATATATATATGCATGTGCATACTAATTTACACAGGGTTAAAAAGTAAACACTTTTATTGAGGCCTATTACTGAATAAAGAATTGTTATACCATTTATCTTAACACTAGATCAAGACTTGAGTTGCAACTGGTTAAAATAACAATAAAAAAATTCCTGTAATATTGATGGCAATTAATTATTGTTTCCTTCAGTTAAGATTTTCACTTGCATGGTGGAGTAATGGATAGCAGTTAGAATTGAGGAATTGGAGAACCGAGTTCAAATCCCAGTTGAATCCATTACATTCACTTGGGAAAGGTATGAATCCTCTGCTTCTTCCTCCAGCTATGGGTAAATAGCAGGACAGACCTATAGCCTTGGATGGCAACTGGTCTACTGCAGAAAGAAATGGCAAACTACTGCAGGAAAAAATCTGCCTCATCAGTCATGTATCGAAAGATAGATGATCGCCTAAGCATGTATCACGCATGGCACATAACTGACTACAAATAAAGCATAACTTTATAGGTTATAAACTCACTTTATAAAAAAATGAAATATCTATTTTACCATTTATTTTTGTCAATTAAATTTAGTTATTTCATTATTCATATGCATCAACCTTATTAACAATACAGATCAAGTACAGTAGAGCTTCATATCATTTGTTACTGGTAAGTTTCTAAGAAGAAATACTGTGAAAAGTAAAGAACTGTTCAGTGAAATTGCTTATGTCAATTCTCAATTTTTCTTGCCTGGACATTAATAATAAAAGAGAAATTATAGTCTTTCACTTAACAGTTACAAATGGTATCTGTTACAAATATATTTCCAATCAGAAAAGAGGTAAATCCTCTTCTCACTGAGACTAACAAAATTGTTTTACATTAAAAAACTTTTTCTAGATCCAAAAAATTCTATAAAATGTATTTAATTCATAAAATAGCAAATTGACAAATATCCAGTTTTCTTTTTAAATGCCATATTCCTTTATGAACAAAACAACCATAAGTCTCCACAACTTCCTTTCTCTTTAATAATTATAAACTCTCATGACTTCTTGGGATAAAACAAAGTGGCTTCTCCATGGTTTGGAACTCAGAGTAGTTATTCTAGGCTGATTGCTCTCAAAAGCTCGAGAGCCTAGTTTATTCTACTATTTAACCCATAACTGGAGGGATAAGAACAGGATTCATGCTTTTACCAAAGGCAACAGTGTGAATAAGCCAGCAGAGACAAAAATATTATAGAAAGAAAAATGATAAATGTGTCCACAAGAAAAAGAGTAGAAAATATTGTTACCAAAGAAAATTTTATTTTATTTTTAACCTGTAACAAATTTTTAAATGTATTGAAAGAAAATACCCAAATTATCCTGGGCCAGCATCAAATAGAATTCTTATTGGCTTAAAAGTTATGAAAACTACTCATGATACCAGCAGAACTAATTAAAAAAAAAAATCAATTTTACCATGATAACCTCCTTTTAAATTAAAGGCTCTTACAATAACCCAAGAACAAGACTTAGGAAGCACTTCACCTAACCAATATTGATATTAGCTATAGACTTACATTTGCTTTGGAAGCATACATATGTGTGAGTCACAAGCAGTGAGTAAGCCTCAAAATACTGTTGGCTCGTTTGTACAGAAAACCCCAGGTGATTTTGCTGTTTGTGCAACTAAAGAAGTATAAGATAATTAAAATGAAACTAATCATTTCATGAACTAAGGATAATAATAAAAGTAGAAAGCAAACTTTTCAGGTTTATTATCAAGAGAAATATGTTTTGTTGTGACCAATAAGGGCTCCGTTCTCTCAGGACATTCCTCTATTGTCCCAAGGTCGCTGCCTACTCCCAATTGATTAACAGATGATACAAAATACTAATGTTGATTGAGTTATCTGAGACTAGTATCTGCACAGATTCTTTCAATCTTCCATATTCACCAGTTCCTCCTTGTCTGTTTATCATGCCATTTTTTCATAAATGTTGGTGTGTCTCCTGCTCAGTCCAGGCATGCTCAGCCATACTAGATTTTAATGAGTCTCTATGCATTACATCTTTTCAGTTTCCTTCAAGCCTTATATTAAGGGGTCATTTAAAGTTACCCTTGTATTCTTTGCCACTACTCCTAAATGAGAGAGAGACAATCCCATGAACATTCACAAAAACTAGATATGATATATATATTAGTAGATATGCCTGCTCCAGCAGAACAAGATTTGACAATATTCCAGAACACAACAGACACTTGATGAATTCCAGAGGATTCTCAGCTGAAAGATTGTGAGAACAAAAAAAACAAAGATGAGGTAATTAGTCCAAACAAAACTTCATACAATGATTACATGGCAGAGATTTGACCAAAAGAATATCTATTCGGTACCCTTCTTATACTGAGCAGAAGCAGAAAAGACGTTAGATAGGCAGACAAGGAACTTAATTACATTGTAATATTAGTAGCCCTTAATTACACTGTAATATTAGTAGCCCTAAACAAGAGCATTAGAATAAATTACATTTTGACCAAAAAATACAGTTAATTTTGCCTGTGAACAGAAATACATTATCAGTGAATGTATCAAAATGATGCAAAAAGAATATTTTTTTGCTATTTTTATTAAATGTCACACAATATAAGGCCCAAGAGCCACTCAAGGTAGAAGTTTACTGAATGGAGAGTGTGATATGAATATAAGAGGAGGTAGTAAGTAGTGAAGATTATGAGAAGTATAAATAACAACTGACCCTAGACTTCAAGTGGTTAAGATTGTAGTGTTTAGGGAAGTAACCATGTGAGAGTCTGCTCCACAAAGTAGTGGTTCTTGAGAAGAAACTTTTTTAGTGGAATAACCTTCTTACCACTGGAATATGTAGGGAATGAGGGTGATTCAACCCCATTGATGTAACAAGGTGGATCATGGCAGTAAAGGTCTGAGCTGGTGGTACTAATAAATTTGCCATGATAGTAGTGATAGAGCAGCAATAAGTGCATGATAAATGATTTTAACCTGTCAAGATCCTTGGATGAGTGGATAAGGAGAGTGACTCATTGAAAATTCTTCAATTAATTTGTGTTCAATCATACAAATAAAAGGTAAGAGCACAAGCCAAAAACTATCCTTTAGAAAATAAGATACATTGGAGCTTTAACAAACAGTATACTTTATACAGTTCATGAAACCGTGCCTTGTTGTAGACAAAGAAAGTAAAATCTATTGAACAGTGGCTGATGTCATTCCAGCAGACCTCTAGAAGGAGAATGGGAGAAATAAATTAATATCATGACTTACTAAAGATCTTCAGAAACTGAAGAATGTAAGAGTAATATCTGTATTGTAATTCTGAAAATATCCTCAAAGACCATCGTAAAGAGATTGGAACATTTAAATATGGAAGAATGATAATGCATCCGACAGTATTCTTGAAATTGGTGAGATTACTGGAAATTTATCAACATTTGCTATTAGATGGCTCATAGTAATGGCCAAAGATAAAATAATAGCAAGAAATAATTGGACTATTATTGCAACAAAAAATTCTCTATATAGAGACACCATAATATGGATTTCTAAAGATTGTACAAATAAGTTTTATTAGGATAGCATCGATAAAGTAGACATTTTTCTGATATTGAACTTTAACTTGTCATCAGGTCTAAGCTGGTGGTACTAATAAA
Organism: Acanthosepion esculentum; assembly: GCA_964036315.1. NCBI lineage: Eukaryota > Metazoa > Mollusca > Cephalopoda > Sepiida > Sepiidae > Acanthosepion > Acanthosepion esculentum. The sequence goes on along the minus strand of OZ038494.1, from coordinate 38,186,448 downwards.
ATTTTATAAATCAGAAATGAAATAAGTTCAATCATTGTCTTTAGTCTAATGAACTAATAGTGCTTTTTTCTTTTCATGTGCCATGTCCTTTCAGGACATAGGCGATCATGGCTCTCCACTTCCCCCCTATCCCTTGTAGCTCTCAATAAGTTTCGTCCCTCTGCCACCTCCCACAGACCACGTTCTGTCATACACTTGCTCAAGCCCACCAGGTATGCCATGTGTTGCTTTCCCTTGTCTCTCTTGCCCTCTACTCAACCTGTGATTATCAGATTCTCCAGGATCTCCTTTCTCATAACGTGTCCCAGAAACTTCAGCTGCCTCTTCCCGATGTTAAGTATGAGCCTCCTCCTTGTTTGCATCTTCCCTAGGACCTCATCATTGCTCACATGCTTGGTCCATGATATTCTTTAACTGTACACTTACTAAATATATGTTGTTAAGCATTTTATTTATATGAATAGATGACAGTAGTATAACCTAATTTCTGATATTTACTGAGAACATGTTATCAATCAAGCATTTCCACTGAAGCACAATGACTGAAAAGGAAAAGCGTAACAATGCTTCAAAAGAAAAACTAAAGAAAAAAACTTTTAAAAAAGAAAAAGAAAATTCCCACAAAATATAAAAACCAAGTGAAGTGATAACACATGAAAACATAATAAAATCAAAATATATAAATAAAAATAAAAGTTGGTAATCTGCAAGGCCAAAATGTAAGTTTAAAATAAAGCATGACTACAATATGATGCTAATAATGCTATATTTATATGCACACACATACACACATGTTCCCCAGGGAGTGAGGTTATTTGGGGACATTTGATTATTTCTTTATTTCAGAACAATCCAAGATGCAAAAGGACAATGTTTGTTCTTTGTTAGTCAGACTATTAATTTGCTTTTAACATTGAGATTTTCTCTTTTGGTTTTTATCCCCAATATTTTATAACTTGATAATAACCTTGCATGCAACCATCTGTTTATACTGACTTGTACTTGTCAGCATCAATCTGTCTTTTTGTTCTTTCCTTTGTCTTCTATTTCTTTCATTGTAATTTGCTGAACAGATGTCGCCTTTGATCCAGAAACATATGTGCATGTAATTCTGCATATATATATAATATGCTTGTGTATATGTAGACATACCATTCAAGCACAGGTACCTTTGATACAAGCTATTGAGAAAAAATTAATCTTTTATGTTTTATGGTTCTGTTTACTTGGTCTCTACCTACCTACCTCTCTCTCTCTCTCTCACTCTAAATTTATATATATATATATATATATATATATATATATATATATATATATATATATATATATATATATATATGTGTGTGTGTGTGTGTGTGCATGTATGTTCATGAATAAAGTAGATGTCATCCATTAAAATAAACTGTAAAACCTGTTATCTCACCAGTCAATGAGCCTTACAAGTAAGTGTGCTGAGGGAAAGTTTATTATTCTCAGACATTTCATTATCTTTCTGCATGACATTTCTTATATAATGTTAATATAAGAATTTTATTTACACAATCAAAAAATGTATTACCTATTTATATATTGCTATCTAGATATATATTTAAGCATATATCTAGGTCTAGTATATATTATGCATATATATATATATACATATATACATATATATATATATATATATATATATATATATATATATATATATATATATATATTTATGTATGAATAATATAAGGTAATATTACTACCTATTTGCCTACATTTTTCTACAAGTAATCTTATATAAGCATTATCCAACTTGAGTCCGGGCTGTCTAACATTCAGTCTCTGGTAAATGGAGAGCAAAATTGTTGAATACCATCCTGGATGCAAGAAACATCTTTCTTTTTTCAGGTTTCTTCTTAAATAAGCTAGATTCACTTCTCTAAAAAAAAAAGAAACCGTTTTGGTTTCAAAACATGCATTTTAAAACATTTTTACTAACATGAGAGAACTTATGAAAGTCACAGGAATTATACAAAATTTAGATAAGAAAGAACAAACACAGTATAATTTGTAAAAAGATGTTATTTTTCATCTCAACTGAATACCAGTGTATTTGATTTCACCCAGTTCTTTGTAATGCACATGAAGAGACCTTGTTATGTTTTATAAAAAATTTCATTTAAAACATCTGCTTATTGATTTTACTCATTTCCCTCCTGATATGTCAGCAGTTATTTTTATTTTTTTAACATGAAAACATTTAATATTTTTGAGGAATTTTAAGATAAAAACAAAATATGAATTCAAGTAAAAGAAGAAGTAGTGATATTTAGCCTGTTATTGATTTAAAATGATAGCATTTTGTTTAAACCAATGTAGACAATAGGTTTAACTCTGATGTGTTTAACTTCCTAAAGATATGCAAAATGCTATGAGGATCAAAAATTTATTTTATATATCCACACACACACACACACATACACACACAAACAAATGGATATATAATCTATATGTATGCGCAAGTATATATGCCCTTGCTATATTATGCCTGCATATTTGTTAATAAGGTTGATCAAATTAGAACTTTAGAGAACAAAGTACAATTTTACTTTGGATTTATTGACTGATCTCTTTTTCCCTTGAGCTGGAATCAAAACTAACTGATTCTATATTCATTCTTTTTCAGTTCTTGTCTTCTAATTCATAAAAAGGTAAAAAGTTTAACAATATAGAGAACAAGGGATTCTCTCACATCATGTGCAGGAATTTCAACAATCAATCTACTTGTAGATATAAAATATTAAAAACATACAATTTATTGCTAATCAATATAAGATTAATGGACAATGATTTGGTAGTTAATTTTAACTAGGAAATCATTTCCCATTAATATTACATTGTTTATTCACATTGTCTTCAGAAAAGCAAATGTTTTCTTATTTATTTGCACATAAAACAAATTTAAATGAATGAATCTAATTATAACTAATTTTATTAAGTAACAGCTTTTATGAATTAAAAATGACTGACAGGCAAGCATTTTATTCAGGGAACAGGTCTTTTGTTATTTTAGATTCTCAGTAAAGAATTATATATATATATATATATATATATATATATATATATATATATATATATTATATATATATTAAGCTGATAGATTTTGTTACTTAAAATAAATAAAATCTATTGGTTAATATATATATATATCTATATATATATATATATATATATATATATATAATTATTTATTTGAATATTACAACATAAATATGTTATAAAATCACGACAAAAGTAGCCATTTTGTTTCAACACTTCTAGTGTCTTTTCAAGTGACGATGTAGAATATAGAATATAGATTTTATTCTATATTCTACATCGTCACTTGAAAAGACACTAGAAGTGTTGAAACAAAATGGCTACTTTTGTCGTGATTTTATAACATATTTATGTTGTAATATTCAAATAAATAATTATATCTGCTCTACTATGTATTGAGCACTCTTTAAAGAATATTAATTGTTGGTTATTGGATCTCACTCCGTATATACCAATCCTAAACTTGGGTATATATATATATATATATATATATATATATATATATTAAATAAAAACAGACCCTTTTAAGGTTCCATATAATAAATTATTTCACCAGAGCCCTTTTAAAGGACTGCGGATCATCAGATTTTATTTTCAAAGGTTGAAACGAAAAATGAAAAGAAATTTTTACATTTATCACGGGCAGTAATAAGTATATGTAAATTAACGAAGTGAGGAAGTGAAGGGGGGAGAGAGACATGATTGAGTTAGATGTAACATTTCAATTCTTTCAAATTTAAATTTTTAGAGGAAATCCAGTCATTGACACATTAAATCAGTTAACTTAATGGAAGTTATATATTGATATGGGAGGGGGATAGGACAAAAAGGCATAAAGAGAAAGAGAGAAAGAAGTTGTGATAAAGTGTCATTAACTTTCTTTGGAATGGACGCTGTTTTTTGCTTTACTTTGAGAGTTCATAAATATTATAATTTTTTATATAAGTTTGAATGTTTAAACAGTCTAAGGAATTTAAATTATATGTTTGTTAAAGTTTTTTTTAAAAACTTTATTACAAAAATTTTGGGGATTTAATATGAAATAGTCGATTAGAAAAATATTCATAGAATTTACATTAAAACACTAAAATTTTATTTTCAAATATAAATTTACTTCTAGTTGTAATTAATTATTAAGGTGATATCTCTATCAGTTTGAATTTTATTCATGAATTTAATTAGCGACTATTTTTAGATTGGTAATTTCTCTTACTTAAAATTTAGTTTTAAGTTAATATGGAGTGATATTTGAAGGTAATATTAGAGATCTTGCTCTATCATATATTGTAAACACATCCATGTAAATTTCATATACATATGTTCTTTGACATGTGCAGTCACTCATACAGGTACACATGTACCGATATACATGGGTAATTTCATGTATTTATACCTACATATATCTTTTTAAATGTTTCCGCATACTTACACATATATATATAGGTGTGTCCTTAGAATTCCCTAAAAAGACTTCTCTAAAAAATATTAGGTAATGACTTTAGTATTCAATTATCAAAAATCTAAATATTTTATCATTAATAATGATTATTAAAGGGTGATTCATTTAAATTAAAAAAAAAAAAAAAATTTTCTCTGTATTGTAAAGAATTTTAAACTCACAATTCCAAGTGGAGAATATTAAGGGAGAAAGTGGTCTGTTTTTATTTAAATTATTAGCTGATTTACATTGAGCTCTCATTATTTTTAGAGGATACTCATATTTGAGTAGATGTTCCATTTATATGATAAACAGTATATTTATTTATTTTCATCTACTGGCCTGAATATTTAAGAAATCTTATTAAAGAAAAATATGCACTCTCCAGCAGAATTCAAACCTGCATCCTCCTTGACAGGGAAATTATCGTTAGATCTGATGTGCTTTAGACTGTCTCAGCCACAAAGTGTATCAATGATCAAGCAATGTTGAACAGTGCCTTATAAATGCAAATCTTTCTCAGCCTCTCAAAACATTCATATCTGTTCAGTTTCAAATCCACCTTTAAGTAATAATATTATATATATATATATATATATATATATATATATATATATATATATATATATATATATATATATATATTGAAAGATTTTATTTAAAATGAAATAGACAAAATTTGTATTTATTACCACTCATGACAACAATTAAAAAAGAAAAACTGAAAAATTAGCTAGCTAACCGGTTTTGAACCTCGTTCAACAGAGCTAAATTAAGGTTAATAAATATATGATTATCAATAAAAAGATGTAGGGAAGAAAAAAATATTCTCAGCATGGCATGGCCACATGTATTACCAGCATATTGCAGCCAGTTTTGAAACAGTATAATTCTTCCTGCATTAAAGGTTTATTTGAATTTTCTGACTTTATACAGCATTATCCATCAACTGACAAATTTACTTGTTCCCATGATTTATATGTCTCTCTTGCTGAGACTATTGATATATGTGCTGATGCCTTATATTGTAGTCAGTTGTCCCCTCCTGTTATTCCTGAGGATGTTTTCGTCAAACTGATAAAACTTGCCACAATGTTGGTTGAATTTAATTTTGATGGTGTCATGTATAGTTAAATTAATAGTGTTTCAATGTGTTCACCGTTAGGACCCATTTTAGCTAACATCTTTGTAGGATTCCATGAAGAGGGTGTATTATCTAAATCTAATAAACCTGATGTTTATTTCTGTTATGTGGATGACACTTTTTGTCTCTTCAATAATGAGACTGAAACACACTATTTTCTTTCGTCCCTGAATAATATTCATCCAGCTCTCAAATTTACACAAGAAGAGGAAATTAATTCTTCCCTTCCTTTTCTAGACGTTTTGGTTAGCAGAATTTCTTTGGGTTTTCTTACTTCTGTTTATCGAAAACCAACGTTTACCAGTTTGTATACCCATTGGGAATTTTTTTGCACAGTGAAACATGAAATCAGTTTAATTAAGACCCTTACTCATAGGGCCTTAATGATCTGCTCTAAAACCAAGCTAAATGATGAACTCAAGTTTATTACTACCTTTTTGTAACAGTGCCTATCCACTGTGCATTATTCAATCAGTAATTAAGAATAAAATTTCAGAATTCAATAAAGTTAAACCGGCTATAGTACAAAGATGTCCTGTGTACCTGTGCCTTCCTTGATTAGGTAGTATCAGTGATAGATATGCTAAACGGATTTCTTTAGCAGTTTGACATAGTTACTTTGCCGCTAACACTCATGTAGTTTTTTTCTGCCACACCTTCCATCCATGCAGAAAAACGTTCGTCCTCCACATCATAATAGCTCTTTGATTAATTCATTTAAATGTAGTTGTGGTTCACACTACTTAGGGAGAATGACTCAAAGACTGGATCTCAGAATAAAACATGTACCAACAAAAATGCGAAGCCATAAGTATTCTACATCAGAAATTCTGACCAACACATACGGGTCTTCCATCATGGATCACCTAATAAATAAGCATAATTGTGCCACTAATTTCATTGTGGACTTGTTTTCCATCCTTAGTAAGTCCCACTCAAGTTACCACTCAAAAATATTGGATAACTCAAAAAGTTGCAGATCACAGTGATATTTTCCTGTGCAATTCAAGATAGTAGCTTTTAAAGTGTCATAAATGTATTTCAGTACTAGATTTGTAGCTAGGTCTCATAATTTCACTGTTGAAATGGCTAGCTGTAATCATTAGTTCTATGCTAATTGTTTCTTCTCTTGAACGTCTCACTTGTAGGACTCACTTCTGGCATTCTGATTTCCTGTTAACTACAATTCAAATGCAGTGTCAATCTTTTATCTCCCCAAACTTCTGATAGGTTTATCATGGTTTTCCATATTGTTGCACATTTTGGTAAATTTGGCACTTGTGTATGATTGAATGCAATGTTACTAATTTGTTTTCAATGAGTCCACCAGTTTGTTGTAGAGGATTTTTCACTAATGTGTAAAAGATGACATTGATATGAAAAAAATAGTTTATTATAGTTCTATAGATGTAAGTCTATAAAGAAATAAGAACTTCTGCACTTATTGATTTTAGTAACCTATCAGCTTTATATATATCTACACATCCAATTATTTTCCTGATAGAGAAAGAAGATAAGTTTTAGCAAAAATTTAACTGTGCACTATACACCATTTTTTATAGCAGCAAGAATTAATTGATTTGGAAACAAGGATGATTTCTGGTATTATTGCTGCTTTTATTACTGATTCTTATTAAAAATTAATTTCTATGATTTTTTTTACAAGAGGAAAAGTAACTCTGAATTATAGTTTTAGTTTCAATAAAGTATTATTTAATTTTCAAATTGTTTTCTCTGCTATGCTATATACACGTCCCATTCTTCTATCTTCTTCTAAATAAAAAAACATCAAATTCTGTCTGTCCATCTGTATGTCAGGACTATACTTGCTCTATATAGACATATATATTTTGGAATCCGGATGATCCCAGGTTTAAAAATCTGCCCATCATCTGGTGCTTGAACATCCAGCACTGTGATTTGTGTCTGGATGAGGAGGGAACAGTTAAAAATTCAAATTTTATAATAACTAAAACAAATAAGTGATTTTAAAAGTTTTTCATGTATATTGAGTTTAGAGTAACACAAAAACTTTATGAATTTAGATTGTTTTGTTTTAAATTCAGTTTAAAATATCTCCCAAACTTTGTGGATTGAGGAAATCAATTTTATTTCTTCAAAATGACAAGAAATCAGAGTGAAAGTGAGAGGTTTTGAAGTTCTACAGAGTTTGTGATTTGAAGAACTCAATTTTCAGCCTAAATTGGAATTTCGGCTTAAATCAGAGTTTCGGCCAAAATTGAACTTATAGCCCCAGTCAGAGTTAGTGAGGTTTTTGAAATTCCATGGAGTGAAATAAGAAATTCAAAGTTATTTCTCCAATTATCACAGCTGTTTTCTAAGCTGGAGCAGAGGTCTCCTTAATTTTAGGCTGGAGGCATGATTAGCCCTACACGGGAGCTAGCTTAAGAATGCAAATTTTAAGCTAATTATTAATATATACAATAATCCTCAGTGTTTCAAAGTTAAAGACGCTGTATCTATCAACAGTTACTGATAAAAATGATGAAATCTGAAAATGTAATGCTCATAGCTGAAGTCAATAATTATATTTATTATCTGTGGCTAAAACTGAAATGAATAAAAAAATTCATATACCAATGTTTAGCCATTTTCTGTAGAGCAATGATTAGCAAATGGTGATATAATAAAATCATTATTGGATGCTTCATAACCGTGGTCTTGTGCTGGAATGCATCTCAGTTATATCTGGCAGGGTAAATGAGGTCGTTTTGTTTTTTAATATTTTAATGAAAATAAATACATTATAAAAACTTTTCAAAATTAATATTTCTAAACTATAACTTTGGTATTGTATAGATAATAATCAATAATAAACACAGTAGCTTAATGAATTAAAGTCTAATAGTTCATGAATTTGTTGGTATAGTAATTGTGTGTTCAATCCCTGGCCTGGAAGGTACAGACTCAGATTCAGTGGAAACAGGGCGAGCTATAACTGAGCAGTACTAAATAAAAACAAGACAAGATATTCCTAGGCATAGACAACAGAACAAGAACAACGTGCCCTTGTAGATTAAATAAAGGATTTAGTTTGAAATTGCTTGAAGATAAGCTGGATTGATAAATACTTGAAAATTCCAGAAAGTACATCAGCCAAAACAGTAGGATAACAACAAAAAAGATGAGGGATAACAGAAATTCAGACAGAATAAAACTTTTAGTTTTGCAGTTTTCTTGTGTATAAAAATGAATATAATACAGCTGCAATATTTATCAAGTCTTCTTCCTTATTTTGTCTAATAAAATATTTGGGGTTGAAGTTTACTTGTTCAGTAGGTCAAAATAGTAAATACTACCTCCTCTTTTAGTCAACAATATAATGATTAATCAGTGTTCTGGTTGGTGTTTTGCTACCCGTGTATCAGCATTTCTTTTATTTGCTGTGTTCCTTCAGGACATGGGTGATCATGGCTCTCCCCAACAACCTATCCATTTGTGTGTTTATCATCACTCTTTATCCCTGCTCTGCCATCCATTCACTCAAACTCATTAGGTAGGTTACTTATTGCTGTTTGTTCTTCCTGACTTCAAAATGCTCTTCAAGTGTCAAATTCTCCAAGCCTACTTTCTTCATTATGTGTTGCAGAAATTTCAACTATCTCTTTTTGATTGTCAGTAAAAGTGACCCTATAATTTCAATTTTCCTTAAAACTTCCTTGTTGCCCACATCTTTGGTCCATGTTATTCTCAACATCTGTCTGTAGAAACACATCTCTGTTGCTCAAAGTTTCTTCTTCATCTGTAAGGAAATTATGTAGCATTCACTGCCATAGAGGAGAATAGATATGATATAGCAATTCAGCACTTTTTTCTTTGTTTCTAACAAGATTTTCCTATCTCTGGAAGGCATCTTTTGCTCTAAAAATACTTCATTAGATTTCTGTGTTGCATTTTCTCTCTGTTACTACACTACCCAGATAGTTATAAAGAGGATGAAAAAAGCATGTTTGGCAGACTTCAGTCTTTACTAATTTGAACAAAAAAGTAACTTTTTTCTTAAAAAGAATGGTAGATTAAAACAATTTTTATCTGTTGTTCTACTCAAAACTCAGTTTTCCTAATGTCTATTTGCTTTTTAAAAATCATTGTGTAGAATGACTATATTTTATCTTCTTTATAGAATAAACAGCAAAGCCAACTTAGAATCAAACTATATTTCTACTATGCTCCTGTAAAGTTGGGTGGATTTGGAATTGCTCAAACTAATTTCTTTGGTATGGTATTTAATAGACTAATCCTAGTCACATCTAATTAGTTGCTGACATTATATATTTTAATATGTTACTGACAAGTAAAATGACTTGAATAAGAATCATTTCAGACAGAAATTATTGCAATAATTTAGAATTTAAGACTATCTGTAGACCCCACCACTAGAGAAACTTTTAACAAGAAAAATTCTGTACAAGAAGTCGCTAAAAATTAATGGGCAACCATTCAAGTCTTTATACACAAATGAGAGTGAAAACAATGATAGTCACCACTGTGACAGTAATAATATCAATATATTAATATCAGATTAACAATAAAGAAAAAGAATCATCATCTGCTTTAACCCACTTTTCAATAATGCAGTAAAAACCAAAGGTGGAAAGAATATGTATCAATTTAATAGACAAACACTTCAGTAAATATTTAATAGAAATACTCTAAAATTAAGTTACAGTTGCACTGACAATATGATAGATAATAAAAAAGCAAGGTACTAAGCATAAACAAAAATACTAGCCCCCATTCCTCATGTAACTGTAGATGTAAAAATATGAATTTCCTGTTAACAGTAAGTGTTTGATGAAGAATGTTTATCAAGCCACTGTGAAAACCAGCAATGGGCCAAATAAAGTAAAATTAGAATCCACTAAACAAACCTGGAAACAGAGTTAATAATCATAAAACATTTTTCCACAATAGATGCTATGCCAACAGTACAAAACTGTCTAAACATATACAAGATTGCAGATATAAATCTAATTCTTCCATTAATGAATGAAAATTTGTAAAATGGGAAAAAGTATGTAGAACATTTTTAAAGAATTGTGAATGACATTTGAAGGAGAAATTAAACATCATTACTTTCCTTGAATAATATCACCTCCCTGATAAGAAATCTGAGCTTATAAACTAGTGCAGACACAAGAACAAGTAATTGCTACATCACTTAGCTCTTAACTGAGGAAAAAATTGGGGGTAAAATATTTGGGATTATTTTCCCTTTTGTAAGTGCTGTTTCCTCCTTAAGGATAGAGGGAGTAGTTTACTAATAGTACTTACAAATTAATGAAAACAATTGTCATTTGCACAAACATCTGACAATCTATCTTCACAATGGAATAGTGACAGGGAATGTCGCATCCATGTTTTAAACGTTTTAAAAGTTTATTTTAAAAGTGATTTTTAATATCAGTCTATATTTCACGCACACATACACAAATATGTGTGTGTGTGTGTGTGTTACATGTTAAGTTTTCATAACATAATACCCACATTTTTACTTCTCAAGGCTCATTCAGTTATCAATATAACTGACTCAAATTAAGTACAAATCTATTGTAGCTATCTAAAAATTAATTGGCACTTCATGAAGTATTCTAGTGGTATGTAGTTGAGATTACCATATGCCTCACTTTGTTCAATGTTTATTTTGTTTGTGTGTGTGTGTGTGTGTGTGTGTGTGTGTGTGTGTGTGTGTGTGTGTGTGTGTGTGTGTGTGTGTGTGAGAAAGAGAGATCACTGTAGCATAAGGAGTGCTGGGTCAGGAAAACACATTATACAAGAAACCTAAATCATTCACAAAATTTGAACAGAGACTTAGAAGTTACAGTAAGCCTACATCTAATACTCATTCTGAATAGAGCTATCAAATATTCTCTAAAACCATCTTCCAAATTCTGTTTACCTTTCCAAAAGATTTGCATGTATTTTTTAATAGATCAGCTATACATTCTATAGAAATAAATAACACATCTTCCTGCACTTATTCCAGTTTCAAATGTCTTCTCTTTAAATCAGCTATACATTACAGAGATACATAATGCATGTTATCTTGTTACTAATAAGATTAAAACACCCATTCTAAGTGTAATGCAGTCTGTATTCATAAAGCCAGCACACACTCTGAAGTTTTAAGCAAACATGCCACACATTCAATGGGATATTTCTTGTTACTAGTCAAGCCATAGTAATATGAAGTATATGTTATTGATTTCTTCGCACACCAAACAATCAATATTTGCTTAGAAAAGATGAAAACTTTGTCTTCATAGGACAATACATAAAGCAATTTTCTTTGTTATTTTTTTTCTATTAAAGCTATCTTTTTTATTCTTTAGTAGTTAAAGAACTTACAGGTATATACAGAGAAATATTTGAATGTGCATGATGGTGACAATAAGATTTATACTGTGAAGTATATTTTTCAGTCAGTTTATATACACTAACAGAAAATAAAATTGAAACACCCTGAAAATATGTGTTACAGTTTACTTAAGATGAAACATACAGGTAATATAGCACAACACATGCACAGATTCCAAAATAAAGGGTGCGCTAAAAGTTCTCTGATTCCATATTAGCATTAATTCAAGCCTGTACTTTCACATGTATATGATTGTACAGAGGGCAAATATCATTCTATGTTTCATGCATGTTTCCATGTTCCATGCATCAGTTGATGCAATACAGCAAAAGTTCTAGGCAGGCTGAACAAATGATTTCCTTGTTCAGATTTTAGGAAATGGGTCAAGCCAATAACTTTTCAGTACCCTCTTGTTAATTTATATTATACATTGTTAAAAATATTAATGCATTACCATACAGTACTCTTTTCTATCAAACACATATGCCATATGAAATAACCATGCCAATGAGACTTTTTTCATCTTTTAAGCTAAACATGCTTGTTCAAATAAACATTCCACTGAGAATCTTTATGTAAGTTTAATAAACATAAAACAAAGTAATTGATGAAAATTATAAAATAAGTATGATGTGTCAATTAAGCACAATGTCAGAGGAGAGGGACTGAAAGAAAGAATTTTATCATGCCAGCATTTGTATTCAGTATTCAAAAGCAGTGGTTAGTCAGCTAATCTTACAAATCATTGTTACTCTTATAAGTTTAATTTTCATGAGGTACCACCACATTTATATCCTTGTGCCAGACTAAGCATAGTAAATATAAATATTTATGTTTTACTTATTATAAATTTCCTTCAGCATTTAATATAGAGCCTATCAAGTAAGTCACCCAGTGTAGAAATACCATATTATGATCAGGCTAAAGAAATTTTTTTAATAAAAAAACTTAAATTTTTAGAAATTAGTTGAATAAAATGACGAATTTCTTCCTATCTTGGCTATTCACTTTCATTTTTGATGTCATACTTTTGTCCTCCATACTTATAACAGTTTTACTTTCTGTCCTTCTACCATTTGTAACTGCCCCATTCATGTCAATTAGTTCATCCCTATCTTCCCCTAGATGTTTTCTTTTCCATCACTTTCACTCTCTTGCATTACCATTCCTCTAAATACCATGTCCTTTTAGAACACAGGCAATCATGCATCTCTACAAATTTATTTTTCTTTATCTGTGAATTGCCACGCCTTCTTGGATTCTGCAGTTTGGAATTTTCCTTCTCTTAGAACTAAGGATAGAGTGCCGTGTCTACTAACCTGCTATTTAACCTGTAGATGGGGAGAGAATGGATGGAAGTGTGCAAAAGTAAAGGCAACAGGCTAGACTTCAATTTGTATACAACTTGCCAATACCAATCTCATTACTAATAACTGAAACACTACTGGCACAATACATTTGGCATCTGTCAAATTCCTTTCTATTTTCTCACTTTTCTTTCTTTTTTTTTTCACTTTTTGAATATTTCTCAAATTGCTAATTATTATTTATTTTACCTTTTTTTTCTTTTTCTCTCCTCATTTTTGTTTTTTCTTATCTTTCTTCTCCTCACCTAATCATTCTGATCTCTATTGAATAATCTAGCAAATTTTCTCTTTTTATTTTTATCTATTGTTTTCTTTTTCCCTACTATCTTCTCATACTTTTTTTTATTCATTTCATTTTTGTCTACTGTTTATTTTCTCTCATTCTATATTCTTTTTATTTGTTTATTATTTTTTCTTTCTCTTTCCTTTATTCTTTCTCCCTACAATTCAGTCATATTCTTTTTATTTATATCTTTTATTTATTCTTTCTCTCTCTCTCTCCACCATCCTATAATTATTTCATATGCTTTTTATTTCTATCTATTATTTGTTCGTTCACTCTCTTTTTCCTTTATTCTTTCTGTCACCCTCATTCTTTCCTATTCTTTATATTTTTGTCCGTTGATCAAACAGTTTATTGAAAATTTTAGATCAGATATTTTTTTAAAAACTGTTAGGCTACAGACATTTTTTATCCAAAATGTTGATGATTTTAGCTTCTTATTTATATTTTCCACACTTTTATACCCTTTTCTTTCGTTCTTTTCCAATATTTTTTCTTTCATTCTGTAATCTTTTTTTTTTCATTTTTTTTCTGACCTTGATATAATTATATTCATAATTAATTTAAGGAAATCTATGAAAAAGTAGAAAAGGTTTTTGTGGGGTGCATTTCATCCTTTAAGACTTCATTGTACTAAAGTGAGATTTACATAGATGTGACTACACATTTGCATAAAGGAGAGGGGTCACTGAAAATTTTAAATTTAAATTTCTTTATATGTTTTGGATATATGGATTAACCAATTTCATTTAGTTTTTTTCTTTTTGTTTATGTTTTTATCCCTTTTGTTATTAAATATCTCACATTGTGATAACAGAAGATCTGCCAAGAAAGGTGAAATGTTGAAAGAGCCTGGACATAAATTTACTTTGGATAATGTAATGATTAAAGCACTTTCTATACATTTTCAGCTTAGTAAATTGTTTTCTCTTTCAATTATAGTAGCATTTTTTAAATCAAAATTGTGGTCAGATTCATTACATTAAGAATTTAGTGGGTTGTTTTGTAAAAGATCCCTTTTTTGTTCATATAACATTTTATTTAAATTCCTTTTCCTTGAGGTTTCTCCTATGTATTTTTTGTGGCAATTATTACAGGTGATAGAGTAAATTCCTCCTTTAAATTTTAGCTTATTATTTTGTATTAATTTCTTTTTTTGTAGTTGTAACAAATTTTATGTTAAGCTTAGATAAATTCTTTTCAATTATACTTATGATAAAGTTGGTAGATAGAGTAAATGTCCATTTTTATTTTGAAATATTTTGTGGGCCTTTTGTTTCATATTGAATATGAAATAATTTGAGTATTTGAGGAGATTAAAAGTATCTTCAAATTACATAATTATATGTATGTTATAATTATTAACATTATTCAGTAAGCCAAAAATGTCACCAGCTTTTCATCTTTTTTTATAACCATGTGTGTGCATGTGTTTAAGCACATTTATAGATATTAATGAATATGCATAAATACTGTTATGAACCTGCAGCATATAGGTGAACCACGGGTTAAAAAAAAGGAAAACATGGGATCTTTTCTCGGTCCTCACTCAGGGATGGAAGTGTCACAAGGGAGTCAGTGAAAAACAGGCGCAAGATGATGGATTTCAAAATAAAACATTTATTTATAAATACAGAAACAGGTAAAGAGAGAAAAAGAAAATTCATTTAACAAAGGGGAAGGGGACCATGAAAGAAGAGAAGGTACGAGTGCATACATACATATATAAAAAGATCAAGCCAAGAAATCAACTTATCTGTCTTGATGGCTCAGTTGAGTTGATATCTCCACACAGAGTTTTAATTCACTGAAGCGAGAGTTCTTATGCTAAAACAATATTTTGTCAGTTGGCAATTTTCCTGGGTTCCTTTTCTTTCGGAAATGGTCGGGGGTCCACAGCATTTTGTAGGGGCATTCATTGGTTGATTCAGTTTGGTAGCAGTCCTTTCATTCTCTAGTTGACATTGTTTGCTGTCTACTTTATTTTGATTGGCAGTCCATTTGGAATCGAGACAATTTGCTCGGTGATGTTCATCTGCCACTGGTCAGACGGGAAACTGAAACCCTTTTTAGATTTTTTCTGTCCCCAAAGATAGTCACATGGGTTCTCATCATCCTTGACTGGGTGCAAATCACAAAGTGTTTGTGTGATGGCCAAAGATTCAGTCAACCCTCAGTACGGTCTGATCACATGACCGCAGCAGGAGAGACTGATGGTAGCATGATTTTGGAACCAGGACATTCTCGGGTCAGATCCCTTCAAAGTTCATGGGCCTTTGGCTTGTAGGTGAGAGAGAAGGTAAAGACAGAAAGAATATGGAGAGAAGAGGAGGGTATGGCTGATCATACAACATATTTGCTTGCAAGTTGAAAACATTGGAGTTTATTTATTTTTTATATCTAACTATTGTTCGACTAGAATTTGGGATTTTTCTTTGCGGGTGCTTTTTAGCCTTATGCCTATATGGCTAATGAAATTCTAGGTACATCACAATAAATTTGTCTTCATATTTTTTAGTAAACTGATCATGTGGAACTGTTTTCACATGATTATAAAAGAAGATTTTATATTAAAGTTTGTTGTTATCACTTCTTTCTCTTATATATATGTGTGTGTTATTAACAAGCAACATGTGTGAAGTTATTAACAAGCAACATGCATGTATATGTATGTTTATAATTACTTATTCTCTTGATCTGCTCATGACAAAGAATAAGGTTATATTATGATGTAATACTATAGCTTGTAAGCTTAGCTGCTGACACTGTCATCAATTGATTTCTGATTCCTGTCATTCAACTTCAAGATACCCTGTTGATAAGGGATGATAAGAATATCTACAGTCAAGTCATCTCTGTTAAATATATTTTTATAGCCAACACCATCTTGCTAAATTGTTTGCCAGAAAGTCTATTGCTATAAAAATAAAACATTGGGCAGATACTGTCAGCACTATGATACAACTTTCCACACAGTTACCATCAAGACTGAAGCACAAATTCCTCCTCATATAATTATCTTTATCGTTATATATATTTTTGAGGTAATGTACATCTCTGTAAATTACCTGTGTGTGTGTGTGAGAGAGAGAGAGAGAGAGAGAGAGAGATGTACAAAAAATAAAGTACTAACATTTAATAATCCAGAATCAATTTGGCATCAAGTGACTGGAACCACACTTGCAACAAAATGTTCATCTGTGAAGAAAATTTTTTAAATAATTCTCATTTGAACAGATAATAATCTGAAGGAGCCAAAGCTGATTTTATGACCTGGAAATATCCATTGTCACCTCACCCTTAATTCAAAGGTCAGCAGTCAATAAAGAAATTGATGGCAACTGTGGACTAGGATACAAAGGTCAAATAGTTAAAATTGGACAGACTGAAAATAGACCATGATGCTTGCAAAGATATCCCTGCCACCCTAACAAAAGAGTGGTTCCAGCAATATTGTTGGGATGTTTTACATCTACCACATTGTCCAGTTTTGGCTACATCAGTTTATGCAAAACTGTATTAATAAAACCATTGCAAGACATAAATAAATTTTTCTCCCAACATTTAATAATGAGAAGTGGGGAAACTAGGTGAGATCAGGTGACAATGCATCCTTTGGCATATAAATGTCATCTGACGAGCCCAATTCAATGATTCCTTCAGTACTTTTGTAATAGTCTCTCCAGTAGTTGCAGGGAACCAGGCAATTTCTTATAAACCTTGTTGAGACCTGAAGTGTTCTTCTCACTTGCCCGGTGGAACATTTCTTCCATTTTTGTCTACTTCAGATCAATCAAGTTGATAAGTACCATTAGATGTGTTGGTTTGTGATATTATCAATGTCCAGAAGCAACTATCTACTAGTTTGAAAGGTGTGACTTCATTTAGCTGTTGTTGGAAATTGCTGCTTCTTTTTCTCTGAAAGAAATTATGTAAAACAATGAAGATTTCCTCAAAAACTGTGTTTCCTTTTTGTTTCTTTTCACTTGGTATATTGTGAGTTGCTGATTTGTACAAAATGTTCCTTATTCCCTCTAGTTCTAACCACATCTATGACTATGACTATTGGAAAGTTTCAATTTCATCATTCACATCCTCAGTTTCTCTAAAGTATCATCCTTTTCTATCTTCTTGTGTTTAGAAAACTCTTATTTTATATATATGTATATTGTATACATGTTTTGAACTGATGTAAATATGCAATCCATTCAGAAATGATTAAGCCATTTACTGAAAAAGTAGCCTACATAGAGCAATCTCACCTTATTTATTACTCTACTTTTTATTTATTACTCTACTTGGGATCTCACATACTTATTTCAGTATCCCTTCCTATTTTCAAAACTGTCTGTAAAGTTCTCTTTCAGGATTCTCATCAGGTTCCTTACCATGTTTTCCTTAATCTTACTTAATTCAGCACAACTGTTATTGTTCGCCATTTAAATTCATGTTCACGTATAGTGAGCTATGGAAACACTTCTATAAGTGTATCTAAATATAAAATCTGACCAAATGACAAAAATATTTTATTTCTTGGGAAAGGGTTAAAAACCAGGCCAAGAACTTTTCAGCATGCTTCATAAATATATATATATATATATATATATATATATATATATATATATATATATATATATATATATATATATATATGGGGCCCTTTTATTTATTTCAACAAGAAAGTATGAGAAAATAAAAATATATTTGGAGAAAGAAAATCAAGAAAGAAAGAGAATAAACTTAAAGCAAATTAAAAAATAAAGAAAGAAAGTCTGATCTTTTTTGTCCAACTTAAATAATTTTGTTGACTGGAAATATTTACATTATTCCTCACCACATGAAGTAATAACAAAGCAAGTTATTATGAATCATAGATTTAACAACCTTTTTCTTAATGACTGACTTCCTCATTAGGTTTTCATTATTCCTCTCGAGAGTGACTCTTCTTTAATAAACACCTGCATTTGTCTGTGTGATTACTTGCCCTTTGTAATCTGTCTCCTACTTTCAGTGCTATTCTTACATGCTCACCAATCAAACATTGACTGCACTCTTCTTACATAAGGAACAGGATAAAAAAAAGACAATAGAAATTGTGTTCAAAATAGCAGAAGCTTTCATACTTACTTTTGTACTTGGAACTGTTGAGTGGGGGTCATTGAATTAGGAATATTTTATGTACAGTAAATCCCTAGATGACAACATTCCTGAATTCTGACAATTTGTGGTAATGACACAGTCTCCATTAATCATGTTTTGATTTATGCCATTTGCTTCATACATACAATGTAAATAGTGTGACAAAGAAATATGGCGTCATATGGCACCAGAAAGTGGCATAGGCCAGATTTATTGGATTGCTGATGAGTGAGTGCTTATTCATGGAAAATTATGATTACATCCCAACTTACATGGAAAATTGCATCACAATGCATTGTAGGAACAGAACTGTCATAAATCAAGGACCTCATGTGTGTGTGTGTGTGTGTGTGTGTGTGTGTGTGTGTGTGTGTGTGTGTGTGTTCATGGGTGCCTGTGTGTGGGGGGGAGGGGTGTCTGGGATAATTTTCAAAAGCAATAGCCACATAAAATTATATCTATTCTGAATCAGCCTCTTCCAAGGAAAGTCTTTGTACTATTTATTTGAAGCTAAACATACATAATTGTTGTACAATTTACAACCACTTAAAGAAGCACGAACAATGACCCTAGTGGCCATTTCAGCAGTAGGGTGTGTGCATGCATTTCTCCTTGGCCTGAAGGAGAAAGAGTTCAAATGTCATTTACTTTCAAGGCAAAATTTGAAGGGAAATTGGATCCCCTTAGGATAAGTTAACAATATAGGATGTAATTGAAGTTAAATAATACAATAGTGAATTGATATTAATAACATTTGTGATTGCAATTGAGTTAAACCAAAATGAAAACATTTTTATTACAATCAACAGCCTGTCCTATAACAAAACACACCATATGGGAATCAGTTGATAATCAATACCCTGACAATGGTCAGAAAATTTTAATTAAAAATTTTTCTGATTTATTTCAGGTAAAAATGTGGTTATTTAAAAGAAAAATATGAGTCACATAGTTGTGTTTGACTTTGTCAATGAAAATAAATATCAACACCAATAACTTTCTTCACCATGTAATCTGTAGACTTATGTGTATCTATGCCACCTAACATTTTTCAAACAAAATGAGCAGAGATGAATATAGGTTCATTGGTACACAGTGAATGGCTAAGTCATAATCAACACATTGTTTGAAGAATATTCAAGATGCTTATGGATTTGGAGAAGGACCAGGAAGTGACATGAAGGTCCAGACAGACTACTTGACAATATGCAAATCATTTATAAATGCACCTTAAAATGTACATAAGTACTGACTGCAGGAGTGATCATCTCTCATCTGCAGACCAAAGATTAGATTGCAAGAATTAAAAAAACCCAGTGCAATGCTTACATTGTGATAGAGCAACTCCATTTATAATTAAGAAAATATATAAAGCTTGGTACATGTTAGGGATTCTAAAATGGATTACTTCAATGGAAGTACTACTGATGTGAGTAAAAGAAGTCAACACAAAAGAGAACAAAATGAATGACAAGTGAAGTTCTTCCCCTAATGAAGGAGAAATAGCAGATAATGCCAAGAAAAGTCATATAGTATATCAGACTAAACAAAACCAACAGAGATAAGTGCAAATAGGTTATACAAAAATGGCTAAAGAAATAAAAAAATCTAAGACACAGATGTAGTAGGTCAAGATAAATTTACCTGACCATTCCAATATAAGAATTGCTATACCCACTTTGTTCATAGGGGAAAACAGATAAGAACATGTATGGCTTTATGTGCTGTACCATTTAGCTTTGTGTGTTTATAAACAGTAAATCAGACTTTGGTAACAAGAATATGTATATAAATTTGAGAGAAAATTCTTTATGCACATATTTTTAGAGCTTAAATTCAACAATAGTTTCTTCAAAGTGTGAAACAGAAACACATTACCAGATATGAAAAAGAAGTGAATTTAGGTCTTACTTGATAAGTTGACCTGGTCATCACTGTATCAATGATTTAGTTTGGGCTATATCAGGCAAGAGAAAATGGCAAACTGAAGTAGATATGTTGCTGCTCTGATGAATTAGCAACAACTGGATAGGCAATTTAATTTTCTTGCTACTGTTGCATAATGCAATTCTTACCTTTTGACATGTGCATAAATTATAGCTGAGGCAAGTGCAAACAACCACATTTTGTAACACAACACAGACATTTACATAAATATTAAATAGCAAAATAAAAAATTTGATCCTTTCCAAAATGTATAAATTCAAAGGTAGAAAGATCTTTGTGGAAAAAGAAAAATTACTGAACCTCTTCCATGACAAAAGAAAATGCATAAAAGCACAGGACAACAACAGCTTGGATGAGCAAGAACAATGTAGCAGGACCACATGAGGTTGTCATAGAAATGTTGAGACTATTAAATGACTTTAGAATTGACAATATTACTAAATTGATGAACAGTAGTGAAATACTAGAAAATCAAAGCAGATCAATTTTCATACCATTGCCAATGAAACCAGGTATGAACAAATGTAAATTTTGACAATCAGCTTGATAAACCACAGAGCAAAAACTAATAATTAGGATTCTAATGAATAAGGCTTGATACAGTATCAGATTAGACATTGGTGAAAAACAATCAGGCTTTGTACAATACACTGGAACAAGATATGCTATATTCATGGTCAGAATGAGCAAGAGAATACAGAAAACCCATAACCAAGTCTTCTTCCTGATGAGCCCAATTGTTATTACACAGAAACTTCTCTATAAGGTTATCAGTCAGAATACTGACATATTCATTAATACAAATTTGAAAACATTTATATTATTATAGTTATAACAGAAATAGTATATTGTAAAGAAAGTTATAAATCACCTGTGATGGAAAAACTGATAGGGAATAAACTGAAATAGTCTGATTGTAGGTTAATTGTAGGGGACTTAAAGATTATAACACTTTTATGACACTTTCAGCTGAGTAAATTATATTTACTTTTTATCTAAACAGTGTTTTCCAGGTGAAAATTGACATCATAAAGGATTTAGTTGCATAGAAGTGCTTTGAGCGAGTTTGATTTTAAGTCTCTTTTATGTTCATATTACTTTCTTTAAGTCTTGGGTGACATCCGCAGACTCATGATTCTGTGAGCACCTTTTAAATTCTGTTGCTTGCAGGACAAATTATTCTTCTGATTTCTTTTCTGTCTTGCATAGGACAAGAACGGGACTCCATTTAGACATCTTGGAGTCTATTATTATTAACAGGTAATGTCCTGCATTTTTAAGACAATAGGAGATGAAATATAAGTTGATTGTATTTGAAGTAAATGCCTAACTGGAAATAAGAAAATTAATAAAAAATTTTCCCTCCCCCTCCTTACTTTAGTTGGTAATTTATTTTTAGTTTCAGTTGTTGATACAAAATCTTTTATCAACTGCTTCGTTTTATATTGCCGACAATTTAGTTTCTGAAGAAGTGTTGGCTGAAAGGCACCTAAAATCTTATTCTTAATTGTGATACTTTTGTATCTATTTTAAAAATAAAATTATGATCCATTGTCCTTAAAACAATTTTGTCCTTTTTTTCTAACTAATTATAACTAAGTATTTTGTGGGCGAGAGAAATCTGAGTAGTCACTACAACTACCCCCCCCCACACACACACACACACAGGTTAGAAAATTTGATGAAAGTCATATTTTTCAATATGTTTATGTAGTTTTTAAATTTCCGCGGCCAATGTACTTTTGGTCCTTTTCTTGTGTGTTGTTGTTGTTCAGGAGTTTCGGGTTGTGGTTGAGTATTGTTTGGTGATGTTGACGATTGGTTGGGTTCTGCTCTGCGCTCAATGTAGGCTGGCTTAAGGCGATCTGTTGATACGTTGGATCGGCCACTAGCAAGCTGAACAGTATAAAACTTTTCGTTCCGGGCAAGGACACGAAATGGGCCAGAATAATGTGGAGTAAGTGGTTTTTTGACAGCATCCTACCGGATGAAAACGAAGTCGCACTTGTGTAACGATGGGGGAACGTAAATATCCTTGGCTTGAAATCAAGTCGGTGTGAAAGCTAAGGTAGACATCCTACTCTGTAAATATTTAACAAAATTTGTAGAAGGGTCTGAAACTGGATCTTTAGAGAGGAATTGGCCAGGTAATACCAATTGTTGACCGAAGACAAGGTCGGCTGGCGAACAATGAAGGTCTTCCTTTATCTGAGATCGAAGTGACAACATAACCAAGGGTAGATTATCCATCCATGATGAATTGTTGACAGTGCTTGAGCTAGTCAAGGCAGCTTTTAACTGGCGATGGAACCGTTCAACGAGTCCATTAGCGCAGGGGTGATATGCCGTGGTCGAGATGTGTTTTGCTCCGAGAAGATGTATGAATTCTGTAAAGAGCGTTGACCAGAATTGAGGACCGCGATCCGTTGTTACTACAGAAGGGCATCCAAAAATCGATATCCAATTTTTTAATATAGCCTTAGCAACAGATTCCGCGGTTGTAAATTGTAAGAGAATAGCGACTGGCCATATCGAAAATCGGTCAATAATTGTGAGGATATATTGATGTCCGTGCACTTCCGGTAACGGACCCACTAAGTCAACATGTAAGTGGTGAAAATGGCCGTCTGGTACGGCGAAATTACCAGGCAGTGATTTTGTATGGCGGTGGATTTCAGTTCGCTGACAGACTAGACAACACTGGGTATAATTCTTGATGTCGCTGCTCATTTTCGGCCAAACAAAGCGTTCTGATATTATTTTCAACGTAGCTTTGCGATCGGGGTGTGATAGCGAATGAAAGTGGTCAAAGATTTTTTTCCGCATACTGACAGGCACCAGGGGTCTAGGATGGTGAGTACTTGTATCGCAAGTGATGAATTTGGTGCTGAAGGGTAAAGGGTGTTGCTCAATGCGTAGTGATGAATCCTTCAACGAGTCAAGTAGAATGGTGTCCCTTGTCTGTTCGT
The DNA here is from genome assembly GCA_964036315.1 of Acanthosepion esculentum. Taxonomy (NCBI): domain Eukaryota; kingdom Metazoa; phylum Mollusca; class Cephalopoda; order Sepiida; family Sepiidae; genus Acanthosepion; species Acanthosepion esculentum. The sequence goes on along the minus strand of OZ038494.1, from coordinate 38,162,713 downwards.
CGGCAAGTAACTCGATGTCTGAATGTTCCTCAGTGTTACTGCATAAAGAAGATCTGGAAAGGGTGTCAGCGACGATGTTGTCATTGCCTTTTATGTGCTTTATGTCAGTGGTAAATTGTGATATGAAATCTAATTGCCTGTAATCTCGTGGGTTGTATTTGTCAGATTTAGTATTAAGGGCGAAAGTTAAAGGCTTGTAGTCGGTAAAAACGGTAAAGTTTCTACCCTATATCTGAAATTCTTGATCGACAAGTATATTGAGAGTAGTTCACGAAAAAAAGTGCTGTATTTCTTCTGGGTCGAAGTTGTTGTATTCGCCAATAGACACGTAAACAACGTGGTGTGAATAAGGTTTACAATCAACAAAGAAGTAAAATGGTTCGGTCTTACCGTGCAGGTATTTGGTCTTCGTAAAAGGGAGTTGAGATGAGTCGGCGATGATTTCTCGCTGCACTTAGAAAAGAGAGATGAAGATTGGAGTGCGAGAACATGCGTTTATTTCCTTAAGGCATTTTACAGGAAGTGTCCCCACCGCGGAAGTTTCAGTTCCCTTTCTGTCCGCAGTTAATATACATGTGTATGTGTATATACACACACATGTATGTATACATATAACATCCCCCTCCCAAGTTCTTTATTATTGAGGATACAATTTCTTTACTTTGTAAAATCCTGCATCCATCGAGGTTGATGTATTAGTCGTCCTGATCTCGTTCGGACTCCTGATTCTGGAACGACTGGACATGGTTCTCGTGAATTAGGTCGATGAGGTTGTCTGGTTGCGCTAAATATTGTGTCAGGATATGGTTGTGATGCTAGCGTCTTTGAACAGGGTACTTGCAGTATATATCGACGGTTTCGGCGTATACTTCTACCATTCTCCGTCAGCACTATGTATGATTTGGGTTGGGAGCAACGTTCAGTCACTATGCCTTTTCTGGACCAAGTTTTGCCATCATGAACACGGACCTGGTCACCAATCTTTAGGGGAATTAGCTCCCGTTGATGGCTATCACATTGTACTGTCTGTCTGTGATTTGGATTTGCCTTTTGATGATCATGATTATTTTTTCTCATGATTGGTAGCAGTGTTCTCAGTTGGCGATTCATTAGCCTAGCTGCCGGTGAAGGAGAGTTGTCTTTGCCAGGTGTTGTACGCAACGTTAGTAGCGCAAGGTATGGAGCATCTCCTGTCTGGAAACATTTATGCAATGTTTTTTTCACTGTTTGGATAGTCCTCTCCACTAGACCATTGGACTGTGGATATTCTGGGCTGCTAGTTACATGGGAAAAATCCCATTCAGTGGCAAATTTTTTATATTCACTTGACTTAAATTGAGGGCCATTGTCAGAGATTATTAGTTTGGGAATCCCATGTTTAGCGAAGATATTTTTTGTCCGATTAATCACCGTCGGTGCAGTTGTATTATCGAGTAGACTTATTTCAAAAAAATTCGAGTAGTAGTCCACTACCATGAGGTAGTACTCCCCTTGCAGTCTGAAGAGGTCTGTGCCAACCTTATGCCAGGGTTGGTCTGGTATGTCATGTGGAATCTGTGGCTCTGTACTTTGTCGGTTGCTATATCGTTGACATGAATCACAATTTTTTACCATATCTTCGATTTCTTTGTTCATGTTCGGCCAAAAAAGAGCCTGCCTGGCATTAGATTTAGTTTTTTCTATTCCTAAATGCGCCTGATGCAGAATTCTGCGCATTTCCGCACGCATACTGAGTTGTACAACAATTTGTGAACCTTTCATTACCAGCCCCTTATGGCACGTTAAGTCATTTCGGCAATTGAAATATGTGTGAAGACAAGTTGTGTCGATGTTGTGGCCATCCAATCATAATTTGATGTTTCAGTTGTTGTAACGTTTGGTCATTCGCTGTTTCAGTTGTGAGCTGTTGTTGACGTTTGTCACTGATGGGTATGGAGGACATTATGGAATGGACAAAAAAGTTCATTTCTTTGTCAGAGATTTCTGGTGTGTTCTTTTTCTGTGCTGCACGGCTGAGTGTGTCAACAACATGCATTAGTTTGCCTTGAGTGTATGCAATTTCAAAGTCATACTTCTGTAGACGCATTAAGAAACGTTGTATTCTGGGGGGTGCTTTCACAATGGGTTTTGTGACAATGGATTTTAGAGGTTTGTGATCATTGTTCATTAGAAAACGTTGTCCATACAAGAATTCATGGAAATGTTCACAGGCAAATACTATGGACAGCATTTCAAGTTCAAGGGGGCAATAGTTGGCTTCAGCAGGTGTGAGAGAGCGGCTAGCAAATGCTACTGGAGCCCAATTGTCGTTGTGTTTTTGTTCTAACATTGCTCCAAGTCCTAGTGTTGAAGCATCAGAAGACACTTTAATTGGAAGTACCGGGTCAAAGTATTTCAATGTTGGACTCTGCGTAACTAAGTTTTTGAGTCGTTGAATTGCTTCTTTTTGTGGTTTGTCAAAAGACCACATGTTGTCTTTTTCTAATAAGTGACGAAGAGGTGCAGTTTCATTTGACAAATTTGGAATGAACTTGCCTAAGTAATTTATCATGCCTAAGAAACGTTGGAGTTCTGTTTTAGTTGATGGGTCTGGCATGTCTTTTATCGCTTTGCATTTTCTTTCATCAGGCTCGACTCCCTGACTGGAAATTTTGTGCCCTAGAAATGTCAATTCGGTTATGCTGAACTGGCACTTCAAAACCTCAATGGTTCTGTTTTTTAGTATTTCTGGAGTGTCTGCCCAAATAATGATATCATCCTGTGAGTTTCTGCATCCTTCAATCTGTTCAATAATGGATGCTATTTTCGCATGACATATCTCACTAGCGCTATGAATGCTGTATGGAAGACGTGTGAATCTAAATCGTCCACAGGGTGAGTTGAAGGTGAGAAGTTTGGAGCTTTCCTCATCAACTTTAATTTGCCAAAATGCATTGGATGCATCTAACTTGGTGAAAAAATTTGCACCTGCCATTTCGTGGATTATGTCCGATGCAGTTGGTAGTCTGTAGTGCTCTCTTTTGATGGCCTTGTTGAGATTCCGTGGATCGAGACATATACGGAGAGAGCCATTGGGTTTTTCCACCACTACTAGTGATGATACCCATTCTGTTGGTTCCGTCACTGAGGTAATGACACCTAATTCAGTCATTCGTTTGAGTTCTTGTTTTAGTTTTTTTTCGGTGCAAAGGGAATGTTCCTAGGAGGGCTTATGACCGGCTTGATATCGGTATCCATAGTAATGTGATGAACACCCGGGAGTGTCCCAAGTTCACCAAAACAGTCCTTAAATTCGGAGAGAAAATCAATCTTGTTAGTATTGATTTTGCAGATCCTCTTGATGAGGTTGAGATTAGAGCAGGTTTTCAGTCCAAGTATGGGAGATGCATCTATGTCAGCCACAATGAACATCGCATGATGCTTCAAATTGTTTTTTTATAATCTACGCAATACATTTGCCTTGAACTGGTATGGATGTGTTATTATACGCAGATAGTGTTATACCAGTTGATTTTAGGTTTGGACGTTTTGCTAGTCTTTCGTAATCCTTTGTGGGAAGAATATTTACTTGACTACCTGAGTCTATTTTAAATACTATGTCTGTCCCATTCACTTCCAGATTGACGTTCCAGTCTTCAGATGAGGCATTAATTTTGTAGTTGTTTATATCTTTTTTGTTAGTGGCAGAGGATTTAGAGGAGATACAATCTACAAACATTTTGGATTTATCATCATCCGTGGAGGAAAAATCACTATCTTCATGGTCCACTCTGTGTACTGATCTATTTGTAGGACATCTGCTGGCAAAATGGTTCCGTTTTTTGCATTTGTTGCAGGTCTGTCCATATGCAGGGCAGTTTCCACGATAATGGGAGAATGAGCAAAATCTACAGTTTTGTATTTTGTCATTAGTGTTGCCTGAAGAGTTTTGTGTTCCACTTCTACCAGGTCTTTGTTGCCGTGGTTGCTCCATGTTTTTCTTATTTGATGAGCTTTTCTTTGTGTAGTTGACAGACTTTGTCTCTCTTTGTAAGATTCCAAGTCTTTGTTTGGTGATTTCGGCAGTTCGGCCAGCTTTTACAGCTCTTTCCAGAGTTAAATCTGATTCAGCCAACAGTTTTTCTTGTAGGCGTAAGTTATTAGTGCCTATGATAATTACATGTCTAACCAAGCTGTCACATAATTCACCTAGTTCACATTCTTGGCTAAGTGATTTTATCCTAGTAACAAATTCGTCAAAAGATTCTGCCTCCTCCTGACGAGCAGTGAGAAATTGTGACATTTTTTCGTGGGTTGCAGTACTCTTCAAATTTTTCTAAAACTGTTGCATATGTGAGACTGTCCTCTTCAGTTTGAAATTTGAAATTCCTATAGATTTTGCGACCTTGTTTTCCTAAGCATTGCAAGAGAATGCTTGTTTTTATTTCGTCGCTTTTACCGAGTTTTTCCGTAGCCGTAAGATATATTTTTAAATCCTCTTTAAAAATTTTCCAATCTTCAGAAAGAAAATCTGATGAAAAGTCCGGTGGTGTAGACGGAGTAAAAAAGGAATCCATATTCAAAAGAGATTTTAGGGATTAACCGAGGAGACACGAGGGTTCTATCATTCTGACGCCATGTTGTATTCGCCGATAGACACGTAAACAACGTGGTGTGAATAAGGTTTACAATCAACAAAGAAGTAAAATGGTTCGGTCTTACCGTGCAGGTATTTGGTCTTCGTAAAAGGGAGTTGAGATGAGTCGGCGATGATTTCTCGCTGCACTTAGAAAAGAGAGATGAAGATTGGAGTGCGAGAACATGCGTTTATTTCCTTAAGGCATTTTACAGGAAGTGTCCCCACCGCGGAAGTTTTAGTTCCCTTTTTGTCCGCAGTTAATATACATGTGTGTGTGTATATACACACACACATGTATGTATACATATAACAGAGGTGAGTTTGACCGAAAAGAAAGAGATTGGCATGGTTTGATCCTGTGTATGCTGATGCAAAACAGCTCCGATACTGTCTGACGATACATCTGTAGTTAATGAGAGGTGTGTCGTGCTAAATAAGACACCTTTGTGAAATTTGCTAAAGCATTTCTTGAGTTTATGAAAGCGGCGAGTGTTACGTTAGCTAGTTTTATCGTTGCATTTTTCTTCCCCTGACCACGAAGCAGGTCGGTGAGGGGTGCCAAGATTTGAGAACACTTGGGGATAAATTGACGGTAATAGTTTATTAATCCCAGGTATCGGCGGAGTTAACGGAGTGTATTTAGTTCCGGAAATTAGATTATTGCTTTTACTTTCTCCTGGATTGGTATAATTCCTGAATTGTCAACGGCGAAACCTAGGAAGTTGAGTTTGGGCACAGCAAATAAACACTTATCGGGGTTTATTTTCAGTCCGTAGTTGTCTAAGCGCTTGAAGACTTGCGCTACATGGCGCTTGTGGTCGTCCATGTTAGCACTAGCGATAAGTAAGTCATCGATGTAAGCAAACGAGTGAGGTAAGCCATGAAGTGCTTCATCGATTAATCGCTGGAAGGATTGCGCGGCGTTTCGCAGGCCGAAGGGCTTTCGTAGGAATTCGTACAGACCAAAAGGAGTCGTAATGGCCGTTTTATGCACATCTTCTTCAGCTACTGGTATTTGGTAGAACGCTTTACATAAGTCGATCTTGGTAAAAACTGTCGCTCCCTGCAAAGAAATCGCAAAATCAGCCAAATTCGGCACAGGGTACTTATCGAGGACTGTCTGTGCTTTGAGTCTGCGATAATCTCCGCAGGATCTCCAAGCCCCCTCTTGCGCCTTAGGGACCATGTGGAGTGGAGATGCAAAAGAGCTCGACGAAGGGAGAATTATTCCAAGATCTAGCATGTGCTGGAACTCTGCGCGCACTAGTTTGTACTTGTCAGGGCCTAGTCTGCGCGGCTTTGAAAATACTGGCGGGCCTGGTGTGTGGACGGTGTGATGTTACACCGTTTCTGTGTAAGTGAATGGGCGGATAAGTGACGGGAACACGCTTTGAAGGTGATTATCCACAGGAAAAGCGACGCATAGCTTGGTCGATTTAAGGGTGGAAGTTATTCCGAAAATCTTGAGTTTCGTCGTTTGATCGGATAGTGAACGTTTCGATACATCGACTATTAGCTTATAGTGCGCTAGGAAGTCTGCACCTAAGATTGGGAATTTAACGTCTGCTACTGTAAAAAGCCACTGGAAATTTCTTCGCAGTTCGATGTCCAGGGTCATTGATAATTGTGCGATGGTTTGAATCTGGGAACCGTTAGCAGCACGTAAGGTGACTGGTGATTTGGTTTTTGAGAAACTGGGCCTGGGTGGGATAACACTAATTTGAGCACCCGTGTCCACGAGGAATAACTCGTTTGAGTTTTTATCTTTGACGTAGAATAGATGGTTAGATGTCTGACCCCCAACAGCAGATGCCGCCTTCAATTGCTGCTGGGGTTGGCGTTTCCCGCCTTTTGACCTGATGTATAATCCATTGTGGTCTGAAGTTACATGGTTTGGTGCATTTCTTCGCTGAGTGACCAAATCTATGATGGTACCAACATGTTGTAGTCTTTCTTTCACGAGAGGTGGATTGGGAACGACGTCGGGACTTGTATGAGTTGTGAGTCGGTTCTCTACGTAAACGCTCCATTTGTGCGGACAACTTGTCGATCTGTTGTTGCAGTTTGTAAATCATGTCTTCAGTCGGCGTGTCGTGTGGCGTTTGAACATCGACACCGTTAATAATTGTAACATCATTTATTTTGTCTGCTATCTCAGCAGTATTCATTAAATCTAAGTCGTCAGGAAGTGTTGCTAGGATTTGGGTGGTTTGGGCGGTCAATTTATCCAACCACAGTTTACGAAATAATGAGTCTGACATGGTATGTTTCCCAAGTACATTCTTCATTTTGTGCAATAGTTGTGTTGGTTTGTTGTCTCCCACCTGCAACGTGTTGAATAAGTCATTTAATCGACGCTCCTCTGATTTGCCAGTCCTGTATATTATGGCTTCTTTCAATGTGTCGGAGGGTTCGTGTGTCGGTACGCGCTGTCTAATAGATCCAGTACGTCTGATGCAATCTCAGGCGGTAGTTTTTCTACTACATAAGCGTAGTGTGCCATTTGTGAATGTATTTTCTTTGCCTGGAAAATAGCTTCTAGCTGTGTGAACCGTACATGTACATTGGTTGTGTCGAATACTGGCAGGTTGAGGACGACGGCTGTTTCACTGGCAGTTTGTTCAGCCATGTTGGACAGAATTTCTTAAACGCACGTGGTGAAGAAAAACTCTTTCGCGCCAAGTCAAAGGTTTTGTATGTGTTGCTGGCACAAATTGGGTCTGACTCGCTCTCTTGAATCGTGTTTTCCTTGAACGTAGGCGGTAATCAATTGTTATGGTCCGAGCGTCGGGGTTATCGATTGTTAAGGCCTTTCTTAAACATCGTGGTTGCCAATTGTTATGTCCTTTTTTTAAACATCAGGGTCGCCAATTGTGGTGTGCTGCTCTGATTTGTTTTAAAATTGTTAATGAGGTTGTTAGTGAGGCTGCGTTTTTAGTGAGAGCATATACATTTAAATTTGCAAAAACACAAGGAAAGAAGAACAAGAGATCAAATTGTATTCAACAATAAAATATGTATTGAAAATCAACGAGTACAACACATGTGCTTATGTATTAATATTTAGGGAGTGAAAAGTAGATTCCCTTGTACTGATATCTGATACAAGATAGGAATAATGTACTTAAGAATTTTCTTGTTGAAATGTTCAGAGTTCAGTGTACAAATAAGATTTGAATTCAAGAATGAAAAGTTTATACAAAAAGATAATAGAATTTGGTTTGTCACTTGGCTTGTGACAGACAGTTAACAGTGTCGTATAATGGTAGTTCTGTGTCTGTGTGTGCATGAGTAGAAGAATGTAGATATGTGTGCGTTGCTGAGTTCTGCTGATTTATTGTTCTACTACTTTATTTCTGGAGTACAAACTGTTTAAATACTTTTGGGGTAGGCTCCAGAGAGAAGCGGGAAAAATATCGAAAGGAATAACTAAATTCACGATTGGATAAAAATTGACCAATCACTGATTTTTTTACAAAACCAAGTTAGGCAAAGTTATGGCAGAAAATTTTGTGTGGATACTGCGATAGGTAAATTGTCCTGTTGTAAACCGTACTTACTTTCTAACCAATTATAACTAAGTATTTTGTGGGCGTGGTAAATCGGAGTAGTCACTACATCATTACTTTTATTTGTTTTATTTGATCTTTATTTCCCTGCAATTCTTTTGAAACATCTAATAACAGACATCCGTGAGACCAATCATTCAATGTTCCTCACCAATTTCCTGCCTTTGTCTTCCTACAATTTTTAAACATTCTTACTCAACTTAGCTTCTCTTGTGAACTATAATTCTGCAATTCTACTTCTAAGGTTTGCAATTTCTTCAATTAAGAAGAACTTTAAAATATTGCTTATTCAACTTTTAAGACAAAAACAAACAGATTTTACTTCAAAACTTCTTTTTATAATTTTTATTTCAAGTGTCATCATAAATAAACTATCACTAAGCATAGCAAAAATGCCAGTTTTTCATTCAACAAAGGATTGTGTGGTGGGTTTAGAAGGCAGAAAAAATAATTCATGACTGTTTGCTTCTTGGGTGATTTGGAAATTTGCAAAAGGCACCTACAGCAGTTATTTGTTGAAAAATGATAAAAGTTATTGGAAGATGGAATTATGAAGTTGCTTGAGAAATGGTGGGAGATAGCAGAATCAAACAGTAAGAACGTTGCTTTGCAATGTTGAAAAATAAAAGCATATATCTTATTCTTACTCCAGAAACTGAAATTATTTTGCCTTGAAATATTTTGAAGATTAAATGATATTTTTTCTCATTTTTCTCAACTCTATGCTTTTAGAATTTAATACAAACATTCAAAAAGTCTCATCTGAAACAAAATTGAATCTAACCAACGTTTTAATTCTTTACTTCATATTCAGCAATTATTTCACACCCATATTTTCTCTAATAACAAGGGTTTCATTCAGAATTTTAATAGAGTAATCATTGTTTCATGTTAAAGAATTTTTTTAAAGTTTTATGATTTGTGGATTAAAGATATTTTGGCACGATTATTTTGTTCTACATAACATTTGAATTGTGACAGAAAAAATACACTGAATTTCCCACACTTGTTATTTTACAGTTATATATACCATGCCTTTTCAGGACTTGGGCAATCATGGTTCTCCACAACTTTCTAACTTTCATAGCTGTAAATTAAGTCTCCTTACTATCCCTCCCAGTTTCTGTACTGCCAACCATTTACACAAGCTTGTCAGGCAGGTTACTCACCATTTTGTTCCACTCTTCTTGCCTTCAATATACCGTGAGTATCAAATTCTCCAAGCCCTCTTATGATTCTAAGTATAAATTTCCTTTTTTTTCCCATTTTTCTTAAAAACTCCCTCATGGTTCCCATGCTCTGTCCATGGTATTCTCAGCATTCTTTTATAAACCATATTTGTAGCCTCGAGTTTCCTCTTCATCTGTGACAAGGTTTTCCAGCATTCCCTGCTAAATAGGAAGATTTGCTTGTTCCCTGTGTCATGCCAGACAATTTTCTTGCCAGAATCTATCTACCTTACATAGTCAACCATTTGTCAATGCATTGAATATTGCTGCCACATTTGGTCTGTTGCTTCTTAGAGATTCTTGATAAAATACAAAGAGGAATCTGCAATATTATCAGTCTTGAGTTGGCATCTTGCCATAATGTAGCTTGCTCATGCCTTTTCTATAAATATTTTCATGGTAATTTTTCTGATGAGCTTTTTTCTTTGGTACCTAGACTTTATGAATTTAAACAGAGTAATTGGCAGCTAGGTCTCATCATTTTACCATTGAAATTGCTAGATGTAGCCATAAGTTCTACACTAACAGTTTTTTCTCTCAAACTTCTCACTTGTGGAACTCTCTTCTTGTTTTCCAGTCAAAAAATTAAATGAAATGTCAATTATTATCCTTTGTCTTCTTAATTCTTTTTATTTTTTTGGTTTCACTCCTAGCTAATGTTTTTATTTTCCTCATTCACACCCAGTAACCTCTTGCATCTTAGTGGCTTTATTGCCTTGCTTAGGGTGAAATTATTAAAAAGAGAAAGAATTTTACAGTTAGTCTTTAAAGAGAATTGTAAACAGTTGAAAAGCTTCAAGTGAATTTTGTTTTATAAGCCTTCAGTTCTTATGACTGATAATGTATGGAGGGAAATGTCTCCTAGATTTTATCATCACTCTGTAACAATGAAATATCAGGGACTACCACTTCATCCTCGTTAAATTTTGTGTATAGATTTATTTAATCATATGCTTATTAGGCTAATTTCATTTTATCATGACATCTGAATGATTTTAATTTTTGAAAATTACTCTGTATTGAATGAAGCTTGAATTAAGGGAAGTAACTTTTATATCTCCAGTTAATTCCCTTAAGCTAATAATAAAACGTATACTTTACAGAGAGAACCCTTTTTAATAAGAAGAGTGATAATGTGTTGGAAAAATGTTTCTTTTTTTAACAACTCACATTTCAGGTCAAAAAGATAAAAAATCTGCACTTTTGTGAATATTTGTGGAACTATGTTTTAAAGTCAGTCATTTAAATTTCTGACTTTTAATAATATCTGGTAACAGCAAACTATAGTTTGCCTAAAGATAGAAACTTGGATTTCATATTTCTAGCCTTATCTTTGATGAAAACTAAGCAATATGAATCCTGAAGAATGGATATGCCAATATCAATCTCAAGAAAAGTACTCCTACTATCTTTCTCACACTAGAATGTAAAACAAGAGAAGCTGTGTTTGAAATAAACCCTGGTACCTTGAATACTGATGATTGTTATAAAAAAAAAATTAAAAAATTGGATATATTCTTTAAGAGGATAAAAAACAATTAGATTTCATAGCTACTGAATCATTTGAAAAATACCTAAAATAAATAGATATATTGTGTGGTGGTTATCTTATGAAATTTGATTGCCATTTTACAAAATAGAGCTCTTAAAATTTGATTACTACTAGAGCCAGTACTTGAAATGTGCTAATACCTCCTGAGACCAAAAGTCCAGCAGCTGTAATCAAGAAAGAATTAAATGTGGCATTTCATGGAGGTGTAACATGTCTGTGCACAAATTAGAGCCTCCAGAAAATTGTGTATTAGGGTCACTGATCACATAAATGTAGTTTTCAGTATTCAAATTCTCAAAGTAGTGATATTCATACAGAGGACATATTAATATTATTAATATGAAATGCATGCATTCTTATTTTAGCAAGAATTTAAATTCAACAGGACTTGATGGTAAAACTTCCACATTTTATATCTGTGACGGCATCTTCTACTACCTTAAGGATTATCCTCATGTTGATTACACTATAAGTAATGAGGCCAATCAAACAGATAATTATGACTAATATAGTGCTGATGAGTTAATATGAGTATAATGGCCCCATATTTCTGGAGTGAGATTATAGATTATGCAGATTTGAACTGTGGAACTATTTTCAGGTTAAAGTAGTATGAATGCTTTTCAAGTCAGAGAGAAGATCAAAAGATCCAGGAAGAAAAAAAGAACAAATTTGTTAATGGAGAATGTTGACAGTCATTTTATACAATATGTCTCACTCTACCTGTTGTTGTTGCTATGAATGTTGCAGACTGAGACATTCTACTTTTAATTAGCAAAGCTGTCATGACACAAGCCAGGACATACTTGAAATGATACTGTAACTATGCTGTGAAGAAAGCCCCAATTAAAATGTACTTTGTCTACTCATTACTATTTATCAATTATTACATCTTTGCCAAAAACATGGTTGAATTAATCAAATATTGGTCATTAAAGAAATTACAGCCAAAAGCATATAAAATATAAATTGCAGTTAAGTGGCATAGACAAATCAGTCATCCTCATCACAAAAAGATGACTGATTTTCTCAAACAAAGATAAATAATTAAATGTAATCTCAGAAAAGAAAAGATTGCAAGGTGCAAGCAAGGTAGGTAAGGCCATAAGCAAAACTATTAATTGTTGAATGTAACTATGGAACAAGCTAAGCCATTTTTATTAGAGTTTGAGCATGGATTATCCAAATGGCAAAAACAGATGAGGTTGAGCAAAATACAATGATCTCTTAAACCAAGATGGGCATAAGAAAAAACAAACTAAAATTGAAAATCAAGTTTAGACCCAAATGATTGATTGAGCAAGGTCAACCTAAGATATATACAAGATGAATTTATACAAATGAAGAGTTCAATGACAAATAAATTAATAAAGATAGACTTTATTCACTTGATTTTTTCCACATCTGATTCACTTAGTTGTTTATGTTGATTAAATAATTAAATATTTTCTAAAATATCAACTCATCTATCTTATTGTGTTATATTTAGTCCGTGTTAATAATAAAGTAAAAGCCAAAATTTGATATGCTTATTTTCAAAGATAAGCAAGCTCTATCTATTCATATGTTGGTAAAACATTATTGTCATATCAGCTGAGCAGTCAGTGCATTTGTGTCTTTGTAAAACGTTTTAAACTTGCAGTTTATAAATATCTATGAATTAATTAATCTCTCATTCAAATATAGTTCAGATATTGATATCATCTTTTAGTACCAACATCATCATATTTCCAAATAATGTTGTTAAATGAGAATTTTCTTTTTATTACTGGGTCGATCAAATAAAAACAATTTACCAGTATTTTGAGTGTAGTGATATACCAAAGGGCCTGATTGATCCAATTCATTTCTTTCAAGTTAATTTCAATTTCGATGTTAAAGCTGGACTCTGAAAAATCTTGTGACTTTTTCTCAATTCTCCTTGTCAATTTTTATCATTCCACTTTCTGACGATCATCTTTGTATAATCCAATATCCTACTTGAGCAAAAGTTCATCACATGTACGCACGGATATTAATATGCTGATTAGTGAATAGTATGTGCATGTCTGGATGTATTTATATGACCAATAAAGATGACTTCTTCATTCTTTTTAGGACTTGACAAACACTGTTCTATCATGAAACTTTTAGTATCAGTTTCAAGTTATTTGTGTTTTATAATTTATTTTAACTTTTTCTCTATATGCTGATATTGAGCACTCTGTGAAGACTGAAATTTAGCAATATTTTTGTTGACAGTGTCATTTATTTATTGTATAAACTCACACATGTAAGCATACTGCTTTACATTTGCTATATTTGTAGGGAAATAGTTCTCAATATTGGCAATAGGAGATATATATATATCCAAACAAGTTTTATTAAATTCCACTGACATGGTCTACTTATTCAATTTTTTATAATATTTCTGAATGAGGTACATCAGGATTAAAGCCATGAATATATGTATGTGTGTGTGTGTGTGTGTGTGTGTGTGTGTGTGATATTATATGAAAAGATTACTTAACTTTCAAATGTCAATATTATCCCGACTTCGAAGTTTCTTGGTAAAAGTTTTCTCTTTCCATGGACCTTTTGTTATATGTATGTGTGTGTACATATGTGTATGTATGTGCATACAATAAATGACAGCCTACAACTTGATTAAAAGAAAAAGGAATTTATTAAGACCAAAATGTATTGACAGTGCACTAATTTTGGAATCTTCTACCTTTGATTCCATCAATAGAACCTCTATTTGTCTGTAAAAGTTCCTTCTTGGAACAAAATAATATACACATGCACATATATAGCAAAGTCATAGCTCAATCTCAGTAATGTTTTTATAAGCCTTGGTAATAAATTTGAGAAAAATTCAACTAATCTACCTGCAAAATATATTTGTCAAAAGGATAATTTTTCTCTTGAAACTGCTATTACTTTATCCTCCTGCAGTAATTTTCATTGCTTTAAAAAGCTATATTTAGAATTTTAATACAGCCTAAACATATGAAAGTGGATTTTTTTTTCTTGAGAATTGATAACTATGTTATAAATGTTAAATACTATTTATTTATTAGATTGTTTATTTACGAGAATAATTTTATATTTACAAGATTATAACAGTATGTGAACAAACTACAATATTTATTATTTACCATATTATAATGAAATAAATATGAAAACAAATTTTTTATTCATAAAAATACCTGTGAACAAGAAAATTTAAATACAAACAACAAATTACTATATAAGTATAAATTTTTAAAAAAGCCTCTAAAATTATACATTTTTTCTTGAGAATTATAAACCAAAATGTTAACTGCTATTTATTTATTAGATTGTTTTTTTACAAGAATAATTTACTAAAGTTTAACAAACACACCTGCAAAAAAATGAAGTATATAGTAATAATGGTGTGAAGAGTAAAAACATCCTTTTAACACATTATTTTCTTTTGCAGGTACGTTTGTTAAACTTTACAAAATTTAAATGCTTAACTCTTGTAACCTTGTGCTAGACTAAGTTAATCAGAATAAAATATCCATATCCAATACCAAATCCTGCACAAGAAAATAAGCAGATATGCAGTTTGCAATAGATTTACCACTGCACTGAAAAGGGATATTATGCAGCTCTAAATTTGATGGCAAAAGGTTGTATAAAAAATACATAGAAATGCATATTAATGCCTGAAGAAACAAAAATATGTGTATTCTTTAATCTAAGAAAGTGACTTTCTGTATTCCCATGCCAGTAAATGCAAATTATACAAATATTTTCACATATAAGGTAATATTCTTATGTGCCTAAGGAATCTTAATAAACACTGCATATGGGAGGGATAGAATTTTCCTGAATATGTAATAAATGTCAGTGTTAAAAAAAGTGGGATCAGAAAATCATTTGAAAAGTCAAAATGTGCAACATTAATAAACATTGTGGTCTTAATAAGCTTGGGTAGTAGGGTTGGAAAATTTCATAAAAAAAAAAATTATTCCTCCATCCATTAAGTAGATTTTTTGTCATAACTTTTCCCTCTATTTTAGTTAAATAGAAATTTATTTTAAGTCAGAGTTAAAAACTAACACAATAAAAGTAGAAAAATTAACACAAAACAGCTTTGGTAAAATTTTTAAAAATATAAGCAATTCTTATTTTTGTTTATTTTTCACAGATGATTAATTCTATGTTGTCCATCCCGAGAATGTCTTTGAAGAACTCGCTTATTTTTGTATTGGTGGTGTGCTTCTGTGTCTGGCTAGTGGAGGCTCACGAACCTGCTTCCCATCTTCAAATTATTAGGGATCTCCCTAATTCAATGAGGAAGGATATACCGATTCCCATGTTCATCCGAAGCAACTATAAGGTAAGTCTACATAAGTTTTCCTTAAATGACTGTACATAAAATTAGACAAAATTCACATCTTACTCAAACTAAATTCAAGTTATACTTTCTCTATGGTGGTAATATGTAAGGAAATTTCCTAATTCCTCTGAATGAAGTTAACTTAGTAAGATGGGACAGATGGTGTCTTTTGCTATAGGTTCCATCAATATTCTTTCTTTGAATAGATTCAAAGAAAAGTGACTTAAAAAATTAGAATGCATTTACAGACTACATGTCTTTACATATTTGTGTAGGTGTACATAAAATCTATTTATTTGGAGGTTTTTACATGTATTTTCTATCTGTACATATATATACATATACAGTATATTCCAACATTTTATGTTTTAGTGAGTTATCTCCCTTGCACTAGCGTTTTATAATATATTCAATGACTTGTGCCTGAAAACCAAATAACAGTAAAGATTTAAATTTTAGCAACATGTGTAAAATTAGTTTATATATATCTTTATTTTTTCTGCATCATATAAGATGCATAAAGATCCATAAAAAGAAATTGTCTTTCATGCCCAAGCAATTCAGTATATTTTTATATATCAACCTATACTGCTGAAAAATGTTTAGCTTGACCAACCCTTTCCAAAAAAATGTTTGATATTTATTTGTTTGGTCAGACTTTGAGAAGTGAGTCAACATCCCTTCATACATATAATGTTTTGAGAAAAGTAATGCCCCGTTTGAAAGATACAGATTGAAATTAATTAAGAAAATCAAGGTCAAATAAGAAACAACAAAAACAAGACTAATATTTATTTTATCAAGTTACAAGTCATTTGTAGTTTATGGTAATGTTTAACCCTATAGAAATCAAATACTTTAATGGATTTCATGTTCAACATAGTAGAATTTTAGAAAATCTGTAATGCAACTCAATGAAAAACATTTATGTTGCATACTCAATTGCAGTGACTATGCTGGATTAACTACATATAGGATTCTTGCTCTAGAAGACTAATTACTTTGGATAATAGTTTAAAAGACTGTTGAATCCAATTGGTTTGAAGATTGCATTGGAGCAATGTTGATTTTTCTGTCCCCAATGTC
The DNA here is from genome assembly GCA_964036315.1 of Acanthosepion esculentum. Taxonomy (NCBI): domain Eukaryota; kingdom Metazoa; phylum Mollusca; class Cephalopoda; order Sepiida; family Sepiidae; genus Acanthosepion; species Acanthosepion esculentum. The sequence continues at coordinate 38,146,308 of OZ038494.1, read as the reverse complement.
TATATCTATCTATGGATGCATTCAATATTTGATTATGCAGGAGCTAACAATACATTTATTGTCAAGATTGGAAAAAGTTTGGTCTAAATGTTAATCATTCTTCTTTTTTTCTATGTGCCGTGTCCTTTCAGGATGTAGGCTATCATGGCTCTCCACCTCCCTCTATCCCTTGCAGCTCTCAAAAAGTTCCTTCCCTCTGCCATTTCCCCCAGACCACATTCTGTAATCTACTTGCTTAAAGCTGCTGGGTATGTCATGTGTTGTTTTCCCTTGTCTCTTTTTACATTTATTCAACCTGTGAGTATCAGACCCTCCTTCCTCATTATGTGTTCCAGAAACTTCAGCTGTCTCTTCCTGATGTTAAGTATAAGCCTCCTCCTTGGTTGCATCCTCTCTAAGACCTCATTGTTGCTCACACACTCGGTCCATGATATCCTTAGCATCCTTCTGTAGAACCACATCTCTGTTGCCTCAAGTCTCTTCTTTATCTTTGAGGAAATCATTCATCATTTGCTGCTGTAAAGAAGGACAGATGTCATGTAACAGCTCAGTATTCTTTTCTTTATTACAAAGAAATCCTCCTATCTCGTAATACTCTGCCCTGGTTTAGGAATGCGTCCTTGGCCGTCCCAATACGTCTATGGATCTCAGTGTCACTTTTACCATCCTAGTGGATGGAAAAGACATTGAGAAATAATCCCGAATTTATTGAATACTACTTTAAATGTAACATAATTCCCCTTAGCTCAAGCTTATAACTGAACCATTTTATAAACCAGTGAAAGGTGTAAGGAAATTAATCTTTTCCTCACACAGAAAGTGTTCATATGCACCTCACTTGTTCCAGAATAGTTCAGGTGTTGATTTTTATTGTCTGTTATCATGACATTAGTATTTTACAAAATACATGCAAATCTATATTCTGATCATTATAGGTTGTTTGTGTTTGATTGTAACATTTACCTGTTATCTGCTTTGTTTTATAGCTCTCTTTGTCAAATCTCAATTTACACTTATTTATTACCAAGTCCTGTATGTTTAACATCTCTTGATAAATGACTGCGCTCTATTTGCATGTCTCTGCTATGGCATCAAACAATCAATATTTCCACTCAGATACTAAATGAGTTCTTGGAAAATTAAGGAAAAAGAAGAGAGCAAAAGAATAAAAAGAGAACTGGGAGATAAAAAAAGCAGACATGGAATTGGATACAATAATTTACTGAAAGGGATGAATCCTGATGTAAGAAAGGAAAATAAATAAAAATAGTTTAAGACACTGAAGAAAAAATGTGTAGGGAAAAACAGAGGAGAATAGAAATACAGCAACATGCAAAAGTATTGGACACAGGATATTTTTAAGAAAATAATAATTTGCAATATTGCTAAAGTTTGAGCTGAATATAGAATACACTGCGTATAAAGCGGAATGAAGAGCTGTTTGCATATCCATAAATTTATTGACAAAGGCACTAAAAGCAACATGCTAAAGTTGGGAACACATTCCAAAATATAAATGAAACAGGATAAAATTTTCAGTTTCAGACTCAAACTTCTATTCAAATTATTAAGTTATAAAGTTTCAATGATCAATTAGAATATACCATGAATGACAATTTATAATATTTATGTGCACTTTGAAACACTCACTGAAGATCTGTCTGCCATGGCAAAGATTTTCACAATGGTAAAGACAAATGAGCCTCTTTCAATACTGATTTGGTGACTCATCTTAATCATTTGCAGATTATTTAAAGCCAGAAAATATTTTTAGATTGTAAGAACTTTTTTGAGATAATGATTTACTGATACAAGTTCAACTAATTAACACATGGCTGGGGGAGAAGAGGTGGATTCATACCTTTCCTGGGGGTATTTGTGCATAAATAAATATAATGAATTCGACTGGATTTGGGACTTGTCTCTCTTATTTCCAATTCTGAGCCATTATACATTCCACCACCTACACATCCAAGCTTACAGAAACTGGTATTCCCAAGTGGTCACCCAGTGGCTGACTAGCCTTGATGTTGCTTAATTGATGATCATATGTTTCAATATAATATGGCTATAATCCAGCTCTCTCTCAAGAATTTTGTGAAGTAATTGACCATCATAATCATTGAATGGGATATCAAAAGATCTCTAATGAGCAGAAAATCTGTATCAGTACAATTAAAGCAATCATTCAAAAATGAAAGGAGTATGGCCTAACTATTAATCTGCCCCATAAAATAAGTGAATGAAAAGCTAGAGCTGTTGGACTGTAAGGCACAACTCATTCACAACCTCAGAAGAATTTCAGAAAGATCTGCAGACAGTTCAGCAAGGATACAATTATAATAATCAGGCACTCTTCTGGGTAGGCTGCATTTTCAGACTTCTAAAATGTTCCTTTTGCTGAGGTCCACACACATAAGAAGGCTTGTCTACATTTTGCCCATAGTTATCTCAAGAAGCTTTCTTAATCTGAAGCAAAATATTATCATCTGATGAGAATAAAATGAGACTTATTGGTGGAAACAATTCAAAGTATATCTGGATGAAGAAAGACACATTAAATGCCCCTAAAATACCATCCCAATGATGGTGGAAGAATATGAAATACTGGATAGTGCTATATATCATGAAATAACAGTAAGGTTTATGATTCCATCTGTGAAAAATATTGAGATTGCATTTTTCAGCAAGGTAACTATTACAAGCTTACTGTAGTGTAAAAGTGGTTCTAGCTGAAGAAATTAAAGATTTTAAAGTAGCTTAGTCTGTCATCTGACTTAAATCCTATAGAAACTTAAACTATGAATTCGTCAGAGAAATCCCTAAAACTTGAATGATCTTAAAGGTGATTTTTCAACAGGAGTGGGATGAAAGTTAGTGTTAACTTCTGCCAAAATCTTAAGTTAAATTCTTACAGATGTCATGTCAAATAACATATACAGTATTAAATATTGAATACTGCCTATTGGTATGTCATATATATTTGAACTGTTGTGCATTATTTTCTGATGCTTTTTCTGTATTTATGAAAGTGAGCAGAAAGAAAATGAGAAAGAGGGTGTAAAAAAGAAAAGGAAAAAAAGTATTCAAAACTCCAAGAAAAATCAGGAAAGAAAAGGTTGGGGGGGGTAAAAATAAAAGTGGGAATAGAACAATGTGAACACTTAGATGAAAAAATAAATTGGAATGTCAAGACTAACTGAAAATGTTTGGCATTATACTCATGATGATGAAAATTAAAAAATAGCTTCAAATGACGATCCAGAATTATGTAAAGAAGAAATTCATGTTCTCAGTAACAACTGTGTTTTTTAAATTTACCTAGGGTAGTTTTTACATATGTGCAATTTTATGAAACTCTTTATAGCTTTCATGTCTAATGAAATGGGGTATGATATTTTATCAATATTTGAAATATGTTGGTCACAATTAAAAATATTCTTAATTGTGGCTGGCATATTTGGAATGAAACAGTCATCCTGAATTATGAATGAACCTTAAAGAGTCTAACAATTTCTTCCTTTCAAAAGAAGTTTTTACATGCTTTCAGTTTTATTATCAGTTAATGTAATTGAATTAAAATTGCAAAGCTGAGCTTGTTTCTTAGCAAATATTTACTTTTTCAATTAAAAATTCAATTGTTTTTTTCTTCACTTTTCCCTATAACTATTAGCTGAAATGGGAAAAATTGTATTTCAATATTTTAAACATCAAATGCACTTTATGTCAATTCCTGTGAATTTTACTCCAAAACTCAAAGGAAACACAATAATGCCAGAACTATTGAAAGTATTTTGGCATTCTTGTTGTTCACTCTTGAAAATAAGTTTAGTCTTTGATATATACATTTTGAACAAACAAATATTTATATGGTTCAACCTATTTTATATTTTGTTCGGAAAGAAAATTATGAAAAGCTGCTCTAAACAAAAAAAACATTTTACATTTAAAAATTTGTCTTATGCCAAATGATAAAACCTTTTTCCACAATGATTTTCATTATATATTCCACACTTTCAGTTTTTGTCAGAAGAAAAATTTGAAATTCTAAAGCAAACATATACCCAATGTTTATAGACATTATCTAACAGTTTAGAAACATTTTCATTTCAAATAAAAGCTGGTGCTCAAAGAAATGTTTGGAAATTAAAACTAATCTTAAATAAAATAATTAAATGTAAGCTAAATAAACTTTAAGCACCAAATCACTAAAATCTATAGCTTATTATGGATCTTGCTCATCTATTTAAATTTTTGCATAAAAAGCATTAAAATTCAGAGATGTGCTCAGTGTAAAAGTTTGAAATATTCTTGTACAATCTTAAAGCAAAACAAGATACTTATTTTAACTTTACACTTGCACATGATGAGAAACATCTTTAAAGGCTCTTCTAAAGAAACATTAACTCATGTACAGTGGTTTTTACTTACCTAATGGGGAAGGCAACAACTCTCTGTTACTTAATGCAATTAAATAAAGAGAATCTCTAAGCAATGCTTTTAACACTATCCTCAACAGATGGGGAAACAAAAGCAATTAGGAAATATTTGTTCATCACTCAATGGATTTTGACTTTGGGATTCTGCTAAAGAGATTAAAAGAAGAATAAATGTTTATCTAAAAGATATGGTGACTCATCAGCAACAGTTCTGTCGTTTTGGTTCTTAAATACATTAAATTATATACTGGAATCACTTTTATGCTAGACTTACTAATGGATATTCACTAGCATTTATTTGTGAACTGTTTCAATGATTTTCTTGATTGATGTTTAAATAAAAACCATCATCAAGTGATACCGTTTATGATGATCTCTCTTCCATTTGATTAATGACAATTGTTTAATCAAACAAATTGACACATGTTAGGACCCATTTATTAAATTGGGAAGTAAAATCAGTTCAAGGGTTTTAGATCTGGTCATTTTAAGTACACTTTTGTTAAAATTCTAATAGGGATTTTAAACTGCATTTTGTATTATCTTAATTCAATATATATATATATATATATATATATATATATATACTGGACGGCCGTTTCGTCCTATATTTGGAACTCATCTGCAGTGCACAACAAAACAGCCATCCAGTGCTTTCTGTATTCTGTTGGGGTTTCTAGACTCGATGAATTACTTAATTATAATTCTCAAATCCTCCTAATTACTTGTATATCCTAAGCTTGAACCGGCTTCTAATGCTCCAGATGGAGCGGCTTGGTGATAGTAGTCGTGGCTCGATGAGTAAAAAAAAGAAACAGTTGAGTTCCACCACATAATATGTGATTGAGCGGCACTATATTAAGTCTGATTCGCTACCTCTTCATCACCGAGGCCTGTTGGAACAGTTGGTATGGCGTTTGCCTGGCAACGTAACTGTCCGTATTTCAATTCTCGGTAGTGGATGCGAACTGCTGATGAGTTCCAAATATAGGATGAAACAGCCATCCAGTGCTTTCTGTATTCTGTTGAGGTTTCTAGACTCAATGAATTACTTAATTATATATATATATATATATATACACACACAAACATATTCACATTTACATATGCTCTATCTCAGATATTGACCACTTTTACCCATAAATATAGCATACCTTAAAAGTATATGTATATATATATGTGTGTGTGTGTGTGTGTGTGTGTGTATATATTCTGAGTGTCTAACAACCAGTTTATTACGATATGAGGCTTAGTAGCACACACACTTAGTAAGTGTTTTTTTTATAACATCCAGAAATGTAATATGCATACTGTATGTGACTATCTAAAGATTATTAAAAAAAAAATCAACATTAACCTGTATTTGTATTTCAGTTGAATCTTTAATAGTTTAAAACATTATGTTCTTGGTCATATGGTGATTATTTTCTCAGTCAGCAACATTTTAGTTAGTAAAAAACTGAAATAGTCTAAATTTTTAGCTTAAATAAAAATGAACAATTTAGTACTTAATGTTACAAGAATACATACTCCATCATTAAATTCTTTAAAATAGTCTTTAATTAAATATCTTTGGTAAAGATAGATAAGATGAAAGTATTTTTCTGTTATTTGTTTTATTTGTAATGCTTATGTTTCCTTATATATTAGTGCTTATTGGTAAAATTGACAAATAAATTCAGTCTGGAAAGTAGGCTTTATTGAAGATGATAGGCAAAATTTGTTTTACTCTTGGTTGTTTTCGAGAACAGGAGTTATCTTATGATTGTGAAATTGAAGAAATCTTGAATGTATTTGTTTATTTTTATCATAGTATTGATATTTAGAATTTTATTGATTTATATCATATTTTAACTGTGATGATGAATGAAAATGCTCAAACATATGTTTACACATGCTGTAACCAAGTATCCCTTATCTTGTATACACACAAGAAAAATAACTAAAAAGAATCCTTAAAAACCTTATTCACCATCTCCAGTAGAACCTGGTTAAATGAAAAACATATATAATTTTTAAGTGGTGAATGTAAACACATAAAATTTAGTTTTAGATATGCCAGAATAAGTATTTAATATTAGTTTTAGAACTGTGACAGTTCTAAACATGTTAGATTTATATGAGTCTATTATGAGGCTTATTTGAATTTTAAAGATTTTTTATTTACAGGGAGCAGTGCATTTTCAGGAAGGCGATGAATTTGAAGTACTCATCAACATCACGGCTCCAACTGTTGAAGATGCTTACGCAGTCCATGTTGAAATGGTCGAGTATAAGGAAGGAGTCCTACTCCAGCTGGTAAGTAAACTTTAATTTTGATCAAATATAAGTCATTGACTTGCAAAGAACATTTTATACTTGGTATATTCAATCAAGTAACAAGAGCAACATAACAAGCAATTAGTACATTATATTAAAAGCCAATAATAAACATATTGATATCTTAGAGATAATAAACATCTGCGAATAATTCAAGAGCTACTGACATCATAATCAACTGTTTAATCAAGTCTGCATATTTTTGTGAATAACTGTTTCCAGCTTAAGCAAGTATTTTAACTATGAGTACTCATATGTTATAGGAAATTAATGCCTATAATAAATAGTATAGTATTTAGAAACCTGTAGTCACCAAAACAAATTCCAGAATTTATTTAGGGTTTTGAATGATCAATTTTAACCATTTTGTAATGTTGTTAGTCACATCTGATGAGAATGCCCAACTAAAATAATTATTTATTCACATCTGAAGTCAATCAAATTAATGTCAATTCTGGAAGGTATGTGGTTTTTTTAGGGAATTTCTTCAAATGTTCAGTTTTCTTCTTATAAAGATGTGGAGGTATCTCCATCATGAGTCTGGCATTTATATAATTAATATTTAATTGATTTGTGCAATGTGCATATATTAAGTATAGCTGGATTCACTTCCAGCACACCCACTGACATCCTTTGAGACACAATTCTGTACTTAGCATTATTGATGTTCTGTTGTGACACAGAGTACAACATTTACTTTGGTATTTCATACAGTAGACCCAGTACATATTGGTATCACCACAGGTCAACTCTACTTAGATCAAAGATTCCTGATTGACATCAGATTTGATTCAGACATCTAGTATCTCTTGGCATGAATCGCATAGGACAATTTAATGCAGTTGTCTTAATGACAAGTAGAAAGCCCATTTAACCAATATAGTATCATCAACACATACATACTTGTGTGCATCTCTTTCTCTCTCTCTCTCTCTCTCTCTCTCTCTATATATATATATATATATATATATATATATATATATATATATATATATATGAGATAGTGTCATCAATGGATTGGCTAATTTTGGTACAAATTTAATAAATGTAGTTTCCTCTTGCAATTTTGACTAAGATATTTTTAAATGAATAAAATGTATGATTAATTAACAAATAGAATGTCTAAAAAATTTTATTTATCTGCAATGTTGTGTTTCATTAAAGATATATTAGTAAAATAAAACCAGTACAAATGCTCTCACATCTAAACGGTTTCTTTTTGGCCACTTGTTATCATTTCCCGTTTTCTCTGCTATATTTATACAATTGCCAATAACAGCGCTAATGATGCAGAGACAGAAGATAAAAAGGTAAAAGAAAAATTTCTCTCTCAAGACTGACTAATTAGCCGTTCTATTGTCCAGGAGAATTTGTATTTGTATCAAAATTGCAGACGTTTAACAGATGCCCATCTTTCATTGATTGAATCCAAGTTCTGTTCTTAGCAAAAAGCTTATATTGTCAGGATGGAAAGGATATTTCTTCATGTTTTATTAAAGGTTTAGTTTTCTTTGTTTCATAATTTTGTGTCAGAAAGCAAAAGTAAAAAACCAATAGCTGTTCATTGCCTTTCAAGGTCTTATGGTGTTTGAAGAAAGAATTAAACTGTTATCATTGTCATCCTTTGTTTTTTTTATGATTTACTGCAATTAGCATTAATTAACGGCCCTAATGGTTTTGCTGTTCTGCTTTTGATAAACTTTTCTTCAACTACTTGGACCAAAAGTAACAAAATGACACTCTCTTGTGCTTGGTAGTCAGTCAATCCTCATGCATATTAAGCTCAAAATAAAAGGACGAACATAAAAAAGTATTTTAAATTGATCCAGTCAGTTTCTGTCTCTACCTGCATTATTAGGTGTAAAAACAGAAATGAAACGTAAGGTTTCTATTGTTGAATAGCCTTTGTATGCTTATGGAGAAATTCAAAAATATGTTGTAACAAGCATCATAGCATCCAGCTTAAATTAAAGCAACCAACCTAATGAGAAAACAGAGACAGAACATATATTCATGAGACGATTGTAAATGGACCAGCTGAAATGAGGTTCAAAACAAAGATGAGGATAATTTTTAAAAGTTTTATTTATAATGTAAACTGAATTTCAAGATGGCTTTTGTTGAGACAGATAAATGAAAAGAGATAAACACTATTGCAACTTGTATAAAACAACTAACACCTATGTACATACAGTATTAACTCTTGAAATTAATATCATTTTGTCCATTTGAAATTCACAATAGACAACATATATAAATGAAATCTCTTGTTACAAGTAAATGTTCAAATATTTTTTCAGCCCAACCTACTTCCCAAAAATAGTATTCTGATATTTGATCACTGAAATACTGATTTTAGGAAATAGACCAAGCCAAGAACTTTTCAGCAACCCTTCATTAAATCTCCAATTTGTTAATACCCACCTTACTTATTATAAATGTTTCCATTTATGTTTTTGCTCAAAGAACCAAAATTTTCTTTTTTACTTTGTTTTGGTTATACACCAACTAAGAATTTTAAACAGAAGCTTTTAAATTATTTTTCCCATTGTTATTTCTCTTGTCAGTATTATTCAAATATCTTTGAACTATACGATTGATTCCACCCAAGGCAATCCTTATTGTATTATACAATTATATTATCTGTAATCCATTGGCATAAACAGATTAACTCATTATTTTTGCAATATCAAAAAATGTCTAATTTATGGCGAATAAAGTGATTTTTGTACATTTAGTTATTTCTTTCTTTGTACATTTGAATTTATGGAAATAAGTCAATAATTGTAAGATGCTTCCTAAAATTATATATAGTTGTTAATTAACTAATTACTGGATATAACTAACAAGTCCCTTGCTAAAAATGTTCTCAGTAATTGTTATTTAGTCGTAATTTTAGTCTACCTCCATTCATTGACCCCAGTTGCATGGTTGACAGGCTTGGTATAAGGATCACTTTGATTCCACCTCATTTACAGTCCTTAATGTTTGAAGTGTTTACATGTCTACCATATATATACTGAAAAAATATCCAAGTGTGAAATAAGTTGGTGACGCATCCCAAAATAGTAATAATGCACACAGTCACATGTACATCTGTGTAATAACCTGCAAAGCTATATTAAAACTTGTATGTCAGAGGAATGTAAATAAAACATTTTTAGAACTTGTATGTTAGGGAATGTATATAAAATCGTTTTTTAACAAAATTTAAATTACATAAGCTTGTCTATGCTTACATATGAATATATTGCTGTATGTATATGCTTAAAAGAAAGAACAGCTAAAATCCTTTATATATAATTATTTATATTTGAGTATATGTTTTAAAAAAGCCATTTAAACATAAGTTTTTACTATATGATTTTACTGACACTGACAGCTGATGCACTCCAAGAAAAAGAAAAGCACGAAATTTGATATTTGATAACAGATATAATTTCTTTACTCACTTGGTATCATAAGTTATATTCTCCAAAATAAAAATGGAAAAACAAAAAGAAATATCTATAGATTAAGATAAAAAAGCTCCTTCTCTCTCTCTCACTCTCTCTCTCTCTCTCTCTCTATATATATATATATATATACAGCATTTACACTAGGAGTGAACTGATCAATTCATGTATGTCGCTATTTTTATGCATTTTATAATTATAAAATCTAAGTCTGAAAATAAGTAATTATTCATGATAGAAGTTATTGTACAATGTATATTATATCAGATTTTTTTATGATAGACAACATTTGCACAATAAAATTTGTATGTAATTGTACTGATAACATTTTGAACATAAATATGATATACTATTGGTATTATGATTTATTTTTTAACTTTTAAGGAAGTTGCTAAGAGTCCTTTAGAAATAAATAATCTCGAAAGAGAAAAACATTGAGTGATAAGGACACAATGTTGGAAATTATAAAAAAAAAATGAACAGAGATCCAAAGTTAAAAATTACATTTAAAATATTAGTAAGAAAAATATGACTGCTTTTAAGAATGTTACAAAAAAAGTCATATACAAATTAAATGAGTAATAATTTTTTTTGACCAGCAAAGTATATTTGAAAAACTTATTGTTGTGAATGCTAACCAAGAAAAAAAAAATGGAGATTATTAAGAACTAGGTACTGCCATAATTATTATAATGTCTCTTTTTGGTAAAATTTTGGTTTTATTTAAAAGATAATAAAGAATAGCCTAAGTTGTAGCTATAATAGAAGAAAAATAATTTTATACATTTTAATAAGGTTTTAATTTTATATTTTTAAGATATTTTTAAAATAGTGTCACAGTCAATTTATCATAGATTTGCCATTTTAATTGAAAAATGATTCCAGAAAATTTCATGCATAAAAATCCCTGAAAAATCAAACATCTGTCCTTGAGATTTGTTATAAAGAAAATTATTAAAATTAAGTATTAATTAACAAAATGTTTGAAAAATATTACTTACTTTACAGTTAAAATATAGCAAAAAAAAACATTTGAATACTACAAGGTATATTCCACCTGTCAACATGTTCATGCAACAAACACTCCACTCCATCCTACTTAAAAAAAAAAAAACCTGCCTTACCTTTTAATTTTAAATATGGAGGATGAAATCTATAAAAATACAGTGATTTCATTTATGCTTAATAAAAATAATTCTTTTTAATTTTAAGCTTTAAAACTTTATATTCAATAAGTTCAGGTCAGTTGTAAACCTCTTGTATCCACGTGAAATCTTTATTTTTATTTTCTTTCTGCCATTAAACCTGAGAAAGTACTATCATCATGAGTGTTTTAGAGTTAAAAACTTTCAAGAAATTTTCTTGACCTGTAAGAAAAGTAACATTTTTTTTATTTTGATCCACTCTTCTCTTCAGTTAAAGGGAGACATGGCATGTGGAACTAGAACAATATGCCCCTGTGTACAAAATAAAGGGTTCAGTTTGAATTTCCAGTCACCTGAAAAAAGCTGGAGCATTGTGAATATAGCAATAAAGATGAGGACAACAGTTCAAACAATGTAAATAATGATAAATATTGCATTCTAAGTAATTTGCATATTTTTGTATAAACTTGTAGATAATAAATAATAAATAAAAAATTACTCTTGGAAATAAGCTAATAAAATGGTGTTTTGTCAGTTCTCAGGGAAAAGGAGAATGCATCAATTCAGTTTCATTTTATGAAAATTCTAAATTTAAAAGAATAAAAATTGCTGAATGAGTAAAGAAAGAGTAATAGCGATATCAAGAGAAAAACCGTCCTTTTGACACAGTTTCTTTTTGTGGGTATGAATGTTAAACTTTGCTGAATTTTGTTTCATTCCTGTTGAAAATGAATTCAGGAGAAACTCGGGTGAATCAAAACTTTACTCTTTTGCTCTTGAAGTACACAGTATATTTAGAATCACTGGAGAGCTGATTTTGAATTCCAGTCAGGTTTGTTACATTCACTTATGAACAAATACCATTGGGAAAGGTATGGATCCATCTCTTCTCACCCCAGCTATGAGTTGAATAGCAGGACAGACTGGGTCCTATAGCCTTGATTGGCAATCAGCCTACCGCAGAAAAAACAGCAACCTACTGCAGGAAAATTTTCTGCCTACTCTGTCATGAATCGAAAGAAACATGATTACCCAAGTGTGTATTGCCTATGGCACTTAACTGACTGACTGATGCAGAAAATGGAGTTATATACAAGAAAGATAATTCAGAATTGTTGAATCATTTCCTATTTAAATAATCTAACAGTTGTAAAAAAGAAAAAAGAAAATCTTTTAAAAATATATCTTATGCAAAAATGGCATAAAACTTTACATTTTTTTTATTTTTCAAACACATCTTTATTTAATAAAAAAAACTCTTTTATCAGCAACTGGAAGAAATTAAAAATCACCCAAAAAATTACAAGTAAATTTTTCAAACATAAATATTCACCATAGATTTTTCTAAGTCAAATCTGAAAGAAAATGTGTTTTATTAAATTATGCAAGCACCCCTCCTCAAAAATATTTTTTCAGCTTAATTTAATTATTTTTGTAAGGTTTCAAAACAAATTTTCAAAATGTTCTGATTTGATAATGCATAAATTTTTTACTGAAATAATATTTTCAGGGATTTTTCTTTATAAAACTAAAAAATATCACATCACACCATAATTTTAAAAGTATTCATGATGTATCAAAAGGGGATATGTAACTGACCAAAAATATATTTTTACAAAGTTTTCTAATAAAATAACCAATTCAATGAATAAGTGCTGATCATTTCATTAAATCAGATAACTACCTGATTTGGGATAATTTTTTTCACAACTGAGCCTAGCAGGGTTTGTTTTTTTAATTTAATTTTTGAAAAACATATTTTGGCAGTACTTCTTAATAACACAAACTAAGACATGAAGGCAGCAAAAATAACACCTTCAAGTAAGCATCATAAAGTCAAACTTGTGAGTTGAGCAAAAAGTACATGAAAACTGATATCTCAATAGTAAATTTTAATGGTGAATGTACAACTATATTTAATGAACCTGATAGTACAGCTATAGGTTGGATCTTTCATAAAATTTGTCAGATAACCTGACTTATATGATATCAGGAAGAACTGGAGTAATATTTTTATGTAGTAAAATTAAAGGTCCTTTCAGAATTGGTGATAATGGAAAAATAAATGCAGAGAACCATTCTAAGTTCTTTGACAAGAGATTTTTTGAGTTGTACAAGTCACAACCAAGAACTTTTAAACTAAAGAGTATATTCATGTAAGCTAATGCTCCTTCACAATCTGGCAAGCTGAAAACTACTAACTTTACCAAAAAAGGTTTCAAAGACACCTCCAGCCTCTCCAGATATTCATTAAACAGAAAACTTGTTGTCTATCATTAAAAGAGATGTAGATGAGAATAAAAAGTAAACATTCGAATAAAGAAAATCTGAGGAAAACAAATACTACTGCATATAATATTAAGGTTAAAAAAGTAGAAAAGGAAAATTAAAATCAGTAAATGAAAGATTGATGAGGGTTTTATAATAGCAAGGAAAATAATATAAAATAATCAGATATATAAGATTTTGTTAATTAGATTTATGTTTCTATGATCCATATATTTTGGATTTATCTATAAGTAAAATTTTATGTTGCATTTGTTTGCATAATAAAAATTGAAACTTCCAAAACAGGTTGTTATCAATGTTTATATATATATATATATATATATATATATATATATATATATATATATATATATAATATGAAAGGCTCAAACACTAATATTCCATGGTTATAATTTATTACATTGTAATCGGAATTGTAATATATATATATATATATATATATATATATATATATATATATATATATATATATATAAACATATATATGTAAAAATAGATAAATAGACAGATATATATATATATATATCCTGAAAATTTTACCAATAGTTTTATTCTGGAATCATTTATTTGTATCATGAGACTTAACACAACATAAATGTCTCTCCAGCATTAAAATTTTAGATATGTCTATGCAAGTTTCATCCACCAGATTCCTACACTACTAAAAGTACACACACACACAAACACCAATATAAATATATCATGAAACACATGTTTTATCTAAGCATGTATTTAGATATATTCTCACTCATTCATATATATATATATATATATATATATACACACACACACACAGTGTGATGCATATAAATCCAGAATTTTTATGTGGCAACAGCACCATGACGTCAAAGTGTAGCAAGGTTTTGATAGCACCATTAGAAAGTACTTTCTAATGGTGCTCTCAAAAATCACCCAATGTGGCCATTGTCGGCAGCCACCACTTTCTCCAGACAGGACCAGAAGCTGGAGCAGGACTTGGCAGCAGCATCCCTGTCCATGTTAGCCATGTCATCCCTGATGGCTGCCTTGTATCATGTTGTTCATCTCCTTCTTAAAGACATCCCACACAAAATAGTCTAGAGGATTGCAGTCTGGCAATGAGGGGAGAGGCATAATTTGGGTGACCAGAGATGAGATGAGTAAGTGGCACCTCCTTGAGCATATAAGATTTATAATTCAAGTCCTCCTTGATAATACACCTGCTGGTGCCCATTTCCTTGGTGATTTTCCTTGTGCTTTTGCTGGGGTTCTCCTTGACAATCTCAGCAATGAACTCAGACATCCTAGTGGTGCCAGAACATTTCTTATGAGTCATACATTCTGTCCTGAAATTGTCCTTGTCATTTGAGACCCCATATGCCTTTGCAAGACCATTTAGTTTAGGGTATTTAGCCCATTCAATTTTTTCCTTGGTTTTGTGGCCAGCATGAAGGCTCTCACAACAGCAGCTTGACAATGGTATTCTAGAGACATGTTGATTACTAAACACCTTGTGCATCAATGGCCAGACAGCTAATGTACTTACTTAATTACTTATACACTTATAAGAAGTGCAAGAGAAGAAACTGCTAGCATAGAACTTACAGTTACATCTAGCCATTTCAAATGTAAGATGATGAGACCCTGCTGCCAACCTAGTAGTATGCTTAAATTCATATAGTTTAGGTAAGAAAGAGGACTGCTCATCAGAACAATTACCATGAAATATATTTATAGAAAAACATAGGAAAGCTATGTTATGGTGGTGAGAAAGTGACTGAAGCCAAGATGTCAGGCCAGGACTAAATATGTTATAGATTCTTCTTTGTATTTTATCAAGAATATCTAAATACATAACAGAGGCACTAGACATGACAGCAATATTCAGTGCATGGACAAATTATCTAGCATGACACAGTGAACTTCCAGAAACTTAAAAATGTACTTATGAATACAAAAATGATCTCCTACATAATAATTTATTCAATACATTAGTTACACACAGAAATAATTTTAACCACAATTTCAATCTAAAAAATCTTGTCCTTATTAAGATAGACAATAAGTGTTCTTGAAAGTGCTTTAATGGATACAAGCCCCAACATAAACATATGCCTTATATTTTTTCAAATATCTCCTTTTTTTTTAAAGAGAAATGCTCCTTTCTCAAGCCAACATATTCATGTATGACCATAAAAACATTAAAAAATCAAAGTTAACTCATTGCTTTTTTAAAAGAAAATAGCAATAATAATAATAATAATAACATTAATTCACTTTTGTTTGAAAACATGTCAAAATTACATAACACAGTTTCTTTCCATAACATTGACAGATTTTTAATATATTTTAGAATGCTCTCAAATTTAATTTGGAATTCATAACATTATTTTTTTAAATAACTTTCTGTGTGTATACAGTTTTCTCTTAATAAATTTCTACATTTGTCTTGAAGATTCTCAAGGAACAAAATGTATTGCAAAAATAAGTTTTCCTCATGTCACTCTTTTATTAAAATGTGTGTGTGTGTATATACATACATACATACATACATATATATATATATATATATATATATATATATATATATATATATATATATATATATATATATATATAAACTATCTATCTAAATAGAAAATAGTTCACAGTGAGTGTTGTTGGTAATAAAACAGTGCTTGGTTTAAAGTAAGTTTGCAATTTATATCTGACAATTGCTACATTCATGAAACACTGAGTTGCACCAATCAGTGAGGAAAAAAGTGTATATTTATTAATATAAATATTTCTCTCTTTCTCTATATATACTGGAGTGTATCAAAATATGTTCACATATATATGTGTATATGCATGTTTATGTATATATATATATATATATATATATATATATATATTGTGTGTGTGTGTGTGTGTGTGCGTCTGTGTGTGTGTCTACATCTAAGCTTAACTAAACATGCATGCAGCCTAATGTTGTCAAAATCACCTTTGTCGATGCACTCAAGTGGTGAATATTAATCACATAGATTGAACATCTATACAATGAAAATTTCAGATTAAGGCTCAGCTAACACGGACTCTGGATATCTTGAGATACCTTTGTAAGTTATATGTGAACATATTTGCTGTTTCCTTATAGGGAAACATTTGGCATTCATTAAACAAGTATCCAATGCGACTGTCAGTTGAAATTTATAATATCTTTCTCTTAAAGCATTTTTTCAGGAATATAGGTTTCTCAAGTGTTGTAACTGTTATCACACTTACCAATAGAAGAGAAGGAAGAAAAAGAGAACTGATTTAACAATTCTAACAGGGGAAGATATTTTATAAAAACAAAGATTGAGTTTCAATTTGAAAGAAAGATTATTTTTTTCCTTAAATGGTATAAGCAGATTTTACTTTTAAATAACTTTATTAAGAATAGTACTCTTGATCATATTTTGATGGCTATCATATCATTGTATATTTTTGAAAGCTTTGTCAAAAAATTGGTGTATTTTTGCTTATTGATTTTAAAATTGAGAAATAGAATAAGAAACATTTTTTATTTTTTATTTTAAAAAACATATTTTTGCAGTGTATGGAAAATACACTATATATGATTGAATGTACCAAAAATTATTTGTAAGATTTTATGCTGAAAATGTTTCATTGAATGATGTTCTATGGAGAGTTGAGGTTGATAAGGATCAAAGCTAGACATTACTTGAGAATAATCAATGTTATATGATGTGAAAGATATCCAAAATATGCAAATCAAGTGTTGAAAACCTTTTGCACTACCTTAATAATGTTAATTACTTTGATGCATGACTTTCACATTAGTTAAGCAAACAAGAAAAAATTGGACCATGTGTAATGTGCTATATTTCTGTGGGTAATATGCTATTTAATTTTTGCGAAAATTTTCCATTTTGTTAAACAAATTGTGACAGGTAATGAAATGTGGATTGTTTGCAACAATGTGTAAAGCATTCTAACTAACAATAGAAAAGATCAGTCCTCATCCTCAAAAGGTGATGTGATGGGATTGTAAAGGAGTCCTCTACTATGAAAGCCTTCTGAGAAATCAAATCAAATTTTGTTTAGATCACCTGAAAGCAAGAGTCAGAGAAAAGCATCTTGAATTAATTAAAAGGATGGATGTAACATCAAAATAATGCTAGACCTCAGTTTTTGGGGTGACATCCATCCAATGGCCATATTCATCAGATATTGCTCCTTTGGATTACACCTTTGAATTCTCATAATGAAAAAAATGAATTCCCAAGAAGAATGCGGAAACTATCTTAAACAATTTGTTTTGCTGATAATTTTACAAACTCTAGGGAGGCTGGAATTAGGAGGTTAGCTGAAAGATGGTAGAAGATAATGAAATAAAATGATAAATATGCTGTTCGGTAAAAATGAAAAACAATCACGTAAAAAGGCTGGAAAATAGAATTTGTTATCACAACAATCCAAGGTCATCAAGCATCACAAATCACTCTTGGTACATGAAATAATAATAAAGCAAAGAAACTTATGGAATAACATTATATAAAAAAAATAGAAAATACAATAAAGAAATTTATGTAAAAGAACTGTCAAAACATTGAATAAAGTGCATAATTCTTGCATCTGGGATGATTAATAAGTAAAGTCACCTACTAGGTGGTATTGTAAATAGTGGAAACAGAAATGCTTCAATATGTATTTGGTAAGTATATAAAGGGTAATTCAAATGTGCTTTGTGTTACAACAATGAGTAATAGCATTTGTTAGTCATAGGTACTATATGATCAGTGATAGAATGGTACTATAAAGTGTCTAATGTGCCAATTGATATTCACAGCTGTCTGAAAACAATGGAACCTGCCAACCAAAGAAAAAGGCTGGAAAATAGAATTTATCACAACAATCCAAGCATCACAAGTCACTCTTGGTACAACTTCAATTTAGTACTAAAGTTAACATTTTTCATCCAGTTCTGAAATTGTATCTGCTGTGAGAAATTTGATCAAAAGTAAGCTAGAAAATTTTGTTCATGGATGGAATATAAAGTGGCTAGGACATTTGGAATAATGTGTAGTACTATCCATTACATTCACTTATATGCTAATACCCTTGGGAAAGGTATGAATCCTCTTCTCCTACAAGCTATGGGTAAATAGCTGGACAGACCAATGGTTTAAAATTATGCAAGCACCAACTGACAACAAAAATTATTTTTTGAGTTTTATTGAATTGGTTTTGTAAGATTTAAATTGTTAAAATTTTTTACTGAACTAATATAATCAGGGATTTTTTTCTTTATAAAGCTATAGAAAATACTTACTATCACCTACTACCAATTTTAAAAGTATTCAAGATGATTCAAAATGAGACAGAGAAATATTTCTCCAGAGTTTTCTAATCCCCCCTCCCCCGACACACACACACACAGGTACTTCCACTAATTTGGTATACATAAGGTTTAAAATGAATTTTTAAAAATGAAAAAGTTTTCTTGAAGCTTTCATTTGAGCTTTAATTGAAAGCTAAAGGATTTAAATTTACTATTTTCAGTCAGCAAAATACTCTGTAGTGTATTTCAAACAAAAATTATATTGATCAAAATTGATTTTTTTTAAAGTAAAATCGATAAAAATTGGGCATTTTGACAGATTTATAAACAAAAGTTAATACCCAGTTTTAAAAATCTTGCAAAAATAATATATATATTTCTGAAACGTTATTTGAGGAAAATTATATATGTTAAAATTGGATGATTCCTTCCGATTTAAAAGGAAAATGTTCAAATACTTTGTGGCTTAGACTCCAAAATGCATTTAGAATATATCCCTTAAAAATTTGATGACTCATTCAGATTTGAAAGGAATTAAAAACAAACATGTAAAGAATTGGTAATTTTGAATCTTGCAATAGTTTAAGTGTGTATAAAGTTGGGAAATTTACTAGTTTACTTTATTTTTTTAGTTTACTAAGATTTTTACAAAAATACATTTTATCACATCAAAATTATATATTAAAAATAAGTTTTGAACATTTCAACTTCACTGTTATATAGCACTTTTGAATATTTAAATGTTGTCCCATTGTTTATTGTCTTTCTATAGCATAGTACAAATTTGAAATATGGAGTCTAGGATTTGAATTATTTATATAAAGTATAAATATATGTTAATTCAATAGATTTATCTGACCTTGATGAGTGGTGTGTCTAGAAAACTTTGAAATCTGAACCATTTGAAGTCATTTGAATCATTATGATTTATTGAGACTCTTCATTTTTTTTATTGTATAAAATAGAAAACAAAAATATGCAGCTTAAAAAGTAATATTGATTCAAGATAGCTAATATTAGTTTCAGTAAAATCATTCCATCAAAAATACATTTCTATTCCACTTAAACATTCCTTAGAACTTCAGAAATCTTTTGATAATGAATGACAACAAGCATTAATTCCTGTAAGAATTTTTTAAAAATCTCCTAAAAATGAAAAAAAAAAAATCTTAAAAAAACTATGTTCTCATTTCCTAAGGAAATAGGTAAGAGTGCTTTCTTCAGAAGTTCTTTTCCATCCTCGCCTCATCTGGAGTACACCAGAGGGCAAGCAGATGTGTTGGGATCGCTGCCATTGTCCTAAAGAAATGTGCTACTGAACTGTCTCCTGTTGTCTCCAAACTTTACAACAATTATCACTGCTTCCTGCTTTTCAACTTGTTGGATGTCCTCCTCTGTAGTTCTTGTTTTTAAGAACTCTAGAAAACACTGGGACCCCTCGAATTATTGCCCTATTAGTCTCCTACCCCATTTTGGCAAAGTACTTAAGGCTCTAATCAATGCCGAAGTGGTTAAGCATCTTACTACACACAACCTCTTTTCAAACAAACACTATGGCTTCCATTTTGCCAGGTCTACTGCTGACATGCTAACATCCATCACTGAATTTGTCTATCAAGATCTAGATAAAAATGGCAAAGTTCTGGCTGTGGCTCTAGATATCTCAAAGGCATTCAACAGGGTTTGACATGCAGTCCTTCTATGCAGGCTCCACAGCTATGGTGTCAGAGGATGAATATTTGGCTTAATCCAATCATTCCTAACAAATTGTGAAATGAAGGTCAAGTTGAATGGGCTGAATCCCAGATCCTTTCATACAAACAAGGGTCCCCAGGGCTCTATCCTGGCACCTACACTGTTTCTGATCTTTATCAATGATCTCCCTGATGTCATCAATTTTAACTAGATATGTATGCAAATGACACTACCATTTGCTCCTGTCTCGATAGCAAATTTGATAGATCTGACAAAGTAAACCTGGCAACCGATCTTGAAAAGAACCTCCAATCAGTTGTGAACTGGAGCAAGAAATGTTTTGTAAATTTTAATGCCTCCCAAACAAAACTGCTTTCATTTAATCACATTTTTCACTGACATCAAGTGGACTGACTATCCCTTTGTCTGCCACAAGAAAAGATGGTCCACTTTGTTGAACCAGAAAACTTTCCTCAAACTTGCACATTTGTAAATCTACTATTCATTGGGGCATTGAATACTGTTATCAAATCTGATCTAGTGCTCCTGCTGTACATCTGGAGATTCTTGATAATATCCAAAGAATGATCTCTAATGTAATTGATCCTGACCAGGCATCTTGACTTCAGTCACTTTCTCACCAATGGGACGTGGCTTCCCTGTATTTTCTACAAATATTTTCATGGCAACTGCACTCACAAGATTTTTTCCTTGATGCCTTGATTACATACATTTAAGTGTGTTACAAGATTGGCAACTAGGTCTCTTTACTGTTGAAATAACTAAATGCAACCGCCACTTCTACTCCAACAGTTTCTTTTCTTGCACTTCCCACCTGTGAAACTCCCTTCCGTTTTCTTGCTTCCCTGATAATTACAACCATAAAAAATTTAAATGCAACATCAATCGATATCTTCTGACTCATTTTTTTGTCTTTCCTTCAATCCTTCCTAGTCTTAATCTTCTCATTATCTTACACTTTCACTCCCTACAACCCCCTGCGCTCTAGTGGTGAAATGATTAAAAACAAAAAATTATAATCAGTTGTAAAGAAGGAAATATCTTGGGAATAAAAAATGAGTAGAAAGAATTTTTCAAAAATAAAACTGCTAAGAATAGAGAGAAAGTTAAATAAAAGTGAATAAATAAAAATATTTCCTGATTTTTATATCATTAAGGAAATCACTTTAAATATATGTTGGGTATATTTGAGTCTCAAGTAGATACCCACTTATTTATTAATAAAGATTTGTAAGTAGTGATATTTACACTATTTATATTCGGACTATTGTCCTCATCTTTGTTGTTTTTATCACAACGTTTTAGGCATTTTGCCCTACAGACTTCCTTTTGTGTATATCAGTTTGGGTAACCTACAGGGAATTCCAAACTGAACCCCTTATTTAATCTGTGGGGATAGAGTATTCTCATTCTACTACTCATGTCTAAGGATATTGTTTAGTTCTTATTTTATTTAGCACCATTCACTTATTGCTTGCTTGTTCCCACAACAACTATATCACAAAATTCAGAAACCAGTGCTTTTACTCACTAGACCATTGTCCTGTAGGACAATTGCATGAGTAAATTTAGAGCTTTAAACCTAAACTTCACTGCTGATTAGGATGCCACTGTCAATGCTGCTACTGCTGTCTATATATTTCTTTTGTGGTTGAAGACTAGCTGTCACTTGTCTTTCTTTATTAGCAGCTTCCTTATTGTATTTATTTTAATACAATATAGATACTAAGGAGGTCTTCATAGCCTTGCATATGCACTGAGTCTTTCAGACAACTAACTCTCCAGTGTTTCTTCCCTGTCCAGTATTTTCATTTCATTCCACAGGGACTGATGACCATTTCTTTCCCTCCATACATGATCAGCCATGCCCAATTTCATTGTCCCACCTCTCACTATGGCTTTTCGATGTTCCTCCAGTCTAACTTTTAGGGAACGGCTTGTTTCACCTTTATATTCTCTGTCACAACTGCAAGGAACTGAATACATTCAATTCTTGGTCATTTTCTCCCCTGTGTTAGGCTTTACTCGGTAGAGATTACTCTGTAGAGTGTAGTAATAGTTCTTAATAGTGCTATGTTGAATTTAAAATTATCATCATTACTTCTGACAAATATAGTTTTTCAGTTCGTTACAATTTGAAGCTTTATGTTATAAACTGAAAAATTATTCCCCAGTAAAACGATTTTTTATGTCTTTTCAATAAGAATTTTGTGTTTCTCATTCACTTAGGAGTGTTGGACAGTAGTAAAACTATTAAAGCCTGATTGTGGGCATTTTGAGATTTTGTATATTGTAATATTATATCTCTTTTCAATACAAACATGTATGAGAGTGGATCATAGGTTCATAGTTTGATACAACTATTAAGTGAATTTTAATCTGAAATTTTCACTGTAAAATTTTATATATATGAAGTATTGGATTAAGTTACAGAAAATGGAGATTATGGGTTGAAAATAAATACTTGTGTTAAATAAATGATGTTTTTTATCATTAGGCTACAAACTTATTGATGAACATATGTTTCTGATTGCATTTTTGAATTCATTTTTCTTACAGTATTTGTTGATTGCTTATGTGTGCATGTAAATTTGTAAGCGTGCATACATATTTATGCATGGTACATTAATGCATGGGCTTAATTCTGGATGTTCCTTTGTATCTCTGTGGATTTCTATAAGTTTATATGTACCTCTGTAACATTAGGGGAAATTATAAACATATACTACAGTATGCATAAACACACACATGGATATATATTTACAGGAAAATAATCATAAAAGTCTTTGTTTATTTTTTTAGTGTTCAGACATTAAATTAATAAAAACTGAAAACTATCTTATATTTTTTCAATGCATCTATCCACTTAGATTACTCTCGTATTGCTGTCACTTCTTAGTAATGTTTCTGCTTTCTAATTCTTTCACATCCAGTCTTAGTGGCTTTATTGCCTTGCTTAGGGTAAAACTGATTTTTAAAAAAAATTCATTTCAACACTTGGAAAATTTGGCCATCCTTCCTGCTCCTTCCCTTTATTGCCATTTTAAGTTTTCTTGCCAAGTTTTAATTCAGTGTTAACTTTTGTTTTCTGTATCAATTCATACTTATATTCATGTTAATTCATATCCTTTTGGTGTCAGTTTAAACTGACACTTTCTTTTTTCATTATATAGTTACCATTTTCTATTAAGTTTGCATTTTCTTGATTTCTAATGAAAACTTGAAATTCTCCATCATATTACAGTGACGTTTTCACTTTTCAAAATTATAGTCTATAATTAAAGTTTAGATAAGGTCTATTTAGGCAGCAGGAATTCATCCAAACAAGTTTTGTTAAGTTCAAGTGACAAGGTCTATCTGTTTAATTGCTATTATATTTTTCCAATTTGTGAATAAGATGTTGTATATTGAGATTGAAATTATGAACAAACTGCCCAAAGTTCATGTTTTTTTGTTTTGTTCAAGTACTTTCAACCATCTTGGTCATCATCAAGGACTGGGTGTTATCAATATGGTAAACAGATATTTGATGAAATCCTGGCATTTTTAGGTTGCTGCTGCAATTGGAAACAATTCAAGATAGAGAAAATTTTACAAAGAATTATTGATCTAATATTAGGAAATGGAAGGGCGAGATGATTATATAGATTTTTTATTACTGTATTATAGGTTTTATCTAAAGTTTAGATATATGGCAGTGGGAAGGTGTTAGTTTAAAATGACATCAGGAGTATATCAATTGATATAGCATAATATAAGTGTGTATGTTTCCAGCATGTTTACCTTCAAGAATTTCAAGCTAAAGAGTGAAATGTCTGAAATATGAACTTCCTTAATTATTTGTTTAATGTAAAATTTAATTGGTTTGATTTATAATTAAGGCACTGAGTGGATTATTTTAATTTTACTTTTACATAAAATTTCAATAATAGATTCATCTTGGATTGAACTCGGCATAACTTAATATTAAATTTTTGATGGTTCTTTGATTCATTGATTTAAGTCACCCTATATAGTTTTCATGTCAGCTATTTTAAAAAGGCACCAAAAATAGAATTCAGTTCATACTTGCCCTCTTGCTATGAATTGTTATTGTATACTTATTTAACTTCCTTTCTTACACTGTTTTAACTATCAGTTTATATTATATTGAATAATAGTCTAAATCATTTACAAAACATTAAAATTTAACTCTATTTCAGAACTAGCAACAAGAGGAGCTGATTTGCATGGAATAGTTTTTACTGTGCAAATTATTTACAAAATTATCATTTCACTCATTCTTTAATGAATCAATTCTGGCTTATATTCTCTTTTCCTCTACACTTTATTAAATATTTTTCTTTGTTACATCTAATCTTATTTTTGTCCATTTTCTCTCAAGTTTTCAATCAAATTTTGTCTTGTTTATACATACTCAATCTTACTTTGACTTCATCTTTGTTTACCAGACCTAATTTTTTTCTCATTTTTAATTCTTCTGCATCTTTAATTTTTTTAATTCTGCTTTTTTTCTTACTGTAAAATGAATCAAATTTCTTTTTATTCATACTCCTTTTTTCTCTTATATTTGTTCCATTGAAAGTGATTTGACCTGATTTTATTCTTTGTAACTTTCTTGATCTCTTTCATTTTCATTTTCTTTTGCTGTCTAATTACCTGAACCATTTTTCATCTATTCAGTATCTGCATCATTCTTATTGCAGTACCAAAGACCTCTAGATGGACACATCCCAGGCCTAAAATGGGTCTTTTTAACGGTTGGCATTTCAACTCTGATCTCCTTTTTCTTTGCGTTAATTTGTGCCAACTCCTGGAACAAATCGCAAGGTTTTATGGATGTCAGTGGCCAGCCAATGGAGTGCTATGACATGACTCAACAGCCGATGATGTATAGATCACGCAACAGCATGTACCTGGCATCACAGGGTGGTGATATGCCACTTCATGCTGAGGAAGAAGCTGATAACAATCAAAATGAGGACACATTGAAAGGTGTCCCAGAGATGCCCGAAGAAGAAGAAGCTGAGGCTCTAAGAATGGTAACTATGCATTTTATTCCTATCTTTTTTTTATATATTTAGTGTCACAATCTGTAGAAATGGGCCACACATATTCATTTCTTATATTTTTGGAAGTTTCCATTCATTCATTTTTTTTGTATTCTGGATTTCTTAATTGAAAATTGCTTCCTTTTTATCTTAAGTGTTTTGTTCAGCATGACTTCATTTACAATTTTCTCATGTATTCTAATGTAAATTTAATCTACCACAAAGGAAAGAAAAAATGAATTAGTCATATTTTTAATTAATTTTTTCAGTGTTATTAATATTTTTCATAGCAGGAAACTAGCTGTTCTCCAAGATTATTTGAAATCTATTTTACAGCATCTTGAATTCACAATATGATCCCCAATACAAGTACAAATATTTCTAAATGATTAAGTTTGCTGATTTAACAAAATGTTTTTTTTTATCTGATACACTCATGATACTTTTGTTCATATTCAGAAATTCAAGTTCCATTATTTTTAAAATTGTTTTTGTAAGCTATCCTCCAAGGATAGCTAAGATTTTTTTTATTATAATCACACTTTTCTAAGCATCTTTTTAATAATTTGCATCCTCAGTGAGCATTTCAAATTAAATAAATATGTATCTGTTTTTCTTCAGATATTCTCTCTCTCTCACTATGTATATATATATATATGTGTGTGTGTGTGTGTGTGTGTGTGTGTGTGTGAGAGGGGCAGTGAGAAAGAGAGATTATTTATTTAATCTCTTGTGTCATAATGATTAACAAATCATTTTACACGTACAAATTTCAGTATAAAAATTAATTTATATGCATGACTGCATTTCTTCTGGAGACGGATTGTTTAGAATTAGATGTGCATGTCATTTAAATTTTCTTCATATTTTTGTGATGAATTCTCTATTTCTTTCAGGAAATATAATCTGTTACTGACAAAGCAAGTACTATAAATGTGAACAATTCATATGTGATTATTTAATTTATATATGTTACCTTGATGATATCTTACTTTCAAGCTTTCCTTGAATTAGTCTTTATTTTAATTTGTTAAACTATTTAGACAAGGAATTACCAAATAAGTTTAGATTAAATCTTAAAGTAAGCATCTTACAGGAGAATTGCAGACCATTGCATTTATAATAATTCTTTTTCTTTTGATAAGCAACAATGTTTTCTTAGGATTTTTGCAGCTACTAATATGTATATAATGCATAATCTTTTTGCTAATCATAAAATCTTTGTAAACATATGTTGCTAATATTAAATGGAGAGGACTAGATTTACTCAAATTAGCAAATGAATATAAATCTATGAAAATTAAGTGAATACAATGCAAAATATTTAATGAGTGATTGCAAGAATTTCCATTTATATATAAGTTATGAGAAAATACAAATTCTAAGAGTTGAAATGCTTAAGTATGTATTTCATAACTAATATTGTAAATATTTTTGTCTTTCATCTAACTATTAGCATCTAAATCCACAAAGAGTTAGTCCTCTGGATTTATGGTTAATATCCCTGCAAGTTATGATTGCAAAATTCAAAATACTGTAGAGTTTAAATATATGTTTGAATTATGAGATTCCTACATGATTTAGACTCACAGGTAGAGTAACTTAGGATTCAGTCTTATGAAATGGATTATTTGATGCTCATCAGTAAAAGTTTATATGGGAAAGCAGAATCATAACAAGACTATCTTTCTAAACAAGTTTAATAAAATCTTCAGTAGCCATGGGGTTAAAATAAGTTTATTACTGCATAAACATCTGCTAACAAAAGTTCATAGTTTTTGGTACATACTCATTAAAAACAGAAAAATAAGTAGTGTATGCATTTACATGTATACACATATACCTACATACATGCACACACATATATAAATTTAGATGTGTATATATAACTGTGAATGCTGTTTTTATTTGATACATATGTTTGAATAGACACACTGTTTTTTCTTCTTTTTTTAACAATGTGAATTACATCTACCAGCCTATGTATTTGAGAGACTTAATAAAGAAAATATACTCTCTATCAGGGTTTGTGCCTGTGTTCTCTTTGTAGAGGAAAACTGTCTGATTCATTGTGCCTTAGACTGCTTAGTTGGATCAGACAATGGTTTCCTCTACAAAAGGGAGTCACAGCTTCCAATACTGCCAGAGAGCACATTTTGTTTATTAAGTCTCTCAAATGCACAGACTGAGAGATGTAATTCCCACTCGTTATAAAAAATAAAGACAAATAGAATGTATCTACTAAGAAATGTATATATGCTAAAAATAACATTTACACTAATAAAAAATAATGCCATATTAAAAATAAAATTCATTAATTCCATAGAAATAAAATGAATGGAGCACTTTGGCTGATTGGCATTTGTTTACATTTGTAAAAACAATACGCTAGATTTAGTTGTGTAACTCTACCGAGTGAAGATAGCTCTGGCTGACACCAAATTAGTTGTGTTTCAATCCTGGCTTGAGGCATTCGGAAGTCTAGTCGCACTGAGGAGCTGTGATACAGCGAAAAAGTACTGTCTGTGAATGACATATATATATATATATATATATATATATATATATATATATATATATATATATATATATATATATCTTTGTGGTGATTTTTTTCAGATTATCATCGGTGGGAAAAATATAAATATTCAAATATATTAATTAATCATGAATTCATGGAAATATTCTAACTTACCTTATATATTTTAGAAAAATCATTTGATGATGAGCCAAAACAGTTCAAGACAATATTCTATGCATTATTCAGTATAAACTTTTTGTAACTGCAAGATATTAGCTGTTTGGCTCTTTTATTTGTTTGTATTAACAGTAGTTGTTTTTTTAATATCTCTTTATTAATTGTTAAAATAACAATTAAATAAATATTTGTTAAATCTTACTGTAAATATTTTATTTAAGATTTAAATTTTTAGTGTGTGTGTGGCATTGGCAGGTTGAAAATCAAATCTTACAGTAAAGTATTTTAGTAATGAAACAAAAGAATGCAAAACTAAAATGAGACTAGATTAACATCAGATACATTTAAAAATAAATCTTTATATCTTAAAATATTAATATGTGCGCACACACACACACACACACGTGTGTGTGTGTGCACACTCACATATGTAATAATTTGTTTCCCTCTGAAAATAAATAACACTAAATTCCATAAAGACAGGAACAATACACAATTCCATAACAAAAATTATTCACTTGTATTTTTTATTTATATTTACAAAAGTATACATTTCTTTGTTTTATAAGAGTGTCATATTAGAAATTCATATATAAATATATTCTGAAATATGTCTGAGATTGAACCAGTAACAGAGAAACATGTTCATTGATTAAATTTTCAGCTGGAACAAAATCTTTTTTTTTTCAAATATTACTGTTTTATTTTCTGACATTTTATTGATTTTATTTGTTTGTTTTTTGCATTATTTTAAAAGTGTTTTCAGATTTTTTTCTGTTAATTTTGTTTATCTTATTTTTGTTTAAACATGGTTTGGTTCAGAGGAATCATTTCAGTCATATTTTTTTATCAAAATGGAAAAGGAAAAAGATATTTCAAATCATGAAAATCATGAATATTTCCTCATCCTCAAAAGACAGTGGTAGTTCTCTTCAGTAGCAAATTTAACAATTTGTATTGTTTTGTTTTTCTTTTGATTCAAACATAAATAAAACCTTGCTTGGTTTTTGCCTCATATCTGTCTGTTAGCAGATAGATATAAATATTTATATGTTCCTTCTGTATTTCTCTCTGAAAAAATCCTGCTTCCTACATCCTGTGATGCACACATACACACACATGCACTGTAGTGATAGCATACATCTATAGGTTTTAATTGAGTATATGCACAATTATACTTGTGAAGTTCTTTCTGCTTGCTGGTCTAAATCTGACCAAAACATCAGAATTATTTCTCTCATTTAGTCAGGTGAAAGTAGCATTTGGATACTTGAAAATTATTAATTTAATATGCTTTTGATACTTAAATATACACAGATAATGTATTTCACTATAAAATTAACAATTACTAATAAAAAATACATATTTTCAAATATGCAATGCAGAATAAGAAAAGCATTTTGGACACATTAATTTCATATTAATACTTAGCTGCATAGCCCTAGTTTACATTTACTGTTCAAAGACATTTCTTATAACCATTCACAAGCATTTTGCAACATTCCTTAGAAAATTTGGCCCACTGTTTCTTTGTAAATGACCTTCAGATAATTAATGTTTCTGAGGTCCTTCTCATAAATCCAATTTTTCAATCTTCACTATAAATTTAATTTGGATTCAAGTAAGATTGATAAGGTCACTTAAGCACCTCTACATTTGATCTGAACAAACTATTCAAAAGTTACTCCAACTGAAGAGAAGAAAATAACTTTCAAAATACTCTGATATATCACTCCATTCATGCTTCCTTCAATCCTAAAACATACCCCTATACAGAGAAACACTCCCAAACTACCACTTCTGTGATTTATTGTGGGGATAGTGTTTTGTGTACCATAGATATATCTAGCTTTTCTCCCTACAGGATGAGCTGGGTTATAGTAAAATGTTCAATTTTCATTTTGTCCACCAAAGAACATTCTTTCAGAAATTATTAACCTTCTCTAAATATTCATAAATGAACTTCATCTGAGAATCTCTGTCTTTAGTGGCTTTTTTTTTCCAACAAAGGTGTTTTCTGCAGGGCATAGGGCTTTAAACCATTCCTGTGCAATTCATTACTAATAGTTATATTAGTAACCAATGTTTCAACTGCTCTGAAATCATTTGAGTTGCCACTGGATGCAATTTGATGTTTCTTATTAGTTTTTGAATTTCTCAGGAAAGAATTTTCTGCAGAGTGTCTCCCCCTCCTTGAGAAAGCCTTTTAGTAGTAGAATAATCAACCCAATGGTACTGACTGGGATATTTAACATCTTGATGGCCCTGTAGCTCAAACCTTGATTATGTAAGCAGCATAAAAGATGTTATTCTTTTGTTTGGTTGAGAGCTCCTTTATTTTCTTTTTGCAAGAGGGTGAAGTAATGAATGGAAATTCTGATGGCATCATATCTGCATATCATTGCTGGAAAACTCAAAAGATATTTATACAAGTGCAGAAAGATCTAAATATGCAATGTTTTTTAAATAACATTTTTATGGTAACTTTTTAATGTCTGCATTCTTTTTATCTACTATAATTTTTGTTTATATTTTATTCTTCATTGTATGTTTGAAAATACATTTTTCTTAATTTTTTATTTTATATAAAATTAAGTAAATATAAGCATTGGATGTATATTAAATATTTTTCAAGTGTCTAAATATGTCTTTCCTCTCACTGTGTGCATATATGTATACCTTTATTAATTTCCATATCTGTCATTATAAATCCAGTAGGAAAAGAATAAGTTATTGCCTATTGTGAACCATCAAAATGGTGATCAGAAAATATACTAGCATTCTTTGTTATATAGCTTAAATCATCATTCATTCCTATAGAATTAAAAAGCTTTAATTTTAACTGAATTATTAATTAATAACAGTCTGACAAGAAATCTATCAACATGAAGGTTTACTGAAGAGTTCTTGACCCAAAGAAAAAAAAGCCCTTTCAAAAATATTCTGACATTCTGTCATTTGGTCAGATTTTGGGGAGTATGTCAGTCCAAGAAACTTTCAAAACCCCTTTATATATGAATGTTTGGAGATTTTTTAATAAGATCCAATGATTTATTCTGGCCAATATTGACATCTCTTTTGTGCACACTTCAGTTTTCATGAAGTACATGCATATTCCTTCTAGCAACTTTTCAACAGAACATTTTATTTTTCTAATTTCTTTTTAGGTATAGTATAGTCTCTTTTGTAGACACTGAATTTAGTATGGCATTTTTCATTTAATTTTATGGTCAGTTTTAGAAAACAATATCTCCCTTTGGTGTTAAGAGAAAAAATAATCAGGTTTTACCTGAGAAATAGACAATGTTTATAATAAATTATTTGCTGTGTGTTTTCTAATTACAGTCTCTTATATATTACCCAATAATCTATTTCTTTCATGATCTTCCTTAAACGACAGACTATATATATCATTACAAAATGAATCTGGAAAGTTATTATGTCCATATGTATTTGCTAATATATACATATATGCATGCATGAAAGTATAGATTTATAACTGTATATATGTGTGTATATATATATATATATATATATATATATATATATATATATATGTATATATATGGAGAGAGAGAGAGAGAGATTATTGATAAATGCCTTTTTTTCACTCTGAAATTTAGTGTAGTGCATTTATGCATGTGTGGGATTATGTATGTGTATATATATAGGGTCAGTCAAAATGAACAGAAAAGTTTCATGATACCAAATCTAGTCCTTAACATTGTACAACTGGGAAGAAAGGAAACTATTTCACCTTTTCACCTTTGAATGAAGGCTGCTTTCTTAGCCATATATGGATTGTCTCTTCTATGTCATCAGAATTTCAGAATCACTGTCTTGTAAGTGTTTTCTGTGAAGTACTTGGGCAGCAGCCACTTTCTATTTCTTGGAGCCTGACAGAATTCTGAAAACATGATATGCACAGACCTTTGAGTAGCCAAGAGACTGCACTAAACTACAGGTACTACCATGGCTCACTTGACGAATTTCACAATTTTGTGATTATAATTCTTCTGTCAGTTGTCATGAGAGCATCAGCTTGTTTGGTTTTACCTTCATTCACAGCAGCAGCTGGGCTGCTATTGCAGAGCCTGACAATTTCTCTTTTCTCTCTTGGATTGCCATTAACTCTACTGACCCATTGCCTTACTGTGCTTCCATCAGATCAAGCATAAACATTCACTAACATCCCGTTAAAAAGGATTATGGATAGGAAAAGAGATGTTAACTGCAAAATTCTTTGGATTTCTAGACACATTTAAAGCTAAAAAATAACCCTAAGAAAAATAACCCTGTAAAAGAGTTTAAAATTAAATTAGAACATTCGTTTCTTTTTTGACAGACCCTCATATATGTGTGTGTGTGTGTGTGTGTGTACATATATATTTACAGGTAGACTGGTAGTCAGGTGAGAATACAGTTGTTTACATATGATACACTCAAGAGAATATGAGGCAAAACCTATTATTGCATATATTGGTGGGGGGGAGAAAATTATAAATAAGAATAAGTATATAAGAAGTATATAAGACAAATTAACATATTAGAATCAAAAGATAATTAACATGAAAAAGTCATGCAAACTAAACACAAACATAATGAAAGAATGTGTACCAACCATACAACCATATTTTCTTCCACCATAAACCGCCTCACTGTGTTTGGCCTCACAGGGTGGACGATTGATCGTGCTTCATGCAGAAGACGACGAAGTGGATATCTACCAGAATGAAGATACATTAAAAGGGGTGCCCGAAATGCCAGACCAGGAGGAGGCTGATACACTTAGAATGGTATGGTATTATTGAAACTGACAGTTTAAAAGTAGCCAAAATTGCTTTACTAAATTTATTTCTGACTTATTCACTATCATTTCTACTTCAAGGTATTTGTCTAAAGTCTTGCTTAGAGTGAAAGAAAGAGTGGAAATCTCTGTCTTCAGAATAATAGTGAACACACACACACACACACACACACACACACATGCATATAACAATTTTCTGTTGTAAGTTGTTCTATGTAAGTTTGTTATCCATTTGTCAGGCCAATTAAGTTTGGGGCAGCTGATATTTTTTGCATATTTTTATATGTGTTTTAGTAAATACAATGTATACAGAAATTTGTAAAAATCAGACATGAAACTAATTAATTTTTTAGAAGTATAAGGAGTTTAAAATTCTGTCTTGTATCTTTTAATGACATTTTCAAAGCAATCAAAATCATTGTTGATATTATGAAATATATTAGGCTTTATATCTACTTTATAATGTGATGTTTGTGTTTTAAAGTTACTTCCGGTCTCATAAAAATTGGGATATTTTTAGAATGTTCCCTCATTTCATAAAAATGTATTAAAACACTCTTTGAAAAAGTTATTCTGGTAGTTCACAACTAACTGAGCAGAAAAATTTTTTCCAAAACTGTCTTCAGACAAACTGATCACTTCTTTTGATTTTGAGGGCATCAGTATAAAGATAGTAATACAAAATAATTTAAAGAATTTAGAAGGATTGTCAAAAGTAGAATTAGTCAATGCATTAATTCATAATGTTATATGTTTATCATATATATACGCCAATTTTTCTTTCCTTTTAATATCATAATAAAAACTAGACTAAATGGTTCATTGCCATCATATGCTTTCCAAATTATTAGAGAGATTTACTCAGTAAAAACAAAATTTTATGAGTGTAGTTCAGAATTTTTCAACCTTAAATTACTAAAGCCATTGCTAACTATAATAATACAAACATAACAAACACAGCAATATAAATGAACAAATCTCTAACAATAAAAATAAACTCTTCATTTGAAATTCACAGCAATAGTTATGAAATCAAATGTTGTTGCCTCAATTAAGAATAAAAAGTGTAAGAGGAAGAATATAAAGAAAACTTCATGTCTAATTATAAAGAGATAGGTAGTTTTTAAATTCAAGCCAATGATTTCATATGACAACGTACTATTGAAATATATCTTAAGTTGCAACCTTTTTTGAAACTTAAAAAGGCCTTTAAAGTCATTGATCATTTTAAAATATGCCTTGTGGTCTTCTTAGTGGTTAAGATGCTTAAGTCTTTCTTTACAGTCTTAGCTAACCTAACCTCGCATTTTGCTAATTTTTAAATGTCTCATTAATCCTTCTTACAATAATTTTAAAAGAGATCAGTTTATCTTATGACTGACTTTGAATTATCTGGGCAGAAATTATGACTTAATTGCCAAACACTTATTTTTTAGTAATTTTAACTCTAATTTGATTGTGAAAATAAGGTGAAGACTTGTGATTGATTTTAATATAGTTTTATTTGATCCATATTTTATTTAGTTGTGCCATGGAATAGAAAGAGTTAGAATCAGGTTTATAGAACCTTCTTTTAACAAGATATCATGTTTTTACAAATGTTCATTATTAATAAACAGTCTGAATAAAGAAGTAACATTATTTTGAATTTTGAAATGTGCATTCTAATTAGGTTGACATAATAGTTTCCAGTTGAATCTTTTTTCAAAATCTTAGGGAGTATCATGAGATTTTATCCATCTCTTTATTGCTGATACAATACATGCTTTAAGAATTATTGCTGAAAAAATTATATTTTTATTTTATTTGGGTTAAGATCGTAGCTGAATATAAAATGCACATTCAACACAGCTCATGTTTAATTTGGGAAAAATAGATTCAAATGGAGTCTACAGCAGGAGATAAATTTTTATTATGACTTTCTGGAAATTATAAACTAGATCAATTATTGCTATGTAAAACAGCAATATTTTTACTAAGTTTAAACTGATGACTTTTTTTAGATGTCTGTAAAAAACCTGATGTTTTAATACTGATACATACTTATTTCAGCAATGTAATAATTCAATCCTGCAAGCAAGCCATTATCTAAAAACATTGTAATCCATAAGGATCTATTGTCAGCTGAAAGCTACCCTTTGATAAAATGCCCCTAATGTTAATAATTATTTTGTCTTTGAGTATTTGAGCCACCCATCTGAAATGTTTTTATTTCAATGTTCAATGTTTGAACTATAGAACTAACTTAAAGAAAACCTGATTATTGGAAATAGTGCATGCTGAATAAATAAATTAAAAGCAAGATTTAAAAACAAATGTCATCTTCAGCTTCAATGTTTGCTTTTTAAAAGTTGTTTTATAATAAAATCAACTTTTTCCAAGCAATCCTAAATCAACATACTATTATTATTTTTTACCTGATTTCATACTGGAAGTTTTCACAAAATCCAAACTAGTTTTTAATAACGATAGATTTCTGTACATTTCTTCTTTTCCTTTTAATTTTTCCAACAT
Organism: Acanthosepion esculentum; assembly: GCA_964036315.1. NCBI lineage: Eukaryota > Metazoa > Mollusca > Cephalopoda > Sepiida > Sepiidae > Acanthosepion > Acanthosepion esculentum. The sequence continues at coordinate 38,110,570 of OZ038494.1, read as the reverse complement.
ATTGCAAATTACATTCATCAGATGCTTTTGAAAATGTTCATGTTCTTTGAGAAAGCCTAAGAGGACATTTTCAACACTCTGTCATGATTCAATAAACTTTCTTAAACTTTCTTTGACAGACCTTTTCAGTCTGTATTTGTAATGCATATATTTCTCAATAATAGCTATAAACTCTCAGATGCAAGATATTTTTAAATGAAGGAAAATATTTACCTCATATTAAAATTTAAGAGTATTTACATATTTATTTTCTTATGGATCTACAATAAGAGCAATTTTTACTAGAGAATCATTATTCTACTAATGGTTAGTTTACTGTAATTTATAGTATTAAAAATATAAGACAAAAGACCACTGAGTACTTATTTTAAATATCTAAATTAAGTGCATACATATCTCTTAATGAAAAGAAAGTTCCATTTTGAAAGATTAGGTGGGAGGACTTTTAAATAAAATAAAAAAGAAACAATATTTTATATGGTAGGTAGCTTTGTTTGCATAAAATATGAAATATAAATAAATGCTATTTAATTTTAATGTAAATAAATATCAACAATTTAAAAATATGTTCAGTTAATCTCAATATTTTTCACACATATTGTTGACAAATTTCAAAATCATCTATTAAAAACACCATTTCATAGGAATAGCATTTATATGAACAATTACCTACACTATTACACCTCATAAATAATATATATTTATATATATATATATATATATATATATATATATATATATATATATATATATATATATATATATATATATACATACATACATGTGTGTGTGTGTGTTTTTACAAGTTCATATTTTATCTTATACTAACAATTTATATTTTTAACTGCTGGATGGCTGTTTAAGGAGACTCAAAAAGTTATTTATATTACCTCAAACCTGACTGTCTCTTCCTGCTTTTAAATTTTGGCAGTGTAGAATGGTAATGCAATGAAATAGTTATTGTCAGTAAAAATGGCTGACAATTTGAATTAACCCTATAAACTATAGAAAATCTACTCAGTTTTCCACTGAGATGTTATTTTAATATACATTAGACTTTTGACAGCATAATGTAGATTATTTTTATAACCTGTTATATATAATAACTTAGCATTCTTTAGAAAACATTTAGTATTATAATCAGACGGATTTCTTACATTATTTTTGACTTGATTATGCTGTAGATCTTTAGTTTTACAGTTTCAACATTTTCAATGTGATAATTTTTTTATAGTCTGAAGGATAGTTCATTGTATGTGTTTCTGCTACTTTGATAATTATTATGCAGTTTTGTAGCTTTGATTGTTTGTTGAAACTTTTGGTTCTCATAAATGTTTAGTTCTCAAATATTTTGCTCCCATCATCTTGCCAACATTTTGTGATAAGAATCTAGTTTGAAAAATACACTTTCCTTTCATGCAAACAGATAAACACCAAAATGTTATTGGTCTTAGATTTAAAATATCCTTCAAAGAATGCATTCTTCTCTTTTAAGAGCAAAATATTTAGAATTCTAATAGGAATATAATTTCCTTTATACATTTCATATCTTTCAACTATCATGTGACCATATGTCATTTCTTTTGGTTCTAGATAAATTAATTGCTTTTTTAAAAATTTATGATTAATTTACATTTTTGCAATTTTTCCTGCTTTTCTTTTTTGTTAGCTTTTCATTACTTTTTGTTTATTTTGAGTTTGTATAAAATACAACTTCAGCTAACTCAAAAATGCTCACAAGGAAGTTCACAAAACTTCTATAAATGGCAAGAAAAAGAAACAAAAAGGAAATAAGCAAAAGATAATAAAACATTAAAATAAGAAAAAAACTGTAAACATGTTGCATGAGTGTGTGTGTGTGTGTGTGTGCAAACAAAACAATGCAAAATTTTTCTCACTGCATATGTTCTTTCATGTCTTTTGTTTTCTCATGACTTCTAACTCAAAATATAAAGAATAATGTTGCAGATATGTGAAGTCTCAAAGAAAACCATTACTAGCATCATTTATCTAAGTCACTCAAAGAAACAAAATCATTATTTGTATCTTTTGTGTATTTCCCAAATAAGGAAAACCATTACCAGTTTCTTCTATGTAAGTCTCTCAAATAAAAATAAATACAGATGTACAAATATTTAATAAACTCAATTTAATCAAGCATATAACCTGTTTTTAGGAATTCCAAGCAAAGCCATACTTGGTGTAAATGTAAACCATATTAGCTGAATAGTTAAAGCCAAGAAACCTTATCCACTCTCTTTGATATCTGAAACAGTGTGAAAAGAGTGGTTAAGTGGTACTCTCATTTTTCTAAAATTTTACACCATAGGATCCATACTGAGTGATATTGGTTAGGAAAGAGCTGCTTGATCTAAGTGATATACACAGTGGCTTGTTAACCTGTTGATTGCCAGAGGTCAATTACAAAATCTGATCTCAAGTAACAACTTTATAATTGCCAACTTAGGCAATAAAAATTTTTCAAATGTTTTGTTTATGTGCAATATTTTAAATAAATGTTTGCCATAAAAAAATCGTTTTTAGCTGCAGTAATATTTTTCATTTTGTCTTAGATGCCAAGTACCAGCTATTTGTGTCAAAAACAACAAAAACACTTGTGGCTGTAGCCTCGATGGCAAGACCACAAAATGAGATAATTCATGGTTGGCATCATAATAAAAAATGCCAGCCAGGAATTGTCTTGTGGTTAGCAATCAAGGTGTTGTTTTATAATTTCATTATACACACATTTAATAAACTTTTACACAAGTAAATGACAGTTCCTAAATGTTCATAATCTGCATAAGTGCTGCTGTGTCCAATATATATATATATATATATATATATATATATATATATATATATATATATATATATAATGTATATATATAATGTATGAGGACATCCTGAATTTTTTCAGCCCAACCAGGAAGAATGGCCTAGAGCCATGGCATGTACCTGCTATTATACATATTCATCTTATAGTTGAATGCACTTGGCATATCATTTCTCAAATTTCTTTAAACTTTTCAAAATAATTCTGATATTTGATTGTTGGAGTACTGATTTTGGAAAGTGGTTTGGCCTAAAAATTTGTCAGCATTTCTCAACATTTTTTTACCTTTGTGGAACCCTTGAAATCGTTTTCATGTTTCAAGGAACCCTTACATAAAAATTATTATATACCATTATTAATATGTATCCCTTTTATATTTTTATCATAGATCATGTGGTAAACATAATATATATTTTTTGGATAACTGGTTTAAGGAAAAAATGACACCTTTTTTTGTCAAATTTATTGGCAATACAAAAAATAATCACATTGCTCGTTTATGAGACCTCATACTAAGGTTTTCATTTACAAAAAATAAACGTAAATAACCAATATCATTATAATTATAATAACCAAGGATTTTCCAACAAAATGTCATACATGTATAGTAAAATTACATATATAAAATTAAACAAAATTTACTCAAAAATGCATTAGCCTATTTATCACTGTTTCTCATGAAAACCCTAGTGATTACTTGCAGAACACTAGGGTTCAGTTAAACAATAGTTGAGAAACACTGCTATAGATAGTATTCAGTTCGTTTTCACTAGATTCCACATATTTGTGGTTTTGACCCAAATCTAAGCTACAATTAGTAAAATAAATATATCTAGATAGAGAATACTTTAGTCTTTTTTGTAAAACAATGAGATAATTTGACATTGCTCAAATCAATAGCTGTCCTAATTAGAGATACAGGAGATCCTTTTCTCTTGTGTAGTTTTCCTGTCATGTCCTCATTATAATATTTGTAGTCTTTTATAGATCACAACCATTATGCAATTAAGTGCGAGATCATTATTTTCCAATTTTCACTTGACACTTCCACATGGCATTATGTCATTGTGAAAGAATTAATCTCCCTAATAAACACAAACACACCTAAAAGTAATGATCACAGCTTCTGCCTGGTCATGGTGATTATGATGAGTTTCTTAAAACAATAATTAATTCACTCAACCCTAAAAAATCCTATCCATTTATTTGCGTCTCCACCCATTTTTCTCTTTCTGTAAATACACACATTCTTGTACCAACTTATTCAAAAATTGGAAAAATACAATAAAAAAATTAAACAGACAGATCTTGGCTGAATTTAATTAAGCTTGGTTAAATTAATTCTTGCTACCTATATTATACCTTATTTCATGTAATATATATATATATATATATAAACAAACAAACAATCATCCTTTTGCTTTTATTAGAAACAAAATTAAAACTTTTACATCTAAAGATTTTCTCTCTTAATGCTCTTTCTGCAAATCAACTATGATTTGTTTAATTTACTTTTGAAAAGTTTTATTCTCTACATCTAAACATCCATAACAGTGTATCTATGAGACCATCCATTAGTTCAAATACAGTTAAAGGGAAATTTATTAATGCTCTCTCAATAAATACTATACAGTCATTTGATACTATGTTGTTGTACCTACATTAACTGATTTTATCAATGCCTATTCTTGAAAACCAGATCCATATATAAGCACAAGAACTAATGAAATGTCTGTTCATTTATAAGTACAGATTTTCAGACTTTCTTCCATAGTGGAAGCTACAAAAGTAAATATAGATTTGAGGAATTTAATATATTTCAGTTTCTGAAACATTCCTGCTGTCTATCAATTAATTAATAAATTATTTTCTTCTCTTCTTCATATACTCTAAGTATGTGACTTATTTTATTTTAGTTATTTTTATTTGAAATATATTAATTTCCATGAATTCAACAAATTTTACTTTAGCAGAAAAGATACTTAATGTGAAAACTTTAGGATATATACAGCTGATACTTTAAATACCTTTCAAGTCATTCAGAAACAGAAAATGTTTAACTTAAATGTTGTAAAGTTCTATTTAATTTTTTCTATCTTACCTGGATTTGTATAAAGGCCCAAAGAGAATTAATAATTTTAAATTAGAAATGTACTTTAATGTTAGTTAAAACTGAAAATAAATTAAAAAATAAATTTGAAGTGAAATTTATAACCTTTATAATTTAGTATTATCATTAAAATAAATGCATTTTTAATAATGAAAACATAGAAAGAATAATGAAATATTTAAAATCCATTATATACACCATGTAATATTCATATATAATTCATACATATCTAGAAGGGAGGTGTAGTTATTAGCTGAATTTTTATCTGACATCTTCACTGTAAATGTTCAGTCTATGCAATTAATATTCACCACTTAATTATTTTGATTATGTTGAAGAATAAATATTTGTTGTGTAAAATAAAAGCTTTTTTCTAATTAGATAACATACTTAGTGACCTACTGCTATGTGTGAGTGATTTATATTTTTATTTGTATTGTGTTTTAAACAAGAACATGTATGTACGTGTGTGTGTGTGTGTATATATATACAAATATATATATATATACACACACACAATATTGTTTATTTTTGTAATGAAAACCATTATCAAAGTCTATAACTCACTTTGAATATTAATTTTTATAAAAGATTGTAATGTATTCTTTGAAATCTTGCTGGTACCAACATTTTTTTTAATTCTCTTATAAAATACTAATTTTAAGTAGCTATATCACTGATTAATTAAAAACAAAAAACACATACACACGTGTGTCTGTGTGTAAAAATAGAAACACAATAATGTGACCAAATATATAACTATGTACACATATATATGTATGTAGTTCATCTGTGTGTGTATGTATATTGCCTAATTTATTATTATGTGTGAGAATAGCATGCCAACAAAGTGACTCTGAGATACAAATGTACAAAGCCATTATGACACCCAGTCTGAATAAGAGGATAGCACGTACATGCATCACAGCCAAATGCATGTAACTTGCTGATAAATTTTGATAAAAGCAGTGTATAGTTTTGTAGGTGAGGGTCTCAGTTAGAAATTATCTTCAGGTTTAGTAACCTAGCCTGTTCAGACATTCTCTAATTGAAGCTGTTCCCAAGTATCTAGAAAGAAATGACTCCCAAGACACCTTGACTGCCTCTAAGAGACATACCCAACTACTTCAGGTCCAGCAACTGAGAAGCAATTCTATGCTATTAAATGGGATATCTATTGTAGCCCATCTTAATTCTCTAAGATAAAACATGTACACATTAATGCTTTCATTCATTTGAGATCAGAAGCCATGGGAGCCATTATTATTATTATTATTATTATTATTGGAGTTAGAAATATAATGATGTATAATCAAATAGATTTTATTCACTATAGATATTATACATGGAAGAAACAATTTGATTTCTTAACTAAATGCACAAAATTTGCCACACATATGTACTTCTTGACACTGGTGAGTGAATTCAGTAGATATGTTTGCCTTTGAAATGAAAATGCATTTTTCTTTGTATTTTCCTGGCTCTACAATTCAATCATTCATAACTCCATATCTTATTTTTCTTCATTGTAATTTCCCTAGTTATGCTGGCAATATAGCTAAGTTAACTTAGCAGATTTTATTATATAATTGTACTTGTAAAACATCTTAGTCATGTAATATCTAAATAACTTTATTTTTTGCAGGAAATCCCAAGTATATTTAGTTTTAATTTTGTGCTCATTCCCATATTTTATATCCACATGTGATTTAATCAATTGTCTCAGTGATGCATGATATGGCTATAAATGTTCATCCTATAAACAATAGTATGCTAAACTGAATAATTTTACATCTTAAAAATGTAATAATATTTTGTTGTATGTTATATCTTACATGGCATTTTATGTTTGAGTAATAACTTAGATGACAAGCATGAACTTTGTTCCTTCTGTTCTTTTTAAATGTTATGGCATCCATCCCAATCATTATTTTCACAATTATTATTGTCATTATTTTCTTAATACCATTATTACTATTGTTTGAATTCAATACAAAATGACATTAATGATATATTTTCTTTTATTTTTTTTAATTTTCCCTCAATGAATGTTAACTATAAATATTAATTCTAAAAACATTTACCTTGCTTTGATTCATATACTTCTTTCTGAGTGTTAATGATGATATCAACTGTTATATCAATTTTTTCTTTCCCTTGCTCTACAGTAGTTTTAGTCAAGTTCACTTTTGTTAATTACAATTATCCAGAAAGTATCACATGTAGAAAACCAGTAGATGCACGTTGGCATGATCAGTAATAAATTCAAGAGGACTTCACTATTTTACATTTATATGTAAAACAGAGTCAGATTATGACAACTCTGTTCAAAGTATAAAATAAAAATTAAGAACTAGATAATTACCTATTATGAGTTTGAAGGCAAATTTATTAAATGATGATATCTCATGAAAATCACCTTTTCCCAATTATAAAGGCAGATTAAGCAACACTTTTTTAAATTGCAAATTCCATTTCAAACAAAATTATCTACTTGACAAGCAGCATTTAGATATTTTAAATCTTTATAGCTATCTGAATAACTGTTATCAGAAATATTCATCCTAAAAGTCATTGGTTAGAGCAAAACAGTATTCAAACTGATAAAAATGTCTTAAAATATGATCATTTCATTAAAGATGATGATGATGATGACAATGATGATGATAAATATGAAGATAACTACAATAATAATAATAACAATAATGTTATTGATGATGATGTTGAACAAAATTATTTCAATCTTTCTATTTCTACTTATTTTTTTATATTTTTCCATTTTCTTAATATATTTTTAATAAATGTTTTATTTCATTATTTCTGTAAATTATTCTTTTCATACAAATTGTGCTTTTGTCTGAGTACATGTTTTTTAATTGTCTTTTAATTGAAAGTATGAATGTGTAATGATTTTTATTTTCTACATTTGGTTATAGCATATTGTACCTATCTATGTTTCAGTGCAGGTGTATGCAAGAAGTCATTGCCATGGTAGAGGGATAAAGTGGATTACCAGTTAGAGCAGAAGCATTGTATAATGTAGGAACAATTATTTTCCCTAGTTGTCAATTTTTCCCCATGTAGTATTTAAAATAATTTGGAAAGGAGCTAACGCAGTTTTGGTTGAAATGATGGAGCTTGACTTCATGTCAACAGAAAGGGACAAGACAGCTTTATTGAATAAACTCTTTACTTTTGGGGAAGCCATATTTGTCTGTTATTTTTTAAAAGAAAGGCTAACATCCAACCAGTTTAGGTTCCTGAATGAAGAAAGATGATGGCAAAAGGTTTTTTTCTATTTTTAACTTTATCAACCTTTTTTCATCTATTTAAAGAAAAGACATTATAAATATCTTCTATTTTGACAAGTTATAATACAAATTTTGCTTTCTAGTTTGAATATCCTCTAAACACAGATAGACAACATTTTTAAAATGAACAGAGAATTTACTTTTTGCATGCAGAGATTCAGAATATTTATTCATTGACATCATGAATGATGAAACTGGTTTTGGATGTATTAGTTCTCCAAAAAGATGCTTGTAAAAATATTAAAATAAATTGGCTGCTTCGGTAGAAACGATGACTAAATTCTAGCAGACAGGATTATGTCAATGTCATGCTTCCTCAGTTCATCTGATTTCTAAGTTGTAAGGGAGTTTTGGGAACCAGAATTTCTACAGTTTTCTTATTTTATTGCATAATATTTTATAACAGTTCACATACAAACCAAGTTTTATCAGCTAAAGGACAGACCAAATATGAACTAATTAGACAAAAAAAACTAAATAACAGTCAGCTAATATGACTGTTCTCCATCAGTTCATATTGTTCTTAACTCCCCAGACCCATGGGCACATCTTTTGGTAGCTCAGCAATGACAGTCTTATTTGCTGAGTGTTGATCCAGAATTTCTTCTTGAGTTTATCATGATGAGTGCTCTTTAATGAATCTATTGCTCAATAGCATCGCTTTGCAAATCATTACAGCTTTCAATTTCAAAGAGCTGCAAATTTGTCTAAATTATACTAACTTAATCACCTTCACAGGAATAAAGTTTGACTTGCTTTTAGTTTGAAATTTACCTTCACTAGAAATATAAATACTTTAACATGTCTTAGAAATTCATATATTTAACCTCAGAAAATAAACTTTTATACTCTTAGTTAGATGTTATTTCTGAAAGTATATTTACTTTCTGTACAAATGTAATTGTTTTAATGACAAAACATAATCTAATATTTATCTTATCTTTACATCTATCATCATGCATTAAATTGTACTTTAAGACTCATAGTTATTAATTATAAATTATTCAAAAGTAAGACAAATTTTTGTTGCAATATATAAATTTACATATCAGTTCATGGACAGAAAATACAATGTGTCTTTATTACTTTCCAGTAGTAATATAAGCCTTAAACTTATAATTTTTACCTGCTTGTTTTAAAATTCCAAATTGATTAATTGCTTTTATTTTTACATTTGGGAAGACTGGTAAATCATCAAAACTTGAGTTTTATGCCAGGTTATTCTAAATTGTTTCAGACAATAATGTTTCATTTTTTCTCAGGCATATGTCCCCTGTTGGAAATATTAAGAGGTCAGAATTATAAAACTTTTAGTACACTTGAAAGCAGTCAGTTTCAATGATGAATAATATTATTTCATAACCACAGTTGAAGACTTAGCAATATTGTGTCACTTGAAGGGGACCTAAAACAATCCAGGTCCAAATATTTGTAGAATATATACAGCAAAAATGACATTAATAGAAAAGGAAATATTTTTTTAAAATCTGGTTAAATATATTGCTATATCTTTTCCATAGCTGTAGGGATAGAAATGTTAAATCAGAAATAAAGTGATTTCATATTTTGATTCCAAAATAGAACAACCCTCTTAATTAGATCAATTTCTTGAAATCAAGTAATTCATAAATTCTATGAGGCAAAAAGTGTATGGCAGAGTTGATATTTACAGGTTTATTCTTTCATTTGATGGTTTATAGGAAAACAGTAGTGGGTAGGAACATGGTAATTTTTGGAATTTATTATTAACAAAATATTCAAATATAATAAAGTTATGTTACATTTTTAAGAGATTAAATAAATGTATTTTATTAATTAAACAAATAAACAATTTAATTTCTATCATAAAAACTTTTTTTTTTTGTTAAATGCAACTCTCAGACAGCATCTTTTGCCCTTGAAAATTTTTGAATCAACAGAGAAGTTAAAAATTTACATACAAAAATAAAATCTGAAAATAGAAAAATCTATAAAAATAGATCTAAACTACCAAAGAAAAATATGCCAACAGAAATCTGGTATTATTTAAGTATTGACAAAAATATTAATTGAAATAGCCATCATAGAAATTCCAAGCAAAATATTAAAAATGTAATTTTTCTTCTTAAGTGCCTTTTATGGTGCTATTTTATTGGAATTTGTTGTCTCTCATTTCTATAAAAACTCTATGAAGTAGATATTTTCTTTTGCTCCTTCAGTTGATATTCTATTCACTTACAATTCATGTGCCAAATCTGATACTAGTCCCCCAATACATGTTTCTATAGTATTGTAAATTCTGTAAGAATATGCATTTCCACTCTTAAGCTTATTCTCTCCATTCCCTGACTTTTGTGCCAAAACATAAAATATACTCAGTAAATGTTTATGCTGTATTGTAAATGTTGGATTTCTTGTAAGTTTTTATGCTTATATAAAATTGCTTGAATTGTATATGCGTGTTTGTCATTCTTTTGAAACTTTCAAAAATTGTAATAGATTTTTTTCTGCATTTTTGTTAAAAGTTTGTATGCAGTATAAAAATTTAGCAGCAAATAATGTGTAGCATTTCTGGTAAATATTTCAATTGTTTTACCAGACTTGATGCCACTATTTGCTTTAATTCAAGCTTGATATAAACCTTGAGCAAGTATTTCATACCAACTATATACTATTGCATATTTACAGTTTAATAAACTATAGAAGTACCCTATTTTTCTTTCTATTTCCTGATGAGATAAATTTCAGTTTTATTTTTAGTAAGAATAATTGATTCATAATGAAACTTGCAATTTATTGCAATTTTATTTTTGCGGGGTTGGTTATGCATTAAATCAGTCCTTTTCAATATGGTGAATAATGTTCTCTTGGGGCTTTTATGAACCCTTAAGGTGAGGGTAGCAGTAATTTTCAGAAGAATTATAGAATTACAATAATTTTAAGAGAGCAGTAAGATGATTTAACCCTTTGAAACATGATTGAAACAAGTCACAACATTTTATGTATATATTTATTTCCTTGCATATATATTTATATTTTAGAGTAATTTTAAACAAATGCAATTGCAATATATATTTATAGAGGAAAAAAATTAAAACTAAAGTCCAGCAGTTTCTATTCTCTGTAATGGTGATCACTGTCAGTTTTCCTCTCAGACTGAATAATTACAAAACAATTTCTAATAATACTTAGGAAAGTGTCAGGTGCTAATTTTCGTAAGGAGACAGTTATTAAATATTTTCGTTTTAGGCAATTCTACACAGCACTTTATTTTGCTGTATCTATATTCTAGATTAACTACATCTAATTCCAAACCTATTATTCCTATTACTTCTGCTAATGATGTGGCTACTTCCTCAAACATCTCTTTTTCTGACAGCCCAAGGGATAGAAAGATGCATAATTAGCTATATAAAGTTTTTAATGTCTCGTATAGCAGGCATCACTGGCAAAACACAGTACAATATCTTTCTTTTACTCCTAATTTTGATATACTTATGTACAATTCTCTGCCTTTATCAATCCATTACCATTGTCAGTAATAATTTAACAATGAATTGTTTCCTGTTAAGAATAACAAATATTGATAGATTTGTAACTCTATGTACAACACATATATATATAATATATATATATATATATATATATATATATATATATAAAAGTGGACATGGAAGTCAGCACTTAGAGGCTCTAAGTGCTGACTTCCATGTCCACTTTTATATTTACACATGCTCTATCTCTGATATTGAGCACTTTATCCCATAAATATAGCACACTTTAAGACTATATTTCTTCATATATATATATATATATATAGCTAATGATTATAGCAAATTGAACATATTTTTATTGGGTTTCCTAAAGGAGCACTTGACATCGATAACATTGTATATGCCATTTTCCGTGTGTGAAAAACAATATTCTAATTTTGTATTTATTCTAAATTTAATTGTTTTACTGCTAAAGACAAACCAAAAACAATAAAAAAGCAAATAACCTTGAACTATCATTTAATATATTATCAGAAATTTTTACATTTTAATGTTTTCATCTAAATAAATATAGAACATTTCAAAACAAATATAACATAGTAACAAAAAAATCCTTCCTTTATTTTATCTGTTATCAGCTGAAATGCGCATTTTTACTTGACAAAGATCACCCATGAAAATGTTATAATTACCTTCTTAATTTTCAAAGGCATACACATTTTGAATGGAAGTTTTAGATGATCAAAACTGCCACAGTTACAGTTGTTAATACACCAATATTTAATTACAAATTAATCAGTAGCCCTCTGCTATATTCTAGTGCAGATTAAGCTTATTTTCCCATATTTCTATAGGGTCAACTTCTGTCTTCTCCTAAGTTATCTGTTAAGTGCATATTTTTAAAAAAATGGTTTCTACATATGAAATACTTGCTCAAGATCTACCTGGTTACATTAGCAGAAGAACCAAGCTATGTAAACTTAGCCTATCAGGTGAAAGATATGGAGAAAAGAAATACAACAAAAATATTTACCTGCCATTATGTCCCATTCTATTTAAAGTCATCCATCAAAAATTGATGGTGATTACTTTTTGATAATAAGTAATATGCACATATAACTTGTGCTTGGTAAAAAAGGAATTGCATCAAGTATTCAATTACATCTTTATCAATTTGTTCTATAGTTGCTACTTACAGTTGGTTATCACTGTACAATCATAACAGATTCTTCTTACTTGATTTGAAAGGATAAAACAGCTATTTCTACCAGCCATAATAATTTATACACATGTATATACTAAATATATATTCTGTATGTCGGAACATATGAAGATGTGCAGAATATGCACACACACACACATATATATATATATATATATATATATATATATATATATATATATATATATATATAAGATAAAAACAAGTTTGTTACTTAACTGATTGATGTTCAGTATCTCAACTCCAGAGTTTTGTAGATGGATTTGTCAGTTCACTCTTCAGTGGGTAACAGCAATATATATATATATATATATATATATATATATATATATATATATATATATATATAGATAGATAGATAGATAGATAGATATAGATATAGATATGATAATTTACTGGATTTTTGAAAATAAATTTATTTTCTTCAATGAAAAATTGTCTCATTACAAAATTTTAATAAAATATTTTATACTTTTCAAGTATAAAAGCAAAAATGTATGTTTTTATGGGTTAAATGTTTTTACTTTCTTTTTAATTTAAAAAATAAAGATGAATTAAATAAAGTAAAAAAGTTTCTTTTGAATTCCACTGTATAGGTAAATTAACATGTACAAATACATACATAAAAGACAAATAGAAAACTTTAGAGGACAAAACAAGCTTTTCCTTTTGTCTTTTATATATATTGTCTTTACAGATATTTATATCTGAATTTTTAAATACATATATATTTTAGGGTAAAAATTTATATAAATTTATATATCGTTATATATATGTATAAATGTGTATATGTGTATGTGTGTACATGTATATACATACATACATACATATATGCATGTACATATATCATATTGCTTCTGAATCTGTGTGTATCTAAAAATGAAAAATCACAAGCTGATAAAATTTTGGTGATTCATGAAAAAGTGGTTATATTTATTAATGGGTAATAGCACATTGAAGTTGATACATTCAAAGATATATTAGCAATATTTCAAACCTGATGGCATTTATATGAACAGATTCTAAAATTTATGAAGCTTAACTTAAAACACTAGTTATTTTTCTTGGTAAATTGATAAAGTTTAGCATTTTGTTACAAAGAAATATCACCAATATTCATCCTCATAAATCCAACACTTTGATTTCAGCTAATGAGGGTGAAGTGCATGAGGAGGTGCTGTAACTTTATCAACTTAGCCCACTTACCAAAATCTGACCATATAATGTAACATCAGATTTTTTCTTTTGGAAGGGCTTCTTGATTGTGCTGATAAATTTTCACCACTCCCTCATAGTGAAATTTCAAATTTGTCATAATTTTCTTATTAAATATTATTATTAACATGATTTAAATATCAAATCAAATTTTTAAATACCACCATTAATTTTTAATATCTACTGCATATTTTTTTTTGTTTTTGTTTCTCAATCTCATTGAGCAATTTGCCATCAGGATTGATTTAATCTCACATTTTTGTAAGTTTGTGAAGAATTCTTCATTCATATGAAAATTTCAAATTTTCTAATAAAATCTGCAAAACAAAACAAAAAATTTGGAACTCCTTGACTTCAAAATATCTATGGATAATTACTACTGATGCAAGAATTTTGTACTGATGCAAGAATTTTGTACACTCACTCTTAATTGTTTATATAATGCTAGCATCACAATAGTATCTTCAACCATTAACATTATATTCTGAGAATGAAAATGGTGTTGACTGACAATAAATTATACAAATATCTATTCAATGTATCAGCCAACATTTTTGTCAGGACATTGGGACTATTCCAAGGATTCATAGTCTCATGTTTCCCCAAAAAACTGCCATTATTTATTTAGTCTGTTGAGAACTTTTGTTTTCTTTCAGATTATATAAAAGTTGTTTCTATAAACATTGTTATTGGTAATGGCTTCCCAAGGATAGTTGAATCTGATAAAAAAATCTACTTTGATGAAAAAATATCAGGTACAAAGTAACTGGATGTATGTAAGTGTTAAACCGATAGAGTAAACCTATTTGCATAATGTAAAAAAATCATAACACCTAAATGTATATATCCCAAATCTTTTGTAGTTAGTCTGCATAACCATTTTACCAGATATAAATAGTAATGAATTTTACCACTCATGCAGTTGACTTGCTTCCAACAACTTTTTTAACTGATCAAATACTCTCATATTACTAAAAGGTTTTATGCATTTCATCACCTGAGGACAGAAATTTTGAAGTTTGCTAAGAATCAAATTTAGATAATTGCCAAAGTTTAATTTGAAATGTCTTTATAAAAGCATGTATTAATTTTATATGGAGGACAATCCAGCTTCTTTTGCCCTCTGTATAAGCATATTGCAAGTAATTATTGTTATAAACTTGAATTCTATCAAAAAAGATTCCAAAGATTTGGTGAATCATGATGAAAGACATATCTGTGAGTTGTGTGGCTTATCCATAAACAAAGTTTTACAATCATAGTTATTTAAATAGCAGAAGAGTCATACAGTTAACTTTAGATTTTAAAATAAAATATATTGGAATCTAGATAAGTCATTTAGTTCTGGATTTTATTTCCTTTTAAATTGATAAAACTGTTCTTTTGTTTTCATCAATACATAAAGAATAAGATCAACTTTCAGTAGTATGTGATGTAGACAAAAGTTTTCTCATCAGTATTACTAAGAATTACAATTTTGCAGATAACCAAGTAATTTCTTAAAAGTATTGACCATGGTTTTCTAAACAAGATGACAATAATGTTAATGACAGATAAGATAGTTCACAAATATGGAAACTGTGTCCCTGATATTTTGAAGATTTCTTAGAAAAAGGAAAAATGTAAGACTATAATCTTTATAAGTTAGACTTAAAATGATAAATAGCTATATAATTATATCCAAATTACAAATCGCAGTTTTCAACCTTGTTAGGACATAATATATATATAACTTTTCATTTTCAGAATCTCTTCAAGAAAGAATATATTTTATAAATATTTTAGTCATAATGATTGGTACTATATTTGCAATTCGAAAGTTTCTTAAATATTAAACAGTCTCTGAAATGAATCTTCTTCACTATTTGTACTTGACAATTTTCTCTCTAAATCATCTTGATTAACTTGCAGCAAAATGTTACTAATTTTAAAATCTCTTTCTTTTTTCTAATTATAATGATATAACAAAGTAAAGCTATACTTCTTTTGTTAATTACAGGCAAAATACTTAAAAAAATGTATACTAGTATAATTGACCAAGATTTTTTTTTGTGTATACACCAATTTACATGTGTATAGCTATATTTTATAATTAAAATATTTAACTGAGATGTGTGCATTGCACTATTTCATGGAATCCAATTACAGTTATTAGCAATTTTATCCCATTTTGTCTATTAATATATTTGACTTTTTCCATAAAATTAAATTTCCATATGTGAACATGCATATATAACTATTGTATGCAAATCCTGACCTTTCCAGATTCACAAAAATCTATCAGTTTGTCATTCTAATGATATATATATATATATGTATGTGTGTGTGTGTATTTTTATTTTAAGTTTTTATAGTGTCTAAACTGCATCATTCCTTAAATGACAAATTTCATTAAAATATGCATAAGCATAACTATCCTAAATAAATTTAAAAATGTAGAAAAAGTATGATCATCATAAATGCACTAGCTAACAATAACAAATATTCTAGTTTGATTTGAAAGGAGAACATCTCAATCAAATTGATTAGTTGGTCATTTTATGAAGTTTCAGCTTAAGTGAATTTTTGTTATTAATAACATATTGTAGATTGTATGTTACTTTGTCTTACTCAATTGTATGTTTTATCCAGTTTTTAAATATTGATATGTATAAAGATTACAATATTAGTTTAAAGAATATTCAATACTATTTTATTAGCTGCTAATCTCTTATCTGTTAAACCTTCATGTAAAATATTTTATATTATCTTACTTTAACAGCATATTGATTTAATATGTAAACTTAAATAACATTGAATTTTCTCAAAACTAAATGAGCAGCTCTTTGTAATACTTGATGTTTGCAATCTACTTTATGAACACATATATCTTAAAATGTTCTGTGCTTTGCAAAAGTTGAAGTTTTCTACTTATCTACTATTTTTAAGAAATTATCTGTAAGGATTGAGAGATGAAAAGATATATTGTTTCTACAAGATTCAATTAAATAACCTAAAATACAATTATAAAAATAATTGGAAAAAAAATGTTAATGTTCTGTACATAGAAACATACTTTTCATATTTTGTTTTTCATTTGTGCCATCATATACTCTAATTAAAACGTGAAGGTAGACTGTGCTTAAAGAATAGTTCTTATTTCTCTCTGTTTTTGCATACCTATTTTGTTATAATTTATACAATATTCTGATACAAAATATTATTATTATTATTATTATTATTATTATTATTATTATTATACCTTGATTTTTATGATCAGTTCCTTGTCTTTACCACAACATTTTGGACATTATCATCTCCAGCCTCCCTTATGTGTCTGTTGCATTTGATAACCTTTCAGGAATGTAAACAGAAACTTTCATTTGATTCACAGGAATATGTTGTTCTCATTCCTTTATCTATGATGTCCAGTACCATTCTTAGAACTTCTTCAGAATTCATTTGATGTATTCTACCACTATATTGAGTGAATTTATATTTCTGCATTGGAGATTGAACAGAAAACATGAAAAGAAATTGTTTTACAGAAATTAAATTGTTCCAAATACATGCAGTTAGACATTCATTATTTTCTGAATTAATGTATCTTGAAACAATCTCATAATACTGTTTTCTATTGTTTTTACTATGCCTTATGAACAGGGCCTCTTTTAAGCCAAGTGACCCCTTACACCTAACAGGGCCCCATAACTAGTGGTATCTGCACTTGGGTAACCTACCCTAGTCTTTTCAACACAACAACATATTGCAACAGCTATATAACACCATACTGCAAGTTTTAGAAAGAACAGTAAATATTTTTATTTTCTTCTGAATTCTTAAAAAATTAGTCCATATTCCTTTTTCTTTCTACTATTTAAATTTTAAATTATTTTTACTCTATTTAAATGAAATGTTAATTATAGAAGAGTGTCAAAATGGTACTCTTTGAAAAAGATATAAAGGCAAATATATAAATATACATGTAACATCGTCTATTAAAACCTTGACTGTAAACCTGGACCCCACAAAAAAGGTTTCTAGTTGGGCCCTACACCTCCTAAAGGTAGTTTAGCTCTGGAGTAAATTGTACAGTGGGAAATTCTGTATAACATTTTTAATATCTGGAAATTTTTGTACTTTGAATTTATCTTTAAGAGTGTTTCACTGTTAGCAAATATTCATAAGGCTACTATAAATATAAAAAATATAAATAAATCTATATTTCCTCAATAACATAACTGCAATACCTTAAAGACAGCTGATTGCCTTTTTGATTAAAATTATGTTATTGTACTGGAAGAAGCGGAGCACAAGTGTAATTAAAAAGATTAATATTTGTTCATTTTCTTCTTTTTATCTGTTTTGGGCCATGCATATATATATATATATATATATATATATATATATATATATATATATATATATATATATATATATATATATATATATATATATATAATGTTATCCATATACAGGCATGTTTCACTATCACAGCTCATCAGAGCAGCTAGACATCTGATTGTTTCAAGCCGGGATCAAAATCTGACATAAATCCTGTATTTTGTTTCTTCACTATGGATTTGTTGTTGATTGACTACAAACCCTTTGAATCATGTATTCTGTCAATCTTTATAAATAAATATATAGAGCACACTGACCAATTTTGTCAGTGTTTTGTAATTCTTTTATAGGAATTGTAAAACAATTTGTTATAAGATATAATGTAACATAGTATCAGAAGCTGTTCATTATATTGCCTTGTAATATTTTTCTAAAAAGATTTCTGGGATATGCTGCATTGATTTTAGAATATATTCATTATTACTTCATATTTAATTTACTTGTGAAGTTTTTTGCTTAATGTTTTAGCAACTTGAAATAAACAAATGAATTTCCCATACATAAAATCAATTGGAAACAATAATTCTTGTAAAAATGATTACTAAAAATTAGAGTTTAACACAATTTTCTTAATTTAAGCTCATTTAGAAGCAATTAATTATATTTACTTAGTTCAGATTATTTTTCTTTTGACCTTTCTTAACTTATGTTTTCAAGGTTCAATAAAATAAAGATTTTAGTTTAGAATTGTTTTTACACTGTAACAAATTTATTGTTTAATGGTTTTATTTATTTTCTATTTCTCTTAAAGAATTTTTGTTTGGGGTATAAACCATAACTGCAAATTTCAAGTATAAAATATCTAAGCCTCTTGCATTTTCATTTCAAATTCTTTTTAATGATTTGCTTATTTCACTGTCCTTAGTATAAGCTATATAGAAAATATCCATAAATACATAAAAACTTTATTATATCAAAGATAGTTCAAAATAAATACAATCAAGAAAAATCACTTATGAACAATTATAGGAACAATTACGATAGATAGAATATTCAAAAAATATTTGAAAATGTCATTGCCCCAAATCTACCTTGAGTACCTTTTGTTCACCATAGTTTAGTAATTATTAGGTATCTCAAAGGCATTGTTACAAGATATCATTATTTTCCCAATGGTTGCCTATAATTATCTTTGCTGTATATTTTGAGATTATTATATAGGTGATTATACTAATATTTACATCCTTCTTAACATTGTCACTGTTTCAAGCAATTCATTATTTATACTAAATAGTAATATTGATGAGGATTTTAGTCCCCAAAACTCATGAAATAATTATGACTTATCTCAATTTCAAATAGAATTTGAGATGTTTCTCTCAAAATCTTTACAATTCAGTCTTTTCCATCAGTCACTTCTGTTGATTCATGTAGCTGGTGTTAATTCATGCCCATATCAATGTTATAGTTTCTCATTTTTATTGTGTAAAAAAAGATATTTTCAATTCAATATTACCTTTCAGAAAGGTATTCTATGCATTTTATTGCTGGATTTGAGAAAAACAGTAGATTGAAATTACTTCTACTAGACAACAGTTTATTCTTAGCTTTTTGTAACTATTCTTTAATCTTCAAATCTTTAATAATTTCTTTTCTTATCTATTAATGAAAGAAAACTTATTTCTGCTTAACAATTTGAGAATAAAAAGAACATAATCTTTCTGTGGACCTTGTTTCACTAATGTATAAAAATGGATCAATAAATTCATAGCCTGACATACAGTTATTAATTGAATTTTGACCTGCAATATTCACTATGAAATGTTTGATTGATTTGATGTCCTGACAAGGAAGGATAATAAATATTGATTGTGTAAAATAAATGTTTTCTTCATCTTTGATCTATGTGTTTATTCCACAAATGAGAGCAAGACAATGACAGCACAAGTTTTAATATTTTGGTTAATTTATTCAGAAATTTATTTTCTATTTTACCAATTCAACCATCTTTGATCAGTCTTTATGAAATTGCAATTTTCAATGAAATTATCTTCTTTGGTATGACTTAAATAAATTTATATTATAGTAGAAGTAGAAAAATTTTCTATAAAAAATGTTTATATCTACATTATTAAAAGAATAATAACTACCATAATCTTGTATCTTAAAATATCTCTAGTTGTTAATTTTTGGTCAAAATATGATAATTTGGGGCAATTATATTTTAATATGAGTATAAATAATTTAACTTTTTAAAAATTTAACTATAAGTGGGTACAGAAATGGGTTAAATTAATTTACTTTTAAGTAATATGATACAATTATGTTGAAGCAATAATCATCTGACTAATTATACTAAACATTTAGCAAAGCAAACAATTGAAACAATGCAGATTATTTTTATCTATTGTTAAAAAGTTCTCATTTTAAATTGGTCAATATTTTTATACATATATATAATATATGTAATGATTCAGGATGAAGGAAATCATTAATATATTGACAGAAAGTGAACAATAAATTTGTATCTCATTATATATGTGTGTATCTCATACTGTTACTATGTTAAACGTAAAAAAGTGATCTTAAAAAGAATCATGCAATTTATTATATGTTCAGACTAAGATATATTGTTAAATTTAACACATAAGTAAAACTAATTTCTGTTTGAATTTCTGGGGTGAGGAGTTATTATTATTTATGCTATTTACTCATGGATTATTGTCCTCATCATTGTTGTTGTCATCACAACATTGTGTCCTCTGGCCTTCATCAAGTGTATGTCAATCTGAGTAACCTAAAGGCAATTCCAAACTGAACCTTTTATTTAATCTATGGGGGTAGATTGTTCTGGTTCCACTGCTCAAGTTTAGGGATATCTCCTCTAGTTCATATTTTAGTGCTGCTTAATTATTGCTTGCCCTGTATACTACCTGGCTCAGGGATTGAACTTACAATTACTATTTCACCAACTTCAAGAACCAACACTTTAATCCAATATACTATTTTCTCATATTGTCTACTTTTTGCAAAGAAAACTGAAGTAACATTAAATATTACTCTTATTTTAAATGAGGTCATTTCCTTTCAAATAAACAATTTTTTAATGCATAACTGAAGATTTCATCAGGTATAATTCTCTTATGTTGACTTCTGTTTGGTAATAGTATGAAAAGGCAGGTGTAGATATTTTAACCACAGCAATTACTTTTTCAGTCACCTCTATTTAAGTTATTGTTCCTTCTGTTTAGCACTTGTCTTCAAAGAAGGAAAAATGGCTTATTTCAATCCATATTCATATAAGCAGTTCTATATCTGCCCACATTTTATTGGTAACAATCAACATTTGAGTACATTTTCATTCACTACTTGTAGAGATTTTGAAGCCATTGTGGAATTATCTTGATTGTGAATGAGGAACAGAACCAAAGAATTTCTGTCTGTCTGTTGCAGACAACAGCAGATGTCATCTTATTCCTCTGCTTTCAAAGCTGAGTAATGTTTCTCGCTTCTGCTGCAATTACTACTACTGCTGCTGCTGCTGCTTTGCACACCTAAGCCTTCCTTCCTCCAGTTATCGATCCACATTTGCATCATCTATCTTTCTCTTCCACTCTGTTCACTTGCTTGCAATCATTATGCATTGGCTGACAAATGTGCCCCACAAAAGTAGTTCATTCAGTATTGATCAGAAAGCTTAGAAGTTGCGTTGTGATATCGTCAAACAATTCACTGGTGGACAGATGAAGCAAAATGCAAAGTTGGTTATTCATGGTAGTTGCTTGTTACTAAGCATATACACTATTTCATTTACTGAAAATTCTGATCTTTTGTTTTTAATAACTTTCGTCAGAAAATCTCCGACCGTCTTAACTTCTATTTTGTATATGTTATTTTCTTGTAAATTTTTTGGCAACAATAATTGCTTTTTTAAACCATAAAAATGGCTACAACAAATTCAAGATGTAACATCCACACAAAATTACAAAATGAGTTAACAATGCACAAATCTTTATATTATTATTTATATTAATATACAACTTTATGTAAATATTGACATGCATATATGTTCTTATACATGTATACACCTTAATACATATATATATATATATATATATATATATATATATATATATATATATATATATATATATACTCATTATGAATGTTTATTAGTATGTACATTTAAACCGGTGCATATCTTTGGGTACTTATGCATTGATACATACAGATGTATGTTTGTGTATAATATATATTAATTATGTTATCGTTTGAGTGAGTTTGTATATATTTGTATATATATTAGGTGTGTGAGAAAAAGTGCACAAGCACCCTTTTTATTACTGGAGATTGAATACACAATAGAAAACAATAAAAATGCTGGAAACTTTTGCATGCATCTAATGCAAACATTTCAGAACAAAAATAAATTTTACAAATTTTTATTTATTATTTTTTTTTTTACAGGGAGTGAGGGAGTATTGAACAAGTCTAGTTGATTGTAATGACTTGGGATTCTATAGACCAAGTCCACTAGTAGGAAGTATAGAGAATAAGAACATGTTTTAGATTATGTGTTGATTATAGCATATGTACATTTTTGTTTATCATCAATCTTTCTAAATTACTTAATATCATCATTTTCGCTATTACAATCAGGCTTTGATATTCTTCATTCTGTCAACCTGTATTTTGTTCCCTTTCCAAGAAAAAAATTAAAATCTTAAGCAAGATACAAAATCCATCATTTAATGTTTTAACAAAAGCTTTTTCTTCATCTGAAAGTTGGTAGTGAAATTCTCCTTTTATTTCTTTGATTTTACTTTTTCTTCATTTAATAAGGGTTTAGCAAAAATGAGTTTTCTATGATAATATATTTCTGGTTTTATTTCATAATAATAATAATAGTACTGACTGTAATGTGTAGGTTTGTCAGTATAACACTAAAGTATTTTATTTGTCAACTTATAATTATATGTATGGAATATTTCTTTGTTATTTAATTTTCAACATGAGGGCTTTTAAGGAGATAAACATACTGATTATAATCAGATTAACTTTTATTAATATTTAACAATCAGGGAATACATATTAAAACATAGGAAAAGGGATTGGATGAAACATAAAAAATTATATCTGCAAAACATGTAGTGAGTAAAATGGAGTAGCAATGAAGGCAACAGATATCTACAAAATTAGATATGAATAAACTGAGAGGGAAAAAGAGATTTCTTTTGTGTTAATAATAATAGTAATTATATGAATGAAATAAAAGAGTTTTATATATTTGTATAATAATAATAACAATAGGAGTATGATAATATACCTTAAAAGGATTAAAATGGTTTAACTGGAATATTTTCAGAATAAAATCCCTGTCTACTCACAATGTTTTAAGATAAGAAGAAAGCATCAAAGATAAATTTTAAAACAGAAATAGTATACACAACAATAATAACAACACAACTTAATGATGTCAGAGCTTAAATTATATTGTTTTGTTTAGTTGTTCCAAAGATATACTTGGCTGAATTATATTTATTGCAATACATGTCATGAACAACAGATTTTATTTTCTCCATATTCCAGATATAACCATGGTGCTAACCATTTTCATTTGTTTTCCATCTCTAACAATTTTACTCTTCCATGTAAATAAAATTAAGACATCAGCACTATAATGAATAAACTGTTTCCCTTCTTGTGAGCATTGACAACTCTAAACTCTGGCTACTATGTTATCTTCAACTTATTTTCAAGAACAACTGATACACATTTGAAGAGAAAATGAGGATTAATACTGTGTGCAAAATTGGATAAGAATAGCACAAATGTTTGCATAGTGATCATAAATCTCTGAAGTCCACATCAGAAGAGGAATCACAGTTGTCAAGATTGTATGTGTGTGTCTTTCAAAAGAGCATTTCTATAAAAGACACCAATTGTTAGAAACCAAAAATTGAAATTATATCTTAACATCTGAGAAAAAAAATTTGAAGCTATTTTATTACATTCTGTTCCACTGATTGAGTGACACATTTTAATGATTCAGACATTAATAGGCATCAGTACTTTGATTTTTTTTATTTTATTGATGATGTCTATCAATTAGTAAGCAATAAACAATATCATTCAGATTTTGCTGTTCATTGCAAAATACATTGCATGGAATTTTTGTGTTTTTTCTGTATCATCATGCAGGCAGGTGTGTTTTTTAACAAGGACTTGTATAATTAATCATTTTTTTTTTTACTATTTCAGAAACTATCTTGATTTACGTATCAGTTTAAATATTTTTTCAGGGCTGAAACCTAAAAAATGCTTTTCTCTAAATTAGTGAAAAGCATGTACACATGTTCTTCATATATATTTATTTTAATTTAAAAAAAAAAAATTTAATTTTAAATTTTTTTTCCATCAAATCAACTTCTAATAGCTTGGTGGATAAGGTATTATCAGCTTAAAGTACAATTTTTATGCTTACAACTTTTCTATTTTTCAATATCTTCAATGTTAATGTTTTCAAATTAACACTGGAGATGACATTTTAGTAATCTATGATATCCAAGCAACTGCCCATTTACTGATCTAAATTAAAATTTTATCTTATGATGATAGCTATTACTGTTTGTAGGTTCCTGCAGATGCTTCTTGGAAAGGACACATGACCAAAAACCCTGTTTCTTGATTGTTGTCAAATTATAGTTAATATTTCTTAAATTGATATTTTCTTCTTTTTCAGGAGGAACTGAAAAAGTCTGGTGCTTTTGAAGCAACAAGAGATTTATCTGATGACAGCGGTGGAGAGAGAGATGAGGAAGAGACTGAATTTATGAAGAGTGAATATGCCACTTTGCCAGTGAGAGTCGATTTGGCCTGGCCGGAGAGGAAGGGAAATGGAGATGAAGGTGTTGAACAATCTGAACTATCTGAAGGCAGTTCAAAGAATTCTATAATTGATCCATCTGCAAGTAGTCCTATGAAAACATCACTATCATTTAGATCCAAAGATTTTCGAAAATATCAGGGAAGCCAGGGTAAAAGTGAACCCAAATTGATTAATGTTCCCTCACCTTCCCAAAGCGAATTTCAAGATTTTCAGTCTGCAGCTAGTGATGAAAGTAGAATTCTTGTAACTGCTGCTGAGATTCACAGCAAAGATGCTACCAAGCAACAATTCAAAGCTGGTGCGGCTCAAGAGGCGAGTGACGCCTTTGTCAATGTCTTAGTGAAGACCTCTCCTATAGAAACTCCGAGCTTTAGCCCCCAAGGAAACATCCCACTGGCTGATGATTTAACAACTGTCTCCGACAACGGCCAGTCAACCGCTTTTCGAAGTGGAAGTGAGTGTATCTTTGAGAATGATGCTCAAAAAGTGTTTCTAGGGACCACTGATACCTCAGCGGAGGTTGACCCCTGTCTCGAAGAAGCCTCACAAATCTTTCCAATGCCTAACCTCGAGGAGGTGCAACCTGCTTCATCTATTACGTCTTCTGCTGATTCCAAGGCAGCCTGGTTTTCAGCGAGTGTGACAGCGCCTGGTCAGCCGCGCTTGGCCACTTTTCGCCCTGTCTCTCCAAGGGCTGCATCCCCGGGAAAGCTTGGGAGTCCAATGACGCCCGACTCGGGAGATGAAACCAATGGACGCTCACAGTCTAATCAGTCTACCCCCAAACGCAGCAAAACCCTGTTGGGTGTGGCGCCACCTCAAGTTCCCCAAAAATATCACACTCTCAAAGAAGGGAAGAGTGCAGAGAGTCCTAAAGATGAACAACCAGGACAAGGACCAGGAAGTAGTGGAACGGTTGGCAGGAAACCGTCTCCTGGATCGAAACAGTAAGTACTTGAGACATTTTTTTATGTATGTATAAATATACAATCTTTGAAAATTTGGATACGGCATCATCCAAATGATACTAATATAAAATTAAACCAAGGACAAAATGTGCACAACTGACTGAAAATTATAGTGCAAATAGTAAATCTTTTATAGTCAAGAACAAATATTAGATATCTACCTATTTATTAATGGATAAGTAAACCTTTCTTGTTAATAATCAGCAGGTCAAACATTTTTAAGAATTTGAATTAAAAGTAGCAAACTTGTCACATTTGTTTCACTTTCTCAGGTTCATCATATTAGATGTGATCTTGTCTTCTTCTTCAAGGGTTGGTTTCAAAAACACAAAAATATCTGTATAATAGTATAGAGAATTGGAGAATAGAATTCCATCAAAAAAGTTACAAAATAAAAGCAAACAATGTCTATGATTATAAAAGCAGCTATTTTGTTCTAACTTTGTTTTTATTTAACTTCCTACATGAAGTAGGTAAGTTACAAAGAGAGTAGCTAGCAGTAAGATGAGAACCAACGTCTGAAACTACTGAAAAGGGATTTGTAAATCCTTTTGCAAAGACTAATGATTAATTAACTTGGCAGACAGGATTCATTCACTCATCTCCTCCCCCCATCATCAACATCACCAGTTAGATCACTACCCAATTCCACAGCACTAAAACACAGAAATCTCTTGATGTCTATATACCTAATAGTAGCTATTTTTATTCAGAGAAACACTTATCACATTCTGGACTAATGGGAACACAATAGATGTTAAGCTCAGCTCCAGGCAATTCAACTTCACTTTTTTGCAACTACTGTTTTTAGAAATAGCCAGTAGAACAACACAGGCAATTAAAATTAATATATATATATATATATATATATATATATATATATACATACATACATACGTGTGTGTGTGTGTGTGTGTGAGTGAAGCAGCAAATCCTATTTAGGAAAGAGTTTAATTCTATCACAATTGGAGAAACTCTTGAACAGCAATGACTTATTTCACAACTGATTACAATTCTTCAGTTGAAATATAAGTTATGAGTTGTGAAATATAGAACTATAACATTCCTTACAAAAGCAAAGAGAAATAATTTCTACAAGAGATGGTTCTTTGTTCTATCTAAAAACAAATATTACTCTTCACAAACTTTTCCTTGCATATTTTTCCTTACAACCCAAGTCTTATTCCAAAGTATATTTTAATTTACAAAGTAATCTGATCAAATTAGGTAGCCCAATCTGAATAACACTATTTATGAACAAAAACAGATATCAAACAAACTTCATTGTATTTTAGCTAGATCTTATTACAAAAAGTCAGCAGATTTGATAATGAACCTTTTGTTACTGAGTCATAAGAGTCTTATGATAAGACAATTACTTCATACAAGGGCAAATAAAATGATAAAAAATAAAAACCTTATCCAGACCATTGCTTTGAGAACTGTTCTGTTCTATTCTCCAAAAAGTAACTTTTGCACAACTGAAGAGTTATTTTGTGGCTTTGTATCAAAGTGTTGGATAAAATGAGACTTAAACTAGATCCAGAAAAACAAGAACCAGAAAAATTAATATTTTGAAAGTAGGGCTCTCTTGGACCATATAATTAGTTACCCATAAATATCAAAATGTGTTCCTTAAAAACCTTCAAAAGGTAGTAACAAAAATTATTCAAAAACTATTATAAATTATGTTTTCTTTCACAAGTGGATGTGCTTTCCTGTGTAAATTTGGGCTTGTATATGAAGACTTACAGTTGTTTGAACAAAACTTTAAACCAGAGTGGAATTACAACATAACATCTATGAAAACAATTGAAACACATTAGAAAACATGGGTTACTGTTATCTAAATCTATGTAATGTAAATTTCTACAGACTGCAGCAAATAATTTTAATTTTATTTGATCCTTAATTTTTACCTTTTGCCAACAATTTCCTTATTTTTTTTTTTCTTTGTTAGCATATTTTCATCTGGTTATAATATCTTTTTTTCTGCAATTTCTCTCTTTCTTCATTGTTTTCAATTTGCTTCTCTGGAAATTATTCGGCTTTCTTTGCAACTTTAAGTTTTCTGTTATTCTTTTTGATTTTGATATTCTTTTCTGTTCTCTTCCCATTTTTATTTAATTTTTCCCAGTTTAAATATAAACTCTTTTCATTTCCTATGACCTCTAGATATCTTAAGTATCTTTAATTATAATTACAAAGATGAACTTTTATTATGATGAAAATCTATTTTTGATTCCAGTTTGATAAAATATAATGATCTTGTTAACACTTTGTCAATTTCTGAGTACCTGAAAAATCAATATTTGATAATATAAATATTTATGTGAAACCCATATGCAATATATTATAAAAAACATTACTACGTAGATATTCTTTACTTACATAGGTAAGTTCACAACATAATGATGAAAATAGCATTTATTTTTCAAGTACTTATTTTCCAAAATAATCTCTTTTCTTGTTAATGCACCAAATATTTAAGATAAAAAAATATTTAATCACATAAATCAAACCTTATACTGTGAAACTTTCAGATAAAAATTTTGCAAATACTTTTGTGTCAGGCTATAAATTTATTGATGCACACTCATATGTACAGTTTTTTAATTTAGGCTTTGAAATTTTGTAGAAAAAATATTAAAAATATCCCTTCTTTGAATAGATATGAAGAATATTTTTATGAAAATATAACACAAAAATTTAGCTTACAAATTTCCTTTTGCAATGCTTACAGATCTACAGTAAATAATCACTTTCATTATTAAGAAGTAATATCTTCAGGCTAATAATGGAATGAAATGTGTCACTATTTGCCTGATACACAATCAGACACACACACTCACACACACACACACACACACATATATATATATATATAAGTTTATTGCATTTTCAATAGGTGGCATGTAAACACATGACTCAAATTTATGACATATATACATATTCTGGAAGATGACATTTTAATGTCTTTCTGTGCAGTTCATATATGGAATGTGAATTTTAAATGTTTTTACATTAAAATTGATATTTTATGAAAATGAGATGCATTTTTGTCTTTTGATGCTGTATTATTTCTGGAAAGGAAAAAAATGCTGTAGAAACAGCAAAAAAGGTATGTGTCATTTTTGAAAATAGTGCCATAGCAGAGAGTCCTGTTTTTGCTATGTTCGAAAGTGGATATTTTTATATGGAAGACTAAGAACATTCTGGTTGACCTGCAGTCATTGATGAAGGCCAAATGTAAATATCCACAAAAAATAACCCAAGTCACATGACATGAATCTTCAGAGAGATACGCCACATATCTCTTATGAGCATTGTAAGGCATTTGAAAATACTTGGATATGTAAGTCCCTATGATATTTGGGTGTCACATGATTTAATAGAAAAAAATTTAATTTGACTGCCTTTCTATTTATGATTTCCTGCTCAAACAACAAAATCAACACATTTTTGAAAAGAACAATCACAAGTGATGAATGATGGATTATGATGCTGTGTATCTGGTGGAATTAGAAGGACATTGTCTATTACAAGCTCCTTCTGTTAAATCAGACATTGAATTCAGACAAGTTATGTTTCAAATTGGCAGCAATTGATGAAAAGCATCCAGAATTGGCAAATAAGAAGGGTGTCATCTTCCATCAATACAATACTGACATCACATCTCTTTGCAAAAATTTGTACAGTTTGTCAGGAGCATACACCTACACCTGCCATACTCACCTGACCTTGCACCTTCGAATTACCACTTACTTTGATCCCTACAAAATTCTCTGGAAGCCAATAAAACCACTTAGACTATTTCATCTTCTAGAAAGATGGCACGTTCTGTGAGGATGGAATTATAAAGCTACCTCAAAGATGGCAAAAGGTAATGGAACAAAATGGCACATATGTGCTTGAATAAATCTATGTACAAATATCTAAATATTGTCTTTGAAATTCCCTTAAAAAACTATGAACTCTTGTTCCTACCCAATATTTTTGTATATTCTTTTATGGTTATTTATATAATGTTAAAATATTAACTTTATTTTTTTTAACCTCTATGTTTATTAATTTTAGTTTTTGAAGTTGAAAATATTTTATAGAATTTGTTCAAACAGCAAACTGCTTTGAAATGGTGCCATAGACAGTTATTGGTTATACTTTTCCTATTTTATTTTTCTATTATTATCATCTATAAATGCCATTTTTGTAAATGTTTAGTAATGTTTATAAAATTACCTTATTTTATCACTTTAAACACTATCTCATTTTATTTATGCACAAGGTGCTCCATATGCAAATATATGTAAAATAAAAATATATTGTCACATTGTGTGAGTTATTAATAGTATTTCTTATTTTGCATATCTTATTGTGTAACTTTCATGAAATTTACTTCCTTATCATTTGACAAATCTTGCTTCCAGTTTTTCAGCTGATGAAATGTTTGGCATTTTCATGCTCAAAATGCTCATAAAATCTCAAGTTATTAGTTTTCTATTTATTAAAAAAGCCATCACAATAAGAAAAAAGAAAGCATTTTCAGTTACATATATTCTAATGAGTAAGAAATAATAAATCTCATCAGTGAATTATTATATAGGCTATTTAGTGCTTTAGAATTTCAATGGATCCTTGAAAGGATTAGCAGTTTGATTGTTGCACTCATTTGATATTTCATTTATAAAAAAAACTAATATTAATACACA
Source organism: Acanthosepion esculentum (assembly GCA_964036315.1). Classification (NCBI taxonomy): domain Eukaryota; kingdom Metazoa; phylum Mollusca; class Cephalopoda; order Sepiida; family Sepiidae; genus Acanthosepion; species Acanthosepion esculentum. Next base: position 38,079,514 of record OZ038494.1, on the reverse strand, counting down.
ACAATTTGTAAAGGTCCTATTTAATTGTGTAGCAAATTTGAAATAATGATTAAAGCAACTTGTCACAAATGAATTATTTTTCTCAAATAAAAAATACCTTCCATTCCAGGAATTGCTCTGGTTTCGGCTGTAGATTTTGCATATTCATTGAAAAATGAAAACCAGTCACTAAAGTCTGCATTTCCTTTCATGTTTGTTCTTTATTTCAGAGAAGTAACTGAAGAAAATATAATACAAATTCAATTCTAGAAAAAACATTATTAAAAATATTTATAAAAGAAATATGTTTCACAATATTTTAGCCATGAACATAAAACATTTATTTAAAAAATTAATCTCTGAGTGCAACTGATCTACTGAATCCAAATACAGATCTTCATGTGTATTATATGTGCATTTGAATCTTTTGCAACTATTGTGTTATTTGCAATAACAACCTAAAATTGAAAAAGTGATATCAAATTGAGATATTATTAGAGAGAGATAAGAAAACTGCTAAGAATTTGGATAATGATTTTTTGTTGTTGTTGCTGGTGGTGGTGGTGGTGGTGAATGTCCTTTCTACATATTGATAGAGAAATTAATAAAACAGGAATGATTTTAAAGAATATTGACAATTTTGTTTATAACAACTTTGAGAAGAATCATGAACATTCCAAGCTTTGTGCATACAATATCAACAAAATCTGAAAAATGCTTGGCGTGGCATTTTGATAAACACATAATAGACATAAAACAAACAGCGAGACATGGGAAAACTGTTTTAAGGATTGTCTTTGCCATGGATTTTCTTTTTCCTTTGTCCTGGAGGGCCAACACATATCTTTTCTACTTTTTCTTCTCTATTACTCCAGTCAAATTCTCTGAGCTGCTAGATATTAAACAGAGAAATGATTATTACTCTGAGACGGTGTAATGGTTAGCAAGCTTGTCTCACTAGTACAATTACAAATGAGTAACTAGGTGCCCCATACTTTCGGCCTTGTGCCACATCTAAGCTAGGCTTGGAAAATCGCTACATTTATTTCCAACATTTTATACAAGTTATATTTTTTCAAATATCTTCTTATGAAGTGCATGGATTTGAACTTAATTTAGCCAAACATTTATCAACACTGACATGCACAATTGTGTCCAGTAGCACAAGGTTTTCTACAAAGTAAATAAATGGCAACCATTTTGGTATGTCCTCATTGCCATTGTTCCAATTTTTATGCAACATGGGCTGTGTAAAGCATATGTTAGCAATAATTACAAGGCAAAAATTGTTCAAATGCCTCATGGTTATAAATAACATTAGAATTTGGCAAATTCTTTGCAAAAGATCATCATAGAATCACGAAATTCCTAAAACATCATGATGCTACATACTGAAGTGCTTAGGCAATACCAATTGTTTTCTTTCCTTTGAAGTTGAATCACCTCATTAAGTATGTCAGCTGTGCTAAACAGTGTATGAAATTGGGTTTCTAGAAAATACTCTTCATGGATGAATGTCGGACAACACTGGATGGCCCTAACAGTTGACAAAATAAGTGGTATTTAAAGGATGATCCTGTCATTTTGATGGCAGGGTTATATTTTAAGTTGGTTGATTCTGGATAGTGGAAGTAATTTTCTTGCATATTTTAACATATGACTAGCTTACACAGCCAATGTAATTAATGAATTATTAGCTAAATTAAGGTTTTAAAAAATAACAGGGTTATGATATGACTGCCATGTTCACTGAATCTAAATCCCAACAAGAACATTTGCAGCAATTCTCCAAGGACCTTTGGAATATTGTCAAGTAGTATGTCTATGAAGGTAGCAAGCAATATTTATCCAAAAATGGACTTTAGCAAGGAATATTACCTGTTTGCAAAGCTATTACCCCTGAAGTAATTCTTGAACTAACTTCTCTTGGAAACAGTTTGCTTCAAGTCATTAAAGAGAATAGAAATTTTATCAGTAAATATTATTTTTCTGCTTTGTAGTTGCACCCAGCTTATCATAAGCAGTTTTGTATGTTGTTTCTTTGAATAAATTATTGCTAAATTAGTAACTGGCTTTCATTTATTTATCCTTACATATCTTGCATAAGCTCAATTCTATTTTATACTGTGTCCCAAAATCTTAGGATATTTCACATACACAGAAAACTTATAATTGATACAAATTTTATGACTTTCCAACCATTATTTTTATAATTATTTTGATTTCCTAATTTGTCTTCATCAGTCTGTTACTAAATGCATGATACTGGACTTCAGAGTATGTGCCATTCTCCACTAAAAATGCTGTTGAATAAAAACTGGTAGCACTAGAAAATCTTTTAGTCATCTGTTAAGTACATTATGAAAACTCATCTTACTATAAATCTGAGCTTAATTACATGACACTATTATATTGTTAGAATATATGTGAAGTAATATTAAAAAGTGACCACATCTTTGAAAATGCCACTCACCTATGTCTGTGATTATATCATAGTTTTATAATGATCACTTCTCTTGTACTGTTGATTAATTGGGGTTTATAATATATATGATAACTCAAAAGATTAATATTTCAGTGGTTAATTTATCACTGTTGGGTATTATGAAATGTTATCAGTTATGCTCAGGAGTCAAGTGACTGGCTTTAATCACAAACCTACATAGCTAAGAGACTTATTTGAGTGCAGATGGGAAGTTAAGTATTCAGACATATTCTTATTCTCTATATATTCTTCTATTAATTATCTATTTTATATATATATATATATATATATATATATATATATATATATATATATATATATATATATATAAAGGCATGGAAATAAATAAAAGAGACCCCATAAATTTGTTTATGACTTTTATAGAACACTTGAAAATTAATACCTTCATTAATAGTGAAAAATCTGGACACAGTTATCAGTTCTGAAAATATTTACTGAAAAATAGTATTTTTTTAATAAAAACTAAAATTAGTATTTTTTAAGGTCAAAATAAATATAAAACATCTTACAAAAAGTTAGTTTTTAATATCAGTTGTATGGTGCCTAATACTTGCAAGTTTCTCCCTTCATTTGTAAAACTTCATGTGCATCTGTTTTGCATTGATGCTACTAGATTATTAGTGTAGTTTAATCCCAACTAGTATCAATACAAGAAATCCAGATTTCTTTTGTCCCAAATTGACTCCATTGAGCATAGAAATTCCTGAAGAGGGTTCTCTATAGGATTTTGTTCAGGAGACTTTGTTGGCCACCCTAATAATATGATGTTTTGGTTCACAAACCAATTTTTGGTGACTTTTGCTGCAAGGATAGCTGCATTGTCTTATTGGAATATGATATTTGTTGTTGTGATGGGAGTCAAAAAAAGGGATTAAACTCTTTTTTAAGATTTGAATGTACAAAAGCTGCACTTTTTGGCCCTCCATTACTACTAATTCAACCTTTTCTTTGCAGAGAATGCTCCCCAAAATCATAACAGAGCCACCACCAAATGGTCTCTCTGAGAATATCTGTTCTTCTTTATGCAAATTATGCTAGTAACATTGTATTTCATCTGAACTCTCTAAATAAAACTTCTTTTCCTCAGAAAATCAGCCTATTATTCATTACCTCAAATGACTTTCTCATTCACCCTTTCAGTATGTTTTTCTCAGAAAATTATCTCATGGTGCTTTCTTGCTTTTTTAATCACTTTACCCCAAGCAAGATGATAATGCTACTAAAATGCAAGGGGTTACTGGGGGTGAAAGAATATGAGAAGACTTTAGAAAGAACCAAATAACCAATCATAAACAGGAAACAAGGGATAAAGCTCTACTCCTGTTTAAAAATCAGGGAAGGATTGCCAACCAGGAAATAGGTGGACCTATCTATTCCTATACTGATCAACTAAATTTTTACATTCATTTATTATTTGTCTTACATACCTGGGAGTTATGTTTAACTGGAGTTGTTACTGGAAGTTTTTGGTGCATGATTGTCCTTTAGGAGCCACTTAAAGTAAGCAACTTCATGCAATTGTTTGTTAGAGGTATTCCACTTCATTTACTCATGCCATACTTTTTGAGGTTTTTAAAATAGTTACTTATAACAGCTCTAGATTGAGCTGCTTGCAATACTGTTAACACTAAATCATCAAATGTTTCTCTTTATTTCTCTTGAAAGATTAACTCCTAGTAGCATTTTTAATTGTATTTAACCAATATCTAGCAACAATTAAGAATTGCCTAAGCACAACTTTTCTTGGTACATTTTAAATTTTTACAAAAAACTAAGCTTTCCTAAACTTGCCAGGGATATTTAAAGGACTGTCTTATATTTATTTCTATACAAAAATACTTTTCTATTTTCTGAATTGCTTGGCTGCAACAGTTGACTGAATTTCTCAGATCAATTGCAGATCATCAACTTCTTTTTAAAGCAAAAGCTACAAACTATAATGAACTCATGTGATTATATTAATGTTATGTTTGCCAAGTACTTATGAACACACACCTGTGTTCTTATAGACACATATTATAGATATACAGTGTCTTTTAAGTATATAGATATCCAAATATTTATGCAGACCTATGTACTATCTATAGAGATTCCCAATTATTATGTATGTGTCTCTGAGTATATAAATACATATATATAAACATGTGTACACCTTTGTATATCGCATCATTCCTTTCCTAGTTCTGTATTTTTCATACTGCATGCTGTCTCTTTAATATTTTTGTTAATCTCCTAACTTCTGAAGAAAATCTTTTTTCCTTTTGGTTTCATTATCTTCTTTCTTACCTCTCCCCACATCAATCCTCATCCTTCCCTTTTCTTCAGCCAAAAGCCACCCAATTTACTTTTCACAATCATCATTGTTTTATTCTGTCCATTGGAAGACCTTCCGCCATCATGGACTTTAATCAGAAAAAGTAATCATTTCTTTATCTGCTTCCTTCTACAAATGCATCCCAGTGTGAACAATTTACTTACAGATTCGCATTTTTATCTACCTAAGATAATATTTTACTGTCTGCTGACCAAACGTCTTCTTTTTGATAGAACTGAAATCCTAGTCAAAATTCTCTTAAGTTCTTGTTTCAATCATAATCTATTTTCCCCAACTCTAGCAAGTAGATCTTAAAATATATTTGTTCTTCTTTCTATGATAAGACACTCTGATCTCAGCTACAAAGAAAAAGCAGATGTTTGAGTATTCTTTGGTTTCATTTCTAAATACTTTAAAATATGAATGGCTGCTGAATCATTAAGCTTAAACTGATGTAACTAAAGAACACTTTCAATCTGAATATGTTTTATTTTTTTCAAGTATCTAAAAGAAGAGTGAAATCATAATGTATAACCCTTGAGATTTTATTGAATCCATTGGGCATGTTTGGGAATATTGTTAGAAAGAATTCATGTAATGTGATTACCTTTAAGATATGTAGGTCCATGATCATTTTACCCAAATAGTATCGAACTGTAGAAACACAAATCTAAAAGTAACACAAGGACAATTTTAGTAAGTTTGATTTTTTTTTTATAAATTCTAAAGTATTTTAAAAAAACATCAATTAAAAATTACTTCCCTCTTCTCTTTGATAGTGTAGCTTCTAATTTGTGTATTTACTTTCTTATTCAAATACAATGATGTTGTCTTTAGAGATTTTCAAGTATAAAAATAAACTGAATATTGGGGGACTTAGTTTGAAAGATTCTGTTATATCAAATTTTTACAATAGAGGCAGAAAAATAAAAAAACTTTGTAACCTATATTAAAACACTAATCAATGGTAATATAGTCATGTAAAAATTTGATTGTAGCAAAAAATATCCACCATTCTATACATTCATTCATTACTTGTTGATGCCCCAAAATATGTTCCATAACACAATTTTCAACATTAAGTAATTTATAATATTTTTCAGAGATTTCATCTAACAATTCACCTCTGAACATCTTCCAAATTTTCTGAACACTGACACTGTTAGGAGTTTTCTTTTCATTATTATGCCAAACTGTAACTGAATACTCAGTATCAAAGACTTTGATGTGTAATGCATATTATAAGTAAATGTTCAAACAGCTTAAAGCATTACAGTATTCAGAAATCTATTTTCTAAATTGAGTGTCTCTCTTAATCTATGTGAGTAATATATATATATATATATATATATATATATATATATATATATAATGGACTCTTTCATTGTTTTTAACATATGATTGTCATGAAACCTATAGCCAGACACTCCTACATATGAATTGATTAAAGTGATGAAGGCTTAGTCCAGAACTAACCACACTTTTTGAAAAGCCAAATCCAGAGACCGGTATATATATATATATATATATATATATATATATATATATATATATATATATATATATATATATATTCTGATTTTTAACATCTTTTTGCCATATGCTTCTATTTAGTCAAAAGGTCTACTAATATACATTAAGTATTATTAGTTTTATTATCAATAATATTATTTTTGTTTTTTTATCTCTCAAATTTCTTTAATCAGCCCATTATATATATATGTGTGTGTGAGAGTTTGATTATATATATATATATATATATATATATATATATAAATTGGAACTGTTAGAAACTTCACATATGAACAGATGCATGCATATTCATGAACATAAATATATATATTCATATACAATAGGCTACAATGGATTTTCATCCATGAAGATATTTTCATGTAATTCTCTTTTCTTAGTTTACCAATTTTTTCTTTATTTCTTTATGCTAAACTTCTTTATTCGGCCAAACTATTCACTTGAAAACAATCCATTCTTAAGTGTACATATATTTATATCCTTAGTTTCTTTAATCACACATATTTAATTTCATCTACATTCACACACTGTAAATATTTTCATATGCACACACATCAGTAATATTACATTTGCACTTGACTATGCACAAAAATAACTACAAATTATCGGTAATATTCTTCTTTCTAAAATTTATCAATTTATCAGTGACCTGAAAACAAACAATACAGTATCCAGTATAATATGCAGTAGAATATAAAAGAATTTATACTAGCAACTACCACTTTTCAAGAGACTTATTTATTGTAATATTGCTTTCTACTTGATCACTAGCATAAACTTATCATATATAATAAGTATATTTCTTCTAAAATTATTTTCTCTGCAGTTTTATAACTGGTAATTTCTTTTTATAGTAGGATTATTTGTGAAACATTTCTATTATAAATATTTATACAATTTTCCAGCATATAAGAAAACATTTTTTTTTAATGTACACAAGTGGAAAATAAAATTGTAACAACCTAAATATTTCAATTTACTTAAAATATGGGTAATATAGGTGAATTATGGTAAACTACTGTTTATACAGATCAGTAAATGCACAAGTTCCAAAAGATCCTCCTTGGGCATCAAAATAGGCCTGTACTCTTACATGAATACAATCATATAGATAGCAAATAAATACCATTCTGCATTACATTATTATATGCCTCTTGTACCTGTTGGCACAATACTGTAAGAATTGTAGGTGGCCTAACTGAACAAAGACATTGTTCCATCATATCACATATGTTCAGCAAGAAAAAGGTCTGGTAATTGTGCTGTCCAGGAAACTTATTGAATATTTTGCAGAGCATGTTAAGCAGCACAGGCATCATATGTGCAAATATTATCTCACTGGAACAACACACCACAAGATCTTCTCATTGCAAGAATGGTGGCATAACATGTTGAACAATGTTCTGGTTATGCATAGTGTTGTTCAGCTAACCTCAAATGTGAACAAGAGCTGTATCTTATGGCATTCCACACCATGATGCCAGGAGGGTGATCTATATGTTACAAGCAAGTGCGCCTAGGGAGGCGTTATTTCCTATGTCTATATTGCACATGAAACCAACCATCATTTGCATGACAGCAGAATTTGATCGCATCACTGAACACTACAGAGTAGTATTTGATCTTTCAGGTGACCCTCTTACCAGGGATGTGCACGATGATGATGATGTGGCATAAGTGGAAACCTGGCCTACAGCCACATGTGCCCACTGTCCTGCTGCAAGTAAACAATGCTTAATGGTCCCTAGAGTCACTTTTGCTGTGATCTTTGTTGTGGACGATGTGAGATCTGTCTCTGCTGTGCTTACAATGTAACAATCTCGGTGAGCATCTATGCAATATGATCATCCCAAATCAAGTTTACAAGTGTAGGAATGTTCATTTGACTGTCATCATCAGCATCAAAGCACTAACAACACATTATATCCAATATATAGAACAATTCTTCAAAATAACCATACAGTCTCTTGAAAACACACAACATGATCCTTATCAAATGGCTCTAATTGAACAAAACGAGCATGTACCTCTGTGACACGACACCTGCTTGCAGTGGACTCTTTGATTACACTGAATTTTATTGCAGAGCGCACTACTATCTAAAATGTAGGCATAGACAATGCACCAAGATGAGTTCCACTATATGACAAGATGGCTGAAGACTTTGAAAATTTTATAAGAACATCAACTATCCACTATCATACACATACTGTACACAGGTCAAAATTGGCATACTCCTTCAAGATTCTGCAATTTTATTATCTACCAGTATGTTTTTATATTAAATCATTAACAATTAACTTCTAGTCTATGTATTCCATAAGGGTAATTACTAATTTTATTTATACTACATTTATATTGTGAATCATTTAAAAAATATTTATTTGTATTATTCATTCTGACAAATATTTCTTTCATCTTCTTTGTTGCATTTTATTACAACACTCAGGTCATTACATTCTATGATTGTTACAATTAAGCAGTGTTAAATGAACATAAAGAAGTCTATTCCAATGTGACTTGAATTCTGTATTCTGGAAGCTCATTTAACATGAATGCCATAATTTGCTTTTTCAAAAGTCTTCTCAAACTTTTCTCCAGTTAGTTTTTGTTTATTCTAACTTTGTAAGTGATGTTTTCAGTTTACTTCTCTTAAGTTCTCTCTTTTTGATCATTGTATAAAATTTATAATAATTAAGTTCTCTATCTTCTTTGCTAAAAGGTTAAAAAAGAAAAACAAGAAATGTTTTAAAGTTTGTTATAGTTAACACAGTAATTTTAATTTCCTATAATTTACCTGATTGGTAATGTATAAACTTTGTTGATTTGCTCAGCAAAGCTTATTGAATTGAGTTCAATAATAGAAGATAAAGACCCGACAAAGATATAAAATAAGTTTCTACATTCAATATCTCTACATTAATGGAAATGAGTATCATTTCAAAATCTTTAAAACAATTTATCCACTCTATTTCAATTTATGAAGTTAAATTATAAGTTCACAGGTTGTCTGATAAGCTTGCTAAATAACAGTATAAATATGTATTTATAAGCACAGATATTTTTATACTATATCAATACACATGTTACAAGTATATCAAATACTTATCTTTTAAGAAATATACTGTTTGTAGTAATCTTGCAAATAAAAAGGCCTTCTTAGCATTTGGAATTCAGATTTCAACATTGACTAAAAGAAGTTTTTTCATCATGTCTCTACACTTCTTAAAGAGAGACATTCTATTTTTTTCTTTGCATTTTGGAACAAGCTTGAATTTCTTGTTGAAATGTTTTGATCTATCAATGACTTGGCTATCTTTTCAACAAGATATCACTTAACACCTGCTATCAGGAAGATAGCATATTTAAAGTCATGATATACATTGAAAATTTCAAGGCTTCAATTTTGCTTTTTTCATTAAATTTGACTAAATATATAAGTCTATATATTTTTATACCAAATATATTTTTAAAAGAATTTCTGTAGAAACATTTTATTAAAATTGCATTAAAAATTGTAATTTATTAATCAAGAAATTGTGTAATTTAGACTCCAATGTAATTTTTTTGAAAAGAAATACCTGTTTCACAAAAATTTTTGCAGAACATTTAAACAGTCAGCAACTAAAAAGCGAATGTGCTAGTAGAGATGAAAAATTATAACAAAATATTAATACTGAATTATATTTTGAAAACTTGTTTTTATTAAGTACAAGTTTATGTATGTAGAAAAGTAGGTCTATAAAATCCATTCAACTTTCTGAAAAGATGCAAATAATACCTGTGGCTTGGCTCACTGACATTTACTTAAAATTATACCAGATGCTAAATAATAATGCACTCAGCAAGTTGAGAGATACTGAATTAAAATATTAGCTTCTTTATTTCAAAAACAAGAGTTCTATAGAAAAAAGCTTTTACTTATATACAGAATGTCTTCTTACAACTATACTTTTGCATTTTCAACATCGTTTTCATTCATGAAAAACCACATGAAATTCTTTGATTTGTTCATTCTGTTTACATTCAATGAAATTGATTAAGCAAATATTTGAACGTTATATGATTTAAAAGAGAAATTCATTTTACATTAAAGACAATGCAAATATTTTCCATTGAAAAAGGTAGATATTTAATCAGTTTTAGATTTTCATTACCCATAGAAAAAGTTCTTAATTTTATATTTGCATTATTAGAATCAGTCCTAGTTTCTCGATAATTCTGAACAATATTGTTTTACACAGATTTATTTTTCATAAATACATAAGATTTTTACATTCATTCTGGCCTGTGAGTCATTTCTCCCACTTTAACTACTGTTTGATAGCTTGTTTTTATTATTGTTGGAATAATAATAATAATAATAATAATAATAATAATAATAGCTCTGGGCCTTGTGAGATAATTTTACTAACAGTGTTCCAGGTAACATCAACATACATGTTGCCCAAAAGATCACCCGACTAGAAACATCCTATATACTAAAAGTGCAATCAATTAAATGATAATTCTCCTATAGATCTTAAAGATCATAGTTTGGACCCAGCTCTACAGTATACAAAGCAGGAAACATAACATACACAAATGATAATAATAATAATAATGAAGTATAATATCAAAAATGGGGGCTGAAAGGATTACAAAGCTAAAAATGATAGCTTACTAACCTGAAAAACAAATCAAGAAAAACACTTACATTGTTGATGACCATTGTGAATACAAGATCTTGATGTTATAAAAATCTGATCCATCATTGATTGTACAAATCTGGATTGCAGCTAAATACAGAGGGATTCATCCTCGCTACTCAATATCAAAACCTACCAACAAGATACTACTAGGTACATATTTTAATAAATATGACAAATGCAAAATGTCACTTTTGTACAAACACTGAGGAAACTATTAATATGTATTGGGGTGCTCTACCCTAGCTCCAAATGAATTTAAATCTAGAAATATCTGCACTGGAAGATATGCCAGCATTATAATACTCGACATCAAGTACAGAAGAATAAATATTTGGGAAATAATGTAGCAGAGGATGGAAAATGTGACACTGAAATGCAAACATACATTGGATGCATTCCAAAAACTAAAGAAAGTATTTGTGGTCAACAAGAGAAAAAGACCAGGATACAAACTATGAATTGGAGATGTCAACATCAAACAAGTACAGAAGTATAAATATCTGGGAAATATTGTAACAAAGGATGGAAAATGTGACACTGAAATGCAAACATACATTGGATGCATTCTAAAATCTAAAGAAAGTATTTGGAATGAGGAAGAGAAAAACGCCAAGATGCAATGTATGAATTCGATGATTTCAACATCAAACATGTACAGAAGTATAAATATCTGGGACATATTGTAACAAAGGATGGAAAATGTGACACTGAAATGCAAACATACAGAGGATGCATTCCAAAAACTAAGGAAAGTATTTGGAATGAGGAAGAGAAAAATGCCAAGATGCAATCTATGAATTTGATGATTTCAACATCAAACAAGTACAGAAGTATAAATGTCTGGGACATATTGTAACAAAGGATGGAAAATGTGACACTGAAATGCAAACATACATTGCATGCATTCCAAAAACTAAAGAAAGTATTTAGAATGAGGAAGAGAAAAACCCCAAGATGCAATCTATGAATTCAATGATTTCAACATCAAACAAGTACAGAAGAATAACTATTTGGGAAATAATTTAGCAGAGGTTGGAAAATGTGACACTGAAATACAAACATACAGAGGATGCATTCCAAAAACTAAAGAAAGTATTTGTGGTCAACAAGAGAAAAAGACCAGGATACAAACTATGAATTGGAGATGTCAACATCAAACAAGTACAGAAGTATAAATATCTGGGAAATATTGTAACAAAGGATGGAAAATGTGACACTGAAATGCAAACATACATTGGATGCATTCCAAAAACTAAGGAAAGTATTTGGAATGAGGAAGAGAAAAACCCCAAGATGCAATGTATGAATTCGATGATTTCAACATCAAACAAGTACAGAAGTATAAATATCTGGGAAATATTGTAACAAAGGATGGAAAATGTGACACTGAAATGCAAACATACATTGGATGCATTCCAAAAACTAAGGAAAGTATTTGTGGTCAACAAGACAAAAAGCCCAAGATACAAACTATTAATTAGAGATGTCAACATCAAACAAGTACAGAAGTATAAATATCAGGAAAATGTTTCACATTGGATGGAAAATGGGACATAAAATCTGAACATTTATTAAATTAGCAAAAGATACACACCAAAAATTAAATAAAGTACTATGAAACAGGAAAGTTTTGTTAGAAATATAGATGTGATTGCTGAATTGCTATGTGATATCAATTTTATCATATGGCAGTGAATACTGGCAATCTCTCCACAGATGCGGAGGAAACTTGAGGCTACAGAAATGTTGTCCTACAGAAGGATACTGAGAATTCTATGGATGGAGTGTGTAAACAATCACAGAGTCGTAAAGAAAATGTTTAGAAAAAGAACCCTTTTACTCTGAATCAGAAAGAGAGAGCTGAGATTTCTTGAACTTAATAACGAAGGAATGCTTGGAAAACTTAACTCTCACAAGGCATATCGAGGACATATTGAGATAGAAGTTGGCAGAAGACCAGCTACCTAATGAGCTTGTGTGAGTTGATGGCAAAATGGGGTGAGTGAGAGGCTTACAAATGGAGAAATGCTGCTAAGGACCACAAGGGATAAGAAGTTGTGGAGACCCTTGATCTTTCATGTCCTGAAATGACATGACACATATAAAACAAAGAACTAAGGTCACAGACTGAAAAAGTTGCAAGAAAAGGTGACCCCACTAATATACATGGATGATCTTAACATTTTTGTCAAAAATAAAAAGGAACAGGAAACTTTCATTCTGCCAAAATGTAGTAATGGAGTTTTGGCATTGAAATGGAAATGAGCAAGGGAAAACCAGAAGAAATTGACCTACCCAACTAAGAAACCATTGGTGTGATCCACAAAAAAGTGCTACAAATACTAGTCATTCTGAAAGGAGATATCATGAAGAAGAAGATGAAGGAAAACTTCAGCAAAGAACCACAAAATTACAAGAGACCAAAACTATGACAGAAACTTAAAAGAGTTAATACCTAGTCAGTTCCCTTGTGAGGTATTCTGGACCATTCTTGAATGCAGGAACCAGGACCACAAAACAAGAAACATTGATGACTGTGTATAAAGCATGAAACTGTGACAATGCTAACAGGCTATATGTTAAAAGGAAGAGAAAGAAGGCTTATCAACATGAAGGATTATAACAACTTATCTGCAACTAATAGAAGAATGAAGAGAAATTCAGGAAACCAAAATGGGAACTCATAAATGTGTGAGTTAAAGTACATGAAAACTTATTCCTCAACAGTAATTTATAATGATGAATGCAGAGCTCCATTAGATGGAGCTGATGTTTGGGCTAGAGGGTGGGTCTTTCATGGGAATATTTAATCATCTTCGACTACAACAGTATAGAGTTGGATTAATGTTTTGTTCATATTGTGGGCAGTAAAATAATAGGTCTCTTTAAAATAGATGATGGTGACAAGATAATTGTAGAGAATTATTATATCTTGGGCAAGATGTTTTTGAGTGGTACAAGTTGAAACCACAAAGCTTTAACACGATAGAATGGCTGCCAGATATATCCAGATATTAATCCAGCTGAAAACTTAAAATAGATGTATGTGACTAACAGAAAAGTATTCAACCAAATAAGATTTCTGGAAAACAACAAAAACTGTTGCAATAATGTTAAAAGTAAAAACGGTAGAAATATTAAAAATCAATGAATGCAAGACTGATAAAAGGTATAGAATGTCAAAAAGCCAGTCTTATCATGCAAATTAATTAAATAATAATTTATTTAGGAATATGAGATATTATAAGTAAATATGTCTCTAGCACCTATACCCTTTGAACTTATTTCTAAATATAAGCTTATGTTACACTTTGGCAAATAAAACTTGATATACCCTACAAATAGGTTATCAGTATTTTGAATAGGGATA
>OZ038494.1:37977624-38062624 GCA_964036315.1 Acanthosepion esculentum | reverse complement strand
CTTCCTCCATTTGTTGATTTTGTGATTTTTCCCAACCCCATAAGACCTTATTAAAACCTCCATGTTTACTAATTTTTGACTATTCACAGTCAGCTTACTCAATAGATTGCTGGAAAGAGAAGAGTACCAATCAACAAGATGAGGAAAATGATCATTATGGAAATATTTTCAATTTCATTAATGCATTTTAAGGTATTATTTTGGGATGTTGTTGGATATACATTGTTTATTTGTTGGCCATTGATGGACATTTATTTATATTGTAATATTGGAAATATGGAAATATTTTTGATTTGTTTAAAGCATTTTACTTAAAGATATTGATAGACATTTATTTTTAGTTTTGTTTCATTGACGTCTTGTTATAGTTTGAAAGATTCATTTTTAATCCTTTGCTAATCACTCAATTTACTGAAATCTCCCATTTATTGTTTTTTTTCATTTTTTTCCATCCCCACATTTATTACCCCCATTCTGTATATTGCATTTTCTGATATTTCCACCACCTGATATTTGGCATCAGAGATAATTTGAGCTCTTCCCTTCATCTAAATAATGGCAGCTACACAATGTGGTATGAAGTCTACAAGGTGCTGGAATCACTGTGTAGACTTATCTATCTAGGCATGTTCTAGGGCTGTCCACAGCTGAGTTATGTTTGTTGGGTAGAGCTGCAGGGAATTTAGTGAAGTCTGATAACATGTCCCATACTTGCTAAATGGTGTTTAAATCTAATACGTGTGGAGGGGCCAGTAGAGTATCTGGAGGTCAGCAAAGTTTTACCCATGCTCAATTGGTCAAATAATATTGAAAAGTTTGGGTTTCATTTTTATTTTTCATTTAGCAAATAAGATATCTGCATGCAATCCTAAAAAACAGATTTAATCCAGGGTTCATCAGCAAGTGATTATTTTTGTTCTAATGCTCTGAAAGCCTGAACTCTAAAATTCTTCTTCAGAAAAAACTCTTATGAAAGTTAATTTTTATAAACGAACATCTGTAACTACTCTCAGTTTAATTATATAATCAAGTATTTATTAGGGACTGTTTTGTTCAGTCTGATAATATTAATAACATATAGAATTTTGGGAATATATCTATATTCATATCTGATGATGTTTAATAATTATTGTGACTGCTTTTTAAAGAAGGAAGTGATTTTTGCTTTTGAATTTTGATTCTGTGTCATTCTTTTGTTGATCATAAACAAAAAGACTTTAATTGAAATAATATATATATATATATATATATATATATATATATATATATATATATATAGATATATATATTATTTCAATATATATATATATATATATATATATATATATATAAAAGTGGACATGGAAGTCAGCACTTAGAGGCGACAGTCTGTTTCATGCTAGTGCAATCGTCAGGCGACTAGTGCTGTTATTTTTCTCGGCTATTTATATAAGGGTCAGTGGTGCATTATGGGTAGTCTATTTTGGCGGTTACTTTTACCGGAAGTGGCTTATGAAACAGACTGTCGCCTCTAAGTGCTGACTTCCATGTCCACTTTTATATTTACACACGCTCTATCTCTGATATTGAGCACTTTACCCCATAAATATAGCACACTTTAAGACTATATTTCTGTATATATATATATATATACATAAAACAGTGCTCATTGAATCATTTTAAAGGCTTTTCCTAATTCATTATATCTTTTCCAATTTAATTTTTTTCAGTATGTACCTGGCCATAATGTCATGTATGTGTCTACTCAGTCTCACTGTTGGTGTGTACAGCTATGGAAATGAAATCACGGAAACAGAAGTTATTGTCACAGTATCAACCCCCAAAAACTTCCTTCTGAACGATTCAGCAATCTTCTTCAGTATGAATAAAACTGGTGACCTGAAAATATTTGAGCTACCCTTAAAAGTTACTTGGTTTGGTAAGTTAAGCATAGTTTTTCTGTTTATTTATCCCTTTTTTACCTCCATTAAAATATATCAGTGTTATGTTTTTGTGAAAATTCGACATCATAAAGAGTTACTTTTTTTCATTTTTCAGAAAGCTTCTAATTTCATTAATCTATGGTAACATGATACATGTTGATGATGAGACTAAATAAAATATTTTCAAAACTACATAGTTGTTGAAATTGTTTGCATGATAAAATCCAAATCTATCAAAACCATACCTCTTATACTTTATCATTGAACATAACATGCCTTTCAGTCATGTATACCAATTTTAGTATTCTATATGCCCTTTAAGCAAAATGCTGGAAATTATTTTTTAAAGTGTTTAATATTATGCTGCTCCTTGACAAATTTAAAAAAATATTATTAAAATAATGAAAACCTTTTATAACAAGTAAAATGCTTATTGGTCCCTGATCTTAAAAAGAAATCTCCAGGTCATGTTTTTATTTATTTTATTAATAAAGTGCTCCTTATATTTTATTTTTCTAAAATATTCAGCTAATATAAAGCCCAAAGAGCCACTCATGGTTAAGGCTAACTGAATGAAGTTGTTGTAAGGGTATAAAAGGTAGAAAGTAAGAAATGCCTATTATGAGGTATGTATAAAAAGATAACTGTTGACCCTAGATTTGAAAAAGTTAAGATTATAGTGATCAGGAAAGCATCTTCTCTGGAGTCTGTAGCACAAAGTAACAGTTCTTAGGTAAAAGCTTTCTGAGTGGAACTTCTTTTTTAGCAGGGAAATATGAAAGGAATGAGGAAGATTTGACACTGTGTACATGGCATGGCAAGCCCTAGATGTAAAGGTCTAAACTGGTAGAAGTAATTAATGTAGCTTGTCTGAACATTTTCCATAGAAATAGCAATAGAACAGTGATAGGCTTGCAATATTTTGCCTGTAGGAAAGGAGCTGTAGGATTGAAAATAATTCATTACCCAGAAGGCTGCATAAATGCCTTTAAACTACTACTGGAGCTGGAAAGCAAGGATATGACAGCAATACACAATTTTTGGTCAATTCTGACTCTTGAATATATAGAGCATGGTAGAAGGGTTCTGGTACTTTCTGGAGTGGCACAAGGAACCAACAATTTTTGAAGCAGCTTTAGTGATGGATTTCTCCATTTGAGGTCTAGGGTGAACTTGAATTGCAATAGGTATTCAAGGCAAGGATCCTCATTGAGAGTATAACCATTTATAATTTAGGACCTGCTCAGTGATGATGGAATGTTACTAGCTTGGTTTTAGAAGTATTGAATGCTACAGGCTAATTTACCCCCCCCCACACACACACACACTGCACCATTGAGCTATTAGAGATATATTCAGAGGAGAGGCTCTGATCATCTAGGTTTTTAAAGGTGCACCCATAAACTGTGGTAACATTTGCATAGATATTTACTCACAATCTATTTGGGCAGGTCATGAATATAAAGTAGAAAGAAAGTAGGATCAAGGAGAGAGCCTTGAGATTCACCTGCATTGATCTCATGAGCTTCATTAACAATGATGTTCTAAGATGGATTTAATAATTGCAAAAATTCTTTCAGAAATGACATAGCTGTATAGGATCAAATCTCAAGAAATACTTAATATAAACTTCGCTTATACCAAGTGATGTGCACTATGATAAACAATTCAATTAAATGTATGAATATGAATCTGGTGCATGAAAATAGCAAAATTACATCTATTTTATTAGTCGGAGTAGAAGTCATGAAATGTCTTATTCTAATCTTTTCAATGAAGGATTCTTTTCAGTATAGGGCCAGTGGTATAAATAATTGCCAAATATATGCATAGAAATGCAGCAAGGTAAGAGGACCTGATCAGTGCATATACGGAAATAAATTCCAGTTGTATTTCTATTTACCTGTGTAAAGTTTTCATAAAATCAATAAATCAGTGTAATAGTCTTTGTTTAATTTTTTCTTGTTCCAGAGGTGAAGAATCCAATTTTACGCAGTTACAATTCAGATATGTGTGAGTCACGATGGTGTGAGCAAGGCTGTGATGAAAACACAGGAAGATGTATATGCCGTAAAGGCTACAAGTTAGATGTTAATGAGAAATGCTCTGGTAAGTGAAAGGATGTCTATCACTTACGTTAATTAACCTTTGGATTATTAAAAGTTTTCTTATGCTGAAATTTATTTCATTTAATTTTACTGAATAAACAAAATACTTTATTTAAGCCAATACAGACTTTGAATTAATCAAGAATATTTGCATATATATAATTATATATAATTTTTTTTGAAATACAGACTTACAGGTCTTCATTTTTATTTTTATTGCTAATATTTTTAATATTTATTGATTGTTCATGCACTTGATGACCAAATTAAATGTTTCTTTGAATAAGCATGATTTTGCCTAGAAATATTTGCCTAATTTATAGATATATTATAGAAATTGTGAGTGTGAAGCAATTAGTAACTCTTGTTTTTTTCAAAGGCAAGTGAGTAAATTATCTTTATCCTTCTCACTAAATTAATTCAGTCAATTTTTACTTTGTCTATGTAATTTTATCCATGTTTTCATCAGAGCAAATGAATATTTTTAAATGTCTTGACAATATAGCTGAGGAATAACTTTTAAAAACTATTAGTCAAAATAATACTTGACAATTTTTTAATTTTAATGACATCCAATTACTGAAAGTCTGTTTAGTCAAACTAATACACTGAAAAATAATCAACGCTCTAAGTAATCCCCAGTAACATTTACCCAAGATAACAGAATATATTCTTATAAGATTTTTACAATTAATGCTAAATTTTAAAAATTGATTTTTACAACAATTATGTGAATAACTGATTAAAAAAATAATGCTGAGAGCTTTCATATCAATTTATTGGCATCCATCCATTGTCACAATAAATGGATTCAGCAGCCTGTAGAAATAATTGTGAAGAAATTAGTTTGCCTATGTAATGATTGGCTTTTCTTTTACATTCTTTACTTATATAGAATTGAAATGACAAATTTATATTAAGATGTTTGGTGACTGGAGAGGACATTGAGTATGTCACAGTTGTGAAAATCTGCTAAAGTTAGCCTGGTTCAATATATAAATAAGTTTATAAACTTTTACTTAGTAAAAAAAGCACAAAAGTCTATGAAACTGGCTTGCTAACCACTACCACTTAATGGTAGGCACCAAACAATGATTTATTATTTAATTGCATATAAACTTGAAAGGAATGGGAGTAAACATAGACTATTTAAACCATCCATGATTTGTTGATTGCATTTTACTAATATTAGAATCACTAGATTAATTACAAGGAACACTAAATGATCTCAATAATGAAAAGTTCCAATTATTATATGTTATGATGAATATCAAAAGTAAAGGCAATATTATATTTATTTGATTTATGTGCACTCAGACCCCAAAGATAACTGAGGATGCCTTAAGAGATGAGACATGTACAAGTATATTTCATCAGATCTGTAGCCATGTCACTCTCAATATTCTATAGTTAAGTTCCATGATCTACAGATTGCCTGAGGTTAATACATAATGAGTCTTCTTCAGCCTCTCAGTTTTCTTCCTTAACTGGTGATGAAACAATGTAGAATACACAGAATCTTAAAACAAATGAATATATAAATAGAAATTGAGTTGGTGTTAGTAAAATCTAATCTGTAAAATGATACAGTTAAAGTAAAAAAAAAGTCCATCATTCATATGACTAATGTGTGTAACATTATGTCTATTTGTATACTTGGTTGAAATAAAATTCATTTTTCTGATGATGCTGTTTGATCAGCAAAACATGCCAAAATAAGAATTTTTCAAATTGTCTTATCTTTACCATTGTATAGTTATTAATTAGAAGTTTTAAAAAATGTATCTGAGATGTACAATGTCAGTGTACACTGAAATATTTAAATCAAATCATAAATATTACAACAGTTGATTATAAATGAATGCACCATTGTTGCAATAAAACATATTCATAAAAAACAGCCTTGTGGCAAGAATCAAATGAAACAAAACATATTTGTTGTCTCTGTTATGCTGTGTAATATTAAGAAAAAAGAGATGTCCTAAATATGGGGGTAAATGTTTTTTACACTCTTGTTAATCCACTCTTAGTATGTTACTTATTATTTCTCCTTCAGATGTGAATGAATGTCTTGAAGGCCTTGCTCAGTGTCACCAATATGCTGGCTGTCACAATGAAAAAGGAAGTTATCAGTGTGTATGCACTGGTCACTATTTTGGAGATGGAAAACGTTGTAAAGGTAGGTTCCGGTTAACAGTTATATCTACATCAGAGATAAATGTCTAAATGTTATATTCAAAATGCCATTAGAACTATTTATATATCAGCCTGCCTTTTATTAGGATGTAATAATTAAAGATTATCAAAAGGTACAAAAATCCATGTTTAATAAGAATTTATTCATTAACATGCCTTTCATCATTATCAATAATTTTCTTCTAATCTTTCTATGTACCATGACCCTTCAAGCCTGGTTGATCATAGCTCTCCATAATTTTTTTTGTCTTGTTCTTACAAACCCCTCTTGTTCTGCCATTCATTTACTCAAACTTGTTTAGTGTGTTATTTGCTGGTTTCTCCTGTCTTTAGTGTGTTCTGTTAAATTCGCTAAACTTTCTTTCCTTATTATGTGTTCCAAAAATTTTAGTTGTCTCAATATGATTGTTATGAGGAGTTTCTTTGTAGTTCACATTCCTCTCGAAACTTCTTCATTTTTCATATCATCTGTCTATTGCATTTTTGGCATTCATTAGTAAAACCACATTTTTATTACTTCAAATTTTTTCTTTATCCATGATGGAAATACCCAGTATTCATTGTCATATATGAAATTAGATTTGACTCACACATAACTGCCCAGCATTTTTTTCTTTGTTTCTAAGAACTTTTTTGATCCCTTAATACCTTTCACAGTTTCTGAAAAGTATCTTTTACTATTTTTATGCAACTTTGGATTTTTATGTTGCATTTTCTATTCTCTGTTACCCAAATACTTAAATTTCCAGACCTGCTTGATTTTTTATGTCCCTGATACATAGCTCACACCTTGTGTAGTTTCTTTTGCTCACTGCCATGCATTTTGTCTTTTCCAGCTAATGATTAGTCTTTTCTTATTGTTTTCCTTGACTATCATGTCTTGTTGTTCTTTCAGTTTTCTTACTGAATTTTTCATCAACAGTTTCATTTGCATATCATATGTTGTTAAGGTTACATCTAATGATAAATGTTAGTATGTTTTTTATGCTATTATAATCATTTCATTGTACAGGTTAAATAAATTTCGTGAGAAAGTGTATCTTTGTCATAATCTTCTTTCTATGTTTGTGTATTCACTTAACTCATTCTCTTTTTGGATATGAACTATTTGTTCTCAATACAGATTACAGGTTATTTGAATGTCTTTTCCATGTAGATAAAACATTCCTAAACTTTCAAGGGACTCTTTCTATCATACTTCATCAAATATCTTTGTGTAATTTATGAAACATAGAGATAAATATTTTTGTACTTCTATTGCTTATTCTGATAACATTCTGATCACAAAAATTGCATTTGTTCTTGTTTTGGCTTTGTATCAATTTGCAGTGTTAACAGAAACTACCTCTAGTGCAGCCAACTGTTCAATTTGTATGTTAAATTTGTTATAACAGATCAATAAGCTGAGGTATTTAAAGTGTTTAATTCCACATCCTGAATTTTTATGGTGGATTCAGGGTATTTGTCACCACTGCTTTCGTTCTAATTCTAGATCATAGTTTCTGTTTTGGAAAGGTTTATCTTAAATCCCATTTCTTGGAATACTTGATAGAGGATGCAAGTTTTCTGTTCAAGACCATTCTTATCCTAACTATAAATACCAATGTCATCAGCATAGTCCCCATCATCATTAGTACATTAACCTCAGGAGAGAAAGCAAGATCGTTATCTTCTTTTGGTAGAATCATTTGGAATGTATTATAGAATACTTAAATGATCAGTGTCCATCTTTTCACATCTGTGTTTGTAAATGCAAGGGCACATAGTCTAGGAAAAGAATAAATAGACTGGAGCTATGTAATATTTTGTGGACTGATAAAGTTCTTCTATTAGATCAATTCATTCAGTGGACATAGAGTTTGGAAGGCAGTTTATAATGGATAAGAAGACAAAGTTTCTATTGATGTTGTTGTATGCTGCTGTGAGGTCAACATAGCAGGGATATGATTTCGTATTAGAGACGTATGCAATTTCCTGGAGTTGTTTGAGGACATATATGCCATCATTACTTCCCTTACCAGAACAAAAATCAAATTAGGTTGTGAGGATTTTATTTTCATAAAATGATGAGACACTTGTTATTGAATTCTGGCAGAAAGTAAGCTGTTTTTAAAAGTTTGGCTTCAATGTCAAGTGATGCTTTATTATTCCTTAATTTTTTAATAGCTTTCTTAACTTCCTCATCTCTAGGTTCATTATTGTTTAAGTTTGAAGACAGACTTTGTAATGATTGGATGTATTTTTCTATATATTCTATTTTCGCAGACATCTTTAGTTTTGTGTGATCAGGGTTGAAATGTGATTCAAAGTGTTTTTGAGAACAGGACATTTCTTCTGTGGTAGTTTTGATTGTATGATGTTATGATTTTTCACTTTTCTCTACATTTTAATGCATTGTCTATGCTGCTTGGCTTCATTAATTTAATTTCCAATTTATCATTTTTTTAAAATCTTTTGTTAATTGTATGATACTTTCCCCTCCATTTATTTCCTCTTTTGTTTTTTCCATTCTTGGATCAATTTTTTCAACTCAGGATTGTTGTCTGAACTAGGTCTTCTTGGAATGGTCTTAAACACTTCAGATATGATAGGATGTTGTTTGATCAAGATTTATTGACATCAATTTAGACTCTAGTTTATTACTGAATTTTAAATTTACCCTTTCATTTTTTAAGTGCTTCAATGTTATACCTAAGTGTTTTTCACTGTTTATGTGGGTGAAAGTGAGCTGTTTTGTCAACTGATGTTGCCAGTTTAATTACAAGTATTCGGTGATCAGATTCAAAGTAGTTGTATACACTGATATCAGATACAAACTGCCTAATCGAAGAGTCTGAAATGCTGAAGTCAATCATTTTTTTTAATTATCTGGGCTAAGCCATGTGATGTGGTGTCTCATGGGGTGGATGAACTATGTGTTAAAGATAGAATATCTTCAAAAATACTTGAGGTAGCATTAAAATCACAATTAATGCAGTTTCTAATATACAAAGTTTACTTATCCCTGCATAGAGGATTTCTCTTTTTCTGAAACAACACGTTTTTCAGTTGGGACATAATCTTCTACCTCTTTTCGGCAAAGTACAAGAAGCTCTAATCAATTCTGAATTGTTTACATATCTTGCCTCGCAGTGTCTTCTTTCACACAAGCAATATGACTTTTGCTTCTCTAGGTCAACTGCTGATGTTTTAATGAAGCTAATGAAGCTGAAAGAGTCTATTAAGCTTTAGATAAGAATGGTGAAGTTCAGGCTGTTGCATTGGATGTTTTGAAGACATTTGACAGGGTTTGGTATGCTGGTATTTTTCACAAGTTGAAAGGTTATGGTATTTCTGGATGAATTTTTTATCTGATTGAATCTTTCCTAACAAATAGTGAAATGAAAATTGTCCTAAGCCACCACACTTCTAAACATTAGAGTCCTTCCTAAAGAGAGGAATTAGCCAGGAATTTAAAAATCAGAGGAGGCTATGGAAGAGTTAAGATTAGTTTTGTAGAGAGCTAAGATGTCTGGAGACTTTTCGAAGAGGAAAGATTCCACACTGCAGAAGTTGGTACAAATACCACGAATGTTGAAGAAAGAAAGGAACAGCAACCAAAAAACTGCCAACTCATTACCAACATATGAAGAGATGTTGTCACCATCTACACATATCACAAAAAATTCATGACAGCACCACTATTAAGGATTGAAAAAAGGAAAGGAACGGTGAACTCTTTCCTAAACAGGAAACAAGGGATGAGCCTGTACTACTTTTTTAAGGGGATGGGGGAGTATGGACCAGGGAAAAGATAGGATAGTCTATCTACTCCTATTAAAAAAAAAGTTTTAAATTGAGATGTTTATTAAAAATTGAAGAAAGAATTAAAACTGGCAGAGACCTACCTCTGAAATAACTTTAAAAGAAAAAGTTAACTGTTAAGTTATTTCAAAGAATGTACCTTCAGACAACTTATTTGGAGAGTTAATCTGCATTCCACAGAACTTTTTGACCATACAATGTTTAACTGACATTCTAATATATTAAGAGGCAAAGGTGGTAATAGGTAGTAGTTGGGTATCTGTCCCTAGAATCATGAGTGAATGGCCAGTAAAAGCAGGGTAAAAAAGGAAGGAAAAATAAAAAAACAAAACACTAAATATTAAGATTAATTGTAATTAAATCTTGCAATTCCAACCCCTTGTCTTTTCTCTGACTTATATTGATGATGCAAATAAGAATAAAAAAATATTTAACATCCTTTGGCCTGACACATTTCTTTTTTAACAAAATCTCATTGTTCAACCTTTTTATCACTCATGTAATTAGCCAGGTGGTCTGAATTACCCTTGATTCATTCTATGATTTTTCTGCTAATTTCTTTTCTTATTGGGATTCTTAAAAAAGAAATCATTATGCCTATATCAACAAGGTTTAACTTTTAAAGAAACTGTCATTTCAAATTATAATCTAAGAATACGACCTTCATATTGGAGTGGGCTTTGTATAATTAACAGAGTAAATGGCTTTTACCAAATTTGCAAACCTACATAGAATCTTGATTGGAGATAATTGTGTGGGAAGTTATAGGTGTTATTTGAGTTTAATGACTTTTATTTGACTCTTTGAGTAAGTTCTAAAATCAAATCTCTGATTCACCCTATGTCAATTATTTTTGCCATAAGTACCCATATTGTAACATACCTACTGTTTTTTTAAAATACATATGTCTCTTAACATATATATTTTTGTATCATCTCCTCTTTTCCTTAAATTAATAATATATACAAAAATATGCATAGAAATAAAATGATGTTTGACTCCTTACCTCTTTCTTTTCTTGTTTTGAAATAATTGTTGTGGAAACAAAAACATTTACTGTTTTCTTTGCAGAATTGCACTCTGAATGCAATAACTAACCTGTAATTAAACCAGTGTCTAATAGTCACTTTAAAGTCAAGACAATCTGGTCTTTTCTATTCAAATTGTTTTCTTCTTATACTTCTCAAGGTATTTTGCTTGATGCAAGGAAATTAAAACCTTTATTCTCTCTGTTCAACTTTCTCTTTTCATATTTCACAAGTCATATCACCTTTAAAAAATAATCAAAACATACTTGTCTTTTAAGCCCTCACACATGACCATGTGATCAATAGATGTAATCCGCATCTTCACTTTCAACTAAATTCTGGAAACCCATTTATGTTAAACTTTCTATAGATATATTATATATAAATATATTTGTACTGTGGCTTATTATAAAAAAAACTTTCATGGGAGAAAAGCTTAAATTTAAAATCATTTGCAACTAATGTACTTGTAAATTCTACAGTATAAAAATTACTGTTTAAGTCTTTTAATATGGAAATACTGTTCATAGATTCTTTGTCCTTACTATTAAATAAGTGATTTCTTTCTTATCCATGCTGAGAATTATGCCACTTTAACAGATTATGATATATTCCTTGATTGTCTTTCAGAATGTTCGGCTCCATGCGAAAAAGGGATGTTTGAAGTGCAGCCATGTTCAGAAAAAGAACAAAAAATTTGCAAAGGTAAAATATTTTTAGATCTTGTTCTAAATATGTTTACAGATAACAAATCTCTCACAAACATTTGAATGGCTTTCTAACTAAATCCTATTTACAAATCTTTATATCTTTTTTACAAGAGGGTCATGTTGCTATCATCAAATAAAACTACAAAATATAGATACAAGATATATTACTAGAAGAGCTTACTTGAAGAGTGATTTAGTCTTTTAATTAGATCATTTTACTGAGAATCAACTACCAATATCAGTAATGTGACTGCTATTGATTTATCACTCAAACTTTCAAGAAAGCCACAAATGAAATATTACTGATCAATTCAGTTTCAGAGAAAACAACATTTGGATTAATACATGTATATAAACAAAAATCGATATTATTCTACATTGATTTTTTTACAAGTTTCCTTATCTTTTTTGGTCTTTATCACAACTTTGAAACCTCAAATCAAATGTCTGTCCTTTCTTAATTACTGAATTCAGCCAACAGTCTGGATGATTTGATTATACCATGTATATTAATTTATTCTATCATATTCTACAAATTTTTTCTATGTTTATTATTTTTATTTAATTCCATAGGGACTGACATGCCTCTTTTTTTCTCCATATTGGACCAGTCATATCTGATTTAAAAGTCTTTCCAGTGATTGCAACATGCCAATGTTCTAAAAGCCTTGTTTCAATAAAATACTGGCTTCACCTTTGTGACTAACTCATATGGAAGACAGTTAAAATAACATAGAGCACTGGAGAACAAAATAAAGGAATCAGCATACTTGCTATACTCAAATCATTCAATCAGTAGGCTGAGCATAAATATGAACACTAAAACAAACATTAGACTTAATATTCCAAAAGTTCACTACCTGAATGCCTCATATAAAATAGCCAAAAATACAAAAACATTGAAAAACTGTTAAAAAGCAGTTTTTCTTTTTTGAATTCCAAATGATTTACAAATTCTAAAACTTCTTATGGGACATAACAGGTATAGGAATAGGAATAACATATCCCATTGAATCAGGTAAAAGGTTCTAGATGATATTCTTGCAAATGAGTTTGCAAGATAGGTATACCAATTGCTCAGTCCATACTCTCTCCTCTTCTTTTGAACAGGTGTAGAGGCTTATCTGTTGTTTTCTGTTTAGGATGGTGTTTCCAGTTTCCTTCTGAGGACTTAATAGGGGTGGCTGTCATGTGTTTTTGGTGGTATGGCTGGATGGTGTCTAAAACTCTTCATACTGAGAGTACCAGGTTAGAAGTTTTCTGGTTGCTGCATTCTGATTGGAAGTGAGGATCCTGAACCCGTGGGTAGCGTCTAGAGAGACTACTGTGATCAACAAGTACATAATATAGGGGTTCTTGCAGTGCCATGTTGTGCATAGAAAGGTGTCCCTATAAACACTTCCAGTGAGCAACCCTATGGTGGGCTACACTATGCTGCAGTCTGCACCAATTCCCAACCAACACATATTACCTTAGATGACGGGTAGCTACTTTTATTCTTGGCCTTTTAAAAACATTACATGACCAAAATTAATAAACCAAATACAACTAAACCAGCTTGCCAAAAAAACTTAAACCCTTCAATCTTTTTTCTCCAACATATGTGGCATTCATACCAATTTCTGCAGTATAGAATCATTCCTCATGCAACACTCTCCAGACATCTTAGCTCTTTGCGAAACTAATCTGAATTCTTTGATCCTGGCTATCTTCCACTCTTTTGGAAGGACTCAAGTGTCCACATGCATGGCCTTAGTGCCTATGCTTGGGAACATTTCCTACTGGCAATGGAATTTTCACTTGAGTCTTTGAACTGTTCTTACATGTGCCTCCGACTTTCACTGCTAAATTCACTCAGCTATCTCTTCTTCCTTTATCATTCCTCTTCCTCTCATGACTATTGTGTGCTAGATAGAATCTCTGGAAGTATAGATAAGGCCCTCTCTCTACACCTGTCTGAAATTATCTTTGTGTTGGTGACTTCAGTGCCCACTATGTTAGGTGGCTTAATCATTCTGATGCCACTGACCTCTCTGGCATCCAGACTTGAAGTTCTCTATTACTCAATTTCTCTCTTAAATAGTAGACCTCCCCACATGTTTCCCCAGTCATTATGATGAACACACTTCTTTACTTGTTCTCTTCCTTATCTCCACCTCAGACTCATGTTGTACTCTGCAGCACTGACCTCTTGGCAACTTCGATCATGCAGTCATGTCAATATATATCTTTTTCCGCTCTCCCATCAGTCATGAACTCCTAATATCTTTTTTTTATCAGTACGCTAATTGGGATTCATTTCATGACTTCCTTTGTGATACCCCTTGGAATGATATTTTTAATTCATCCTGTTCATAAATGTGTCACTGAGGTCTCTTCCTGGATTAAAACTTTTAATTCCAGCATAGAAATACCAAGTGAAACCACGATCATCTCCTTGGTTCTCACCTGTCTACTCAGCTGCTATAGCTCACAGGAATCACTTCTGCCTATACCAGAGCAACAGGTCTGATTGTAACAAATTTCACTTTGTCATTGCTCACAGTGAGTGAACACTTGCCCTCAAAGAAGCAAAGTCACAATTTGCTGACAGAATGGAACATCCTATAGCCTCTCACAAGAGTGGTTCTAGAGATTACTGGTGGGTCTGCAAGAGTTTGCTGAACAATAGCAAACCCTGAGTCCTTCTGCTCTCCAATCAATTTGAAGTATTGACATCTACTGCAGATAAGGAAGTTGGTCAGAAGTTCTCTTTTAGCACTACTCTCAACTCAATCTGGAGTATTTCTGACAGATTTTCCCCTAGAATAAAGACTCTACTGAGTGATATGCAAATAAATCCATCACTGGTTTCTGAAATCATTTCTAAATTAGATCCCCACAAGGCAAGCGGATGTGGCAGGATCACTGCAGTCATCCTAAAGAAACTGAATTTATCTATCAAGACTTAAATAAGAATGGTGAAGCTCAGGCTGTGGCTCTAGATATCTTGAAGGTATTAAATAGGGTTTGGCATGTTGGCATTTTATGCAAGCCCAAGGGCTACAGTGTCATAGCTTAATCCAATCATTCCTAACAAATTGTGTAATGTTGAATGGGCATGCTTCCCAATCATTTCATACTAATGCAGGGTCCTCCAGGCTCTATCCTTGGACCTACACTATTTTTGATCTTCATCAATGATATTCCTGATGTCATCAGTTCCCAACTAGGCATTTATGCAGATGACACAACCATTTATTCCTGTCTTAGTAGCAAATCTGACAGACATAACAAAGTAAACTTGGCAACTTGTGAAAAGGGACAAAAAAATGTCTGATAAATTTTAATGCCTCCAAAACAAAACTGTTTTTATTTAATAACCATAGAGAAGTGTTTCTGTCTCTGCCGTCAGCTATGCTAAACTCCAGAAGAGCAACACTCTACAGTTTCTTGGCCAATGACATGAAGCAGAACAACTATATCAAATTAGTTTCTACATTTACTGCAAGGAAAGTTGGTTCATTGTATCATGCCAGAAATTGTTCTTGTCAGAATCCATCTTGCACATTTATAAATCTACCATTTGTCTGTGCATTGAATACTATTGTCATATTTACTCTGGTGTTCCTGCTTTACATTCTTGGCAAAATTCAATGAAGGGTCTGTCATGTAATTGATTCTGACCAGGCACCTCAACTTCAGTTACTTTCTTACCTATGTAACTGTATTTTCTACAAATATTTTTATGGCAACTCTTCTGATGAGCTTTTTCCCTGACTACATGTATGCAAGGTTACTACTAGATTGGCAACTAGGTCTCACAGTTTTACTGTTGAACTACCTAGATGCAACTGCCACTTCTACTGCAACAGTTTCTTTTCTTACACTTCTCACCTGGAGAACTCCCTTATGATTTCTTTCTTCCCTGATAAAATCTTCAAAGATTTAAATGCAAAGTCAGTTGCCATCTTCCATCTTTTTGAACTTTGTTCCTTTTTGCCCTTTCCTCTATCATCCCCACAAAAGTCTTTGTTCTCTTTCACTCCCTGTAATCCACTGTATTCTATTGCCATTATCACCTTGCTTTGCATGAAACTATTAAAAAAATGATAAAATTTACCTCAGAATGTCAGAGGATACATCATCTGAAAGAGGAAAAAAGACAAGGAAACAGGTCCAAATTGATCAATGCATAAGAATAAAGATATCTCATCTCAGAAATTCAAACTAAAAATATATATATAATTTAATGTATAATTTATGTAAACTGTGATAGCTGTGCACAGTATATTTTGTATTAAAGATCAAGTGATTAGGAATCAATGCAAACATCACTAAGAGAATAGTGCTACTAAATGTATTTTTTGTGATAAAAGATCCTAATCAGTAATAGTATCCAAAGTTTTTGCTACCTTCCTCACTCTCAATAGTCCCAAATAAATTGGATTTTTGTAAAGTACATTTTATTTTTGGAATGATATTAGATTGTAATAATTTTTGTTAATGCAGCTTTCAATATTCAATAAGCAGTGTACTTTAACCTCTGTAAAGCCCCTCCCACTTCTATGTTCTCTAATCAACAAGGCATTGTTTTTGTAAAGGTGCAATAAAATTAATTTACTCTTATTGCAATTTATGTTTGAATTTAGCAAAACCAGTGAATTTATTTATATGATATAAGATTATGAAAACTTTTATTTACTGTTGGGAGTATTAGATACTAATACTTAGAATTGAATTATTGTTCATTAAATCCTTTATGAGATATCATTTTCCTAATATCAAGCTTAAAATCACCTGTAGATTTCTTAGCAAGATGTCTCATTCAATAATCATGATGGTGTTATGATTATTATGAAATAATGTTTGCAAAACAATTTCCATATCATGTGCAAACTAATAATCATTATTAGTCACTGCTTTTATCTGTAGCAGATTGCAAAATAACATGACTTATTTCGTGTATTTATTATGATTTTTAGCAAGCTTGTTTAGTGTCTGCCATTCCTTAGTTGTAACCATAAAATTATGTTATACCCCGACCTCTATTCTGGTTTTCCACTACTTCTTTTTCCAAGCACCATATCCTTAAGACACAACTTTAATAAGCCCTGTACTAGATCTTTTCATGTATCTAAATAGTTTAAAGGATTTGCTACAGAAGAAATCAAAGACTGAAGACAAATTGGTTACATTTTCTAACAGTGGTTATTTTCACTTGTGATCTGTTATGATATGCATCATATAATAAACTCTTTTGCTAATCCCATATACATACTAAACTGCTTATCACAATATATTTCTCTATAACTATATAGATAATTAAAATTTAAACAATAAACTTAGGAGATGCTTTCCAAATGTGATACAAAATAAAAATAGCAAGAATAATTTAGTGAGGAAACAATTTATATGGGTTGATATTATATTTTGGTTCATTCAAACTAGTTTCTTCATTGACTTATTTGATTTATTCAAACCATTATTCTCATATTTAATTTTTATAAATTATAGACACAATGTTTCAGCCAAGTACCCTCTAACCATCTTCAGGTGTCCATTATATTGGCTAATATGGAATATGTTGTATGTATTGATTATTGCGATATTTTTCTTCCCATGATGCCAGCATGAAACTAATCTATTGTCTATGTTTTGATATTACTTTTTACAATTTAATGACATTCACTATCTTTATTCCTGTATTCTTTTAGAATGTACCAAGGACTGCGGAAAGGGCTATTACATGCATCGTCAGTGCGGACCTACATTCGATGCCAAATGCAGAAGTTAGTATTTTGTTTTTATTCTTTTCTTTATTTTCTCTGATTTATTTATTTTATATTGTTAATTTTGTCTTTTTTTATCTCAAAACATAAGAATGATAGCATTAGTCTATTAATATAGTATTCTCTCTTCTTGATGTTGTCTGATTCAATAGTCATCAGTGTTGCTTTTTGTGTTGTTAGTACTCTCTGTCCTTTCACCTAAACCTTTGTTGCTAACAACTTTGTTGTTTGGACATTGTTGCATGACACTTCTTGTTCAGAGATGTCTGCATGAGACATAATGTCCACACAAACATTTTAAATTATTATTATTATTATTATTATTATTATTATTATTATTATTTATTGCTTCTTTTATGTTATGTACTTTTTCATGTCAGTTATTTTTGCTGGTGTTGTTGTTGCTTTTGGCCATTAGGAATAAGATGTCTGCCTTTATGTTAAAAATGTTTCCAGCTAGAGGTAGTTAAAAATTATAAAAAAACAAAACAAGGAATATTTAACCTTTTGGGATGAACATTTTTAACTCTTATTCAGCAAATGTCTACAAGCAAAGCTAGCTTACATTTTCATTTAAGTCAGTTTAAACAAAATTATATTTTCTTTCTGATTAAGAATATGTCAGCATATTTGGTCAGTCAGATCTCAGACTTTGCCAAACAAACTACATTACTCAACAATTCTTATCCTATTACAACAGATAATGACTACCTTACAGAATTATGATTTCCATCTAGAGAGTTTTTTTCAACTTGAATCTCTAATTAAAATTTATTAAAGTCCCACATTGTAGAGTAGTTAATGTTAATTGAAATCTTGGTAATTGTACAGATCATCCCTTCTAATAAAATTATTTTATCTCCTCTTTACAAACAGTCACCAATAATATGAGATTAAATCTAACATGTTCTTTTTATTATCTCTTATAATGTAATATCATTTAATTATAAATACAAAAAAGTCAATAATTTGGATTAAAATTAACCTAAATTTTAAAAAGTTATTTGATTATTCATTTAATTTTTTCCTATAAGTTCTTTTGTATCTGTCTTTTGATCATGGTCTTTTTATTTAACTCTTCATTGCTACAGTCATACATTTGTCTTGACAAAAGTTCAACAATCTGGCATTATTCAAGTTATATTTATTTGACTGTAAGTTTCTCTGTGTAGCTTTCAGAAATTCATCACACTTTTATCTGCAATAGAATCACAGGCAATAAATAATGTTTTAATGTAAATATGTCAATGTTTACATACAAAGGTATGGGCTTTTATCTCTGATTTAAAATGATGCCATTCTTCAACAGCCAAAAACATAATTTACCTTTATACTATGTACTTGTGGTGGTCTAGTAAATAGAATGCTGTATTTAGAAGTCGTTTTAAAAATGCAAAGTCCTTCTATGCACTTGGGAAACATGATCTAGTTCCAAATAACCTGATTGCCAAAGTATTTTACCTTCATAAGGCTCATTAAAGAAAATCGTTTTTTTCTAATTTCTAAACCTAATTTCTTCCCTCACAGCACTCATTCCTTAATTAAAACTTGATATAAAAGAAGTTCATTCTGATTAATGTCATGTTTGTGTATCCAGAAATATTAACCTCAAAATATTGAGGTGATTATAAAAATCTATTTCAATTTTGATCAACATCATTTCAAAATGTTGTATGTCATGTTTTTCAAAATTTATTCTTTGTCTTTATTTAAAATTTTTTATAAAATTTATTTTTTGTTTCATTATGATTTGATCTTTCCTGTATTTAAAGGTATTTTATAATTTCCAGCAACAAATCTACCCAGAGGGAAAACATTAAATTTCCATTGTACTCTCAGAGTAAAAAAACTGCATTCATCTGTCTTCTATAAAATCTTTCAGACATGACCCACATAATTCACTCTTCTTTCTTTACTTTCAACATCTTAAATGCATCAATAATTACTGGTGTTTTAGCTACAATATAATAGCAGTTATTACAAATTTTAGCATTATATTATTCCATGATGACTGCTGTTAATAATATTAATGTTATTAGTACTACTGCTACTTTAGCAGATGTCATAGCAGTATTTATAATCAGATTGGGTTTTAATTATAATTATGAGTCCTGCAGTAATTTCTCATAATGATATCCTTATGACTTAAATTATTAGACTAATTATAATAATAACAGCAACAACAACAACAATGACATCTGTATGCTGCTAATCTTGCTTTAGATATTAATAATTGGGTACTGGAAAGTTCTCTCTCCACTTCCCAAAATCTGACCAAATATCAGAATTTTTAAAATCCTTTCTTGGTTGAGCTGAGAACATTTTAGTACTCACTCAATACTCGTATTCTTACCATTATCAGGAATTTTTTTTACTTTATCCTCTCTGTAGGCCACAATACAAAACAGTGACTTTCTTTCCAAAACTAAGGAACTCCCCTGTTCCAAAATGAAAGGTCAACTTTTATAGGATGATGATTCAAATTTGAGTCATATTTTACTCACAACTAACTTTAGTAATGATTTATGAAGGGACAAAAACTAGTTTAATAGGAGTTCAAGATTTGCTTGTAATTTTGAACTTGCATTTTCTCCAACAGGAGAAGATTGTGTAGATATTCTTATGAGTTATATATTTCAGGCAGACCCTTATTTTTATACATTTATTCCTTTTTATCATAA
This sequence comes from Acanthosepion esculentum, assembly GCA_964036315.1. Classification (NCBI taxonomy): domain Eukaryota; kingdom Metazoa; phylum Mollusca; class Cephalopoda; order Sepiida; family Sepiidae; genus Acanthosepion; species Acanthosepion esculentum. Next base: position 38,042,404 of record OZ038494.1, on the reverse strand, counting down.
ATAAAATGGTTTATCAAGTATTTTTATACTATTCATTATAATTAAGAGGAACAGTAGTAACAAACCAAATTAGCATTTTTTTTCTTTTATTTCTTCAGTTGCAATATATGTTTACTTTAATGAAAAACAACTGTTAAATTTCAGAAAGATTAATTTTGTTTTGTAAATTAAAGGATAGTAACTCTACACTCATAGTTATTATTCTTGAAGTTTGCATATGACACAAATGTCATTTTCAGTACTTTAAAGATAGCCTTAGTTTGGTTTGAATCATGACCAATATCCGTTGGATCAAGGTCAAAACAAAGCTCAACTTAAATGAATCAAGAACCAAGATAAAGCAAATTAATAGGACAGTAATGATTTGTTTGTACAAGGTTTGATTGCAGTATATTTAGTTATGGCTTTGATTTGGCTTAATTTAAGAATTATGAAGCTAGGATCTACATAAACTTCCTATACACTAAAGATCACTAGTTAGAATATGAGCACAATAAAACAAGTTACAAATGTGACAAAACCTAAGCAAGCAGAACCTTGATCAAGATTAAAACAAGCATTAATAGGTGTAGGGTCTAAGCAGGCATCAATAACTTCAATTTACGCACTAAATAAAGCATTTGAAAGCACCAATATTGGATATTATTAATTCTAACTCAGTCATAAATAGGATATCACTAAAAACATCTGATTTTGCATTCTGTGATTTAGAGAATGAGTTATTTTCTTGTTACACACATATTTGTGCATAAATAAACATAAAAATGTCACAATATATTTCTCAATGATTATTGGAAAATATTCAAGACTGACAAAAACATTAGAAGAATTCTACATATAAAATATAGATATTAAGTTTCAGTTTTAAAAGAAAAAAATAACAATTAGCTATATATAAATCAATATATGCTTATATATATCTACAAAAAGAAGTCAGTCTTACAAAAAGCCTTGTGGAGATTCTTGTTTGTTAACTTAATAAATAAATCAATATACAAGCATCTGTATGTTTAAGAATGCATAGAATATATTTAGGCAGTAGGAATTTGCTCAAAGAAGTTTTATTAAAATCAGCTGAGAAGATCTGCTTAATTTTTGTTTCATTTCTTGAATTGAAAGGCATTTTAAGCAACCCACTATTAATAAAATTTCTTTCAATCAAGACACTCATGTAAAATGATTCCAAACTGTAAAGTAATATTTGCCACATGAGGATAATTACTATTAGTCACAGAACTTGAACTACAGTCATTTCAAACTTTAAACTGATATCTATACAATCACCATATTGGCTATTTATGAACTTTCTACTTTCTTTATTTGAAAATTACCAATAAAAGTTGAATGTTAGTGGACATTAACATTTAATATATATCTGCATCTTCCTTTCATTATACATACACGTGTATGTATATATTTATGCATGTGTATATGAAATCATCTAAAACAAGTAGTATCTTAATTGATAGGTAACTGATCTTTACTTACTCTCTACTTGTTCTTTGATATTTTTTATTATAAATATTTCAAATAAGTCTACCAGAATGTCTGCATAACATATTTGAGGATACGACACCACCTTTTATCCAACTCCAATATGCTCCATATGACTGATATTCCAGCATCATCCAAATAAACTATAATCACTCCTCATGACAATTAGTTTATTGGGTCTTAATTATTTCTTATTGTCATATAAACAACATGTCCACTTGGTTGGACTTACATCATCAACTTAATTTATTGTATCTGTCTATATTTCTGAGATGAGGTATTATGTACATTATTTACATTATTCGGACTATTGTCCTCATCTTTGTCACCATATTTATTACAATGTTTCGGCCGTTGTATGCTCCGGCCTTTTTCAGGTGGTTGGAATGTCAAACTGAACCCTTTATTTAATTTATTGTCTATTCCTCCTTAGCAATCCTTGGCTTGTTTGGTCAAGAGGCCAGTTTTCATTTTGGTTCTTGCTTGCTTAGTCATATCACAGACCCACAAACATAAGACACATTTTATAATTTATATTAGATCAGGTACAGCATTTTTATAACACACCCAAACAAATTTTCAAAATTTTAAGAAGAGTTTTATATAAGTCTTCTGTGCAGTTTTCTTTAGAAATAAAGTGAAAATTGTTTCACATGAAAACATCATGTTTTATATGAAAATACTTTACAACATTTTAATCAAAGATGAATACATCTTAAAATCATTTGTTGTTGAAAAACATTGAAAGTATTTTTTTATTCTAAAGTATCTATTTAACACTTAATAATATAATTTACAATTGATTTAGTTTATAAATACATAAAAACAACAAAAACATTTCATCTTTGTTGTTTTAATAGATATTTAATCTATGAAAGGTTATTTTATACTGTCTAATGTTGTCTTGGTACCTGAGATTCCACTTTGTTTATATATATTCAGTATATATATACAGATATCGACAACTGAAGAATACATATTTCTAATCAAGATGAACTTCTTTCTTGATTATATTTTGAGAAGCTATAATTTAAAATGTTATAACTTGGTTAAGACATAACTTTATTGAACAAAATAAGCAGCATTAAAATCAACACAGTATTTCTAATGATCTGACAGTTAATGTATTCTATCACAATAAGAACTGAAGTCATGGGGTACTAACAAACTATGAGAAGGCATTTTCAACCTGATCTGCATTGGCATAAATCTGCTAACTAGTATTTGTAAGACCTGAAAAGGTGGTAATCAGTTAAAGAGATAGGGAACATGAATAGGGAAGGTGAGGCCTCAGTTTCTGTTCAGTGGCTTGTGAAATATGATGCCTTGCATTATCATGCTGCAGAATAGGCCCCTTTCTATTTTCTGCTGCTGGCTAAAGTATTTGCAACTTTTGATGCATCAGAATAAAACTATTGTGTTGGCCTGACCACATTACAAGAGTTCTAATTACAGCACCACAAGATATTTTGTGGTGATGATTTGGTTTTGGAAATGTAGCCATAGAGAAAACTTCTTTTCAGTAACAGCTTATAATAATGAAAATGTTCATTTTTTAACCAACAAGCAAACTGGAGCAACTATCAAATTGTGCAAGTTGCTTGCTGATCATCAGTCAAATTGATTTGGGCCAGATGTCTTCTGGCTGTTGTATTGATTACTCCAGCTTTGCTTCCAATGTCCAAGTGTCTAGACAAGCCCCTATATAGTTGTTCTAAATTCTTCATTGTTAAGTGATAACTTACAACTACAAGCAGTTTCATCTTGGAGAACCAGATCACTAGAACTTTATTTTTTTGAACCTGCAATGCACAGTTTGTTCTGAAACTGACTCCAGCCCCACAATATGTTTGTGGTGAGTGGCTTTGCTAGTGCAATGGTCAACTCATGGAACATAATGTCATGAAAAACATATTTATCAGTCTTTTTTTTGGTACCTAAGAAAAAAAAGAAAAAATCAAAACATCAAACAACACCAAATAGTGTTATTTGAAGTTTTTGATTAAAAAATACAGATGTACAATTACACTAGGAAATGATGCAAAAATAAACATCATCACACTAAAGTAACACAAAAAATAACTTTATTTTGTTCCAACATCACAATAATGAAATTCACCAGTAGCTTATAATTGAGTAAAGCTATAAAACTCAAGAACTGAAAAATCACAGAAACATTTTGAAAAATGTTTTAACAACTTGTTCTATAACATCTTATGTACTACAGAACAAAAATTACTATTAATCCTGAAAAGAATAATTTTGTTTTGTTTTTGTTATTTTTTAAATGTTGATAATTCATTGATACTTTCAATAATTATGACAATTATATATATATATATATATATATATATATATATATATATATATATATATATATATATATATATAATGTGTGTGTGTGTGTTTACAGACATTTTCTCAGGATTATTATCTGGAAAAAACTTGATACACACACATAAATAATTTGTATAATAAATTTAGCTGAGGTTTTTAAAATTTGGATTGTGTTTATGGCTTGAAATTTTTAATGAAATAAAGAAATAACTCAAATAATAAAAACTATTCTCTGTACATACCTATTTTGGACCAATATAGCCATTACAATGAATAAGTGTAGCATTAGATAAAATGATTGACCATTACAACAATTAGTTTCAGTTTTAATAATTTCAATGTGGGTAATTTTACTCAGCACAAGAGATTTTCCATGTAGCTGACATATATACATAATTTACTTTCTATCTACCTCATCAAAATATCCTATACTAAGACCTATTCCATTATGAATTATGTGCAGAGATCATGAGTCGTACAATTGACAGCATGACATGTATTTATGTCCCTTCATCATGAAGAAGAATAAAATATTAGGATCATGAATGTTCCATTCCTGTAGTATAATTTATCTATTTGGCTGTCATGTAATTAACATAACCAAAACTGGGAATGATAAAAGAAAACATAATTATGTCCAATGTTTGTTATATGTAGGGAGCATAAAGATGTAAAAAAAGAAGTGTAAATTCTGCCGGTTTTCTTTACCAAAGAAGATTAACTACATCTTGAGTAGAATTGAATTTGTTTGTTCCATTACAAAAGCTTGCTAGGTCATATTATTTTCTGTTGGATCACTTCATCTTATTGGCCAAGACTATATATTATTGTATGGGGTGTGATTATTGCCATACTAAACATATAGAAGAGCAATTGGTTCTGATGAAAAGACTCAAGCAACAAATGCAGGCAGTACTTCCAAAGTTTGAGGGAGAGAAGCAACCCAACTGAGTCTTGGGGAAAAAGTTGTTTTAAAATTAATTCTAATTAAAAATGTTTTAATTATTATATTTTGCATTAAATATATAAATAAATTATTAAGTAAATAAACAACCAGATCGCATACACAAAAATATGTGGAATGCATATTTTAATCATTAAAATCACTCTTCTGTGAGTCAAGAATTCTGCTCTTAGCAAATTTATATATCTACTTGAATATATGGTATATAAATATACTTTACAAATAAATATTAGCAATCAAATATCTTTTTATATACATTTTATGTAGCTTCACAATAAAATAGGAAGTTCTTTTAGTAAAAAAAGACATGTCTGGAAGGCCTTAAACCTGTAATTATGACCATTTTATTGTCATTTTAACATAATTAGTATAGGCTCAAATTAGCTTATTGTGATTACTTTACTTAGGATCAGTTAAGTTATACTAAGTACACAGGCAGAACAATAAATCCTTAGCCTGACATATAGTCATTAATTGTATTTTGATTAAAAACTTTCACTGTATAATGTTTGATTTATGTGAATTAAATGTGATGACACGGAAGTGGATTGTGTTGAAAAAGAAATACTTGTTTAAAATAAATGCTTTTTCATCATTAGGCTATGAACTTATTGATGTACCTATGTACAGTTTATTTTTTGCAGTTAATATTGATTTAGAATTGATTAATTATATTCCCAGTTATCAGTAAATACACATTATGCCATTCTTTTTTTTCCAAGAAAACTCTATCAATATTCAGAGTTTTGTTTGGATTATTCTCATCATGTTTTTATAACATTTCAGCTCGTACATTCTCTGACCTACTTCAGCAAAGATGACAAGAGCCTAAATGAAAAAAATACTAATTAACCATATTGTTTCAAAATTTCAAACATAAACAAAAAGAGTACATACTAAAGATAGTCCAACCAATATTATTCATTAAGAAAATGAAGATTAATGCATTCCTTCATGTTTTCAGTTTGTCAGTGTTATGATTTTTTAAAGATTTGTGATAGTCTTGTGCCAGACTGACCTAATCATTGCCTCTAATATTATATATAATGGTACACTTTTAAGACATCCGTTTAACTTTAAATAATTATTACTTCTATTTAACCTAAATATTGGGGTTTGCTTTCCAGTTTTTACATTATCATATTCGGTAATAGTCTAGATATATTTAGAAATTTCATTGTCTCTAGAGATATTCTCAAGTTATTAAAATATTCATGAATCTCTACTAAGACAGCATGACGCAACCTACCAAAATCATGCTTAAACTTGAGAATTTAAGTTCTCTTAAGAAAGAGAAAGAATAAATGGAGTTAGAATCCTCAGTTCTTAGCATTTACTTTTTAAAAAGTGTTCAATACAAACATAGAGAAAAATATAATATTATTAAAATATTTTTATTATAATATATTACAATAAAAACATTTTTAGATTGCAACACAAAAACTTTCATGTTTCGGAACTTCAATGGTTCCTCATTGGGCGATGGTAGAATTTAAGTTATCAGTAACAAAGATGATTTGAGGTGACTCCCAAAAGTATTATCAGCTTAATTAGTGAAATTAAATGTGCCAGAATAGTGCTACACTTTGGCCAGTCATATTACATAATATGCTACCACAAATCTCATTTTGATATAATCTTTACAGATGCTCAGGTATAACTGACTGACATAATTTGCACATAAATAAATCATAACAACCAAATTAATTTCCAGTATATAAATTTTACATTTAAAGTAAAGTTCTTGTTATCACAACAGTAGATTTATATTTCTTAATTTACTTTTTTGTGTGACATATATCAAAGGTTAGAGATTTTACTTGCTTAGAATAAATTCAATTCCAATTAGTAAGATTATGTTAAATCGATTTCTGTAATAATTGAAGGAGAAATATTGTTGATTGAAATGCTTTTTAAAAAAAGACATAAAATTTTTGCAAAATCAGAAAACTAGAAAACCAGCCAGATATTCTTAGATATCATTGCCTTACAAGCTCCTCAAGTTAATTACTAATTGAAATTAAATACTCAATGACCTAGCAGGATTTTCTGCTTATTGGTCCAATGATCAGCTTACAAGTGGTTCAAAAAGGTTATAACTTATGACTAAAAATGCCTACTGCAGCAAAGCATGTTTGTGTCTATTTCAGTGTGTGTACCCAAATGCCAACCTCACCAGTATGAATACAGCAAGTGTACGGGTCCCCAGAATCGCATCTGCAGAGGTAACTCGAATATAGCGCTATACACTGAATGGTGGCCTCCTTGTCTGACCCAATCCTCTCCATACTCAAGCCCGCAAAACCTAAAACTCTTTCTATTCTTTTCTTTTTCCTTTGGTTGGTGTGGATTCTCAACTAATGCACTTGTTAAATTTTTTTTCCAATTTAGTAATGCACTCAAATCACTTTCTTTTCGCTCTTGATTCCTTTTGACCTAACCTATCTAATCTTGCCAAGACTCTTTCATTAAGCGCTTACTCTCTAGTAGATGGAAGATCCTAAAATGAAAATAAAAATTTCCCTCTTTTCACTTGTCTGATTCTCTTTTTTAAATTCTGTTTTTCCTTTCCTTTCCTTTCCTTTACTTACTTAACAATTCTTTTCATCTTTTGGATTCTAAAAATATTTACTTGATTGTTTATTGATTTATTCAAAATATATTTTGCCATATTTCTACCATTTTCATCACTGAATTTTTTCTCAGTAAAACTTCATGTTTGATACATTGTGTGCCAGGTATTTGAGAACACACCTATAGTGAGCCATAAATAGAATAAGACCTAATATAATGTCATGTTGCATGCACACAGTGTTAGCCTTCTCATTTCTCTTTCACGCATATCAAGGGCATTAACACGGCACCCTTTCGAATCTGACACAGGAAATGAGAAGGCATTCTTTGTATGTGTCACTAGCTGCCAATCCACAGCAACTCAGGGAGATTCCTGCTTTTAAGAAAATGGCCAGGTGAACAGGAGGAATAACATGTGGCTCAGTGTTTACCCCACAGAGACATCCAGGGTAGTACACCCAAAGTTCACACTGTCCATGACGGTCCTGTGGGTCATGAACAATGGGGGACATATGCAACAATACTTCTTCTTGCATGGCTTCAGAGTCAATGCCACTGTTTACACTGAAGTTCTGTACAGGGTGGCTAAATCTTGGATTGAGGGCTGGCTGTATATATTCCATGATTCCATGACCCAGGAATGGCTGGCTGATTTTCATGATTGTCACCTCCAACATGTGGCTTCCTAGCTTTCCTTAAGCATTGTCAAGATAGAGACCAACCACAGAACCAAAGTACAAAGGATGCATTGATGGTTGTCATCATCGATATGATAACTCACATTAATGAAAACCACACCTGATACAGGCATGCAGTCATTTCTGATATACTATATAAATGCCATCTATGAGACTGATGGCAGTTTTATTGAATAACCTTTTCCTAAATTGAACATGAGTACAATTTTCAAAATGAAGAAAACAATAGACTGTTTTTTTCTATTGAATCTCTTCATTTTCCTTTATAATTTGTTCTCAGTTATCTGGTACACCTTGGACTTTCTGTGAAGTTCCTGCATCATTCTTCCAACAGTAAAGACACATTATAAATAATCACAGTTTATTTTCATATTGCTTATTAATAATAATTGTACCCTGTTACTTTAGAATTAATAATTTGTTGTTTGATTTTATTCAAGTTGCTTTCAACTTAATTGTTAGTGTCCAAATTCATCAGATTCAAAATATTGGTACTCCATACTTTAAGTTTAATTTGGATTGGTTTTAAAAAATTTTAACTATCAGAATTCTGTTACCAACACATTCTTGATTTATAGGTTTATGTCAATAAAAACCCTGTTCAGAATTTATGCATAGTTTTCTTTTTGGTTTTATTTAATCACTTGAAGTTACTAACCCTAATTATTGTCTCTTGTTCATTTTATAATTTAGTGTTTGGGCTTTTCATAGTAGGGCCTCTTTCAGTAAAATTTATTTACAGTTTAAAGCTTTATGCTTCAGGTTTTTGTACAATTATTATAGAATAGAGCTAAGTTTTTGTCTGCCACCATCTATTAAATAATTAAATTTCTTTTTTTTTTGTTTAGGTTTTTAGTTTTCATGGAGCTAGTTTCTTTTTAGTTTTTAACATTTATTTATTTTAAAAATCATTGACAACTGATTGAATGGGGTTTTTAAATTAAAAGAAAGAAATAAAACATAAATTAGATATGACCAAAAACAAATTTTCTAGAGCAGGTTATGAGAATGCAAGAAAGAACATAAAAGAAAAGCAAAACTAAATAATAAATAAATTGCATAGACTAAAATATTGGCATAATATACAAATTAATTTATCTTCTTTGTGAAAAATGATATATAAAATGTACGGGAAAGTACAAGGACAGGATTAACTCAATAAATTCTGGTTCAAAAGGATGTGTATCTGTACATAAAATGATGACTTCCCATTCATTGTACAAGGATAGCTACCAACAGTTTAGAAAACTGATGATACCACTATGGTTGCTTATAGTCACACATAGCTTACACAGCATATCTGGACTCTCAACAACAGAAAGCCTTAATTCAATAAGAACTAGTCAAGATAATTAGAGACTGCTTGTGCTGCATACAATTTGTCTGATGATAAGAAACTGACAGGATCATTAATGTCTGAATCATATGATTATATGACCTCTGCCATTGTACATGAAATAGTCCCCAGTAACTATATAAATGTCTGATGGAAGGAAGGATCTTGGAATTGATGATAAAAAGCAAGATTATCCTGAGAACAAAAGTAGTCATAGGCTTTTATTACAACTGCCACTGATGTGGAAAATCCTAAAAATTCCATTTACTGAAGAAATCTGTTCCAAAATAAGGAAAAAATTCCAGAAGAGAACAAAAATACTTTTGAGATAAAGAAATATCTTGGGCCTCTTCTTAAAAACTTAAAATAACCATATAAAAAGTCCTGCACTCTTGAGATGACATTAATAAATATTATATGAAGTGAGAAAGAGAGGAAAAGTGTTGAGTTGACTAACAAAATACGAGGAGACAGAATACAGTGTAAAGAGAGAATGATTATGACAGTCAGAAATTACAAGTCTAACAAAATGACAAATGTTTAATAAAAAAATTGAAGTTAAAAAAATGAGAATAAAGAGAATTAAAGAGACAGAAAAAGGAATTGCAAAGAAAATGATGTGAACATGGTTATACAAAGGATACTTGAAAAGAGCAACAGAATCACTTGCAAAAGCAGCACAGCAAATAAGAATGGTAAAATAAACAAGGTCAAGTAAACAGATCTATTAATCATAAACAAAGAGCAAGAAATCTGTCAGCTATTGAACATTATCATTTCAGAAGATCACAATGAAATTAAAAGATATAGTAAAGCAGAACAAATATCTGGATTTCATTAGAAAGCTAAGTAAATTCTGTGATAATTAAATCCATTATTATCAGATTGACCTGACCATCCTAAAAGACACTTACACAAATACTGAAGTAAAATCAACATTTAATGGTGATTCATATATTACTTTTCTCATTTCTGTACAGCATTTCCAGTTATTTTCTAATTGTTAAACAATATACACTAGGAGAGCTTTTCACATGTCTGCAATGGTGATACAATTTTATAAAATAAAATTTTCTTTGACACATTACTTTCTTTTAAGTTTTGTTAGCCAAGCAAAATATGCAATTCAAATCGTGTATGAAAAGAATAATTCAATAAAAGTTTAGTTAATAATTTAAGAAAAAAAAGTGTAATTATTTTGAAATATCTCAGCGCACTAGTTTGGAAAGCTTTGCACTAGGTTGTACTTAAGTTCATCAATAAGTCCGTAACCTAATAATGAAAAATGCATTTATTAACAAATATTTATTTTTCAACCTGATCACATTTCTTATCAACATTATACAGTGAAAATTTGAAATCAAAGTACAACTAATAACAGTGTCAGGAGATGGACTTATTTATCAACCTTTGTATATTTTTGATAATTTCCCATACACATTTAGAACAAAAGTTAACAATTATAAAAATAGCTATGATATATTGTTATGTTTATAATATTAAATTATTAATGATAATATGAAATATGAATCAGTTTTTAAGCTTCAAAACGAGTTTTAAATTATTTTGTGATAAGCTTTGATGATGAATTCCAAACACAGAATACAAAAAAAAGATAATTAATGCTTGCATATTTTGAAAAATATAGTAAAATAATTAGAGGAAACATTCTCCAAATTTAAAAATATTGTGAATGAAAATTAATCTGAAAAATCTTATAATAATGATTTAAAAACTCCTTTGGATTGATGTTTTGTTTGATCATAGTACATTTGGTTTAATTTTCCGTTTTAAGTTGAATCAACTTGAAATAACTGCTGGCTTGAACATAAAGGAATAGTTCTTTCCTTATAAGACCAGCTTTTGTAATTTCCAATAAGATGATTAAAAAGTTATCAACTTAACAAAGAAATAAAATATCAATATTAAAATATATTTGGTACTGTGTTATCAAGCAAATTTCCAAGCATAATTTAAATTCCCACACCTGAATCATTTTAAAATATAAAGGAAGCCAAAAACAATATTGCTAAAATAAACACAATAGAGTGAAAGTTAAGATGATGAAAAAAAGAACCTGATCATTAATTTTTTCTGATTATTTAAAAAAACAGAATGTTTGATTTTTGAAAATAATTTACATTTGAAAATTTACATTTGATTCAAAGTATAACGTGCCACATTATGCTATAACTCAATATGCAGATGATGATACTGAAAAGTACTTTGCATGATTTCATTGAAAATCCAAATTGCTTGTTCTGACTGAGCAGCTTTTGATTGAATTGTTATGCAAGAAACAAAGAATGGCATTATTTTTTATTCTAAAATTTTATGGAATTTTGTAATTGTTGTCATTTGCTAACTTTTAATTTAATCAAATAGCTTGTTGATTGTACATTATCATAAATATTACAAGTTCCTTTTCAACATTGAAATATAGAATGCAAGAGATAAAAAAACACTTTTAAATGATATTAATAACTGTAAATGTTAACTATGCTCAAAGTAATACCGTATATAAATATATGATAATTTTGTTTTTTAAATTAAATTTAAACAATGAGCTACCATAGGACAAATTATGAGACTTGTCCTTTCCTTTATTTTTTCATTCTTACAATAATTTTATTCAAATATATATATACAAATAATTACATTATTTTAGTATTTTTATATATGTATATATTTATTAGATTGTCAACATCTTCATAGTAATTAGGTTAAATTAATAATCCAATACCATTATTTTAATACTTTTCTTATTTGCTTTCAATTAGGCAACTAACGCAGAAATTGTCCCATGAAACAAAAACAATAGAAAATTATTAAACTTGGTAAATATATGAGCAAAATATAGCATGCTTTCAAAAATCTTTTTTCAGAGAACAGCTATTTCTTATTTACTATAAATACTTATATGTAAATACAGCAATATATATATATATATATATATATATATATATATATATATATATATATATATATATATAGGCAGCAATCCTTCTTTTATGCAAGTTTCATTAAAAACGACAGACAAGGTACTACGGTTAAGTTTTTTATTTAATTTTTCTTGTGTACAAACAAGAGCTTTCTTTGCTGGACAAAGGGTGTGTAAGAACTGTACAAATATTTTATTTTTCCGAGCACACAAAAATTTACCAGACTCCATTAGAAATATACTAGTAGAAAACACAAATATATTAATTGCTTCCACCTGTAAAAAAAGGTTAAAAATAATGGAGGCTTTAATAATAAAAAAGAAAAAGCCTACCCTTAACAATATTAACTACGAACAAAGCCACAACGTGCTAACCGTATTTTGAAATTAAAACACTCCTACTACACACTAAGACATATACAAAATGCACACACTCAATTAAGCTGAAAAATCAACTCATCCTTGATAATGGCTAATGGTATAGCCGAAAGCGCTCGGAAAAATAAAACATTTGGACAGTTCTTACACACCCTTTGTCCAGCAAAGAAAGCTCTTGTTCGTACACAAGAAAAATTAAATAAAATACCTAACTGTAGTACCTTGTCTGTCATTTTTAATTAAACTTGCATATATATATATATATATATATATATATATATATATATATATATATATATATATATATATTAAAATATTTGTTTTTATGGTGATGTTATCACAATGCTAACAATAATCTAAAACTTCTTATTTTAAACATCATTCTTAAACATAATTCAGATTATTTCTTTTCAATATGCATTTTATGTGTATTTTAATTTTATTGATAATTGTTTGAATTGTATATATCTAAAATAATTTTTATAAATTTTCAGCAGTATTAGTAATGATTTTGAGATCATTGAAAAGAGATAAAAATCTATACTGGTATATTCAGAATTAAGGAATAAGAATAATTTTATTTTCATCTTCTTGTCTCTAAGTTTTATCAAAATATTAATGTGAGGATCTTCTTGTATATAGACATTGCTGGTCTTTGCTTTGCTTCCTTTATGCTTGCCTGTGTGCTTGTAGAATTGTCAACAATAATTCTAAATCTGCTGACTAATTCCGTTTCTTTAAAAAGGATTAAAAACCTGCCTTTCAGTTACATCCAAACAATAGATAGATAGATTTCTACTCTTCAGAAACATAACATTTTTTTTCTTATGTTGGAAGTTCATATCTATTTTTCTTCTTATAGAATGTTATGGATGTATATAAACACTGATTTTTTTAAAGACATTTATTTCTTCATTATCTTAAAAACCATAACAGATAGGTAAGAAGTGGAACTACTTTTCAGGTATCTATCATATTATTTATTATTGTTTTGTACAATGTATGAGATCTAAATTTCTTAGTATCGAAATTATAGACAGAATCCTTAAAAATCCATTTATTTTCTACAGTGAGTCTGAATAGATTACTAATATTGAAAAAATGCTTTTTATCAAATGGTATTTAGTAAGTGAAGCATAAAAAGTGATCACTCTTCCATCTACTAGAATTAAGCACTGGGATTTATTCCTTTTTGAAAAGCAAGCCTCATCTAGGGTTTAACATAACAGCATGACAGTACACACTGAGAAATTTATTGATCTTTCTTCTTTTTTCGGTCCTTCAGTCCCCCAGTTCCCATCACTGCCACCTTTTGCCTGGCAAATACCTCAAAATTGTCTTCTAACAAATGCGATTGATACTCTTATTTCTCTTTGCTCTAATGTTCTGTTCACTAATGATAATGGTCTTGCTGTGATGATAGAAATGCTAATATTTGACTTGTGTTTGACAGATTACCAAGAAATGTTTTCATATCGTCATTTCTTTTTATTAAATTAATATAATCTATCAATAGTTGTATTTTATCACATTATCAACCAATTGTTGCTTCATTTCTGGCATGTTTTAACCATAAGAATTTTGAAAAAAAAGGTCAAGTCATATGATGACCATTGCTGAAAATACCACACCGTTTTCTGGATTTTTGCACACTATAATTTATGAACATTTTTTTCAGATACATTTGTCTGTGCCTGTATGTATGTGTAATATATATGATGAAATAAGCAAACATAAATTAAAGATGATTTATCTTATGATCCACAAAGAAATTTTTATCCAAAGTAAAATATTTTATTGATCTTGAAAATTTTGTAAAATAATTTAGTATGGATTAAAAGAAATCAATTTATGTTAGCAATCCCTCAAAAATAAGTGAAATGTTAGTTTAATTTTTATTATATTAAAATTCTGAATTGTGCTGTTTATTCTTATTTTTTTATCATTTGACTGTTATGTTCTTCAGTTTTTCTCAGGTAGTTTTATTTTCTCATAGATAGTTCTTTATCAAGGTGTCAGAGATTCAATTCAAAGAATAAAATTTTTATAAGTCACAGTAGAACATGAGTCAGACTAAAAATTAGATCAATACACATGCTAATTTTTCAATACCTGTGAAGACAATGACAACAGCCACAAAAACAACTGAATAATGTTGTTATTTATGTTTTGTGTATATACTAAAAGGTCTAACACACATATTGACCTACTCAGTACATGTAGCCATTATTTAATGCCTAGAAATCAATCTATAAGAAAAAAATCATACAAGACACCGGATACAAGAATGCTACAGATTAAACACCTGATACAAGAATACTACAGATTAAACATTGTGATAATAAAAACATGAATGAGAATAATAGTCAGAACAATTAATTGAATATTTTTTATTCTATAGTACAGTACTGGACTGAATGTTTCTTATTTGGATTAATTTTAAATAGAATCATGTATTTTTTGTATGACACAAATGTTGTGTTTTACTTAAAGAAGAACGAGTTGGAACAGATATTTTATTTTAAAGGAGAGTATTTGAAATCGCAAAATATATGAAGCATATGCTAAGTTTTAAGAACTTTTCCTTTTTTAAAAAATACAATCTGCAAAGCTGTTATAATGTTTGATTTACTGAAATTGTGTTTGATGAATGCAGTATTGAGTTATTGACTCATATTATGCCATTTTTTCAAAAGCCACATATTTATACCGATGGGTGTATAAACTGACCAAAATAGATTAAATTTATAATTTATATTATTTACACAAGTACTGTTGTCCTCATCATGTTGTATGCTCTGGCCTTCTTCTGGTGTTCATCAATCCTGGTAACCTTTGAGGAATTACAAACAACCATTTATTTAATTTATGGTGTGTGTGTGTGTGTAAGGAGCAGGAGCAGAATGTTCTTGTTCCTTGTGTATATTTAGGGATATCTCATTTCTTAGTACTGCTCAATTATTGCTCACTCTGAATATTATCCTGACATTGAATGGACTACAGATCTTCTGAATCTTTTCTGTTAGGCCTTTAACTTATAAGGGAGACAGACTGCAGCATTTTTCCACTCCTCCTCCTTGTTACCCTTCTATTTCTGCCTGCAGAAGTGAATGTTATGCTTCCAGGGTAGTTGATATTCCTAATTGATTAAAAAGTTGGTTCATGAATTTGTTGATATAGTAATTATGACTTCAATCCTTGTGCAGGGTAGTGCTGATTTAGACTAAGTGGATACAGGCCAAGCAGTAACTGAGCAGTATTAAATAAGAACTAGACAAGCTATCCTTAGACATTAATAGAGGAACAAGAACAGTCTAGCTTTGTAGTTTAAATAAAGTTGTCAGTTCAAAATGGCCCAGATCAACAAGAAACCTGAAGAAAGCTGGAGAGCACATTAGCCAAAATGCTGTGATAACAATAAAGATGTGGACAATCATCCAAATATAAATAATGTAAAATATGATAACACTTTATTCCAGCAATTCAGACAGGAATTATTTTAATACTGTTGAATCCTGTATTACTACTGGCAATAAATTAAGAACAAATGACATTTTTCATATTTCAAGTCATTGCATTTTATAATTTTTCCCATTTCATTTTGTTGTAATATAATATTCTGGGTATTATTTCCTTTAATCATTGAAGATATTCAGTACATCATATAGACATTTATCAGTAACACTCTTATACAGAATGAAATCACTATGCCAACATACATTTACATGTTTTTCAAAAATTAACTATATTATATGTATATAAATTCAGTTTATATATATATTATCCACTGCCTGAATATTGTCCTTACACGAAACTCGAAACAGCAAAAGATAAGAAATAGGAAATCCATTACATAATATATATATTTGTCTTCCATGACATGTAAAAAGAGTACACATTTCATGACAACAAAATTCAAAGGGCATATACATATGAATGTTCTTTTCTTTACTGGAACAATTCAAAAGCATCAGATCAATTTTAGCATATTGTTTTATGATAATTATAATTAGGACAATGATTATGGCATTAAATTTATTTTCTTATATGTATGTAATTATCATTTAAAATGAACATAATTTTTTATAATTAGTTTAACTGAGAAAGACAAACATTTTTACCAATAAATTCTCTTATCTTTACTTCTAAAGACACCCACATTTGTCCACTTATAGGAATATATAGGTGCTAAAAACTTATCAGTCCAGCACAGCCAAAAATATGACCAAATGACAAAACATCAGATTTCTTTTTTGGTGGGGCTTCTTGGTTACCAAATATACTTGCAGATATGTCGCCCCACTGGATAGGTTGCACCTCTACTTTATGGCTTAATAATTGATACTTTACTGTTGACTCACTAATAAGTCACACTATAATCTGGGGAGTTACACAGCCCTTTTTAAACATAAGAATTATCAGATATCTATCTTAACAATTAACAATTAAAATTATAAACTATAAATTTGGCTACCAAGTATATCACTGCACAATGCAAAATAGTGCAAACGTTTTCAATGCTAGATTCATGTGCTTTATTATTCATAAATAACACTTAAGAACATCTTTTCAGTGGCAATTCTACAGAGGAGCCGGAAGGGGCCAATGCACCCCACCACCAACACCACCGAATTTTGGCTGGCCCCCTCGGTTGCCCCCCCCACTGTAAGTTTTGTAGAGGAAAAAATCAGAGCACTGTTCTGCTAGTATTGACGTTAGTATTAACACTTTGATTTTGTTTTGAAGTTAACCTCTCTTGTGGTCTAACTGCTTGAGAGTGTAAAAGAGGGTAAGAATAGATTTAGAACTCCACTACTATGAATGCAAAGTTGTTCCGTTTAATTTAGTGAAGTAACATAACTCATTCCTAAGTTGTGTATATGATAGTGGTGTAGTATAAAAGTAAAGACGTTGCTTGAATTTGACCCCCCCACCCTCCGCCGCAGAAAAATCTCAGCCCCCAAGTTGCCTGTCCACTTTTAGAGTTCCAGAATCACCACTGCACCTTTTAATGTTTATATGAAACAACCATTAAAGAAAATTATCTCATAAAGAAAATATTTCATTTGTTTAAGTCATATTTTCCAATGTATTCTTAACGAAATATATATATTTTGCAGAATGAATCGTGGGACTATTTTTTCTTTGTCAATAAACATCTACACGTGGTTCCTTAACTTACGTATGCATATTCAGTTATGTATGTGCGTTTCTATATCAGTCTAGTCTGAGGGCTCTGATCGAACAGTGACTGATGGGTCAATGAATATTTTATAATTTTATTTATTTATTGTGATGGATATGTGAATCTAGCAACATGGGGTAAGTTTAAAGCAGTGAGTCAGTACATATGATAGATAAATTGTTTCTATATGGAGAAAAGCCACAGCTTTACTGTTTTATGTGTATCATTTCCGATTTCTCAGAAATTATGATGACAAGGTAATGTTGTTTTACATTTATGTTGAGCGGATAGGTCGCACCCCTAATATTTTGTGACCTATCCCCAAGTATATATGGTAAGCAAAAAAAAAAATCACCACCCCATCATATAACTTATGAATGGTGGGGTTTTAGATAGTATTTACATTTTTATTTATCAAACTATATTTGTAATCAATGCTTTTTCTTTATGTATCATTTATCCATTTTATCTAAAAATAATTTATATATCATTTATTGTATCTTTTTTCTCAATGTATATTCAAAACAAGGTTACTCAGGAATGAGTTCACAATACCAAGATTTGGTTATAGATATACTGGATATAATGACTTGATAATAAAACTCCAAAGTTTTAACTTGCAACAAATAGCATAACAGACATGAGAATTGATATTCATTCCATTTTTAATGCTATGTTAAAAAATACAAGTTGGCTTTGAATTTTTCCTCTATCATATCTCTTTACCATATCTCTTCCAATCTTAGAGCATACTTCTTTTGTTTTTTCTTTCATCTTTTTCTCTCTAGTTATCTCTCTCACCACTTTTTCTTCCATCTTTTACACTTCTTTTCTTCATTCCATATCTCATATTTAATTTCCACTTCTGCATTTTTCTTACCCTTTTCTCTTCTGCTCATTAAGCATATAAGACTCACAAATTTCCTCTGCCATTCTCATTTTTCTCTTCAACTTTTTCTCTTACAAGCACTAATCCTTACATCAAGTCAGAGTCTAAAAAAATTACAATATGTTACTCTTATTTGTATTTGCAATGGATTTATTGATCCATCTATTAATTTATCTTTCAGTTCATTGTAAATTTCTTCTGCTTTGTACATATTAAAAAATATCAAATAATAAAGAAAAGAAGAAATTTAAAGCAATCATCAAAATTAAATTTGTTACTCAAAATATGCTGAAGTTCCAATTTCATTATTACAATTTCAACTTTTCACTTTTAGCCCATAAAATAAATTACAAGGTATGTAAGAATGCTTAAAACTATTTCTATATTTTTTACGTTTGTGTTTATTTCATTAAACAGAAGAAAAAAAACATGGTGATATATGCATATATTTAAGCACATATCTGTCAATCTTACTCTCATATATATATATATATATATATATATATATATATATATATATATATATATATATATAGTTGAATGCATATGAGTTTGTGATCGTCCGTTTCATGTTTATGCGATCCTCCAACAAACTGATTTATTTTTTTAAATTTGAGACTATTTATGTCAGTTTTTGTTTGATTATGTTTGGTGTTGATGGTGGGAGGAATTCTCCTCTGTGCCCGTTTTGGGATGACGCTCATACACACAGCGACATACATACATATGAGTTGGGCATTATGGTTTGCACAAACACATACATATACATAAATAAACAATGCCTAACCAGGCACAAGCATGTATCCATATGTTTGAGTCTGGTCCCACATTGTTTATGAGCGTAAAAGTTTTTTCACTTAGCTGATGGACTTCAAAATTTCATAGATGGACCTGTCAGTCCATTCTTCATACATACACACACATATATATATATATATATATATATATATATATATATATATATATGAGATAACGATATATATTTTTACATATGAAGGACAGTATTGGGCAATTGTATGACAAAGTGAAAAAAATAAAATTCTTACACTTTGTCATACAATTTCTCCAACATATATATATATATATATATATATATATATATATATATATATATACAAGTTTTATTAAAGAAAATAGATTAGGAAGGTTTTTCAAATGAATTTTAATTAACTTTTTTGTTTAAATCCAAGACAACATATATCTGGATCTAATGACTATAAATATTTTACAAACAGTTTGGATCTAACACATTTATTTAACTAATCTGGAAATCAAAATCTGGAAAACTGGTTGTTACTTGTTTTTTCATTATTGGATATTTTTTAAACTTAGTATTTGCTATTTATTCATTATGCAGGAGATGACGTACAAATTAAATTCTTCTCTGGGCTAAATGTATCTGTCAAAATGTAATACTTATAATGTTTATATTTTTATAAAAGTTATTTCTTTACAGTTACTTTCATTATTTGTTAAATATTACTTTTAATTTAGCAGTTTTCTTGCAATTTTCTGGTCACAATGAAACTAACCAACTATTCCAGCTGAATCACTGTATAATAGTGACAATTATTCCTATTTTGGAATTTCCAAATGAAACAAAAAATAATTTAATATTTCTTATATTCTGTTCTAACATGGTATATAAGATTCCATCTAGTATTCTCATATATTACGTCTATTTTATTTTTATAATCAAAATTGCCATTCTTAATTAATTTTGTAATATCTTAAAGACATTTAAATAATATAAAAAAATTTAAAAACAGAAGCTTTAAATTCTATTTTTTATAACTTTACTTTATATTTGAAAGGTTGTACATAAAAATGAATTATTTCTCATTTTTTAACTGAAAAATAATCTGGAATACTAAATAACTTTGAAGGCAAAATGCATAAACTTGGATGTATGGATGGGAAAAATGAAAACAAAAATTTTACCTTTTTAACAGAAAGAAAAAATTTACAATAATTTGAAATAAATTCAGCATCAAGAAAAGGAAAGTTGGCATTCTGAAACTTCAAAGCAATAGAAAAATTCTTAAGTTAATGTTTCATACTTCTTGCTAAAATTGTAGACAGACACTTCAAAAATAGAGTAATAAATTGCAGTCATTTTTATTAATTGAATAGTGAGCTCAATCCTCCTTGGGTGCCCCATAGTTTTAGCCTTGTGCCACATCTAAGCTATGCTTTAAAAAAAATCACCATTTTTATTAAAATAAATATTCACTTTGGGGCAAGATTTTGCCAAATATTTCCTTCAAATAACTCTTGGCATACAATAAAGTATTTTTATAAATATATAATATTGCTTTTTATAGTCTATTTTTGAAGCTTGTACAATTTTGTTTTGAATGAGAAAAAAATTAGTCTTGTCAAGTTATATAGCTGAACTCCAAAATTAAACATCTTGAAGGATGTTTCTTGTTAATATTTCTAAGCAATTTACCATTTCCATAAAATGAATATTCTAAATTTCTAAAATTATTCTAAAATTTCTTAAAAATGATCTGCTAAATGATTTTAATATTTTATACAACTGTATGATATGAGTTACAATGATGAGATTTTTTGACATAGATGTCATATTTTACTAAACATAAATTGTAGTTCATGGTTAGCAATTATTGAAAACTAATTTTGATTATTTTGCTTTTGTTGAGCTGACAAATAAAATGAATAGCTGAGTTAACTTTCAAATTACCTTTCATATAATTTTATTTTAACTGAAGTATCTAAATATTTGTTAAACTTCAAAATTAGAATGGGAATTGTAAGATATGCAATCATGTAAAATAGTGTTAGTAGAAGAAAATTATTTTACATTACTCCAAATAAGTTTTACAATGAAAAATTTCAAGGATGAATTAGTTCAATATATGGAAAATTGAATGTAATTAGGAAAATAATTTTCTGTTTGATAATTGTACTTTTCATGCATATAAATAATTATGCAAGAAGAAATAAGGTGGTGGAAGAATTTACTTGAAAAAACAATTCACATGAGAAGAATAATACATGTGGGATTGATTATAAAATATTTTATCATCAAAAATCAATTTCAACTTCTGAAGTTTGATTCTATCATTGGTTGCATCTACCACTTACACTGGTATTATGAAATTTTCAGATAAAACTGAACTGCCCGCAATCCAGACATCTAGCAATGTTCTAAAAGAGGACCGCAGCAAAGTGAAGGATGTTGAACATGATGTGCGATACCTGCCTGACATGGAATGGAAATATGAGAATACATTTAATCTTCAAAGAGGTAAGTATTCATCACTTATTTTCATGTAATTCTGCTGCATCAGTTCCTGCTTACTGCATCATGTAGATGAATGCATATAAATGTATACATGTGAGGAAGCAAGTTATATATATATATATATATATATATATATATATATATGTAAAAGTTTAACAAAAGAATTTTATTTTAGGTGTGGCATATATACACGTACACATAGATGGAGAGAAAGAGAATATAATGTATTCAACACAACTTCTCCTAAGTGGGTGTTATCCATGGCATTCGAAAAGAACATACTCAAAATAAGTACATCTTCCTGGAATGTTTAAAGAACATTTAGAATTGTGCAATGTTGTATTACTGTCTTTTCAAAAATGTATGCATAATATTTTATCCCCAAACACTCTTATACTTTTTTATAACAATTTATCAAACTTTAAATAGCATATACATGGTGATTTAATTTCTGCAACAATATTTTTTTCCTGAACACAGGAAATAATTTTAAGATAACTACTCACAAATTCTTCTTTATAATTATTCATTATTTCTTTTTTCTATTTTCCTTTTAAATATTATTCCTATTATATTTTTATCATTGTCATAATTTATATTTCCATGTTTTCTTGTAGCATTTTATAAATTTTATTAATGATACTTCAATATATGGATGTTTAATCTTTTGACTGACAATATATAAAGATGTTTTAGCTATGATTTGTTTCATTGATCCTAAGGCAGTAACACCACTAACTTCAGAAACATGAATAAACACAAACATGGATTTATAGGACAAACAATAACTATTTATTAGGCAGAACACTGGCACAGTGGAAAAGAAAAAGGACAAGTCCCTGTCAGAGCAATAAGTTTATTGTGGGAATGGCAAGCATCAGTCATAGATCACACTTTTGGGAGCATATTTAGTTTTAGCATGTAAAGCTTATACTTACAAATCAATCCAATTATCTATTGGCAAAGCATTAGTTCTCATGTCCAATTCCTCATTCAGGAGTAGTGAGTGGAACTTTTGGTGCCAGTGTGTCATGCAGATTCATCATTCCTGGTTCATCGATGTGGTTACTTTCTCCGTTTGTCACTATACTGCTGTCTAAATACTAATTCTCCTCTGCTTATATTGGTAGAGATAGGCTCAACTTGACCAAAATTTTAGATTCTCAATCTTCCATATGATTGACCAGATGTTAAATCCTTAATTTTGATTTGCTGGTTTTATTATTTTACTGAAATTACATCTGTGCATTGTTTACTTTATGAAAGCTAAATATTGAAGTTAACTAAGGCTTTAATCCTGGCTACATCCATTTGTGCATGGGAAAATATCTTTTAAGTTTTTGGAGGTGTAACAAATATTTGCTGCAATAATGAACTAGTTAATTACTGATTGTCCTGTGTATTATAGCATGAAAAATATAACAGAAAAAAAGTAAAATAACAGTAATGTTGACAATACTTTTAGAAGAGTTTATTTATCAAGCACATTCCTAAAAGACAAATTGGTTGTAATATACATAAAAATCATTCTGAAAGTATGATATGCTGACAAGTAAACTGAATCTTTTTAAAAGGTTTGTCTGAAGAACATAAGTAGTAGAAATAACTTATATAATATCTTGTAGACCAAAATTTGCCTAATTCTAATGTTTGACAGTGATACACAGTAGTCTGAGATTTGAACTGCACATTCACAACTATGATGATTATGCTTATCCATTCTCCCACTTTCTGCAGGTTAATGGTCTTCTGACTGATGCTATGATCAAACCTTTCCACTGACTTTCTTATATATCCCATATCTCTTCTCTGATGACCTTAAAGATATCTACATAGAAGGTACCTGCCAGCTTACCACCAATATATTGAAATGATTTGTCCATTAATTTACATTCTTTAAGGTTCTACATTGTTCTGGAAAAAACAGCCACTTGAACAATTTCTGATAACCTACTTTCTAAGACTATTTTCCTGCAAATCCACTTGCACATATATCTTTCTCTAAACAAATCACGCAGCTCATTGGTTGGCTTAGGCCAAATTTTTCAGAAACCTTTTCTCTGAAATTATACTACCTAATAAATTCAATGAATAGGTCTTTATGCGATCAACTTATTCTTGAAGGTTTTTATAAATAATTCTTTTTATTTCACCCAAGGAAATAATTTATTACTTGTCATCATTTCACCCAATTTGTTGAGTGTAGCTGTTTAGTTAATTATACTAAGTTATCTCCAAGTTAATATTTAGTATTGATTTATTAAGCACCACACAAAACCCATCTAATTTATTAAAACTAATTAATTTCCTTAATTTTTAAATTTAATTTGAATAGTCATTAAAGACAATCAAGCCATATCTCAACTTTTTCTTTTCTCAGTACTATACCATAAACCTGGATTTTTTTTACCTTTAACACTGTTGGTAAACTGCTGTCAAAGCCTCCTTAAGAATCTCTTCGCTCTGCACAAATGGGTCACCACCTACCTTTTCATATTATAACTATTGTAACAATAATATTTTGAGAGTAAATACTATCACTTTATTTTATGTTAAAACATTATTGAATTTGATAGTTCTACTGGAGTAAAATTAAATTACTCTGTGCTTCAACTAGAGATCACTTGCAGAGTAAAATTATGATGTTTTCATGTTCTACAGTATGTTTAATGAAATTCACTGTTAGCTGACTGAACTTTGAACAAAAATATCATTAATAATATTTTTGATAACATTTTACATTTTCTGTTTTACAATATGATTTTATATAAACTTTTCTATATTTGTTTATACATTGAACAGAATGTAATGTTACTATTTGTTTTTGTTTGTAGGATCCAATATGGCAGCCAAGATTGAAGTCGTCAAGTTGGACCCTGTGCATAAGTTCATCCCAGTTGATCATTCCAGTGTTAATGATAATCAGGCTTTCTATGACCGCAGCATCCTTCACAAATACTGCCCATACCCCATGCCTGCCTATTATCAGCTGGAGTATGTGGTACATAAAGTAAGTCCCTTTATGATAATGAAATTATTAATGGCTCTGACTGAAAACAATTGCTGTGCAACTTTCAGCCATTTGTAATCAAAGCTTAACTCTTCATAAAAGAATAAAAAGAAATATACTGCCCAATTTATTTGGCTATATAATATACAGTGATATAAGAGACTTGTCGGGACCCGGAGAAGAAGTCTCTTATATCCGGGTTTATCTTATATCCGGGTTTGGTCTATTATATATACATTAACACAGGGTCTAATTTGGGACCAGAGAAAATCTATCTTATATCCGGGTTTCTCTTATATCTGGGTCTCTTATATCCAGGTTACACTGTGTGTGTGTGTGTGTGTGTGTACATAAGGTAACACTTTAAAAAATCAAGAATTTAAAACCATGACTTCACAGAGCAAACAACAGGGATAGTTCCTTTCTTTTATACTTGGAGAAAAAAATGTCCAGATCCTGTAAAAATATGACCAAAATTTGATGATGATATCTTAAAAAACAATTTTTATTATGCCTGAATATACTGATTACAATGAATTTGCAATAATTTCAACAGTGTTCTAATTGTTTTGAGGTAGTTTGAAAAGTAGTTTTGAAACTAAAAATGAATTAAAAGACAATAATTCATATAATAATAATTGCTTTGATTTATTGCAGTATCTGATTGTTTATACTTCATTTGTTTAGTTAAGTCTCTTCTGAGCAGGCTTTTGGAAGATGGTAACTCTAAAAGTACATCATTTTTTATAAAACTTTTGATAATGTAAAGTTTTCCTATCTTTGATAGCCATCCATTGTTATATTTCACTATACTCACTCATTGTTATATTCTATTGCATATATACTTTTTCAAAGTTTTTACTTACAATGAAATTCTTATAGCAATTTACAGCCATTGCTGTAGTCTGTTTAAACACAACATGTTATTGCCATAAAGTTGAAAAATTTCTAAAAAAAATTTATGTAATAATCTTTAGCAATGTGTATGAATATGTCAACTAAAGGGATTTGCATAAATAGTTACAGTTGGTAGACTTATTAATAAAGCACTCGCTTCCTGTAATGTTACTAAATAGTTCTGAAAATTATTTCAGAACAATTTACATAAAGTAAATATATCTGTTAAGTATTTAACTACTCTGTAATAACTCATTTTCTCAAAATAAATCTGATTTTATGCAGCAGTATGCTATGTGTACAATCCAATTTATTATATAGGGCATATCAGTATTCATAACTTTTGCAACATATTGGATTGAAGAGTAATTTCTTTCTTCATAGAAAATGGTTTGTTTGAATTAAACTCCAAATATAACTCAATACGTATTAGTTTTTAAGTCTTTTGTGTTTTTTTATGTTAGTCTAATGTTAATTCACATGATCCAACAGTGGGCCAAAGTATGAAGGTGATTGTTGGTTTTAAGGTTTTAATTGTTAATTTCTGGGAAAATTCCATATAAATGTTAGATCACTGAAATGACCATAGCTAAACCTTCTCTCAAGTATACTGAATTCTTTTTGCTTGATTTTTAGACAAGGTGTTATGAACCTTACAAAACACAATAGACACCTAAGAAGACTAGAAATATTATAATAAAAGAAAGAAAATATATTGGCTTCTAACTAAAAATGTTTTGCATGTAAATGAAACAACCTACTTTGATTTACTAATAAAGCCTTATCTGTTTGAATCCAAGTGAACAAATTCACCACATACAAGTTTACTATTTCTAATAAAAAGAAGTATGTCTTTCAGATGGGCATTCATTTACAGTTTTACATATGGAATATATGATATGTAAATATATGTATCAGACTAAAACAGAAACTAATTTATTAAGTATTGAAAGTGCACTAATTCAAAATCTTCCACAGTAAATTTATATCCCACATCATATGATATATCTTATTTCCTAACAAAATTACTACTCTTATAATGTGGAAATTTCATATTACTTTCATAATTCTGTATCACACGCCTATATATACAAACTTTTTTTCATAAAATATATATGTGTCACTTAAATAGGTGAGCATTTAATTTATTAAAAAACAATTTTAAATTCTTCACCCTCATGCTGTATATGTATGTTTGTATGTAGACATGCCTGTATGTATATACAAATAAATATGCTAAATCTGATAGGTAAGATATGAATTACAATCCAAAGTTTGTTTTTAACAATATTAATTTGTGTCACTTATAAAGAACTGTTGCATGTAATAATGTTTTTCCTTTGAACAAGCTCATAAACTTTAAACACTTTAGAAATAACTTGTTACATAAGATACATTCTGTTTTGTATTAAGAGTATGTTTCAAATAATATCCTCAATTTTTCTGTTTTAACCTTTTGATCAATATATGCTGATGTTAAGTATAAGCTTCCTCTTTGTTTGCATCCTCTCCAAAACCTAATAGTTGCTCACACACTCAGTCCATGATATCCTTAGCATCTTTCTGTAGAACCATACCTCCATTGCCTTGAGTCTCTTCTTCATCTTTGAGGAGACTGATCAACATTTGCTGTCATAAAGGAGGACAGATATCACATAGAAGTTCAGTATTCTTTTCTTTGTTACCAACAAAATCCTCCTGTCTTGTAATACTCCGCCTAGCTTTTGGAATGCATCTTTGGCCATCCAAATATGTCTTCAGATCTTAGCATCGCACTTAGTATCCTCTGGCAGAACACTTCCCAGATATTTAAATTTCCGCACCAGCTTGATTTTAGTGTCCCCAACCTGTAAATTGCATTTTACATCCTTTTACTGATGACCATGCATTCTGTCTTAGTCCCTTCTTCTCGCTCTCCTTCATTACCTTCTGTAGGAGGTTTTTTAATTCCTTTTTCATGTCTGTTATAAGCACTGTGTCATCTGCATATCTTATGTTATTAAGATTGTGGCCACCGATGATGAATCCTGGTAGGATTTCCAATTCTCTCAGAATTGCCTCATGTATACATTGAATAAATCCTGTGTGAGAAGACACATCCTTGCCTTACGCACTTTTCTATTTTTGTACATCTGCTGAACTCATTCTCTATCTGCATGCAGGCCGTTTGCTGCCAGTATAGGTTCTTGATTGTTCTAATATCTTTCTCAAATATATCAAGGTTGCTGAGCAGTTCCAACAGATCTTTGGGATGTACTTTGTCATATGCCTTTGGGTAGTCTATAAAACACAGGTGCATGTCCTCTGCATATAGTATTGTTCTTACTAATAACATTCTGAGCATGAATATTGTGCTCCTTGTTCTGCTATCTTTAACAAACCTGCACTGTTCTTGTCCTATCTCTGGTCTGGTTTAATATTTCTGTGATCTTGTCTATGACCAAATCATTTAATGCTGTCAGCATTTCTGTTACAGTTCCATCTGGCCCTGCCACCTTGTTTTTATTCAATTTTGCCAGTGCAGCTTCTACTTCAGTTTTTAGAATTTCAGGCCCGTCAGTAGTTCTGTGTATTGCTTGTTGTTCTCTTTCGTCATGGAAGAGTTCTCAGCACTGAAGAATTTTTTCCTTCTCTAATATGAGCGTTCCATCCTTTGATTTTATGCAGCTTGTTACAGAAGTGTAGTCTCTTCATCCTATTTTGAACATTATGGACTGATGCTACAAAATCACAATCTAAGTATGGTACCACATAACAGAAACCACATCACTTAAGGACTTTCAACAGAAGCAACAACTAAAATGGATAGCACATGTAACTAGAAGAGAGAATAATGACATAATCAATAAGTTGATGTTCAATACTACTTCAAAAAAAATATTAGGAAGGAAGCTCACATCAATATTAGAAAGAGCAAAAACAGTTACTGAACTTGAGAAACCTATTTTCCTGAAAAACTATTTTAATAGAAAGATTTTATAAATTTCATCTGAAAGTAGCACTGCTGATTATTCAATGACTGCTGAATATTTCCTTATAAGGAAACAGCTCATATTACCATTAACATTCTTTTGAACTGAGTTACAGAGATTAAAGTGGCTACTATATAGAATCCAATTGTTTGTTCTGTAAAGACAATCTAAAACATCATCACAAAGTCTCATGCTTGGATAAAACATATTGGAAACATAATGAGTAACTTCATTGTTTATCTTCAATTTTAGTCACTTGCTTATGAAAGGCCAATAGTGATATCATTATCTTCATCATTATAACTACTGATATCTTAATAATATGTTAGGACAAATATAAGAAAAATAATGCATGGACCATTTCTTATAGGCATAACACTTCGGTATGATAAACATTAAAAGGATGAATGCAATTGAAAGAATTCTGCAGTAATCCTACTTTTTGAACTGGACAATTTCTGACATTACCCACATGTATGTGTGCAGAGTTCCATGTTAATTGTGACCTTGTGTTGAACCTACTATCATGGGTAGCTAGGCAAACAGTTTGTTTGATTCTGTCTAAATTTTTACTATTTCTTACAAATGAAGTTGAAAAGATATACTTTCAGATCCTCATTAAAATGTTGACATCAAATTAATGAAGATCAACAGCTCATTATGGCATAGCGATTTAGTAATTTATTTAGTTCTTTAGCCACTACTGAGAATATGATATTTTAAAATATATATGTTAAAGATGTATGAAACCATAACACAAAATCAGCAGTTTTTTTCTCATTTGATTAATGATCACAGTATTGTCATAATATATTCACACTTAGATTTATCAAAAAATGATTTGTAAGTAAATGAAAATTATTTCTATTTAAGAGTGTTGATGACTACAAAAAACTTGCATCTTTTAATAGGTAAAATATAAAAGATATTTATTTTTGTTGATCTCTAACAAAGTCACACCTAAACAATTCAGTTAAGAAAGAAGAAAAAACATATAAGTTCTATTACTTTCTTGCTATCGCTTCAGGCAGATGGCATAAAAAATGGCCTCCTCTAACATGAGTGACATAATATGTTTTTGGTTATGTCTTTATATACAGGATGTCACCTATGAAATGGACCGAGGTGTAAATACGAATGACCAGCTCCTTCCATGTCGTGGATACCAACCACATGGGCGCTTCCCGGACATACGCCAACCTGATCGCAGCTCTCTCCTATGTGCCAAAATTGGGCCTCTGGCAAAAATGTTTGGCATTGAGGAAGAACTAACAGAAATGACGACAGTCCGAGTTGAGAAGTCCATTAGGTAAGAATGCAAAGAGAGTCTAATATCAATAACAGTGTTGATAATAATTCTCATAATGATAATAATAATGATTATAACACAAAATTTCTTTTTTTGCCCTATTGGTATATAGCGTGAAAATGTGTTGACTGTTTGATTATTCTTGCTTGCTAGAGTGTTCAGATGAACCTGTCATCACATTAATGAACAGTTTACTAATCATGTACAGTAATTTGCATACAAAAAATATTTATTATTTTGGAGAAAAAAAAAACCCAGAAAAACTAACACCCCTAATTTCAGACCATAAAATAAAATAATTTTTTTTACAGTTTTTAACCTAAATGAATATGAAAAACTAAATGCTGTTTCTTTATTATTTATTATTGTTATTATGCATTTCTGATTGTAAAATATTTCTTAGGAAACAAAAAAAATGAACACAATTTTTCATACTGATTAAATTATAGAAGGTATAGTATTCTTAAACTATAACAATATAAGTGCACAGAAAAATCACATTTCATCATTACTGGAATATAATAAAAAATATCTTTTCTCTTCAAGTTAGGCTGAAGGTGGGACACAGTTGTTACCTGATTGGGCGGATGCTGAATGGAGGAGCTACAACAGTAGTTTTGCACCTAAACTACAAATTCTATCATTTTTTGCACTTTTCATGATGCAACACTTACAAATATGTTAGTATAATTATTTTGTGGCAGCTTGATTTTTATTTATTAATATACAGACAATACATGAATTAAATATATAAACAAATGTTAAATGGATAGTTTAATTCAAGAAAGTAGGAACTGAACCTATCACCAAAGTTTTATTAGTTTTTGAAAGATTTTTCTTGCTCTAACTTACAACAGATTTTAGGAGTATTTAATTTCACAACCAGAAGCTTCTTTCTAACAGATTATTGTGAACTGATTACAGATTGATATAATAATGCTCAAATGGTTTTAATTGCTTAATTTCAAGTTGAAAATTCAGTAACAAATATGACAGTGATATTTAAAAATCCTTTCTAGCTAGAAAAGATTTAACATCCTTTGTTTTTTATCCAAGTAGCTGAGTACTTTGTTAGTAAGAGAATTTACATATCCTAGTCTATTTTATTCTTCATCACTAGTTTTCACCTGAGTTCTCTAGAATGATTATGGGTCCAAGTTTCATTGATAGATCATTTATTTAGCATCTATTTACATATTTGAGTATGTGTACGTATTTGTATATTAGAGCTAAAAATCAAGTTGCTGTGACATAATTACACTTTTCCAACATTTTGTGGATTAGATTTACCACAAAAAAACAAGCCAAGACAAGGGATCTTAAAATGATGATCAATTTTCTTGCTTTATAGATGATTTTTTTAAACCACATTATCAGATGAGTTAAGAATTGTCTAAAAGATTTCCTATGAGAAGACATTTAGCCAGCAATTCCATTGGTGTGGGGTGTGTGTGTGTATATATATGTGTATATATATATATATATATATATATATATATATATATATATATATATATATATATATATATACATTATATATATATATATATATTTATGTATATATATATATTTATGTATATATATATATACATTATATATATATATATATATATATATGCACACACAAACAACAATACAACAGGTTTGTGTGATAACCACATATATCAGGTGCTGATCTATGATATGAAATTTTTGGCCCTTACAAAAAAATTTCAAATAAAATAACCAAAAAATGAAAATGTAAAACAGTATAATCTCAACATTAATTTTTCAGCATTGAGTAAAAGCAATCATTAAGATGAATTATCACTAAATTTTTATACAAATATATTTATGATGCATATATATATATATATATATATATATATATATATATATATATATACACCTCTCTCTCTCTCATATATATATATATATATATATATATATATATATATATATATATATACTTGCACACATTGATATTAGATCTTGACATACATATGTAAAATATGTTTTTATGTGTATTTATGCATTATTTTTTTCTTGTTTGCATGTGTGTGTGTGTGTGTGTGTGTGTGTGTGTGTGTGTGAGAGAGAGAGAGAGAGAGAGGGAAAGATTTGGTTGAAAATCAGTGTAAGTCCTTTGTTTAACATTTATTTATTTTTATCTTTGGTTTGACCAATTTTTCTGGTTTACAGGTAAAATTTAAACATAAATTATCCAATATCTTTGGATCATCTTCATATTTCATAAGCCATTCTAAAATATTTTTTGTAGGTTGATAGAGTTGTGGTTATAGTTACGCATTGTGTTTCTTTTTTTGTGGTATTTGAGTGTCGTGTCTACACATATGACTGGGTGACATTTCAGGTTTTTTCCAAGTATTACTTCTTCATGCATCAGATTGTGTCTTCCCATTTTTCTATGGAATATACCATATAAACTATGAAAAGCAACTACAAGTCTTAACTATAAAAATCAGGCAATCCAACATCAACAAAATTTCCTTCAATTTATGAACATACATACCAAATATATATCATAACTAAAAAATGACAAGACACCACAAACTAATGCATGAAAATATGTTACTTGAAAAAATCTGACATGACAGCCACAGATGTATAAAGATGTAACACTTGAAAACCACCAAATGAACATGATGTATATCTATAGACATAAACCTATCAACAAACAAGAAAACTTTTGTTGGTCTTGAATTAAACCTACATAAATGAAAAATTCCTGAACAAAAATAATATGCACCCAATACACACACACAGACAAGTATATATATATATATATATATATATATATATATATATGTGGACCAACTTCAAGTCTCATAGACATGCCACTTGTGTCTGCAAAACTTGAAGTGATTCCTAAGATGATTATTTTGAACTCTTCCTTATCCTAACGATTGTTGCTCTATATTTAATATTGACCACTTTCTTTTACAAGAATCTGTTCACCTTTAAACACATTAAATTTTAGTAATTTACATGTTTTTGCTAGGTGTAATAGCTTTATATATATATATATATATATATATATATATATATATATATATATATATATATATATATGTATGTATGTGTGTGTGTGTGTGTGTGTGTGTGTGTGTTGGAATATGAACATATGTATTTGCATATGAAAGGTTATAACATGTCATATATATATATATATATATATATATATATATATATATATATAATACATGATGCTGATATATATGCACATGCTTATATATATATATATATATATATATATAATACATGATGCTGATATATATGCGCATGCTTATATATATATATATATATATATATATATATATATATATATATATATATATATATATATATACCATAAAAAGTAGAAAACAACTGCATAAAGTTTCAGTTTTGATGAATTTTAACTATTTTTTCAGCCTTTTAAACCATAAAATCCAGCCAGTTTTAAAAATGAGAAATAATAAAATATGCAATTTGTATACACAATGTTGTTATAGTCTTCATGATGCAATTCTAAGTTTACTGATGAAAATATTGTAACTTTTATACAAACTTAAAAAAAAATAAACCAACCCACTTGAAGGACTTGATAACACATACTTTTCCTGACTAAATTGCTGTGAAAATAAAGACTGAAAACCAGCATTATATTTTGCAATGCAGTCAGCTATGTTTGTTGAGTTACAGTCAATATTGCTCAATTCATTACATCAATAAGCTTCTTTGTGCCATTTCCCTTCCGGATGCTGATGATCATGGCTCTCTTCTATTTCCTATCCTTTGTGGTTCTTAGCATGCGCGTTGCCTTTTTGCTCAGCCCCAACTCCTTATTCTGTCTTTCATTTACATAAAATTATTAGATAGGTTGTTCATTGCCTTCCTCTGCCCTCTCGCCTAAAATATTTCCTGTGA
The DNA here is from genome assembly GCA_964036315.1 of Acanthosepion esculentum. Classification (NCBI taxonomy): domain Eukaryota; kingdom Metazoa; phylum Mollusca; class Cephalopoda; order Sepiida; family Sepiidae; genus Acanthosepion; species Acanthosepion esculentum. The sequence goes on along the minus strand of OZ038494.1, from coordinate 38,008,240 downwards.
GTGTCAAATTTTCCAGGCCCTCTTTCAACTTCTCATTATGTGCCCTAGATATTTCAACTGTCTGTTTCTGGTACTAAATATAAGTGTCTTTTTTGTTTCCATTTTCTTTAAAACTTCCTCACTACTCACATGTTTTGTCCATGTTATTCTCAGCATCCTTCTGTAGAACCACATTTCTGTTGCCTCTTCTTCATTTGTGAAGAAATTAACCAGTATTCACTGCTATATAGGAGGATTGATATTACAGAACAGTTCAGTACTCTTTTCTTTGTTTCTGACAAAATTTTTCTGTGTCGTAATATTTTCTGAGCTTTAGGAAGGTATCTTTTACTATATTCAGATTTTGGTGTTGTATTTTTTGTCTTCTGTTAAAATACTTTCCAGACATATTTTTGTACTTACATGGTCTTTGTGTTTTCAATTTGTAGTTTGCATCTTGGACTGTTTCATTTGCTAACTGGCATACATTCTATCTTCTTATAATTCATGTTTAACCTTTTCTTCTCACTTTCCTTTTTATCTTCTGTAAGAATACCTGTAGTTTTTTTTCTTTGTCTGCTATCAACACTATCAACTGTATATCCTATGTTGTTAAAATTGTGGCCACCAATAATAAATCCTGGTAAGACTTCTAATTCTCTATGTATTGTCACACTGTAATAGTTGAATAAGTCCAGTGAAAAAAACACATCCATGTATTACATCCCTTTCTATTTTTGTGTATTTATTGAATTTATTTTCTATCCATATGCAGGTGGTTTGTTCTCAGTATAAGTTCTGGATTATTCTAAAATCTTTCCCAAATAAATCAAGCTTACCTAGCATTTCACATAGTTCTTTGTGTAGTACCTTATCAAAAGATTCTGCATAATCTATAAAATATAGATATACATCCTTCTGCAGTTGTATTGCTCTTTCTAATATCATTCTGAGCATGAATAGCACATTCTTTGTTCCAGTGTCTTTAATGAACTTGCACTGTTCTTGTCCTATTTCCTCTCTAACTTTTATTATATGGCTCATTAGGCTGATTGTTCAATAGAGCTTGCAATCATTTGCAATTGGCTTCTTAAGCAGTGCTATGAAAAGGGATCTAGTAAAGTCTTCTGGTATATCACCACTGTTGTAGATTTCATTTATTATTTCTGTAATTTTATTAATGCCAAACTCATCTAAGGTTGCCAGCATCTCTGTTACAATCCCCATCTCATCCTGCTGCTTTGTGATTGTTCAGCTTGGCCAGTAAGCACATATATATTAAAAATAAAACAAGTGGAGTTCTACTCATTCAAAGTGGTTTAAGGCAACCAACCAGGTAAAATTATTATTGATAATTTGGGTAAAACTTACTTAAGAATAGCTACTATCATTGATTTATTCTGCAATTTAATATACTATGCAAATACTGCTAGTTATCTCTGGTAGATACCAAAATTATTGTTTCTAATGTTTTATCATTGTCTTTGATTACTTTAGTGCAAATTAGACATATATAAATTAATAAGCACAAAAGGTGTGTCACAATAAAACAAGTGAAAAGTACATTTCTATAATCAAAAACTGAAGTGTAGGCTCAGATCAATTTGAGCAATTTAGAGATGATATTTCTACATATGAAGTTATTAGGTCATCCCATAAGTTCTGTCCGAATTTTAACTTTTTGTTAAAATGAATGAAATTTAAAGAGTATTTTATAATGTCTAATGGAGCTGAACATTATTTTTATGTTTAGATGCATTTAAACTGATCAAATTTTATTTCAGAGAACAATACAATTAAATTTTGTTTGATTAAAACCCTGCTAACATGGAAGTACCCAAGAATCATTTGAGGCACATAATGCTTTATGAGCTCAAGAAAGGAAAGTCAGCAGCCGAAGCAGCTAGAAACATTCACTCAGTTTATGGAGAGGAATGTGTGAATGAAAGAACTTGCAGAAGATGGTTTGCAAAATTCAGAGGTGGAGATTTCACCCTTGAAGATGAAGATCGAACCGTACGTCCAGTTGAGTTTGATGAAAAGCTTCTTGAAGCAGACCTTGAAGAAAATCCTGCTTTATCAGTTGAGGAATTGGCAGTGGTTCTCAGTTCAAACCATACAACTGTTCATCGTCATCTTCAACAACTTGGAAAATGGGTACCTCATGAATTGTCTGAAAACAACCTCAAATCCCGAGTTGACATCTGCTTTTCTCTCCATTCTCGCCAACTTGTTTCACCTTTTTTGGATAGACTTGTGACTGGCGATGAAAAATGGATCTTTTATCAAAATGTTAAGCATCGTAGACAGTGGCTTGGTAAAGGGGAAGGACCCCAGCCACAGCCGAGAAGGGAACTTCATGGGCAAAAGGTTCTTCTTTCAATCTGATGAGATTGCCAAGGAATAATCCACTTTGAATTCTTACCACCTAATGCAACAATTAATGCTCAAATATACTGTCAGCAATTAGAGCATTTGAACCAAGCTTTGAGGAAAAAAAGACCTGCTCTAGTGAATCGAAAACGGGTGATGTTTCATCAGGACAATGTGTGACCACACACAGCAAGAATCACGTCACAAAAGATTGGTTGGGAGAAAATTCCTCATCCACCTTATTCTCCTGACAATGCTCCTTCAGACTACCATTTGTTTCGTAGCTTACAGAATCATTTGGAAGAAACAGCTTTTGTAACACAGGAAGAGGTTAAAACTGACATTTGTGAGATCTTCGAATCAAAGCCAAAAGAATTTTACAGTAATGGAATTAGTAAGCTTGTTAATAGATGAAAGGAATCATAGATAATCAGGGAAAATACATTGTTGATTGAATCTGTAATTAAATGTAACATTTGGTCACTTGTTTTCTTTATTCAAAATTCGGACAGAACTTATGGGATGACCTGATATTTGGATTATTGGCAGAACTGTTGTTTACTTAGTATGTTTTTGATTTGTTTCTAATGTTTTAATTCTGCTCAAGAATCATAAAAATAATAATTGAATTATCTACCCTAGTTTACATCCAAAATAATTTATCAAGTCAAATCAACAAGTAATAAACTGGAAATGGCTATTTATATTTTACTTAAACCATTCATGTGAAATCAATTATTCTACTTTATTCCGTTAATGCACACCTTTTACTTAAAGAATTATCCTTGGTTCAATTCTTGGCAACAAGCCTAAATTTGTCACAAATATACCTATACAGTGGTTTTTCAAGATGAAAAAAGGCTCTAAAGCTACAAAGATACTGACCTCCTTTTTGTTCACACTTGAAAATCTTATACAATTGTCTACCTTTGATGAAAAAAAATAATCATTACCAGCCTTAAATCATATACAAGTAAAAAGACATACTTGAAAAAATAATGGTCTGACAAAACCAGACCTTTGTGTATGTGATAAGAAATATACTTGTAAAAGTCACACTACAAAATGAATTTTTCAGAAAGAACCATGAACTTCTATATTTAAACATTAGTTAATTGTAAAATTGAACATTTTTATTATTTCTAATAACATAAATTATAAATAACTACAGAGATTAAACTTTTTTAGCAAAATAATAATTAATTACTAGATAAGGACATTAATGTTTTGCAATGAATGTATTAATTCATAAGAGTATGTCAAAACGTAAAAGGTTATGTTTGTGCTTCGTATTCATAAATTTTAAACTTCATTTTTACTATTTTAATTTCCTTTCTGTGCTTGTATTGAGTTCAACTCTTACAATTATAAAAATTACTTCATGTTCAAAATTTAGAAAGGCTTTATTTTATTAATAAGTTAACATGAACGTTTACATTTTATCTGATTGAAAAAACTGAAACATTTGCAGTAATTGTTTTCTATTTTGCTTTAGATACAAATAAAAAAAATAAGGGCCAAAAATTAGTAAAGATAGTTATAAAGATGACAAAGCTGGGTTTATAAAAATAATCAAGAAGTTTTGTTCTTTCTTAGAGCATTCTTTCCTTTACTCAGAAAGTTTTAAGTCTTGTAAATTTCTCTTGGCTGAACAAAAGGAATGAAAATCATGTTTTAAAATTATGGAAAAAAGAAAGTTCAAAATGTCTCATCTAATTTGAAAGGTTATGTTTGTGCTTATTTTATTCATTTCAAAAACTGTTAAAAAATACAATATACATACATAAATATCCATTATATATATATATATATATATATATATATATATATATATATATATATATATATATATATATACATATACATATATATACATATACATATATATATATACATATACATATATATATACATATACATATATATATATACATATACATATATATATATACATATATACATATACACATATACATATATACATATACATATATACATATATACATATATATATATATATATATATATATATATATATATATATATATATATATATATATATATATATAGTTACCTTGGATAAAAGTATGTTTGTGGGAAAAGTAAACCAAATTCAATGTAATTATATATATATATATATATATATATATATATATATATATATATATATATATATAATGTAGTCTCCCTTAAGTTCTATCAATACTTTCTTTTATATTTGAAATAATCTCTTCAAGCTGGCTCATACTCAACACACACTTCACCCATATACACTTTAGCATTTTTAAAATGACAAGTTCTTTTACTCTTTCCTTTTTTTTCACTCATATTCTTTTGCTTTCTCACTCTCTTTCTCTCTGTCACATGCTCAAATAAAGAAGCTCACAATTCATTTTTTATCAATTTCAGTACTTTTTTCTCATACACTTTCTCATACACACTTACACAAGCATGGATAAACTATAAAAATAGTTTAGGTACAAGGTATTTTTTACTAGTATTCTTGCTTTACTAACAAATTCTAATAGCTTCTCATTAATAATTGCTATATACTTAACCTTAAACTGTATACATCATCTTCACTAATAATTAGGAAAAATTATAATTTCTTTCTTGTCTATATTTTTTTTATTTATTCTTGTTAGATTATTTGATAAAATTATTTTCACAGTATTTCTTATAGACATTTGTCATATTTTGGTCTGAGTTTCTCTGAATAGCAAAAAATAATATAATTGTTAATTTTAATGAATTCAATTAGCATCATAAAACAAAGTTTTAGATTGATTTCAGTCATAAAAGTAAACAATTACAAACTTCCCCAAAATGTAATTTCCTTCCTCTTTACTCCCACTCTCATATTTCCCCTTTTTACAGTTTCAGTTTCTCCATTTTAGTTTCTCTCTATTTTCTGATCCTTCTTTTTCATCTTGTTTGAATATGATTTTTCTCTCAGTAAAAAATCTTAAAAATGCCAAACAGTTGACAAAATACTTGTTAATATTAAGTTTCTTTTTAATTTTATTATTATCATTATTCATTTTTCAAATTATAACTATTTTATGATAAGTTGATTTTTCTACTTAGAGAATATCTATAATCAATCTCAAATATCTAATGGCAAAGTCAACTTGTCATGAGATAATCAGTTATATGTTGAACATTTATTTCTTCCCTGCTGTTTTCTTGTAAAATTTTGACAATCTTTTGTTTTTGTTAAATTGATTTAATTAATTTTTATTTCCTTGTCTATTTGTTTGATTTTGTGAATGAAAAAATTAAACCACTTAATAAAATCTTATTTTATTTGTGTTTTAGAGAATCTATATATAAGTTTAATGTGTATACATTTGTGTGTGCATATGTTTTGAAAAAAAAACATAAAAAATGAAAACAAGCCCATTTTTTTTAGATATTAGCATGTATGTATATTTCTAGTTACCTTTTAAAATGAGAGAAAAAGGTCATTGTTGTATTATCTACACAAGCAATTTAGGTTGATGATTAATTAATGCCAGAACTACTTGCTTTTTATGAACAAATGCAACCAAGAACTTATCCTTTTAACTAGAAACTTTAAGCAGTATTTAACAAAAATATATTTTAATATTAGACATTTAAAACATGATGGAATCATAATGGAAAAAGAAAAAAATTATAAAATATATTTCTATATTTAAATAGAATTTCTGTTTCCTGATCATACTTTTGTATTTTTGTTGGTTTGTTCAGAGATTACAATTATATTTTCCAGTTTTCTAAAAGTTTTTATCTTCTGAATATCTGTTTAGCAGATAAAGTGACAGTAAAAAAAAGAATAAAATAACATCAACAAAATTTTGCTGCCATAAATTCCTTCCATTTTTAATATGCTTAAAATAAATTACAGAAATTGGTAAATTTTGAATAGTACTTGTTCTGACAAACTGTTTTGTTTTTGCATGATGAAAGAAAAATTCTTAATTTTATGAGTAGTTCTTACGTATGCCAAATTTAAATAGTTTCATTTTTACTTGAAAATTCTTGGTTTCAATTGCTCATTCTAGTGTTTAATTTATTATTTCTGATAATGATGTTTGCTTTCTGTTTTTCCTGTTTAGAAACATTAAATTGACTATTTTGCAATTCTCTTATTATTTGTAGCTTGTCTTTATATGAATTTTGCTGAGCAACAATTCTTTAGGTTTCATTAAAATGAGATATTTTATTAATTTATTTAACTATAATAAAAATAAAAAGGAAAAAATTGTATTCATTCTTCAATAAAACCATAAAGTTTTATTAAGAATATTGCAATAACCAAAAATTATTATCCAAGAACAAAAGCTTGGATATTAAAAAGTTAAAAAGGATTATTTTATCATATTTTATTTTTTTAATACTTCTCACAGAAGGTATAGATATAAGATGAAAAAAACTAAAAGAGGAGTATAAATATATTAAACATTTAATTTATAAACAATCATTTCAATTTTTCAAATTCAAAAATAGTGTGTTTTCTTATAGCTCTTCAATATAAGAGCTTCAGTTTTGTTATTGTAATAGTTGATAAAAAAATCAAATAAAGGCAGAAAAGTAAGTAGAAATGTTGTTGATTTCTATTATTTAGGCACCAACTTTCCAGAAAAATTCAAAAAATAATGATTCATAATAAAAAAGTAATTTATATAGATTTTTAATTATTTAGGGTTAATAATAATGTCTAAATTGCTGAACAGGAATAAACATTTTTAACAAAAGTAAACATTAATATCAAAAATAATGTATCTGGTTTATTTTTTGCCAAGTTATTACATGTCAATCTCCTTGTAAAAAAGAAGTTGTTTTGTCTCTATCTTTTCTTAATGTGTTTGCATGTGTTACTATTAACATCTATGTATGGACATGTATATATGTAATGTAAGTATGCAATGAATTTGCAGAAAACTTGTGTGTGTATGCACCTATGTGTCCATGTATCTGTGTGAACAAATTTTATTGGTACCAACATTCTGAAATATTAACATATGCACTCTAATAGGCTTATCCACCTGCATACATATTGGCATACAAATATTATCACAAAATGGATAACCTCAGCTTATATCGGCAATGAATATGTACCCAAACATTTTCCCAGACTAATGATGCAACAGTAACAAATTTTAGTAGGCCCTCCCATCTGAGATGATGTTCTTGATTTAAAAAAAAAAATTTGTTTAAATATTTGGTATTTACAAACTTTTACCCACTCAGTTTTCTTTTTGACATTATTTTGTTGAGTTGTGGGGTATAGTGTAAATTGCAATAACCAATATTGTATGATGAGACACATAAGGGTGTTCTTATGCACAAACAAATACACACACACATTGATAAATAGGTTAATATCTTATACATTTTTATAGATATCATAAATACATACTTTTATACTCGTTTATACATGAATGATAAATTATATATGAAATGTAATTGAATATATAAGTTATCACATAATTTCAGTATGAAGAGATACTGAAAACTTCTCAGCCATTTTGCAACATGATGGTCGTTGTTAATAGCCAATCCTCCAAAGCCCATTAGATGAATGTAGGTCCTACCCTCTTTCTGTTTTATATTAGCTATCTAAGAACATTCTCAGATTATTAGTAATTATATATATGCAAACAATACTACAGTATATGGATGCACCTCCAAAAATCTAGATTACTAGAGCATGGCAGCTGATTCATCCTCTGATCTAGACCTCACAGCTCAATAGGGGGAAAACTTATTTGTCATATTCAGTACCTGCAAAACCAAGCTCATAACATTTCATTATCAGCAAACCTTGAATTTTCTCCAGTTATGATGAACAAATGTACTCCAAATGAAGCTTCTTACCTGGGTTTTCTATTGGGACACAAGCTCACTCCAGACCTCAAGTGGAACTCATGTATGCAATTCATCACTAAAGATGCTGGAAAAATGTTTGGTTCCTTCTACTCCTCCTGTCATGCTCTATCTTTATAAGAGTCACGCCAGACCAAAAATGGAGTATTGCTACCATACCTGTGCTGGAGCTGTCCAGTCATCATTTTTCAGCTTTGCCAAGAGTTCAAAAGCATTTATGTGGCCTTAGGATGATGAACTATTTTCTACCTGACAATGCTTTTCCCTACAGATGAAACATTGCTAACCTCTCACTACTCTATCATTATTTTTGTAGCAAATGTTCAGAGAAGCAACATTTGTTACTTCCACCAGTTCAGACATTCACAGTTCAGACCCACCATGCCACATACACAAGGTCAACTCATCCTTATTCCTTTTATCTTCCATTGGTAAAGAGAACATTACACTCAGACAGCTTCTTCCCCAGAACTCTTACTTTGTGGACTCCTAAGAGGATGCTTCCATAATCACTACAATCTTAACCTCTTCAAATCTAAGTTCAACTGTTATCTATCCTACATATCCTCATAATATGCACTTATTTCCTCCTTTCATGCTCTTGCTACAATCTTATTTGCTAACTCTTGGCTCTTGGGCCTTCTGCTGAGAGAACAATAGTAGAAAAAACAGAAAAAATGTCATAATTCTTTTACAACTTCTTGGTCAGGTTGAGAACTTTCAGCAGCCCTTCATACATACAGCATATACATCTTTAATTCAGTATATAAGTACATTTCAAATTATACATAAATTATATATATATATATATATATATATAGCATATGTTTTGGCAGCATGTTTTCGTTGAAAAAAAGACTCCGAAGATGACATTTTGCTAATGTACTCAGAATAAATGAATATGCATCAATATGGTAACTTTATTTCTTCTTTTAATAAGGATACTAAGAAACTTGTGTGTGTGTGTGTGTGTGTGTGTGTGTGTGTGTGTGTGTGTGTGTGTGTATATATATATATATATATTTATACATCTTTTCATTCATGAATTTAGTATTATGTAAACATATTCTATAGGTCCATAAAAATTCCATCCAAGCATAGTTAAAAAAAATAATTAGGCAGTTAATTTAATTGAAATTATTTTTTAATATTTCAATATATTGATTTATTTATTATTTACTATTTCTTGACTTTAAATTAACATGTATAGCAGGGTCATATTTGAAAAGTAAATGCCTTTGTTTTTTTTCTATTTTCACCACAGTATGTTCAATTTAAGTTTTAAATTATGTGGTGAAATTATCTCTTTTAACTGCACTTATTATGTAACTAAATTATTGATTATATCTTAGGTTCGAGAATTTTATAATTTATATCAAATATAAAACACTTGCTTTATTTGACTCTGCTTGGGAGAAATTTTCTATGGATGGAATTTATTGGGTTAATTTTTAATTGGTGGGATTTTTAAGTACACTCATAATACATGACTTCAAGTATTACACACATTTAAAAGAATCATTAATATAGATAGATAGACATGTTTAGATAGATATATATGAGACTATAACTTACTTGTCAGCTTATATGAGCAGATAACTTTATTACTAATTTGTACAAATAATTTACCAGAATTTAAAATCCAATAACAAACATTTGATGTGGGGATAAGGTTTAACAAGCTAATCTGGGTGACCATTACTACTGAGTAGTTATTTCCATCCTTACTTGATGCCTTTAGTTGTAGTTTTGTGCTAAACTAAGCTAAGTAAATAGCTTGGGTGCCTTTGCATGGGATAATAGTAAGGAAACAACTCTAGTAGACTATTATTACTAACTAGTAATTTCAACTTTTGCTAGGTGCTCTGTTGTCGCCAATAATAGCCAAGGTGTAATTAATTAAGAAAAATTATTGCTTCTGCTGTTCATAATATTTAAATTAACTAAAAAAATTTATAGGAAACAAAAAGTAGCATCTGAAAAATTAGAAAAATAATGATACTAATTAGTCCTACCTTTAAAATGAAACCCCTATGCAAACTGTGACCGCCAAATGGTACACACACAAAAATGTTAAAAAAAATATCATGGCAACAATTTCTATAAGTGATAAATATCATCATCATCATCATCATCATCATCATCATCATCATCATCATCAACAACAACAACAAAATGTACCAAGTGAATAAATATATTGAGAAATGCAATTTATTCACAACAGATTGATTCTTTTGAAATACTTAAAGCAATCAAAATAAAAAATACCAGAACAAATAATTATAAAATGATCTTTTGAACTTCAAACCAAAGGTTACACTCCATTATGAGGGTGAAAATATTTTCTTTTGATTCTGATCAATATCTTGTATAATACCTGTCAGTTTTGCCATTTCTGTTAATAAAACTTCACAAACTGACAAGTAAAGTATTAAAATTTAAATCCAAATGTTGCATAGAGTTCACTAAACACATAACATTAGTATATTTTTCTTGTCCCGTTAGCCATTGGTACAAAACTTTGTGTACAAGCAGAGCTAAATTTACCAAATTTAATTTACTTAAACCAAATCATTGTTTACAATATTTTTATGGGAAAGATTTCCAATAGTAAAATTAAAAGTAAAAATAAATGAGAAACAAAAAGCTCTTGCAAATAAATTAATGTTTATACTCAGTTTTTAAATGCCATATCCCTTCAGGATGTTGGCAATTATGGCTCTCCATAGATTACGTTCTTTTTTATCTGTGAATTGCCATGACTTCTAGGGAAAATAGTCAAGTGATTTTATGTTAAATATGTAACTTCCCTGCTATTTAACCCATAGGGAGAAGGAGATGAATTCATCCCTTCTCAATTTGTGCCAAAGTCAATGACTAAACCTTGAACTCAGCTCATTGATTCTGCTTTCCGTGCTGATAATCTTTATGCCACCTGCATGTTCTTCATTCTTTTATTTTCTGTGTCCCTTCAAAACATGGGCAATCATAACTCTCCACTACTCCCTATCCTTTGTAGCACTTAGTAAGGTTTGTCTTCTCACTCACCATTCCAATCAAAGATGAAAGACCATTCTCATAATTATTGTTTAAAAATATAATTAAATGCTATAACATACCCTGTAATATCTAATATTTTTAAAAGACTACCCAGACTACTATTTTTTTTCAAAATCAACAAATATATTCTACAAGAACAATTAAAATTTTAGCTTAGACTTTTGGGTATTGCTAAATAGTAGCACCTGGAAAATATTTCCAAACTGATAAAGCTGCTCATTCTCTTTTGTGAAATTGCTTCTAGTTCTAACCAGCTGTTTTTCCCAAGTGCAGTTTTTTCATGATGTTTTTAATCTCAGATAACAGCCATTCTAACACTTCATCATTTTTGACCCAAAAAACACCAGCTACAAATTGTGTTCCAGTTTCTGATTACTTAATATGTTTCTTTATTAATACTGATTTCTATTTAACAGAGTTTAATATCTTTTTTTCTGTAACACAAACTATTGGTTTGTTTTATTCTGGTATATTGCTTTTTAATGAAAGGTAAATATTGATAAAGATTTGTTAGTAAAACCTGAACTGTACATTGAACTAAGCTAAGCTAAACCTGATTCAAAATTAATTTGAAAAAGCCTGAATAAATCAATATAATCTCCTTGGACATGACTTTCACTTCTCAATATTACAAAATTTGCTGGCAAGAAAAGAAGTTACCAAATGTCAAATTTATCCCCAAATTGTATACTTCTATGTACAAACTCATTGCTATTCTTCAATTTCCTACAAAACTTTTAATTAATTTTTACAAATTTTTTATTATACTGTAAAAAAATCCTAACATAAGAGTGAAAGTTAGAAATAAATATTTTAATGTGATTTTATTTGCATCTTGCATAGGGTACTATTAATTCTAATAAGGTACTTTGAGATTTCTATTTTATAAAGTAATCATATTCAAATCTAAAGAATAACAAATTTGATCAGTAATAGATTTGCCCATTTTTCTTTAATAGCATGTGATTTTATTTTATTAATGCAAATAAGTTAGAATTGATTTTCTATAAATTGATGGTCTCATTATATTGCTACCAAATAGTTTTGAACATACAAAGTACTTCTACATTATATTATAGTATATATAATGCATATCATAGGTAGTTGTATTATTGTGTATTGTATAAGATAACTGATTATAAAAATCTATCTATAAATCCTTTAATTGAAAAATGCTAGTTTGTTGAACACATCCTAGCTCCTTCCTTATACTGGAATGCATCAGATTTCAGCTATGCTCTTTCTGCATGTATCATCCTTTTTATTATTTCATTCCTCTATATTGATTTCTTCCATTCACGATGTTGATATGTCAACTTTTAAGGTTTAGATCTTTTATCCTATGAAATTCTTTCTCTGATATTCAAAATCACTTTTATTATTTTGGCTGTACAGTAACTAAATTGTTGCAAAATATTCAATTTATTGCAACATATGATGATCTGAACTTTACAGTCACATCTCCTGAACCCTTCTCACATTTTCATACTATAAATTTTGTACATATCTAATATATTTGTAAAATCTAGAGAATCTATTACCAGTTATGAATGTTATTTTTCTTGATTTATATTTCTTTTTAAATAAGTTGAATGTAATGAAACCCATTTAGTCTTGATGCTACCTTATCCTTGTTCAAACTATATAGATTTCTCACTTTTAGATTTTGTTAGGTAGTTTAATGCTAATGCATTGAATGAAAGACCAAAATATCTGTTTTTACTGCCAGTAGCAAATTATTGAGTCTCATCTAATAGAAGAGTATAGTCATTTTCTGCAGTAACTAATGTTGTTATTGTAAAACTCATGAAGTCTTAGTTGTTCAATTATCAGCTGTTTTCTTGATAGACTCTTTTTAATGTATCAGTTTCCTTTCTTTCAAAATAATTTTAATCCTCAAACAGGACAGTCATCTCAAAATGTATCAATATATATATAGATCTTTAGTATAATAAAACATAAAAATAATGGCCACTCACCACTTCTTTTTAAATCTGTTGTTCTTCAAGAACTGATTAGGTACCTTCATTTTTTTAATAATTTCAGCCCATGCAAGGCAATAAAGCCACTAAGATGCAAAGGGTTACTGAGAGAATATGAGAAAAAAAAACTCTATTAAGGAGAGGGAACAATAAAAGAACAGGAAAGACAGAAGATAACAATTAACATTGCATTTAAATTTCTGAAGATCAAAGTTGACTAGGAAGCAAGAAGCTAGAAGGGAGTTCGGTGAGTGATAAGGGAAATAATAGAAACTGTTAGCATAGAACTTGCAGTCACATCTAGCAATTTTAGCTGTAAAATGATGATACCGTGTCACCAATCTAGTACTGTGCTTAAATTCATAAAGTCTAGGTATGATAGTATTACCATGAAAGTATTACCTACCACACTTGCCTGTAGGTTATTAGATTAGCTGTCACTAATTTGGGGGCATTTCACTTTATAAAAAGACAGTATTCTTTTCTTTAAACATAACTTTTTTTTAATCATTTCACCCCCCAAGCAAGGTGATAATACCCCTAAGATAGCAGAGGTTACTGAGAATGGAAGAGTATGGGAACACTTTAGTGAGGAGAAAGAGCAATAAAAGAACAGGATTCAGGAAGACAGAAGATGGTGGTTGGCATTGCATTTAAACTTTTGAAGATCAAATGTGGCGAGAGTCTCACAGACAAGAAGTGCAAGAAAAGAAACTATTAGAATAAACTTATGGTTACATCAAGCTAATTCAACCATAAAATGATGAGAACTAGTTACCAATCTAGTAGTACACTTAAATTCATGTGGTCAGCTACCAAGGAGGAGAGCTCATTAAAACAATTGCCATGAACAAACAAATATACACTTTCTTTCCCTATTTCTTTGATCTCTCTCTCTCTCTCTCTCTCTCTCACACACACACACACACACACACACACACACACCGTCTAGGTAAGGGAGAGTTGGGTATGAAAACCAAAAGATAATTCCTCTTCTTAAGTGACATCAATTTACCAAAAGTTGTGGCATTTTACTTTAAATAATCCATTAGTATTATTGCCTTTAATTTTATTTCACTTGCCAACATACACATATCTGAATGAAAAATTTCTAACTGGTTTAATTGGTATTATGTGGTTTCTTTTAAAGAGAGGAATTTTTCAAATGTGTTTTGTACATTTATGTATCTAAGTGGAAAGAAACTTTCTTGTCAATCAGACAGTATGTGAACAAATATAAATTTTCTTTCTTTCTCTATCAGCTTGTACCAGTGCTTAACTTGGTTACATCTTCATTGTGTAAAATCATACTTGACTTAATCATTAATAATCTCTTATTACTGAGTTAGTCAAATCAGTATATTATTGTAACTGACAATTTTTACAGTTTATGATATTTTAACTAATATTTATTCTATTAAGTTGGCATATAGATCATGAAATAAAGTTCTGGCAGAAGAAAAAAAATAATTGTTTTTTTTTTTAATTTACTGAAATTGTAAGAAGCATAAATAATTTAAAAACAATAAATAAATTCATCTAAAGGCACCCAAACTAACTAGAAAAATTAAGTACATGACACCAAATTTTCATCTGACAGGTTTTAAAATTTCTTTTATTTTGAGACTTACTTTTCATTGGGTAAGTTTTGTGAAATGGATGGATTAATAAATACATATATATTGCCTCTCACAAATATTGTTGCTTATTAACATCAGTTCTAAAAAGAACCGATGTTAATAAGCAACAATATTTGTGTATGCTGACTGTTAGGATCACTGATAATAAAACTTCTTTTCCAAGGGCAAAGTTCGTTTGACAAACAAATTTGGGGAAAAAAAAATTCCAAATTAAAATGAAAAAGGAAAAGTCTTTGTAATGTGTTTTGAAGAAAAATAATAAGTAAAATTTATAAGAAGCCATTTTTAATCATCACATATTCATTTATTAAAGGTTCTAATGTTTTTATTAATATTATTTTTTTTTAATTCACACAAACTTGTCTGAATTTTGTTAGATGGGATGTTTTAATCATTGCATGTGAGTTTCTTTGGACTAATTTCATTGTCCTGTTTGTTTTTGCATAACGTTTCAGTTGTGTACCTCTGGCTTTCGGCTGGTGTCTGTTATGTTCCAAAATATTGTCAGATCCTGTCTTGGGACTACATGTGCATCTTCACCCACACATGTCACATCTAATTTTGTTTCTCTGTGCATCTGGGCCAACCAGGAAGCAGCTGACAATGAACTTAAGATTCTACAGCTTTGGTATCAAGTATGAATTTCAAGGAGCAGTCATGAGATCAGTGTGGCAATCAAGTGAAGACATACCCAGAAACATAGAGACACAGAAACTAGACATGATGTGTGTGGGGTAGGAAAATATTGTGAAATAGCAAAAACAAGTAAATTAGTCTGAAGAAAATCATATACAATGATTAGTATAAATTATTTTTTTATTAAATTAATGTTGTATTTAATTTTAGTATTTAGTCTTAGAAAAACTATCTTTATTCTTCTTTGTTATTGGAAATGCAGGATTAACAGAAGTATTTGTCTGCAAAATGTCTGTGGCACAAATGAAACCTTCAATACAAAAGTGCTACATGAACAGTAATTTTCCATACAAAGTCATATTTAATTTTAGCTTTTGACTCTCAGTTCCAAGAAGCTGAAAATCTTAATTTTGACTTTCAGTTGCTTTTGCTGTAAAATTTTATTCATTTTTTTATACATTCATCTGATAAAGATTGGGAAATTCCCACTCACATATTTTGAATTTTAAAATTTTACATTCTGTTGTGTGTCTATTTAAATTCTTCATTTAAGAATTTAATCCTCATACCAACGTGTATATCATACATATAAAATATCCTATTTCCTAACCTTATTTCTATTATACTTAATATTATTGACTTTTTAAAATTTTCTCTTTTAGGTCATTTTATTATATTACAATAAAATATTTTGGTTGTTTTTAATCTTATCTTGTGTCATAGATATGCATTTACTTTTAGTAACATTGATATCATTTTTACAAAAATTTATTATGAAATTCTTCAAATTATAATAAGAATGATACAATTTGGGAAAATTTAGGATAAATTTTATTTTTTCAACACAATGCTAACTACAAAAAGTTATAATTTAATACTGCCATCCAAATAAAAAAAATTCTCTGAGAACTGATTTGTTTATAACAAAGCTTAATTAATTTTTTTTGTATTCTTTTTATTTATGATTTTTTTTAATTCTGAAAGACTATTAATGTTATTGAAATATTTTACAAATGCATATCTCAAATATGAATCAAGTTCAAAATATTATCACTAATTTTTTGAAGGAGAAAAAAGATTGTTGCACCAAATTTATTTTTTTCTGAAAATACTTAGAAATATCACGTGCCAAATGTAGCACATTATGACTTAAATTGAAATGATAAAGATCTAGGCAAAAAAACAAACAACAAAAAGATGTTTTAATCACCAGGGGTAACAAAGGAGGGAACATGAGAACCTTTTAAACAAATTCAAGCAAAACTTTTTGGTTGATGCTATGCGATATACAGACCATTTCCTTGCTACAGCCGAGAACTCAGAGCCATTTCATTAGGAACCACATCCTGAGGTAGGTCTTCAGTTTTCAGATTCTTAAACAATTCAGAAAAAAAAAACTGTTGTGACAGACACTCGTTCCTGACAATTCATTTTTTTTTTTTTTTACCATTCACTTCACTTTGATTTAATCTGCAAATGCATTCAGTTAGACTTCTCTTCATCTACTCACTCAATCATTTTCTTGAGTTTAAAGAATGGGGCAAGTTTGTCTAGCTCTCTAGGTAACAACTCACTATTTAACTATTACATTCTTTTAAAACTTGCCATCATATTTTCCATGGTATCTGGTATCAATGCAATTCATTGGTTATTACATTGAATAAGAATATCAACACACCTCCCAGTTATAGCTGATAGTTATTTTTTGTTTGTTTTTGGTAATTGGAAATGGTTGGACTACCGTTTGCAAAAGGTATACCCCCTCCCATACTTCATCTTGATGAAAATTTTGTTTTTCCTTCATTCTTTTTTAGTTGCTTATTTGCTTAGTTTATTTTCTTTTACATTCTTATAATTTATTGTTTTATTCAATAATATCTGTAATTTTATTACTATAGTTTTTTTTGGGGGGATGAGGGGATGAGGGGGAGATATTGTTGCTATTCATTGTCTTATTCAGACCAATACCCTCATTGATGTCCTTTTTATCAAGGCCAGTGTGTTCTCTGATCATTTACTGTTTTATATCTATATCCATATATCTATGTTTAAGGAATAATTCACTTTTTCTTTGGAAATAGACAAAAATATTTATCTAAATCATTCAAAGATCAGTATTAGAAAATATGCTTGCAAAGATTATTTCTAAATTGAGAGGAACTAAAATAATAGTTGATAAGAATATTATTAGTTTTTATTTTATTTCCTAAAATAGAAAACTGAGATAAATTACAAGTTTAATAATCAAAATATAATTGGGCCAAAAATTAATGATGATAACCTGTTTTTCGTAATATTTAAATGAAATATTTCACCCTCTCAGCAGTCACAAAACTGATTCTCATCTTTATCAGCATACTTATTTGAAAAAGTGTGTGTTTGATTTGACCAGATATAAATCAAAGACAAGGCTGATTCACTTTTCGACCCATATTTTGAACAGCCTGAACAAAGTAGTTAGCTATCTTTTAAATATACATATATGTGTGTTTGTGTGTGTGTGTGTGTGTTCAATTAATCCTATTTTATTGAGCTTAACTGAGAAAAGAAAGCAGTAGCTCATGAAAAGATTGCTGAAAATGATCACCAAAAATATATATTGCTAAATCTTTTGGTTCATGTTAGACTTTCTGATAATTTTCATCTTTGGTTTCATGATGAAATCTTGGTTGATTTCATGAGCCTTATGCCAGAACTTGATATTCATTAAGTACTAACAGTAAATTATATATAATATCTAATTATATATAATATCTAATTAAAAACATTTTATACTGATTTATACTCAAGTATATTATCTGAAATACTGTTTGTGGTATGGCAGGCAATGTTGTATTTTCACCAATAATGCCTAATATTTTTTGCCTTCTTACAATAGTAATCTTGCAAAATGGCATCTGATATGAAAGTACATATGAAGCAGAGGTATTTTATTGATTTACTCTTCACAGAAAAATTATTCTCATTGACATTCATCAACAACAGTTGAATATTTATGGAGATTAGACATTGAATTTGAGCACAGAGGTAGTGGGTAATGTTTTACAGCAGTGGCAACAGCTATGTTTATAACAAGCCACATTTACAAGTGGGGCATACAGGCTTATGTTAATCAATGACAAAAATGCATAGCTAATGGTGGTGACTATTTGGAAAATAGTGTTTTGCTGCTAAAAACTCACTCTCCAACAGTGTTATTGTGCTCCTTGTATCTGTTGTAGTTTCTTTGGTAATAAATATTATTTTTAAAGCTTCCCAAAAATACTTTAAAAAAAACTAAATAATAAAATTTGTCAAGTTTATCAAGTATAGAAAAATGCTAATTTTAAGGTCTGTGAATTAATAAGAAAGATTTTGCTTATTTGAAAGTTATATATTGTTGCTGTTTGTCTCTTCATGCTACTGTTGACTGGGAATATTTTGCTGCTTTTTTTCTCTAATTCAGAAAAATTTAGTATGAGTTGTTAGTTCAGTAATCATTCATGATTAATGTAACTCCATTCCCCATTGCTTGACAAAATGGATAACCTGTAAAAACATTTTCCTCCATGTAAAACATTGTATGTTTCCATGAACACAAGGGCTTGTTTGTGCACATCATGGGCAATTTTGATTTTAGTGCAAGTAGTTATCATTCAATTCAGACAATGGCTAAATATGAAATGTTAAAACTTATGGCAGATATACAATTATTTTTAAGATGGTATAATTTGGCAGAACCAAATAAATACCCACTCCCAAAAATGATCAGAGATTTTGTACACTGATGTATTTCAGTAATTCCAATAAAAGTGAGGATGTTTATCTGTTTAATTCACTGAGTAACTTGGACTTTTTGTGAGGGTATTTTGCATCTTTTTGTATTGAAGCTTTTTAAAATGCATTTAGTCAACCTTCTGTTTTTCTTTTTCATTATCCATTTTGTTATGCCAGTCATCACACATACAACAAAAACATCGACATATATACTGGGTGACTGAATAAATATGCATACATAAAAAAATATAGTTTTGAATTCATGTTGCAACAATTTGAAAACCTTCTAAAATGTGACAATCGCAATTGAGTATACTTTCTATAATATAACAGATATTTTATGCCCAGTATAGTGTAGTGTTTTCTGATGGATGGCAAGAACATTTGATGATGACTGAGTGGGATCTTCATGATATATTATACAGTGGAGCTAGTGTCTGTTACTTGTATAACTAACCACACTTCATCACCAAGTCTTAAATCTCACATTTCACTCATGTATGAAAACGGATTACATCAAAAGATTTAATTATGATTACATGATCAATTTATCGTTGGGCTAATAGGTGCCATCAATATATTGAGATCATGAGCAATAGTATAAAATCTTACAAGAATCATTTAAAACTTAGACTATAATTATAAAAAGCCATATATGGTTATAGAAAATTTATATTTATCACTTATTTTCACTGGAGGTTTTTAAATTGTAGTAACACTATTTTTTTAAAGTTTATCAAACAAACAAAGTAATCATCCTCAGTTTTCCAAATATATATATGTATATGTGTGTGTGTGTGTATATATATATATATATATATATATATATATATATATATATATATATATATATATATATATATATATATATATATACATGCACATATATACATATATGTATGTGTGTGTGTGTGTGTGTGAGAGAGAGAGTGTATGTGCCTACATGTAGATTTTCCTAACACTTTCTTATGCATTTTTCTTCTACTGTTTGTCATCAGCCTATGAAAGCAAAGTTCTTGTTCTCATATTGTTTTTGTCCTATTTTCTTTCTTTCTGGGTTTTTTATTTCTTTGTTATATTTTTTTCTTAAATTTTCTGCTTCGCAAATGAAAAATATGTTCTGGAATTTCATTACAACATTCATGCAACTATATTTTTTAAAAATGAAATGTAAAAAGCCATGTCCATAAGTAATTTTCTGTGATTGTCTTGTTTGCTGGGTTTTTAGTCGTTGTTTCTCTGTTACAGAATGGTGTAGTTTGTGGGCAGTGTCCCTGTGGTCAAGGGTATTGATTTATTTACACATATATAAAGTATATGCAAGCACATACTTACACACACACATACGTGCACACATACATATACACATATATGTATATATATGTGTGTGCATGTGTTTATGTGTGTATGTAAGAAAAAAGAGGAAGCCATCCATCATGTTCCCAACTGGCCTCCTCCTTCCTATTTGTTATTTGTTCTTGGAAGTCCCTCTCTATTTATCCCTTAATTTCTTTCTTCCTCTTTCTTACTCTCACACTATCTGTATCTCTTTTTTCTCTCAATATCTGTCAATATCTCTCTTGTTTTAATATAGCTGATTCCTTTTTGTACATAGCTTTGTGTCCTAGTGCTGGTCAGATTTTTTTCATAAGGGCATTTTGGCTGTCATAATATGATAATATAGAATTATATTTAGCATTTATTTTTTCACAAATATATATATATGCACGTGTACATGTGCATATATATGTATATATGTCTATTTACATACAAATACAGCCAAATTATTTACTGTTGTTCAGAATGAGGCATTAGAGAGGATTGACTCATACTGTCTTTTTTTCATTTTAGGCCATTCGTATTTCTTGCGGAAAGGTAATCCTGTCTTTTTTTCTCTTGCATGGTTTTGATGTTACCTGATGCTCTTAATAGTACACATTTTGTGGTCACCTGTGCCTTTGGCTGTGTACACATTATTACTACTAACTAAGCTTTTACTCTGAGATGATACAGACATTCTATGGATATAGATAATACCACACACACACATATATATATATATATATATATATATATGGTGTAAAAAATACTCATATATTTGTTAGAGGAAGTTCCTTCATATTTTTCCTTTTTATAACTTTTTAAAATCAAATATTAAAAAAAAACATTTTATATAGTTGTGAATTAGTTACCCTTGTCTTTCTTTTTTGAATTTTTTCTTCTACTTATGTCGGTATGTTAAAAACTATCTTTGCATATTTTTTCCTTCAGGGTTGACTAAAGTTTCAAAACTTTTATAAGTGTTTTAATTTCGAGTCAAGTTTTAATATTTAAAAACATTTTCATATTTAGCTGTGCTTCATTAACTACTTACCTAAAATTTTAATGGAGAAAATGATTTTTTTTTATTTTCACAAAATGAAATTTCTACCTCTTTGTTTAGATTTCACCATTCCAAATAAACAGAAAATATTGTTAGTGACCTTTGATCTGCTGAATTTTTTTTCCTTGAAATTCAAAGTTCTTCATTGATCATTATTTTTTGTCTTTATTTGGATATAAAATGAAGGCTTTGTTGGCAGCACAGCTGTTGTCTTTTGCAGCAGCATGTCTATGAAATTATAAATATATTTCCTTTTTGGCTGTAAATCTTGAAATCTCTCTTTGGTAAAAATCTGCCGCAGTCTGCAAATAATTTTGTTCATATTTTGGCTTGAACTTAAATACAGTTATCTATCTATCTATATATATATATATATATATATATATATATATATATATATATATATATATCTGTCTGTCTATCTATCTATCTATCTATATTTTTCTACATATAAATATACACATGTGCGTCCATGTGTGTGTGTGTATGGATAAGATATTAAAAAGAGTATTATGAAATACTCTGTGACTTTCATCATTCTGGTGATTCATCCTGTTATTGGCATCTATTTTATCTCTTTTATAGTCTTGTGAGTCAGTCTCATGTCTTATATCTCCTGCTGGCCTGTAGATATTTTTTATTATTATTATTATTTAAATTTGGTTATTGCACAGTAGTTTGTTCAGTTTTTCTTTCTATTTTAAAGATTTTTTTTAATTATATAGAAAACCCTTTAATGTTTTCTTTTATTTTTTACATGACAATTTAGCTAACATCCAGATTTTCTTTGAAGATTTGATTATTGGCCAAGTTTCATCATTCAAAAACTGAGTGAAAGAACAGATCTGAAACTAAAGATGATGTTCATCCATCTTCAAACATGTAACCATCCAATCCATTACATCTTTGTTTTAAGTAATTCAATGCACAATTTTTACTTGATGTTACTGCTTTAAATCTTGATAATTTTCCAAAAATGATCATACAAGTGCCATTTCTTAAATAATATAGTTATATTTAATTCAAGAATCAAAAAGGAATGTATAAAACTTATTTGGTAAAACAGCAAGTTAATTAAACATTCTATGAAAGACTCTGTAAAAGAGACTTAAATAAAACATTGAAATAGATGAGCTTGAACAATAGCAGCTCAAAGTTATTATCATATCTAAATAAATTTGTTTGAAAAATTGATAAGTTAACCTATTTCCCACAAGAAAAAACAAACTTCAAATTTAAGTTACATATCTTCAAAATTCTATCCATTTAAACTGGTTTAATTATTCTTATTAGCTACTTCATAATACAGGACTGACTGGAAATTTTATTCTGTTATAAATGTAAAGAATAAGGTAGATACATAATAATACATGATACATAATAGATCTAATAGATCTGGATAAGAGTCAAGTGATTCAAAGGATACTTGTTTATCTTTTCTGGGGCCTAAGAATAGTTGAATTATTATTATAACATTGCTTTTTAAACCATAAGCATGTGTTTCTGAATTGTTAGTTATTTCTCTAGTCTGTTTTGAGGTCATTATTCCTGTAATTTGCAAGGGCAACAACAGATCTTTATTATCAAATTTATAAAACCTCATTCTTCAGTTTGTATGATCTTTTTTCACAAAATAATCATTATGTTTTGTTCTGGTATTATAAAATATATTTCGCTCCCAGTCTGTTTATGTTTAAACCTTTAGGTATGAGTTCTAAAATGTTAGTGATCCCTAATTTGATATTTTTAATATTTAATGAGATTTTCTTGAGTGATAAAACTTTTAAAAAAACAACAACCTATTAGAAAAAGCTAAACAAAAAAATCTTTATAAATTTTTCCGTCCATAAATATTTCAACTATGTTTCTTTAGCATTACTAATTTAAAACCATTAATTTATTTTTAAATAATCTAAATGGTATTTTTTAATTTTTGTTTTTTCACGTTGTTCTTGGATCAAAATGCGAAAAAATACTGTTGGAAGTTATATAAATAAACATTAAAAAGACAAGTAATAATAGAAAAGAAATTTAAAATTTCAATTAGTTTTCAAGGTGAATTTTTCTCTTAGTCATTTCATATAATTCAATGCTGTGTGACATTTCTGAATACCAACCTGGTCATATTGAAACAGATTAATTACTAGTGTGGAAATCTTTTGTTCCAGTCTTTCTTTCTTAACATTTTCTTTTATAGAAATATTGTTTTGGATATTTTTTTAGTATGTATCATATTATCAAATACATATCAATAATACTTTATGAAAGTATTCATTCCATATAGTATTTGAACTATTATCTTTATTTGTATTGTTTTAAAATAACATTTCAACTAATATATTCTTGAACATTTCTTAAGTTTATGCTGTAACTGGTCTTCAGAAATTACTTCATTCTTTTTTTTCTCCACTTGTTCATATATCCACCTTGAACAAAAAAAGCCAACAAAATTACATAACTATGCTAAGGTCATGAGAAATAATTAGGAGACATTGAAATCTGTTTACTGATTGATGGTTGCTGTGGGAGATGGGTCCCTCAGCAGCTATGGATCACTATGCTTGGATGTTCATATTAACTAAGGGTCAAGCAGAGGAGAGATTTCACTCTCTTCTAATTTATTATTAGACCCAATACTTTTTCACTCAATTAAACAATTCTATTGGACTGGTATGTACTACATGAAAAAAAGGAAAAGGAGAAAAAATAAGCACTGAACACTAATCAGATTCTAAAGATAGGATATACCATATACATGAAGAATGTTAAAGAATAGGATCAGTTAAAATATTATGTTAAAAACAACAAAGATGAAGATAACCCAAGTAATATATGGAATGAAAAAAATATTTATTAATCTCAGAATTTCAGAAAACAATAAGAAAAATATTGGATTGGCCAAAAAGTTTTTTCAATTTATTAAACATAATAGATAAATTTTATTTTCAGTGTTAATATGATTGAACAGTATATTTACTTTTTTTTGTTCTATTGTCTTCTACTGCCTTTTAGGCAGTTTCATAATTCTATCCTCTCAAAACTTTTAATTTTTATGCGCAAATAACTGTTCAGGTGTCTTTTGCAGTCTTCCAAGTAATTGAAATGTTTTTTCATTAACACAATTCTGTAAATATTGGAATAAATGGTTATCTATAGGTGGAATGTCTTGTGAATACAGCAGATGTGTGAAAACTTCCCATCCAAGTTGTAACAAGTTTTGCCTGGTCACAAAAGAAATATGCATTCTAGTATTATCCTCTTGAAATATTATGGCCCTTCTCTTAACTAATTCCAGATTTTCTTTGGTGATTAATTAATTCAATTGGTCAAGTTAGGAGCAGTATTCATTTGAATCAATTGTTTGATTCTCTATAAGGAGCTCATGGTAGAGTACTCCTTTCTAATCCTAATATATAAAGAGAATCATCTTTTTCAATGAAAAGCAGCCTTTGATATGGTTAGTGGTGGTTCATTTTATTTGCCCCACAATCTTTCATATTTCATGTTGTTGTAAAGTATCCATGCTTCATTGCCTGTCACAATTTGTTTTTTTTTTTAAATTTCATTATGTGTAAGTAGCAAATTTGCCATAGGAATATGGTCCAATAGGCTTTTGTTTTGCTTATATCACATGAAAGTGACTAACATACCCAAGCTGGTGCAAATGATTTTCAATGATTGATTTGGACATTTTTAGTATGCTGTTATCTCCTACATTCTATAATGTTGATTATTCTAAATTAGTATCTTGATTTGGTTGTTATCAACCTCAACATGTCTGGAGAGCATTGGGAAACAGAAAATCTCCACTTTTGACACTTTTGTTCATTTACAGTACCTTCTCCATAAACTGAAATCTTTTTTGCATTTGAGTTACATTTTTACCTTTCTTAAAATAAAAATGTTAATGTATTTATTTTCTTTTATCTTCAATATTAGAATAAACAAAAAAATATACTAATTTTGAAAAAGGTATGAAAAATGTACACTGATAGGATAACAGTCACAATATGATAAAAAGGTTTTTCTTTAAGCTAGTGAAAATTAAATGCTCTTGATGCCTTCTAATGGCAATTGCAAAAGAACAAACTTTTGAGCCAACCCAATACTAACTGGGATTAATGAAAGAGAAGCTTGTGTTTTCAATATGAAGACACCACAATCATCACCTTAAAAAGGGGTTTGCTTTAAAAATAAACTATGAAGCAATGCTTTTTTATTACTTTGGGAAATGAATGCAGGTTTGTTTTTTTATGATCAAAAACAGTAACTCTCTCTGTTTTCTTTATAAATTCACAAAACAAATCAAAATTATATAGATACATTAATTTTTTGTTTCATAATGCTAGAAATCTTTTCAGAATCTTTAACTGGCTAATTATTGATAATTATCCATTTTTTACAGTTTAATAAATTACTGGTGGACAAGAGGTTTATCGTGACTTATTTATCTTGCCTCTGTTCTTATTGTTCATATTAAGAATCTCTCCTATATCTGTTAACTTTGCCATTATATATGTGAAAAACAGGTAACCCATATACTATATTATAGTATAAACAAAATTGTGCATTTCAAAAATATCCTATTTCAAAAGATTAAAGCTATAACAGCTCAATGTATTTTTAAGATGAGAAATCACTTCTCATTTGTTTACACTTTCATTCCCTTCTTTGCTTTCTTTGTCAGTTCTGCATTTCAGGTGAGTCAAGCTCTGATCTGCTTCAATTATTATATCATTACCAGCAAAGTTACCAAGTGTTATCCAAGTTAAAATGGAAAAGCAAGAAATAAAATGTGGTAATGTTTTTACTTTACACTGCTACAATTTTTATTATAGTATCTGGATATTTATATAAATTATATCCTTACTTTATTTTTATAAATTATTTATTCTGTTGATATTTAAAATGTAACTTTTCTTTCTAATAATGTTTTAATGTCTTAAAACCAAAAGAAAAATTATCTTAATATTATAAAAGAATGCTGTAGAGATATAAACTTAAGACAATTTAATTCCTATACATTATTGAGATAATAAATAATGCACATTTTGATCTTTTAATGATCACAAAGATCACAGTAAACTAACTTCAAATCTTACTCAGGATAAAATTTCTTCTTAATTGCTTGACAAATATATAGGTTTTGTTTGTTTGTATTTATCAGTACTTAAATAAGCATTAGCACAAAAACAAGCCATGCATATATATCCCTTTGCTTACCATAATTTTTAAGCCTCAAACCAGAACAATATTCTATTCATATTGTAGCTTTAGTTTTCTTGCACAATGAAGTGTTTTAATGACCCAACACACCTTAAGCTCCAGGGCTGATAAAAAAATATGAATATTGATAGCTTATATCTCTAGTGGGATACCAGGACAGACTCCTCAGACTGGGACAGTACTAGCCAAATCAGGACCTATGGGTAAGCCTGCCTTTAGATATAAAGTGTTTATATATTGTAAAATATTTTTGTTTATGTCTGAATAAAATATTTTTGTATTCATTACACTTTTTAATGCTATCATTTAAAAAAATTCTCATTTTTTTCTCAATATTGCTTTAGTTTTTATTACATTTTAAAATATTACAGCTGACTTTTCTATGTAAATATCAATCTCACATTAACAGGATTTTAAAAAATCATTTACTTGTTTGTTAATACTGAAGAGATGAAAACAATATTATTTTTTTCAAATTTTTTAGCCACTATTTGTTGGAAAAGTATCTATATTTTTCAGGTACATGAAAATGATATTTATAAATTAGTACTGGTGAGAAAGAAAAAAGTAATCATTTAAAATGTGTTCAGAGACTGGGTCATTTAAAATGTGATCAGCAACTGATTTTAGTTTTCAAAAAATGATTAGATACAATTGTCAACCATAAGAAATAACTTTTTTACTGTATAAAAATTCATAAGATTAATAGAATTCACTCGTCTTAGATTATCATGTGACTGTATACACTCATGGGAATAATTTTAAAATGTTTGCCTCATTGAAGAAATCATCTTTTACAAAAACAATCTTATTTTTATTCACTTATACACACACACACACACACACAATGGATGCATAAAGTCACAGAATATTGACAGCAAGAACTTCTTGGTTGGTTTGAGAACTTTTGAGCTTCACCTCTCTCTCACACACATGGACACACACACACACATATATATATATATATATATATATATATAAGAAAGAAAAAGGCAGTTGTTCAGGTTAATTCTGGAAGACAACACACACAAGACAATCAATCTATGCATATAAAGAGCTTAAAATTAAAAGACTAATAATAATTATAAATAGAATTATATAATTCATGTAGCTTATACAGGGTGCAACAGAAACACCTCCAACATAATGGTAAGACATCAGTGGCAAGTCTATCTTCATCTAGCTAATGTCTTACCATTAAATGGGAGGTAATTCTACCTCATTCTGTATATGAATCATGTGTGTGTGTGAATTTTTATATATGGTTAATAGACAAATAAAAGTACAAAAGATTTATCTTATGATTAAAATATTTTCCTGAGTCATCATAATTCTCAGGTTAAGATAAATCTATTGAATTC
Source organism: Acanthosepion esculentum (assembly GCA_964036315.1). Classification (NCBI taxonomy): domain Eukaryota; kingdom Metazoa; phylum Mollusca; class Cephalopoda; order Sepiida; family Sepiidae; genus Acanthosepion; species Acanthosepion esculentum. Next base: position 37,979,973 of record OZ038494.1, on the reverse strand, counting down.
ATTAATATCACATCTATAAATATATATTAAGCAATAACAATCATTAACATGTTTTGTTAGGCAAAATGGTCATTGTTATATGTATACCTTACCTTTCTCATATATATATATATATATATATATATATATATATATATATATATATATATATATATATATATAATAAAAGGCACATCAAGTGCTGGTATTAAAATAGTAAATAAATATACTGGTGAGGGAAAAATATATATTTAGTATTAATATATAATTAAATAGGTCTGTTATTTTACATCGAGCACTATTCTATTAACATCAGCACTCAATTTGTGGTATCATATATATATATAATAAAAACTTTAAAAAAAGGTTTTAACTCAGCACCTGAAGATTGCATTGCGCTACTGGTGAGGAAAAAGTGTATATTTATTATAGTGTGTGTGTGTGTGTGTCTCTCTCTCTCTCTCTCTCTCTCTCTCTCTCTATATATATATATATATATATATATATATATATATATATATATATATATATATATATATACTTGTTTTTATAAACAGTGAAATTAATATCTACCACCATAGAGATCATAATGATAATCATAAATTTTGATTAAAAATAAATTGCTTTCTCTCTTTTTCTCTATCTATCTATCTATCTATCTATCTATCTATCTATCTATCTATCTCTCTCTCTCTCTATCTATCTATCTCTCTCTCTCTCTATATATATATATATATATAATACAATACAGTATATTTTCTACAAAAGATATAATGGTCAAATAAAATTACAAATTAATAACAATACAGATATTTTCAATTTTATCTTTTCTCAGAATTGCACCTTATAAAAATATTTACTATTAGGTGTGTCTAAAAATATATTTTTTAAACTAATACACATGTTTTAAAAATTATGTTTTTTAAACTAATAAACATTGTTTTCTGAAAATAATTATATAAAAATATTGATTTCTAATTTCTGTAAATTTTCCAAATAAAATAACAGTGTAAATTAAATAGAATTGAAAATATTCACATTTCTCTATTATAGTTAACATCCTAAAATAAGATTTGAAAGAAAATGTTACTTTATATTTTCTGGGTAGATTTATTTTGGACATTTTCAACATATAATTGTTTAAACTATGGTTAGTAAATGTGAAATGAGTACCATATTTATTTTTGATACTTTTTAAACTAATGGCCATGCATACAGAGGTACACACAAGATATGTTAGTGAATATAGATGCATAGACACATGCACAAGTTTATATGTAATGTCTGTTTGCAACACTGTCTCATATCCAATGTCTCTTATCTGTTTACAAGTTTCTGACATTTTTTCCCACATTTTAATTTAATGCTCTTTTCTTAAACACTTTGACAACATGATTTTTTCCTGAGTGTATTAAACACAAATTTATAAGTTAGAAATTGGAGACAAAGGTCAAAACTTTGTTACATCAACAGCAAACAAGTTGATCACAAAGCATTTATCAATAAATAATGAGAATTTTGATTCCTTAACAGATTTTAAAATAGCCTAAGACAATTTTAATATACTCTCCATTCATACCATTGCAATGTGTTCAAATTTTGAATTTTGTTTTCTATGACCTTGAAAAGATTGATGATTGAGTATTAAATTTTAAAAATAGTGCTTTTGAATTATACATCTTAAAATATATTTTTTCAACATCCCAGTGTTTCATGGTTTTTATAAGATTGTATTGCTGCAGAATAAATTACAATAAATGAAGATAAAAATGAAATGTTCTGATTAAAACATTAGAAGTTGGTTTTGGTTAGCACTGATTTTTAAAATCTATTTCTTTTTCTTTTTATAGATGTCATACTTTTAAAATAAATTCTTAATAAATTCTGAAAATAGTTTCTGTACACTATTTAATAAAATATAACAAGGCATATGCTTGTATATATGTATACTGACATTATCATCAAATGCATAAAATAATAAATATTTTTTGCTAATTCCATCATTTAAATTTTATCTTTTTGTAAGAAATAAAAAACAAAAAATGAAGAAGAAAAAAAAGAAAGGATGATTTTTATCTCAACAGATTTTCTAGCATGATATACTAAATATGGTTTGCAGCATCATTGATGAAAGAATACAATTAAGTTCTTAATCTAATCTGGTTTCAATGATTTAAGTAGTTGTTTAGCTTACATATCTGTGTTTCCATTATGATTTCATCAAATAACATATACATAAATTCATACAGTGACTGCTGTAACAAGAGAGTTGCCTCTCACAATGCTGTCATCAGATGATGACATTAGATTCAAACATGGTTTCTAGGTTTCATTACCACTAATCCAGGGCGCCCCTACAGTACCTCATTA